>CM043017.1:169461464-170108553 GCA_023690525.1 Holotrichia oblita | reverse complement strand
ACCTTTTTAAAACAGTGCTCCAGTCGCTTCAAGCTGTCGGAAAAGGAGGATGTTTTGAGGTCTTGGAAATCAAAAAAAAATTATCGCTATGACCTTTCCGGTCGATTTGCTTTCTTCGGAACTGATTCGCCCGGAAAGGTCCACTGCTTCGGCCGTTCCTTGGTCTCCGATATGTAGTGGTGGACCAAACGCATTAAGAAATCCCTTGGATTGCGTTGAAAATTATTTTCTCGAATTTGATTGCTTTAATTGATTGGTTAGAAAAATACAAAACTAAAATCACACCGGTTACACTTACCCGTTTAGTAGTAGAGCCAAATAAGTAGAAATATCTCGTAAAAAAAGCCAAATTTTACAAGACGTAAGAGAATTAGATAAATCATCAACTTACTACAAAAGATGAGTGTCAAGTCCATAGGGGTTCGTCAGAAAAAAACTGGGGAGTCGAAGGCCACCACATCCCCTATTTTGTCTACTAGTTCTTTAGGTTTTTTTTGTTAGAAATCGTACAGAAAATGTGCTTAGTGAACAGTAAAATTTATACCAAATGCAGATATCCCAAAATCTACTGGAAAAAAAAACAGAAAGTGACATAAACGAAGGCCCATTATTTTAGCTCAAAGAATATTATGACTAATGGATAGACCTACTTTTTTGTTAGACCCATTTCTCGTAAGCAATTATTCAACGAGCTTTCAACGACAGAATTGAACGTGATTGCTTTCAAGAGTTGCAATAATCCGAAACAATAGCTCCATCACGAAATCGCTGAAACTGGGTTTCAAGATATAACACCTATGAAGAAACTTGAGCTGAAGACGAGGCTACTCAGTAAAAGAATTGTTAGATAGTTAATAGAGCAGTTTCTCTCGTTTGACAAACTGGTTGAACCATGAATGGTTCACTTGCGAAACAGTTAAAAGTAATGTAGTTAACAAATGAAGCGATGGTGGAAAAAATCCCAAGACCAACCAACAAAGATGGATCGAAAGAAACAGTCGGATCTACCAAATCTATTAATGATTAGAATGCCCTGAATTTATTTTTTTGATGAATTTAATTTCAATTATAATCTGGCATCGTGGTATTGTGTGTTTCCGTGGATATCTTCCAAAAATTCTGCTTGCCTTCCATTGCCTGGATTTACTATTAAATGGGCCAAATTTGCAAAAAATTGCTTCAAAATTTTCGGATTCATTACAACAGTACGATCGATATTGGAAGGAAGTACCATTGCGTATATGACGAACGCGGCAAGTTTTAAAGAAGATATTCCAAAATAATTTTTTTGTCGGCAAATACGCGAGCCTGGTACAGAGCTTGCTAGATTAAATTAGCTTAGTTGTGGGTCGTTAAGGCATTTCTATCTCTCTTCACTGCGACCAATGAAATCTAAAGAAATTCGGGATCTTCTTAAGAAATGATTTTTCTACACGTGACCAAATCTCGAAATCGGAACAAGTGTCTGGTTAAGTTCATTTATATCTAACTTCACACTCGTCATTTTTATCTCATTATAATCTGTAGGTTGGTTTCCAAACTATAAAAGAGTCGATCCCGTCAAAATTACGTGTCTTCAACACTCTCCCCCATGTAGAAGTCTGATTAACAAATGTCATGATTTCATTAATCAGGAGGCAACGTATTAGTGATAATGGAAAAGAAACAGACTCTAAAAATGAGTCAAATACGGTGCTAGAGGATAATGTTAGTGAAATTAAAATTTTTGATTTCATTAAAATTACCTGAAGTACAAGGATTTCATGGGATCATTTTACTGTAGCGTACACAACAATTCCTGAAATATTCACGAATCGAAATATGTATAGTATATTTACATAATGGGTATTCACTACGCGGCTATAAACATAGATTATTTATTGTTAGAGATATCGATATACAACAAGTGCATTGATTTTTTATGTGATCACCACCACAATAATATTGATTGTAGGATTAGCACACCTTACGCACAAACTACATTTTCTATGTGTAATAATTAATAATAGTCGTTTACAATACACAGGTATTCATAATAATTCCACTTCAAAACTTAATACTTTATATACAAAATATTTCAATAATGACATTATCAACTTGTTGTTGTTGACAAACAAATTCAATTGCCATTAAAAAAAAACTTTACTGCATCGCCAAATTTCTCTAATAATTTCTTTATACAGCGTTAGTAAAAAGTCCCGGAACGGTCGAATAACTTTGTTATTTGAAAATTATGATTTCTGAAATTTGGTATGGGGGTATAGTTAATATAAATGCATTTTATGCAATACAGTTTATATTTTTTTCACTTCCGGTTTAATCGACAATACGTCCAACTTTTTTTTTAAACGGAACGCCCAGATTTTTTTTAGCACTTTTGAATGCAAAATAAAAAACTACGTTCAGGAAGTATTAAGATCTTTATTTTTATTCACAAGAAAACAGTTAAAAAATTAAAAAAGTGTCCTAATACAGAAAAATCAAGATATCTGTCTATTCAGGTTGCGATTACAATAATTGTTCAAAATGCTCTCCATTTACAATTTGACAAAAATGTAAACGGTCAGTAAAATTTCTTATTGAATTTTGTATTTGTTCTGGAATGATGCGATTGGCTTCTTGAAATATTCTCTCTTCCAACTGTTCAAGATTATGGGGACGATTTTTGTACACTTGACATTTCAAGTGACCCCAAAAGAAAAAATCTAATGGCGAGAGATCTGGCGAACGTGCTGGCCATTCGATTGCTCCTCTACGTCCGATCCAAGGTTCCGGAAAAATTTCATTCAAATAATCGCGGACATTATGGGCAAAATGGGAGGGAGCTCCATCTTGTTCAAACCAAAAATGTGCATTAGGGTGATCGCCTATGTTTGCATTTGGAAAGAGGGCCGCAAGTGCTGGAACAACCTCATTTCGCAATAAATTTAAGTAGACCCTGCCAGTTAAATTTCCTCTTATAAAAAATGGTCCTATGATGTTGTTTCCAACATCACCAGCCCAGACATTCACCTTTTGAGGACGCTATGTATGGACTTCTTCAATCCAATGCGGATTTTCAATTGACCAGTAGCGACAATTATGTCTATTCACAGTGCCGTTGAGACAAAACGTTGCCTCATCTGAAAAAATGATGTGATCTAAAACATTAGGCTGCTGCTCGATCAATTCCGTCTTGTTTCGCAAAAATGTAGTCTACGATCTGGATCATCTTCAGTTAACTCATGGACGGGATACATCTTATAGGCTTTCATTCTTGCTGATTTAAGAATGTTATGAGCGGATTTTTGAGAGATCTCATGAATTTGACCTAATTCTGTTGTAGACACGTGATAATTTTCTTCCACTGCAAATAACACATTCAAACTAGTTTCTTCATCTGTTGCTGTTAATAGACGTCCTCTTCTAGGTAAATCCTTCACTTTTACTAATGTAACGATCCGGATAAACAGTATTAAACAAAATACGAACCTCTTCAAAAGAACGTTGACGATCACCGTACCCACGCATCATTAATATCTCAATTCGTTCTGATTCAGTAAGTTTTACTGCCATTTTCAAATGTGTCAATGTCTAAAATAAGTAAATTTATAGCGATGCAAAAGTTAAAACGCTTTTAAAATTGTCAAATGTGACGGCAAAAAGAATGCAAACACTAAACAACAACTTTTTTAAAAGGTACCTTGTTTTTTCTGTATTAGGACACTTTTTTAATTTTTTAACTGTTTTCTTGTGAATAAAAATAAACATCTTAATACTTCTTGAACGTAGTTTTTTATTTTGCATTCAAAAGTGTTAAAAAAACTGGGCGTTCCGTTTAAAAAACAAGTTGGACGTATTGCCGATTAAACCGGAAGTGAAAAAAATATAAACTGTATTGCATAAAATGCATTTATATTAACTATACCCCCATACCAAATTTCAGAAATCATAATTTTCAAATAACAAAGTTATTCGACCGTTCCGGAACTTTTTACTAACGCTGTATTAACGCACGTTTGGCTATGTCATCAGCAAACAAACACTTGAGTTTTGATACGTTATGTGTGTATAGTCGAGGCCAATTTATAATAATTTAAATGGTATTAAGTAGTTAACCCATGTATTGAAACTTCTCTAGGATAAGACTAGTGACTGAGACTCTTAATCAAAATTCTTATCACTTCTATTAATCTTATAAAATTTAGAAGTTTAGGATCGTCTTAGAGACTATGACTGACGTCAGCAGTACACCTCTTTGGGGTGGGGTCCCAATGAATCTGCGCATTGGAAATAAACCAAGCTGCTGCAAGAGTCATACGCTCGAACTCGGTTCTGCAGAATGTTGGGACGCTTGACTTGTGTAATGGAGAAAAGATGTATAAATTAGGAGTTTAATTTTCAAACTCGGCGAGCTTTTGTAACACAGGAGAGGATATAGGACAAACCTAACTCGAAGAAACATGGAAGCGATAGTGTTAAAGGTAGGATTGGATAAAGGCTATCAGATTCAGCTTGATACCGCTGCGCCACATCTTCTACGATAGGCCGTCATGTTCGAAACAGAATCGACATTTATCGCTATCTTTCAAGAAGATGGGCTTGAAGTGATACCTCAAAAAGCCATGGCCAATGATTAAATCCGTGAGGGTGGTATTTTTTATTGAGGTCCAACAGAGATTTAGCTTTAGTGATTGGAAATGTAATAAACTGCTTGTGATTGCCTTAGTTTTGGAATATATGTCGTCTACGAGGTTTTCTGATCACTCCCACCGTTGAAGAAAGCACTTTCAAGTCTCCATATATGGTCAACTCATGATTCTCGTACTTCAGCTTCGATAAAATGATACTACTAAGTTCTTCTAGCGTTCTTTGAAATGTATGTATTGAATGAGCACCTGGTACTCGAACTTATTGCCATGATAAAGGAGGACTGTCTTTAGAATCCGTTTCGAAGAATCAATAAACAATCTCAACATTCGTTGACATCATACTTTACATTGAACATATTCAACAGTCGAGGGATATCATTGCAAAACCCTAGTTCATCCTTTTGAGGAAAGTAACAAAGAAAATCTTTTTCTGTACCATGAAAATGATGTACCTGGTGCCAATTAATTATTTCCCTTCAATCTTAAATCTAAATGTTTGATTTGTTTGTGGATGGGAGACTTAGATATGAAATGATTTCGGGGTTTCTCCAGACGATTAGCTTTTTATCTTGAGACTGCTGTTGAAGTTCTCCATCGTCAAAATTGCATGGCACTATGTTATTTTCCAATTCAGCATGCCAAAAAAAGCGTAAGAATATGACGAATTCATGAACATAATTATCTATTATTTTAAAGTAGACATTTGTATTAAAAATGTATGAGTAACCTAATGCAGATTACTGCATGCACAGCATTATTTGTTTAGATAGGGTTCAACAGGTCATTATGTGAGTTCAAATACGATTATAATCCGATTATGTACTATTTAATTATGTACTATTTAAACTGGTTAGATATCGCTCTAATCTAAATCTGGTTAGATATCTCTTACTAGTCGGCTAAAACAAAGCAAGGACAACCTTCGATGAACTCAAATTGCCGTAATTAAATGAGAAAATATAGAAACGTTATAATAAGTATAAAGTTACACTTCACCAGATATACTCCTTTATGTCACTTTTCAACAGATTACGTTTAAATTCTCTACAGCACGTTAGAGGTTTCCGATACCATAGAAGACTATATACATAGAAAGAACCGTTAGAAGGAAGCGAAAAAAGATTGTCACTTTTATTGAATCTAATCGATGGACGAAGCCACGGGATCGTGTTGCGTTGGTAACGTTATCCTGCAGTGCATTATAACCGCAATGTAACCATCGGGATTCGTGCCTTCCGTGACTTCAATCCGCGCGCAACGACCTTTAATACTATACGATTTATTTGAACAAACTAGAAGGACCTTAAGCCATATATCTTGCTTATTGTAAACGAGATGCCGAAGCGAAACAAAAATGAGTTTGTTTAGCATAATAGGACTGTTATTTAATGTCCGTAATCATGACTTAATTTTCACCATTTGTCTACCGGATAGCTAAATAAACATTGAAACAATATTTCACTCTAAAGCGCTATTGTTCATTTATAAATTTACTTGTTATTTATGTTCCGGTTCCTGTATGTTGTTTGTTTTCGTACGAGGATTAACGTTTCAGTTCTTCTACGTGAATAAATTTGTATATGGAAAATTCACAGGGTGCCGCATTTGTTTGTTCTTACTTTCATGCGCGATTTATTGCAAACCAGTTTATAAGGATAACAATTTTCTGATGATAAATATAAACAAACTATCACGTGTCTTGTAGCAGCGAAGAAATTAAAATCTGGAGATGATAACACCAAATTCGGAATCTACAAGGAATCTAAGAAAGAACTGGAGGCTCTGATTAACAAATCTGAAAACAAGCACTGGAAAGAAACTAAGAGCTAGGAGGGTATGCTTCTTTTAAATTAAACATGGAAAATTTGCTCCCAAAACAAACCCAAGACCTGAAATATTCTAGACAGAAAGCTGAAAAAACAAATCCTCGCGAAAAATTGGAAAATTTTTCTTGTCCCAAAAGAAAAAGAACAAAGGGATTCAGACCCATCTTCATGGTTAATATCTTTTAGGAAGCTAGATGAAAACTGCCTCAAAGAAAGGCTGGATCGAAGAGACAAGTTCAGGTGAAGTCAACTGTCAACAACGTTTAAGAAAAAACTCATATTGTACAACGTTATTCAGTCTATACTGCAGTGTGACTCACCAATATGGTAAAAAGGCTTTACAAAGGGGATAAACGCATGTAAACTAACAAAAATTGAAAGGAAATTGCTTGTGAGAGTAGCAAAAGTGCAAACTAAACAGTTTTATTAATGGGATTCTCCAATTGAATAGCTACTAGAAGAACAGGGGAACATTCACTGGAAACTGGTAAAGAATTAAAAACCAAAGTATGTTGAAGAATAGCATAAAATGGCAAGAGAGTTGGAACACCAATGAGAATACCGCACAGTGAACTAAGCCATTAATTTCTCAGATTGATAGCTAATTCAACTGCAAACATAGGAAAATGGATTACTATCTGACGAAAACTCTAACGGAACATGACCCTTTTAAAATCTGCTTGAAGAAACTAGGAAAAACAGATCAGACATCAAAATAAAGACAGAAATGAATGGAATATCACCCACGAATTCGTGAAAGACGAAAGGGAAAATTAAAGAAGGGAAAAAGGAGTTATAGAGGGAAAGAGTCATAGTTGAGAAGTACTATACAGTCCAACCACCTTCTTGGTGTGTTTCAAAGAGAGGCTCCAGATTGTCAGGAAAGCAGTGGAGATGGTGGTTAGTGTCAGCGTGTCCCACACTGGTGCCCACAAAAAGCTTTTCAGCTTTCAGAAAAAATCATAACGTTTTTAAAGTGAATCTTTCAACAAATTTACTTGCTTCATTCAATGTGTTTATCTTTGCATATTTATTTAAACCAATTTATTTAACCTCGCAGGATTCTATTCTTGGTCCTTTTCTTTTTCTTTTCTTTTTGATCCTTTTGTTTTTCTCTTATTCATAAACGATCATTTATTGTTTATTAAATCTTTACATTTTTTGTATGCAAATGATATATCTGGTTTGGTATCTGCTCGAGATAGTTCCAAATTGGAGCACAACCTTGAGGCGATCCTTACCGATCTAATTCGATGGTTTTTGGCAATGATTTACTCTTAAATGCTAGCAAGAGATGTTATGTTGCTTTCAATGCGTCTGAAACTAAGATGCCCACTTTAAACATAAGTTTGGATAATTTGACATTACACCATCAGCATTTAGTTTTGGCATTTTTGGCGTAGAAGCAAAGTTTTTGTAAGTTGTATCGCTAACACAGACATGTGAAGTTATGAAACTTATCATTCCAATAAAATCGTTCTTAAATCGACTTAAACTCTTCTTCAATGTATAAAATAAGCGTGGACGTCACAACATCGTGTTGAAGCCTGATAATAATTGGAAACTATTTGATGCAGAAGGGAGGGAATACATTGCTCTATGACGCATTATATTAAAGTGGCTATACCTAATACTTTGACTTTCGGCTTGTGCATCCATTTTCCAAGATGAGTACCGCGTATGCTCGGCGATTTGTCCTCTGTTGTCATCCGAAAGGACCTAAAATGTCCTTCTCTTCTTCAACCAGGTAAATATACGAAAAAGTCAAAACAGTTTGTGCATAAATGGATAAAACGATATCAAGAGTCAAAAACCGTCGATGACCTTCCGGAACCTGGCAATATTCGGCAATATTTCGTCCCAGAAAGAGGATAAATTGATCGTTTCAACATTTACTGGAAAAAGGGCTATAACGCCACATGAAAGGCAGTAAAGATTGAAACAGAAAGGTATAGATGTGTCGATTGGAACCATACATACAAGAAAAGCACATAAACAAGATACTATCCTGGGCAGTAGAAAACATACAGGGTGCCCGTTTTTCGAGCGCAAGCATGGGTAACTCGGTTATTATAAGATATAGGAGATCGGTTAAATTAGGGCAAAGTTGCGCATTTGGGAGAGAAAAGATATGCTGCCGAGAAACTTAAAAAATTTTCATGGGTTGCTGAGATTTTTGGAAAAAAGTGAAATTTTAAACTTTCGTTTTAACGTTGTATATCGAAAACCGATCAACGTAGACGTTTCTAACTCAGACATTATTAAGGCACTTTTTTACAAGGAATCCAAATGTGCCATCCATTTTTTCAAGACGTTCTAGATTCAAAAGTTACGGTAGTCAACTTTGTTTTGTCTTATGGACACTATATTGGATTTTTACATTTTTGAGTAAAGCTCTTGATTCTGATTACGATGATGTATCACACGATATGGTCCAGTTTCACAATTTTATCAAAATAACCAGAAACCTGATTTTGAGAAGAAAGCCTTGGTAACAATTTCCATACTTGTGTTTAACAAATGCATTTGTGACAGTTCGATTAAATTTAAAATTTTAACGTTCACAAAATTTATCCAGAAAATGATGATTTTAATAAACAAATAAAACAAAATAACATTATAAGAGATACTCGAAGGTTTCACCATCTACTTCTCGCGTCTCCTTAAATGTTGTACAGCTCTTGAAATATTCCTTCTTCTTATTTTAGTCCTTAAAGTGGTAATTATCTTTCTTCGCAGCTCATGAATATCAGCAGGCACTGTTTCATAAATAATATTTTTCATAGTTGCCCATAAATAATAACGGAGAAAGATCAGGTGAACGCGCTGGCCAACGAATGTCCCCATTATTTGAAATTACTTTTCGAGGAAATAGTTCAGACAAATAATCACTTACTCTCCTAGAGTTATGCGGCGGAGCACCGTCCTGTTGAAACCAAAGGTTATTCAATCGGTTGAGGCAAATGTTGTTGTCGATATAATCCGTAAGATATGTCCTTAAAAAGTGTAAATAGCCATCTGTATTCAAAGTCTCTTCATAAATGTATGGGCCAATGATTGTGTCGCCTAACAGACCGACCCATACATTTATCCCGAACCGTACTTGTGGTGAACGTCCTTCATGTACATGAGGATTTTCAATGGACCAGACATGTTCATTGTGTCGATTAAACATGCCTGAGTTTGAAAACTTACACTCATCCGTAAATATTACGTTAGCAAGGAAATTAGTATTTTGTTCCAACTGGTCCATAAAACTCCTACAAAACGCTACCCGTCTATCGCTATCTCCAGGATGCAGAACGTGGGTGACGTGTTCTTTAAAAGGATGATATTTATGTTTCTTTAGTACTCTCCATACCTTCTGACACGTTATGTTTAGATCTGCTGCAATGGCTCGTGTGGAGGTAGAAGGATTTTCTTGTACCTAAAGAAAAATTTATTTCATTGATATTATTTATTTTGTGCGAGATTCTTCGGAATTCTCTTACTCTTTGTAAAATATCCACTTCATTTTCATGCGGCGGTCTAGCATCATATTTTCTAGGCTTACAAAATGAACCAAAACCGCCTAAATTTCGGTGAAGTAACAGAAAATAGGTCTGAGCTGGTTGTTGCCTTTCTGGATACCGCTGAAGATATGTTTCTGAAGTAACTTGTACATTTCGATGTGAAGCGTAATAAATCTCTAGCATATCTCGTTTCTCTTCACTTGAAAACGGCATTTTGTCGAAAAAGTTGGGCAAATTTAATAAATGTAAGTGACAACAAGCAAAACTTAATCGAACTGTCGCAAATGCATTTGTTAAATACAAGTATGGATATTATTTCCAAAGCATGCTTCTTAAAATCGGTTTTTTTATTATTTTGATAAAATTGTGAAACTGGACCATATCGTGTGATACATCATCGTAATCAGAATCCAGAACTTTACTCAAAAATGTAAAAATCCAATATGGTACCCATAAGAAAAAACAAAGTTGACTACCGTAACTTTTGAATCTAGAACGTCTTGAAAACATGGATGGCACATTTGGATTCCTTGTAAAAAAGTGCCTTAATAATGTCTGAGTTAGAAACGTCTACGTTGATCGGTTTTCGATATACAACGTTAAAACGAAAGTTTAAAATTTCACTTTTTTCCAAAAATCTCAGCAACCCATGAAAATTTTTTAAGTTTTTTCAAGAAGGGGTTGGCCTTTTGCATGTTTTACGGATAATCTTAATGCAGAAAAAATGGAAAAAATATATGAAAAATATTTGATTCGATCTGTAGAAACATGATTTGGATCAGATAAAAAAAAACTGGATGTTACAGGAAGACAATGTTCCAAAACATCGCGGTATTAATGTCTTGGATTGGACGTCACAATCGCCTGACCCCAATCCAAGCAACTTGTTCGAGAGATAAGGACATTATGAAGGTCTTTACCTCAAGAGTATGCCATTCATCTAGTAGAAAGTATGAGTCGGTGATGCCAGGCAATTATAAGCAACAACGGCGATTGGACGGCTTACTAGTAGCATTGCGTCATAGACTGAATTGTAGTAAGCCCCTTTTTGTTATATTTATTATGATTGAATAAATAGTTTTCAAATAAAGGCGTCTACGCTTATTTTAAACAGACTGTACGATTTTCATTATGGATGCAAGATTGTGCATTGCCCGGCCAAGCAAATCTCCATCCATTCCGAGGTATTTTAATAGGATGAGCCCTTTGTTTTTAAATACTCCGATAGAAAAAAAAATACTATTAAGTTGGAGAACCTCATGACTCAATATAATTGACTAACGTTACTATTTGGTATGTAATTGTAAGGATATTTTAAATACTTATTCTGTAAAGATTGTTCTTGAATATTTCTAGAACAAGTGGTGACCGGTCAGCAGACCTAGTACGACATTTTAACTCTCACTCCACTTCTAGGATTTTTAATGTTTTGGACAAAACCATTTTAATGCGTAGTAGCGAACTGATACCACAACTGTTTTGCACGTGGGTGCATTAGCCCTATTATTGTTACCAAACTGCTAACTTTTTTATCGAAGCAATTGTAATGTAGGTCTTTGCCCTGAATAGTCAGTACTACTGACAAAATTTGAAAAATCAAAAAATGGAAGAAGTTATTGAAGACATTTTCGATAACCCTATAAAATAAAAAAAATGTTATCTTATATATAACTTCCTTTCTTCATTTACAGGTTCTGCACGACCATATCGGCTATAGATACGAAATACTGGAAGTCATAGGGAAAGGTAGTTTCGGACAGGTAATCAGAGCTTTAGACCACATGACCAATCAACACGTAGCAATCAAAATAATCAGGAACAAGAAGAGGTTCCACCATCAAGCTCTAGTCGAAGTGAGGATATTGGACCATCTACGGAAACGCGATAAGGAGGGCTTGCACAATGTGATCCACATGCAGGAATACTTCTACTTTAGGAATCACCTATGTATCAGTTTCGAATTAATGAGGTGAGTGAGATAATACGGTGCACATTAATTTGTTCACAATTTCGTAATGTTGGCTCGTTGCATTGCATCGCAACGAGACAGAAGTGTGAATTCGCTTGCATATAAATTAACTCATTACGATTGTTCCAGGAATGTTAACGCTGTAGTTTGTAGGAAGAATAAATTTAAATTTTTTTCTGTATAGACTAAGATGTCACTTCCTGTTTCAGCCTGAATCTATACGAACTTATAAAGAAGAATAATTATCAAGGATTCAGTTTAAATTTAATTCGAAGATTCGCCAACTCGCTTCTGAAGTGTTTGCGGTTGCTTCAAAAGGAGAACATCATACATTGTGATCTCAAACCGGTAAGTAACGTTCGTTAACCTTTAACATTATTTAATCTAAAGATTTCGATAAGAAATCGATTCCAATTTAACCCTCATGCGAGGTATACGCCTTATTAAACTAATACAACCTTATCATTCCGAGATATAATTGACAAAACTTTTGTTCGTTTACGTTCCGCTATGACTTAATGCAAATGACAGGGTCAAAGCACTAATAAAAAGTCCACCCGTTGCACGAATTTGATCGTGCTTCTTCGAAAAGGACAGCGAAGTCGTAATCGATATGTCGAGACGATTATATTGTTAAATGCAAATGTGGCTTTCTACGTTTTCGTACAACCTCCCCCAATTTAATTATGCAATCGCCTGATATCCGATCGTTTATAATGAAATTAGTTTTATAGCAATTAATAAATTTTAATAATTATTTTAGTATCGTAACCTTCCTATAATGAACTATAAAAATTTTCAATATTATTGGGATATTTTACGAATTTAATCCCAAAATAAACACATAAATTTTATTTGTGCTCGTTCAGTAGATAGTTAATTAAAAATTGCCTAACTTTAACCAATAATAATTTCGAATATTAATTTAAATCTTTAAATAACTTTAGATGATAATTAAATTTTTTGTTGTATTGTGTGTAAAATAGTTATCCCGATATCATGAACTTAATTGAGACTAACATGAGCATATTAATAATTGGGACACCGCACTGTTTATTCCGGATATTATTTAACACTTGAGACTTGCACAGAAACCAGTACTTAAGCGATGTTATTTTAAAAATTTATTTAGTATGTCAACTAAGGTCAAGTTCTTTCCTTTCTTTATTTTCCACGCCAATTACATCATACATTCCTGTAAACGAAACGGTGTACAAATTTGTTAACGCCGTACAAGCAACAATTTCTTCGGTTTGAAAATTATTTCACCCTAGTAATTCTGTACGCTTCATTAAACATCGAGCAAATTTATCTGATGAGAGTAAAATTGACACCTACCTTTGAAACCGCTATGGGACTAAATGTATCTCTACTGTAAACGTGGTATTTAAAGAGATAGTAGCAACCACGACTCAAGAACGATAATAGCTATATACGGCCAATTAAACCGAGACCTAAATTGAACAATTAAGGTCTAAGGACCGGTGATTTGTGTCAGCGTTACATTCAGATTGAAGTGATATTGCGAATATTCACACAGTTAATACTTACACACAATTTAGAGCATTTATTTCAGAAATTATATAAAGTCAAATAAACAAAAATTGTAGTAAGTCTTAGTTGATATTGATAGGTTTACTGTTATTATTACTGGTATTATACCTATTTCGCAATTTATAATATACTTATTGCATATACAACATGAAGAATAAAATTACTAGCAAGCATGACTAACTCCCACATTACACAATAATTTATAAAGATTCTGCAATCACAATGAACAAAACAATGATTTTATTAAGCAAAAATTATCGTTCATTACATATTTTACCTTTAAATTTAGTAAAACAAAGTAAGGCACAGATAGTATACCCACCCAAATACTTTTGTTAAATCTAATAGTATAGCTACAGGGTGGGCCATCTAACGTTTGGAATTTGAACTACCGGTTATTTTGATTTTGACAGATAGGTTGACGTTGGCGAATTGACAGAAAATTAATTTTATAAATAAATGATAGACCTTCTACTCAGTTTGTGGATCAATTCGTGAAACTGAATCGTTATGGGACAAAACCACCCCCCACGATGCAGGTTACTATCTACGAAATAGCAATAACAAGCACCAAACACTATCGTTTTATTTGCAATTCACTTGTGAGACAAAAAGAACAGACAGAAAGAAAGACAGAAGTCCTTGGTATCATTATGAATTTGAATAATTCTAATACAGAAGATATTTATGGAATGTAATCTGCTGTAATAAAACATGCCACTTCGTCTTAATTGAGATGCATGCACTTGAATTTGACTTTTAATGGTTGGTTTCATAAAGGAATGTTAAATTTTAACAAAGGTACTAAATTTTAGCACTTTATTAAATTCCAATTTTGCGTTTCATCAACAACTGCTAAATATAACATACTGTTAAATCAAATGCTAATTTAGCAGACGTAATAACCTCTGTCAAATTTGGGTCAGTCAAGTTGGAGTATCACATGACTTAAATTGAAATTGAACTAAATGTAAGTTTTGTATAGGTTATGTATAGTTTTGTATACCCAATTTTAGGTTTTTGTATACCACCTCTTATATAAGAACCAATACATCATAAAGGGGATACTCCAACTTCATGGTTTTTTATACGAAACAGAAAATCTGAAATTGGAATAAACCATGTGGTTCTTTTAGTTTTGTATAGTTTTGTATACCGCAAATAAAGTTTTGTATACCTTCCTGTAAGGCCTAAACAAATATAGAAAATGGTATACTCTAACTTGACGTAAAAAAAAATGCATTTTTTTTTTTTCATAAAAAAATATGATTCGTAAAGTAAAAGTTATGTATAGTTTTATATACCGCAAATAAAGTTTTGTATACCTTTCGGTTAGGCTTAAACAAATATAGAAAATGGTATACTCTACCGCATTATTTGACCTTTACAAAACTCCAAGTCGTACTATTTGACCTATACAAAACTCTAAACCGCATTTTTTTACCTATACAAAACTCTAAACCGCATTTTTTGACCTATACAAAACTCTAAATCCTATTATTTGGTTTATACAAAAGTCCAAGTCGTACTATTTGACCTATACAAAACTCTAAACCGCATTATTTGACCTATACAAAACTCTAAAGCGTGTTATTTGACCTATACAAAACTCTAAACCGCATTATTTGACCTATACAAAACTCTAAACCGCATTTTTTGACCTATACAAAACTCTAAACCGCATTTTTTGACCTATACAAAACTCTAAATCCTATTATTTGGTTTATACAAAAGTCCAAGTCGTACTATTTGACCTATACAAAACTCTAAACCGCATTATTTGACCTATACAAAACTCTAAAGCGTGTTATTTGACCTATACAAAACTCTAAACCGCATTATTTGACCTATACAAAACTCTAAATCGTATTATTTGACCTATACAAAACTCTAAACCGCATTATTTGACCTATACAAAACTCTAAATCCTATTATTTGGTTTATACAAAAGTCCAAGTCGTACTATTTGACCTATACAAAACTCTAAACCGCATTATTTGACCTATACAAAACTCTAAATCGTATTATTTGACCTATACAAAACTCTAAATCGTATTATTTGACCTATACAAAACTCTAAATCGTATTATTTGACCTATACAAAACTCTAAACCGCATTATATGAGCTATACAAAACTCTAAATCGTGTTATTTGACCTATACAAAACTCCAAGTCGTACTATTTGACCTATACAAAACTCTAAACCGCATTTTTTGACCTATACAGGACTCTAAATCGTATTATTTGACCTATACAAAACTCCAAGTCGTACTAATTGACCTATACAAAACTCCAAGTCGTACTATTTGACCTATACAAAACTCTAAATCGTATTATTTGACCTATACAAAACTTCAAATCGTACTATTTGACGTATATTATATATATTATACAAAACTTTATTTGTGCTATACAACACTATACATAACTTTTACTTTACGAATCATATTTTTTATCTATAAAAAATGCATTTTTTTTTTACGTCAAGTTAGAGTATACCATTTTCTATATTTGTTTAAGCCTAACCGAAAGGTATACAAAACTTTATTTGCGGTATACAAAACTATACATAACTTTTACTTTACGAATCATATTTTTTTATGTAAAAAAAAATGCATTTTTTTTTACGTCAAGTTAGAGTATACCATTTTCTATATTTGTTTAGTCCTTACAGGAAGGTATACAAAACTTTATTTGCGGTATACAAAACTATACAAAACTAAAAGAACCACATGGTTTATTCCAATTTCAGATTTTCTGTTTCGTATAAAAAACCATGAAGTTGGAGTATCCCCTTTATGATGTATTGGTTCTTATATAAGAGGTGGTATACAAAACCTAAAATTGGGTATACAAAACTATACATAACCTATACAAAACTTACATTTAGTTCAATTTCAATTTAAGTCATGTGATACTCCAACTTGACTGACCCGTCAAATTTTAGCATTGTTTTAAAAGACATAGTCGACAACATATTTGTATACATAAGTTGATTTAAATTGTACGTGTAAGTATTTATAATTATAAACCATATCGTATGAATAAAATCTAAAAAAATTGAATTTTTTTTTGATATTAGAATCTAGTTCTGAAGATGAAATTATACATTAATAATTTATTAATTTATTAATTATAAAGCTACTGCACATTTTCTATATGAACATATCAAACCTAGTTTAAAAACCATTATAGAAAAAAATAAACCTCTTTGTCCAATGCAACAAATATTATGTACTTTTAAGATTTTACGGAACGGGTACTTTTCAAACTGTTTTGGGCGATCATGTTAATATAAGTAAGGCCTCTGTTTGTAGAATTTTAAAGAAGGTGACCAGCCACATAGCGAAATTGAAACCTATGTTTATAAATATGCCTCAAGAGCAGATCATAAATACCATTAAAAGAGAATTTTATGAAATTGGTTTATTTCCCAATGTAATTCGTGCAATAGATTGTACTCATGTTCGTTTAAAGTCTATAATAATAATGCAGAATGCCTTATTTAGAAATCGTAAGGGATATTTTTCAATAAACGTTCAAGCTGTTTGTGATAAAAAGTTGCGATTTTTAAGCATAATTGTTCGATGGCCTGCATCAGTACCATAGATAATATAATACTAACGTACTATAGATACGGCAGAAGGTCCCGTGTACTGTCGTCAAAGTTTTGGTACTCACACATTTCACCAGGTGTCGCTGGCATTGCTTTTTGAAATTTGAAATATGAAAAGCGAGAAATTGAGTGTCATTATGACATTATATTGTCATTCTGATTTTGTATGTTGTGTCGCAAGCGTCTTTAAAAACAGTATTAGTATTAGAATATGGTAATTTTTGTGATATTCTTGGAGAAGATATAAGTTGAAGGATTATGCACTCTACAAAAACTTTTCGAATAAAAAAGAGATAACAACAAGAACAAAAATGATGGTGTATCAAGCAGTATACTTACAAGTCTTAACCTATGGAGCAGAAAATTGGATACTTGATGAAAGACAAACAAAACGACTACAATCCAGTGACGCATTAGACAGACGCTGACAACAAAATCATTAAGAACTGAGGTAGAAGAAAAGAAACTGTAATGGTGGGGACACTTGATCAGAATGAATGAAACTAGACAGGTGAAGCGGGTATGGGAGGTAAGGAAAATCGGGAAAAATCGGAGTGGACGACCCAGAAAAACGTGCAACAGCAGTACGGATGAACTTCTGAAAAAAAGAGGAAAAACATGGAACGAGGCGGAGACCCTAGCCAGAAACAGGATAGAGTGGCGTGAATTTGTTGAATCTGTGGAACTAAATTAAGAGAACTTTACATCTCGACACCTTCGGGAATAAGAGGTCTTTGATTATGTATGTATGTATGAAGGATTATGTTGGACGTGGTTTAGTTTAAACCTTAAATAGTAGTGTTAAATACCGCTTAAGGATGAAACTATCGTTTCTATTAAATTGACAAGAGCTGACATACTAGTTTTGGTATAAACCAGTGACACTTTATTTTCATATCGCATTATCCCAAATTGAAGCAGTACAAGAAATGTTTAATGTCTTCAAGGTGACAACACCAGATACAATATACTTCGCCAAGGAGAGTACAGTATACAACATCCAATTAATAGGAAATACAAGATGTGTTATTAAATTCTGTTATGGTTGAGACCTACATTCTAATAGTACCCCTTAGTGGCTTTCTGAGCAAAACTATATAAAAGCGCTTTGTTTTTTAGTTTAAAAGTTAGAAATTCAATTTTCAATAATAAACAAGCTTTTCATGGCCCAGTATGGTCTGTTTTAAATTTAACACATTTCACTAGATGGCGCAGAAACACGCCAACAAAATTTTATTAGAAGTGTCCTATCTATAGAGAATGAAATGTATATATTATCTATGCCTTCTACTCAGTTTGTGGATCAATTCGTGAAACTGAATCGTTATGGGACAAAACAACCCCCACGATGCAGGTTACTATCTACGAAATAGCAATAACAAGCACCAAACACGATCCTTTTATTTGCAATTCACTTGTGAGTCCTTGGTATCATTATTAATTTGAATAATTCTAATACCTACAGAAAATATTTATGGAATGTCATCTGCTGTAATAAAACATTTGGCTCCAATTATATCGGAACCTCTATCAAGGTTATTAAATAGGTGCATTAGTGAGAATGTTTTCCCTAATGAATTCAAAGTAGGTAGGGTGATACCACTGTATAAATCAGGAGACAAAGACGACCCGGGTAGTTATAGACCAGGGGTGGCCAAACTTTTGACCTCTGAGGTCTACTTGTGTTCAAAAATGTTTTTTGGGGGCGACTCTAAGGTAGAGTTTACAATAGAGAAATAAAACATTTTAGCGATAAGTTAGTAAGTATTTTTCTATTATACAGGGTTTCCACGGCCAAGTGGGACATAGGCAGAATACATGTAAAATCGGTTTTCGGTGATTATTATCTCCCTAATACTACTTCATTCAAAATTAAAGGCCGCATATTATAAGTGGGTTAACAATGAACATCTCCACAATCATAGTACAAAGAAAGTCATTTTAATAAAGCCAAAAAATTATTATTTTTAAATCTATTGTTCGTGAATTCCTAATAAGGCTTTTAATACGTGACTTAGTCCAAGCGTCCATGGCGCAATGGTTCGCGCGACGGCATAATAACGCAAATGCACGGATTGTTTAGGGTTCGAATCCCGGCAGATTAGTTTTATTTTTATTTTTTATCTCCAACAATAATGCTACAAATTCAATAACACTACAAAAATCAGAGATTTTGAAGACTATAAAATCGATTTTTTGAGGATTAAGGTAAATAATGAATAATTTTTACAATAACAAAAATGATCACGTGCTATTATATTATTCGATTTTTAATTGTTACTAACGACGAATCATTTGTCAAAATAAACAACAAAACTTAATCAAGATTAAAAAAAAATAAAAAATAAAATTCATTTCTCGGAGTCGAACCCCAAACAATCTGTGCCTTACGTTATAAAGGCGTCACGTGAACGTCTGCGCCACATAATATTCGGCACTTAAATTTGGATGAAGTAGTATCAGGGAGATAATTCACCGAAAACCGATTTTACATGTATGTTCCCTATGTCCCATTCGGCCGTGGAAACCCTGTATACGTTGAAAACAAAATACATAATGTTCATTCTGTATTAGGTTTTTGGGTGGATATTTGGCACCGCATATTCTTCACAAGTTTATTATATTGAGGAGTGTAAGATGTAACATTCGCAAAGATAGGTGGAACCGAAAAACGAAGTCAAATAAAGCAACCTTTCTTAGGCAGGGAAACAGTTCTTTGCAAATGAGTTTCCAAAAATCAATATTACTGCCGCATCTCATTTTAATTATTTCTTCTTCCACCACAACAGATTCAGAATCAGTTAACTTGCCGATTTTTGCAGTCAAGCGGTGAAGGTCACTGCTTTCATTAAAAGGGAATGTCATGAAACTTAGCACTTCTTCGAGAGCGAAGAAATCCAAAAACTTTCTTTCGAACTCCAGGTGCAAGTTCCCCAGCTGTCTGGCGAAAGATTCAAAGTCCTGATTTGAGTTGTGCGTGCATTTTTCTTCCATGTTTTTATAGTTTCTTATTTCACCTCGTCTTAATTGAGATGCATGCACTTGAATTTGACTTTTAAATGTTTTAATCAAAGTTGTCATATCAATCACATTCCTGTCTTTTCCTTGAAGATTTAAGTTCAACTGATTGAGTTTCTCCGTTATGTCACAAAGAAAGGCGAGCTTCATGAGCCATTTTTCATCTTCAAGCTCAGGTACATTTTCTTCTTTCGAATGGATGAAAGTTTTGATTTCTGGCAGTAATTGGCGAAACCTCTTCAAAAAAGCACCACGGCTAAGCCACCTAACATCTGTATGTAGCAAAAGATCCGAGTGTTCGGCTTCAGACTCTTCAAGTAAAGCTCGAAATTGACGCCTTTGCAAACTTCTGGCTAGAATAGAATTAACTATTTTAAAGGCAATTTTCATGATAATATCCGAGTCAAGAATTTTGGAGCACAAAACTTGCTGGTGTATGATGCAGTGATAGTTGGTGAAACTTGGAATGTTGTCATCATTTTTACACAATGAAATAAAACCAACTCTTTGTCCCAGCAGCGCGCATAGTCCACTGCAATCTGATACGCATAATTACTTGACAAGAAACCATTCGGCGATGAGGGTTCCATATCATAGACTATCAAAAACACAACAATCGTTAAGCATATTTAATAAAAGTATTATAAATTCTTTAATGGCTTCTACTTTTTATGGAGTGGAAGAATCTATCGCTAAGAGAGATTTATTTGTAAGTACATATAGTTCTGTATAATTTTAAGCTGTGTCCTACAGCATCTTCTTTTTGACTTTCCTTCCTTTAAATCGTATTATATTGTATTGTATGAGAGCTTATAAAGTTCACTTAGTCCAAGACCTGAAGCCTAATGACTATCTGATGCGTTTTTGGTTTGTCCAATGGGGTGGAGACCGCTTGGTCGAAGATGAGTATTTTTATGGAAAACTCATCTTTTTAGATGAATCCCACTTTGACGTAGGCTATATCAATAAGCAAAATTGTAGCATTTTGAGGCTCAGAAGGTCCAAATATCATTGTAGTGAAGCTGATGCACCTTAAAGGAATGTTTGTTTGGTGCGAATTTTGGCACGGTGGCATCATTGGCAATTTTTCTTCGAAAATGAGCAAGGAATCGCCGTTACGGTTTTTGTTTCCACAAATTGAAGTAGATGACATGGTTGGTTTCAACAGGACAGCCAGTGAAACAATTGACACTTTGGGCACCGTTTTCGAAAATCAAATAATGAACCGAAATTCAGAGCTGTGATTTGAATCTGTTAGACTATTTTTGTAGGGAACCTTTAAGGATAAAAGTTACGCTAATTATCCAAAGACGATTGAACCCTTGAAGCACGAAATCAAAGTTACCATTCATGAAATTCAAGCCCAAACAATCGAAAAAGTACTTCATAATTGAATTGATCGGTTAGTATACAAGGCTAGCCGACGCAATCATTTGAATAATGTTGTGTTTAATTCGTAAATATAAAGGTTCAATCTTTCTAATAAAACAATACTTATGAAAAAATACTAATTGCTAGTTTGGTAAACCTGATTCAAATTCCAAACGTTAGATTGTCCACTCGTTATAGTAAATGTTATTATTAAAATATTATGAGCCATCATTGTTATTCTTGTTTTTGCTCTAAAAAGTTGATCACATATTGGTAATAAAGAAAAACAGAAGCAACGTTTACGATGTACAAACATATTGTATAAGGTTTATTTTGGTTCCCCACTTGAATCAGTTCAGAATCGTTTTAATCATTAGAACTGGATCTAAACCTGATCAAAAACAAGCCTGTAGAAAGGCAAATGCGGATTCTGATCATTAGATAATCACAGACACAATAAGATAGAATGTAATAAAATCGAAAAGGCAAAGAAAGCAAGCAGAATAATGGAATTGAATTACTGAAAAGTATACCAAGCAAGCAAATATAGTAAAATAGCATAAACACAAAAATAAGAAGAAAGTAGAGTACTAATGGAAGATGAGGAATGAATGAAAGCGGGAGAAAAATGGTAGAAAATCAATTATCAATTATTAAAATTAATGGTAGAATAATGAGTGCAGACCGACTGCAAAATTAAAGAAAAGTTTGATACAGAAGCAAGTGGTTACTGGAGCATGTGGTTACTGGAGGAAATTGAAGAAAATAGAAGCCAGAAAGAATACAAAAAACTGGGTCAATCCATTTCAAATCACCCAATATGATTTTGTTTCCTGATTTTTTTAATTATGAGTTCCTTGTAGGTAGACAATCACAAAACACTGTTTGAAAATTTTTTAAATGCGATAGTTTTCTCTGGCAGCAATTTTTAAAATGGCGGTTGGGCAAATTTTTAAGAAAACGTGGTTTGCGAAAATTTGAATTTCCAAGCTATTTTAAAAGATATCAGAATAATTCAAGAACTCGTGTGCTCAGCATGCGATGAACTTCACGAATATATTTTTTTCATTTTTCTATCGTGCAAGAAAGTCTGTCAAACTCTGTCTATAAAACTTAGTCTCAGTCATGATTTCTTTGTGAGATATTCCTATGTGTATAAAGAACATTCTGTAAAATTTTTACTTGTTTTCATACAGTCTTTTTTTAGATATTGACCTGAGAAAATTGATGTTAAAAGATTTTCGGCCATTTTTGAAAAGCTCTAGAAAAAAAAGGAATCCATTCTCAGGACTAAAACTGATACTGCAGGAGGAGTAAGGATTCAAGCAGCAGCAGTAACAGATTCTTAATGAATCTCCCTTCTTTGATAACAATTTACGATCTTAAAAAGTAACAATTGATAATTTTTTTCTGAGTTTTATAGACAGAGTTTGACAGGCTTTCTTGCACGATAGAAACATGTAAAAAATGTTTGCGTGAAGTTCATTTCATGCTGAACACAATGGTTCTTGAATTATTGTGATATCTACCGCCGTTTTAAAAATGGCTGCCAAAAAGAAACTATGGCTTATAATTTTTTTTTAAACAGTGTTTTGTGACTATCTACCTATAGGGAACTCATGATAAAAAGTTATGGAAAATAAAAAATGTTGAGCAACATTGCTTGGGTGATTTGAAATGGATTGACCCAACTCCTACCAAAAAAAAGTGGAGTGGACAAAGGAAGCCAATGAAAAAGAAATTAAAAAATTAAGAATCAGTATCGATAGCTAGCAGAAAGCACAATAAAAGCCAAGTTGGTATGGCCAAAAGGTTTGGAACCATTATTAAGCGACATTAGTGAGCTCATTCACATTGAAGATATATGAAAATTCATAACGAAATAATCAAAGATTGAAAAAACTACAGGAAATTGCAACAAATAATGGAAACGAATCTGCAGCAGGTGATAAGACTGTCATGGAAATACTGAAATAGATTAGTAATGATAAGAATGTATCCACCTTACAAAAAGCGACTTCAACGAGTTTCAAACGTTTGGCAAAGTCGTTTACATAACACTATGTTTCGTGCAGTGGACTTAGCTCATCGTTTTTTAGAAGCTAAAATTTCAATGGATCGTCCATTTTAAAAGGCCTGCACAATATGTAAGCTAAAGGAGCTCGTTCTGTTTTTCGATTATTGCCCAAACTGCTTATTAAAAAATAATTATAATATCCTTTACGATCTACAGTCACAACTTGTACTTACTCGAACTTTTTGCAACAGTATAGAACCGGGCATAAAAGATTTTACTAGTAATAAAAGTATTAAAAAAAGCACTTCAAAGAGTAACGGTACAATAACAATAATTATTTAACAATTACCATAACTATTAACTAAGTTCGATATTTCAAATGCACATCCTTTCAGCAGAAAGATTAAATTCAGGCATAAATTATATAGATCTGCACAGATTGGAAACTTTCCAATTACAGTCCACCCTTACTAAAGTGAAAATCGTTAAAGCGAAAAGTACATTACCGCCCGTAAAATTGCAGCTTCCGATTCCACATGGCTACGTTCATACATTAAGCTGCATTGACGTCATTCGCTGATTTTATTTTTATTTTTCTGCTAACTTCAAGGCTGTAACTTTTCTCTCCGATATATGTATGTACATATACAGGGTGATTGGTGAGAATGGCCTTTTTTTTTTTTTTTTTTAATGTGTGGTGGGTGCTTAGTTGCAGTGACTCCGTAAGCTGTATTACTTGTCTGGCTATCACTGCAACTCTTGCGGTGTAGTTTAGTGTGTGTAAGTTGTGTTTAAATGGCTTTGTGACAGCATCATATCGCCTTTTATGATGCTGCGCTGTTAATCACTTTGCTCCCAACAGCGAATGGCAAGTCGATCCGGGATTAAACTCTCTGAAAAAATGTCACCGAAAATTAAAAGTATTATACAAACGGATCGGAATTTTAAAACAAAATTTTGTAGTTGGATATGGTTAAATATGAACTATCACGTGAAAATATTTTCGAATAAATATCACTTCCGGTTAACCGGAAGTGGGCATCAACTTCGATTTTTTAAATAGCATGCTATAAAATAAATTACAAATTCAACTTCTATGATAAATTTTACACATATTTCATGTATCATACCCTATACCTAAATACCATTCCTTCCGAGTTATTCGTAATTAAAGAAAGAAAGTGACAGATACCGATCTTACTTTACAGTGATATTACTTCACGTAGGAGTAAATGAGGCGAATGAAATTTTGCATACGCACAGCTGATATTATGTAGTTATACAGCATTTGAAGTTTTTTTCTGTGACATTATACAGGGTGTTTAAAAACTTAGTTGCTTATAAATAAGTTCAATCCGCGGAAAGTACATTTTCTTAAATGGAAAGGTATATATTTTATTAGATATTATGATTCTACAAAATATTCTCTTTGAATCCGTATTAGGTATTCCTATACCTAAAATGTAAGGTTAATAAGTTATAACGATTTAATTAACCTCCGTACCTAAAATGCTCAAATATGTCAATTTACAGAATCAAGTGTGCTTGGCTCATTTGTTTTACATACTTACTTGCCACTTATTTTGACGTCTGTCATTCGTATTTTCGCAAATTCTTCCCATTGAATTATAGGAATAAGGGATCCTTTACGCAAATAACACCAGATAATTAGCAAGAATTATTGGAATACGTCTCCGAATATAGAATGCCTCAATAGAAATGGTTGCCATGTCGAACCATTTAGATAACTCATTTATTTGTGTTATTATTATTATTGTTCTTATAATTTTTCTACTGTATCTTTTATATTATCTTTTTTATTATTTTAATTTTACCTAATTTGTTATCACTAATTATTTAGACCTTTGATGTAGATGTACTTTATGTTGATTATTCGAATACCAATTGTTGGGAGTATTTAGGAGAATTCTTAGATAATCTAAATTTTTTACTTATATTGTTACACGTTGGGTTTTACTTTACACTTTGGATTTTACTTTTATTTTAGATAAACAAAAGACTCTACAATCAACTAATATTTCATTGAGTAAAAAAACGTTCAACAAAATATTTTCTTTTGGACACACTACTTCAACTGTTTTTTAAATATCTGCCTTCTTAAATAATTATAACTGTTATTATTACTTAACAGGTGTTGTTCTTTCACCATTGTTCTACGAACGTATCGGTCGCTAAAACTTTTTATATCTTAAAAATTCTTAGAAATTTTTGCTGATCATTGCTTGTAAATGTCAGTATCTCTCACTAAACGTTTGATACGTTTATTTCACTATTTCATTACATCCACTTTGCATAATAAATAAATTCATGATTACCTGATTTGGTCTATTCTCAATGCTAATCCATTCTAACACAATATACTGAGAAAAATGTATTGCACAGAAACGAAAACAATGTTATTACAGAGGTAAAATAAAAATTGTAAAAAAATACTAAGATAACAATATGTTTTGTAACAAATAAAATAATTTTTTGTTGTTGTAAAGTAAATACTCGCATTGTTTACCCTAATTATTGTACTGGTGCAGATCTATTTCCCACAGTGCACGCGAGAACAACCAACTAAAATGACAGACGTCAAAATAAGTGGCAAGTAAGTATGTAAAACAAATGAGCTAAGCACACTTGCTTCTGTAAATTGACATATTTGAGCATTTTAGGTACGGAGGTTAATTAAATCGTTATAACTTATTAACCTTACATTTTAGGTATAGGGACATCTAATACGGATTCAAAGAGAATATTTTGTAGAATCATAATATCTAATAAAATATATACCTTTCCATTTAAGAAAATGTACTTTCCGCAGATTGACCTTATTTATAAGCAACTAAGTTTTTAAACACCCTGTATAATGTCACAGAAAAAAACTTCAAATGCTGTATAACTACATAATATCAGCTGTGCGTATGCAAAATTTCATTCGCCTCATTTACTCCTACGTGAAGTAATATCACTGTAAAGTAAAATCGGTATCTGTCACTTTTTTTCTTTAATTACGAATAACTTGGAAGGAATGGTATTTAGGTATAGGGTATGATACATGAAATATGTGTAAAATTTATCATAGAAGCTGAATTTGTAATTTATTTTATAGCATGCTATTTAAAAAATCGAAGTTGATGCCCACTTCCGGTTAACCGGAAGTGATATTTATTCAAAAATATTTTCACGTGATAGTTCATATTCAACCATATCCAACTGCAAAATTTTGTTTTCAAATTCCTATCCGTTTGTATAATACTTTTAATAGGCCATTCTCACCAATCACCCTGTATATGATATAACTGTATAAGTAGTGAAATATTTATTATCCACTTCCGAAGCAAATTTCGAGAGCTATCAAAAATAAAACGAATATACTTGATATACAGGGTGTCCCAAAAATACACCGACAAACTTTAAAGGGTGATAGAGGACATCAAAACAAACATGTTTGTTTCATAAATATTTGTCCCCAAATAAGTCGTTTTAGTATAAAAAGGAAAAATGTTTAAAAATTTGGACAAGTAGCATTTTTGAACAACGAATTGTTTCTTCGCGTAAACATAATATTGGCATCGAACTATATCTATTTAGCACAGTGGTACTGTTGCTTCGGCCGGTAAACGAAGATTCATTATTACCCAAAAAATGTTTGTTTCGATGACCTCTACCACCCCTCAAAGTTTGTCGGTATGTTTTTGAGACACCATGTATATTGTTTTGTATACCATGAGCTATTATTTGTCCTTTTCTTTACAGGAGAATGTCCTTCTTAAACAACGTGGTAGCAGCTCCATTAAGGTGATAGATTTCGGAAGTTCATGTTATTCGAATCAGCGAGTCTACACTTACATACAGTCAAGATTCTATCGCTCACCAGAAGTCATCTTAGGTTTGACATATGGAACTCCGATTGATATGTGGAGTCTAGGTAAGAAACTCAAACCTTAAGATCCATATTTTTCTTTGTGCAAATACAACTTCATATTTTTATAACTGATTTTACAATATAACAGCTATGAGATGTATTTTGATAGCTACAAGTGTTAAAAACTTAAAATAATTGACTTTATAACGTTGTGCTGAGGGCATCTATAAGAAAACATTGAAATTAAGATCATAGAAAAAATACAGAGCGTTTATTTTTTTGATTTTTCATTCTTGTTTATGCAAAATGGTCTCCTTCGGAGTCAATACAGCACGGGAAACGTTCAAGAAATTTTTCAAAATATTTTTTTATACTTATCGGCTGGAATGGACTTTCGTATAGTGGTCGAAGTCTTTTGAATGACCGGGATAGTATCGAAACGATTACCTTTCATCGGTGGTCCTTCTGTTCTCGTCCAGAGTTGAACGCAAAATTCTTCAAATAGCTCTTTTATCTCCCTGTTGGGTCTATCCGGCCCTTGAAGTGTGGTTGTGTAGATGAGGTTCTTCAGCCCCGAAGTCTGCGATCGCTAAGATGTTGTGATCTTCGTAAGTGTAGGCTTTCTATAGATTGTCGATGTTCAGCTCTCTGTTGACTCTTACCCTGGGGGGCGGTCGGTCGTGGTCTAGTTCCATTAGGTGTGAGACCAGAGGATTGGCAGCAGTGGTTGTACGGTCGCGCATCTTATTGGCAAAAGTTGACAGATGACCCTTAAGGAATGAGTTTTTCAAGTGAACTCGGAGTTAGTTGTTCATTCCTTATCAACCTAGGAGCTCCAACCAGCCTCCACCATAGCTTCTAGCTTCTGTAAGCTTCCATATGAAATTATGGGACGCAAGAAAGAGATGTACTAGATCAACACTTCAAGGGTAAAGTACTCCTGGAGCATAGGAGTGGAAGTAATGCTGATCATGCTGCTGAAAAGTAAGCCTTCCATCCAAGATAACACCCAAATATACGACTGATTGGCTCCAAGATAGCCTGACATCCCCTACACAGATATTCTCCGAAGGCAGCCTACGCCTATTGCTCAGCCTGATGGCTATACATTTGGTTTCATTTAGCTTTAACCTCCAGTTGGATTGCCATTCAACTATGGCATCAAGGGCGTTATCTTCTGCATATATTGCTAATTAACAACGTTGGTGCGAGAATGCATCCCTGTGGAACACCGGCAGCTATTTGCTTAGGGGTGGAAATAGCTTCTTTGACCCTTACAGAGAAAGAGGGGACACAAAAACGAAGAGATGACACGTACCAATCGTGGGTTGATTCCTGCGCAAACCATTTTATGAATCAGCCCATCATGCCATACAGTATCGAAGGCCCTTTCCATATCCAAAAAGACCGCTCCCAGAGTCTCACGAGCCTCAATGGAGTTACGGGTAGCCTCAGTAATCCTAAGCAGTTGGAAGTCGGTACATAATCCCTCGCGGAACTCGAATTGTTCGTCCTGAATAGTGTCGTTGACAAAGATTTCTTCCTTTAATCTACCCAGAACAACAGCTTCAACTATCTTGGCTATGCACGAGATGAGCGCAATGGGACGACAATTCTGGGGGAATCGAGGATCTTTACCAGATTTTGGAATGGCCACTACATCAGCAAATTTCCAGATCAGAGAGCAAAGAATCAGGGAACTTCGAGAGGGCATTATAAGTTATTTGATCCGGGCTAAGGACCTTTCCCTTCTTTCTAGATTGAATAAATTGTTTGACCTCGGCTCTAGAAATCTGGGGAAAAGGTTCATCCTCCAGGGAAGCAAGAGTGATTCTTCGACTCGATCCTCAATCTCCTCGTCGGAATCGTCAAGTTCGACCTGTGTGTATGCAGAAGAGAAATGATCTGCAAAGACTGAGCTCTTTCAAGCGATTGGAGATTTCCTTTCATCGCCAATCACAGTTTGGGAAATAGCCACAAATCGCGCGAAGCCAAATCAGATGAATATGGTAGCTAATCGATAACAATGATGCCTTTTATGGTAAAGACAGTCGTAGAGCTCCTGGAACAAATTCACTGTGAACAATTCCTTTTGAATCGAAGAAAACGGTCAGCATTGTCTTGATTTTGCTTTTCCCTCTTCTCTTTTAACACTTTTAGTGACTTCAATGCTGCACTCTGACGTTTTGTTTTTGGCTTGTATTGAAAACACCGCTTTGGAGCACCAGTTACAATGGCTGACTTGCTTGCCGGATTCCTTTGAGATCTTTTTAACATATCTTTACAATGCTGAAGTCTATAACCTTTTTGGTCGTCTGTCAGAGTGTGTGGCACGAAGGGCCTTCTGCTTGACCAAATCTTCGGTCAAAATTCGATAGACTATGCTTTTCGGTATCCCAGTTTCCTCTTCGATCAGTCTCGCAGACACACAGCGGTGGCTTCAACGAATTTCTTTGACTTTCTCGATATTTTCTTCATTGCCAGTGGTTTTTGGCGTCGCTGCTCGGTAATCGTCAAAATCTGTGCACGGGACATGCATTCATCCCCGTACACATTTTTTAGCGTTTCGTACGTTTCATTTGTTCCATGTTGGTTTTTTGACAGACATATACAAAGTGACAGACTGTGTAGACCATTGTAAGCTCTTAAATTGTCACCCCGTATGTTATTTATTGAATACTACAGCGTTAAAATTTAATTTCGAAAAAGCATTTGTTGCGAAAGCTTCTGCTATATTTGTTAAATTACAAGAATAGAGTTATCGAGGCCAACGATTCATTTTTCTCAGGAGCGTAGTAATCTATCATTGTAGTTTTTTTTCACACAATTTTTCATCTCATCCGAGAGAGATTTCCCGACCCTTCTACGTATTACACAGAAGATTTCGATTCGGAAATAAACACAAAAGACCGTCCGCAACGCCTACTTTATAAATGTCGGCGAGCTGATCTAAACGTGGAAGCTGCTCACAATATAAAAAAGAAAATTATAGCATCACTCGCCGTGTTACTGCACTCTACGAGAAGTTCCATGTACGGCGGTGTGTGGGCGATAGATGAATGATAAAAGAGACGCCTACATTTCTTTCTCCGTCAAGCGCTGGCGGTACATTGATCATTGCATTACGCAAGCCTATCGATTTTTCATTAATTATACAAGGCGACAATTGTAGTTGTGCTATTCCTGTAATTAGGGGGATTGCAATGCAGATTGCCGTGACTTTCGCTCCCTTGCAAAATTAATTACTTTCAAGGGTTCAACGCGCATAGTTGTTCCCATTTTTCATCTATATGTTTATGATTTAAAGCCCTGTCAATTTTATTAATTTTTAACTTCAACAACGTTTCTGTTTTTGCCATTTTATTACCAAAGTACTGCAATAGATGCATAGATTCGGTAATAGCTGATAGTCAGAGGGAGCAAAATCTGGTGAATAAGGTGGATGTTCCAACAATTCGTACTTCATATCCCTAAATTTTTCCTTTGCCCAAGCACTTTTGTGGGTCGGAACATTGTTCTGATAGAACAAGATTTTTCTTTTTTGCAAATTAGGCCTGATCTTACGAATTTTTTCAACTAGCTGATCAAGAAGATGTGCGTAGTATTTGCCAGTTATTGTTTTACCTTTTGCATGGTAATCAATTAAAAGAATCCCTTTTGCATCCTAGAAAACACTAGTCATGACCTTTCTTGCAGGTGAAGTTGACTTCGCTTTTTTGGTGCAACTACCGGCTTCCATTCATTGTTTTGACTGCTGTTTCATCTCAGGCACGAAGTAGTGGACTCACGTTTCATCCATAGTAATAAACCAGCACATAAAATCGGTTGGATTATTTTTAAAATGATTCAATCATTGCTGAGAAATTCGTTGCCTTGCACATCTTGCACATAACTTTTCATATTTAATTCTTCGTGTAAAATGTATCATATCCTTCTTCTGAGATATCTACAGTATGCGCTAACTCACCTTCAAGTGTCGATCCCCCACATTGTGTACTTTCTCGATGTTTTCATCGGTGATTACAGATTTTGGCCCATCCAACACGTTTACTTTAAACTATCGTGTAACGAAAACTACGAGGGAGCGTTTTTATATTCGCGGAATGAGCGGGTTGTAGGGGGGTGATTAGGCGCATTGGGGGCGTGGCCTGTGCAGCGACTCATAATTAGTATAAATACGAAGTTTCATTGTTATTAGACAGTTAGTCTTTGAGCTATCGTCAACCAAGTAACATAATCAGGAGTGAAAAGTGAAATATGGAAAAAATCGAATATCGTGCCGTTATTAAAGTTCCTTACCAGGCAGGAAAAATCAGTCGCGACCATAATGAATGAGATGTCATTGGTTTACGGCGACTCTTGTCCAGGAAAAACCATGGTGTACAAGTGGCATAGTTTATTTAAACAAGGAAGGGAATCCCTTGAAGACGACCCGAGGCCGGGCAGGAGCATTAAGGTCACCAAAAAGCTGAAAAAATTGTACTCGAAGATGCTCGACTAAAGAAGAAACAACTCGCAGAAATGGTTGGAGTATCCGATACAACAATTTTTAAAACCCTACACGATCATCTCGGCATGTCTAAGGTCAGCGCAAGATGGGTGCCGATACTGTTTTGATACATTTTTTTTGTCGCTTAAAATACACTTGGCTATCAATGTTCCTATTCTTTTGACAATAATAATACCGATTGTTTGCAGTATCACTACCATCTAACGTAAAAATCGATTCATCGTCAGTAATAACTTCCAAGCCATTTGAAGGTGAAAATTCATTCTCACTAAGTTGCCTCAGCTTGTGTTTTGCTCGTTTTGTTGTTTTTCTGTGTCTTTTGGTGCAGTTTTTCTTGCTTTTTTAAGAATATCATTGAAGTGTTTTTATCGATTTTATATTTTTGACCTAGTTTCCTAAGAGAAACGCGTAGTTTGCTATAAACATCGTCAGTTTACGGAGTCACTGCAACTAAGCACCCACCACATATTAAAAAAAAAAAAAAAAAAAAAAACTAAAGACAGTATTTTCTTTTTTGACATTTTTTTGCCGGTCTTCCAGATCCAGACTTTATAGTAATGCTTTTTCTAGAGTCTATGCACTGACAAATATCGTAAGTTGTCCGTTTCGGAATACCCATAGCAAAAAATGGTTCACAGTAAAACATTTCTTTAGATGTTGATGTTTGTCATAATATTCGGCAATTATCGCACGACGCTGATTTTCATTCAACGATCTTATTGTTAAAACTTGAACAGATAAGCCCTCACTAATACGTTTATATTTATTTTGACAACTATCAAATAACATAGAACATAGTAAGCGCATTTGCCAATTGGTCATAGCACACTTGAGAGAGTATAATATGAAATTTGTGCGGATTTTTTGTCCCCATACCATTATTTAAATTAGTTGCAACCCATCTCTTCAACCCGTCCAAATAGTACTCGACATCTTTCTCTGTAAAATCACTGTTTACGAAGATGATGGCCTCCTGATTTCACGAAAATTTTTGTTCCTCGAGCGCAAGTTTTAGATTAGGAAACGGAGAGAGGTCGTTTGGGACTAGATCTGCAATTCGTGCCATTTTCACGATGACAACTACTGATGTCTGAGACGGCGCATTATCTTGGTGAAACAAAATTTTTGTGGCCGATTTTCAGCAATTTCTGCCTTTAACTTGTCAAATAATAATGTCCCTGTAATCGTTTCTCCTGTTTGAAAATAATCGATTAAGATAACTCCATGACTATCCCAAAAAAACAGTCGCCATTACTTTCTTAGCCGCAAAAACCATTTTTACTTTTTATAAAGCCGATTCCTCTTTCGCAATCCACTGTTTTGACTGTATTTTTGTTTCGGACATCCAAGTTTCATCAACGGTAATTGATCGACGCCAAAACTCTGATTTATTGCGCCTAAACTGCGCCAATAGAGCGTTGGAAGAGTTCATTCGAATACAATTTTGATCTAACGTAAGCAAACGTAGCACCCAACACGTTGACAGTTTTCTCATGCCTAAATCTTAATTCAATATGTGACAAACACGTTTTTTGGACACGTTTATAACCTCTGCTATCCCTCTCACTTTAATTACAGTTTTTAGACGTCTCGAACGCTCAAAGTCTTCCAAGCTTATAGGGCCACATTTAAATTCTGCTGCCCAAAATTTCACCGTGGTAAATGGTAGTGTGATTTGCTGGCCTTAATACCAGATTTAAAAGAGTCGAAACTGGTAAACCTGGAGCAATTTCTGAAATATTTCAAAAAACTTCTTAAGAATTTGGGAGCATGCTACTGCTCTGGAGCCTGAGCTATAATTCATAAAATGTTAATTCCATTTTTAATTCCGACCATGCACTTAATCACTTTTAAATCGGGATTTATACCTAACACAATCTTGTTTGGGTTGGCAATAATATTATAACTAAAAAAAGGGTATTGCACTTTATATTATATTTTATAATAATCACGATTTAGATATTTTAAATTAAGTGTTAATTAATTTATAAAATATATCAAGATTTGTAAAATAAATACTGTTTTGTATTCCTAACGTGTCTCGTGTAACTGTAAAGGATAATTAAATCAACAATACACATATATACATATGTTTGAAATGAAACTGTCTAAATGTTGTATTAACACTTAAAAGGGATATGCAAATATATGCTTAGAATATTACTGGATAGTCAAAGCATTTACCAGACAATTTTTTCATGAATAATTCAATGAAATAACTATAAATTCAAATCATATGCGGCACAGCACAAACAAAACAAAAAAAATTATTCAATTTTACTTTCAAAATAGGACAAAATCTAATACGTTTTATAATCACCAAAATTTTTTTATAACTATTACCGTTCCTCAAGATCAACTCCGTACTAATTCATCTAAAAATTTTAACAAGATAGTTATCCGCTTCTCTTTAATCTGAAAAATATGGTTAAATACGCGTGAGCATTGCTTTATCGATACCGCTATAAAAAAAATTACTTCCAAGACTAAGAAGACAATTCAATTAAGATTAAGACCAAGATTTCTAGAGCAATGGGAGTGAGGAAGGAGTACGTTGTTAATAAATACCCGAGGCAAGAGCTAATCCTTTTGTTTGTTTAGTACCTACGTCCAAGAACTAACACCGCTGATTTTTTAGGATTGATAAAGAGACAGTGACATTCAGATTCAGTAACAAGTGGTTGAAGATCACAATTAATATTGGCAATAGCAGTGAGAACATCTGAAGGATGGACTGAGTAAAATAGTTGAGTGTCGTCAGTATAAAGCTGAAACTGACAATACTTTAAACATTCAGTTATATTAGAGCTATAAATTGCAAATAGTAAAGGATCCAAGATACTCCCCTAGGAACACCAGTTGTAACGGCTAGCTGATTTGCTACATTAACATGAAATTTAAAGAAGTCGTTTGATCAAAACCAATAAAGCGCAAAATAGCCAACAAGAGCAAACGATTAATAGTATCAAACGCATTTTAAATAAACAAGGAGAACTAATACCCTTACCAAACTGTCATCCATCGCTTTAAATATGTTACAAAACTATGGCACAGCTATATCCAGGGCGTTTTTAAGGAATCCCAACACGAGTCAAATAAGTAAGAATACTTTTTAAAGGAAACATCAAAACAAAATTTAATAAGAGGCAAAACAGTTCGATAAATTATCAGCTTACTAACAAAGTTGGGCGCCAAGTCCATCGTCGTTCGCCAGAAAAAAAAATTAGAGTTGAAGAGTACCACACCCCCTATTTTCTTTATTGGTGCTTTGAGTTATTTTTCTAGAAATCGCACAGAAAGTGTGCTTAGGTAAGAATAAAATTTACACCAAATTTGAAAAAGATATCTCAAAAGATACTGGGGATATCAATAAAGACACTTTTTTAAAAGTCAAGTCGGACACCAACACAGCATTCAAATAGATATAGACAGAAAACGGGGTTAATGGATTGACCTACTTTTTGGTAACACCCTGTAGATCAATAGAATTAGTTGTTAGGTGATTTTATACCTCTACAAGACATAAGCATATATTTCAAGGGAAAACTTTTGTGGTTATGTTTTCTTTAGAAAAAACCGCAACAATAGATGCTTAAAGACTATTTTGTATACTGTGTGATTTCTGATCTAAATCTAGTACTTCTCTTAAATTATACTTTTGTACAGTGCTATACATATTTACCTTTCACAATTGTACAGTCTTTTGACACTTAAAATGTAAAAGTTTGTAATTTAATTTTGCAAAAAAAAAATCTAATCATTTTAACAAAAAAAAATTGCTTCTTTCCAGGTTGCATTCTAGCAGAATTATACACAGGTTATCCTTTATTCCCTGGTGAGAATGAAGTCGAACAACTTGCTTGCCTGATGGAAGTTCTTGGACCACCACCTGATGAGATTATAGCAGCCGCTACAAGAAGGCGATTATTCTTTGGTACGTTCCAATACATCACTTAATAATTCCAATTTTACCAAATAACTGTTTGCGTAGATTCAAGAGGAAATCCTCGTTGCATAACAAACACGAAGGGTCGCAAAAGGAAACCCGGATCTAAAAATCTAGCTATAGCCTTACGTTGCAATGACCAATTATTCATTGATTTCATATCAAGATGCTTAGAGTAAGTTTTAAAATTATCCATTATTTTTATTTATAGGAGCTCCTTATTATTATTTTTTTGTTGTGTTTTTAGATGGAATCCCAAGAGACGTATGACGCCGGAGGAAGCCTTACGGCACGAATGGATCCAATCGGCGTCGAGCACACACAGAACCAATGACCTAAGACACAGCCAATCGGAGGCGAGCGTCAGCCATGACAGTTTCTCGCATTCGAGCAGTAGAACTTCCGGTAGTAGTTTCTCGAGGCCGCATAAGTGCGCCGCTCCGAAAACCAGTGATAAAATAAAGGCCAAAATAGTAGACACTAGACCAAATGATAGCACCTCAGTAGATTCGAATCTCAACGATTCTGGTACGTTTCTTCCTCCTATACTTTAACCGTCTTCGAGATTTTTGGGCCAACGGTCTCTCATTCCGAAAAACGTTCGTTCATAATTTTTGATTGGTCGCGTAAATATTGAGATTTAAAAATAGTCAGATCTAATATTGGCCGAGCGATCACTCGAAGGGTAAAAATAAAAATGAATTTTGAAAGATGTTATAAAAATAAAACGTAGATTTGATTAACTAAACATTACAATATGGTTGACCATTACAGTTGATCTTCTTCAGGAATACAGAAGAATCGGAAAGTCTTCGCCAAATCATTCATGTTTTAAACCGAGTAGGCCAAATCTTCACACAATTGGTTTACTATATTGTGATGTTGCAACAAACAGTTTTTGAGATATAAGGTGTAGGCTATTTGATGAACGTCATCGATACTTGTAAACATGATGTTTTAGTACAATCATTCTAGTATATTTAAAAATTAATTCTTCCTTCGTTTTCACTGTCATTTTGAAATTTAAAAAAAGTCTACTGTGTATATTCAAGAAAAAGTTTAAGTGTTGAAAAATATATTGCACGTAGTAATTATCATCGTTCTTACTGCTTCACTCATTATTATATTGATTATGCATCTTAGAAAAGTAGAAAATAAAATAGTACATCAACAAAATTTATTCGAATCAACTTTCATAATTATTCTATTGAAACTAGTTAACCAAGAGGCTCGCATATTTTGAGAAACATCGATAACAATTTTCTGAATATACCGATAAAAGCCTAAACTATATAGAATAAATGGATCATGTGTTCTTAAAGTTAATTTAATTTTACCTAAATTTGAATAAGTTATAAATTGTGTTACTGGTTTATAAATCCATTTACAGGCATGCTTAAAACGAAAAAGAAAGAAATAGTATTGAGTTATATGAATGAGAATGTTGGACATATAAATCCTAATAGTTTCCATGTATTATCCATGTGTTTCCATGGCATAACTGTAGCAATCACCCTACACTAGCATAAACAAAAAAAGAGGTTAAGGAAAATCTGCTGTCATTGCTTGGGCCTCGCTAATTTATATTGCACAACACTCCAGCGGATAAACTAGGTCTAAACTCGTGCTCTCTAAAATCAGAAGTTCTAATCAGAAAGTCAACAAAAAAAAAGTTAATAAGAATTTTTGCACTCACATAATTCGGCATTTCTTTTTCTATTTCGTTTTTCCTTTTTTTTCTGTTAATCAACATTGATTTACTTCCAAAGAGTGGTGTGGTTTTGTAATCGACTCAGCCAAACATCGCAGTTTTCGTTATCGCCAGACCTGGTTCAGGTCCAATGAATGTTGTTTCAGAACCTTATCTTGCCAGCTTGTTTACTATTTCGTTGCCTGATATGCCCTTATGCTCCGGTACCGACACCAAAGTCTCAAGCTAGTTTCGAGGTTATCTGCTAGGATGCTAATGGTTTAGATTGTTTTTCCAATTCCCTTCGGGCACAAGTCTCTATTGCTAGTATTTCCATCTGGTGTACGATTTCACTATATATCTACTCTCAGAGCCTTTTTGACTCATCTGCATACGAAATTTGGTTTCGAATCCCAGGTTTTTATTTCACTCTCCATTCATTCCAATCTAGGACGACCTTGAAGGGTTTGTCAAAGTTAAAAACATCCCACCCTTCCTGAATTTATTGACAATGATAAGTTTTAAACGCAAAATTGGGAAATGAGCTTTTTATGCAATTTTGCCACTTTACTAATTCTTTGTCTCTTTGAATTTAATACAGAAAGATCCAAAGATTGCAATAAATGGCTAGAATGGGATGCTAATTTAATTAATTGTTATCTGTTCTTTGATGGCTACTCCCAAATGCTTCAATCCTCATTACCACAGGACTCTCTGGACCCACTCCAAGGATAATGTTCGTAAAATAATTTTTGAAGATGTCCGTTTCATCCAGCCTTTCTTATTTGCTGCATAAACGATTCTTGATTTCCTACAGCTACACGTTACTATTTTTGCGTGGTCTCCCTATCTGGTGTGCTAACGATGGTTCATTTCTAGCACTTATAACTTTTCACTTCTAGAAATTAATGTTGAGACTACTTTCAGCTAAGTTCCAAATCTGATTCTCTAGCGTTTCTTGTGCCTCAAAAACCAGCCCTTCCTCGAATACCCATTTTTGGATTGGGTTTCGAGTTAATTGGTCTTGTTGTTGATAGAGATTTCTATTACTCTCCTTTCTTGCAAAACTGTATCCCCACTTCTAGCATTTTTCATCCAATCCATCTACCTTCCTAACCTACCTAAATGGAATTGAATTCGTTACATTATAAATTTTCAAATGTTCACCATTATAGCTTTGCAAAATTTTTGTCTTGACATCTTATTTTCCTGCATATTTTTAAATTTTTTGGAATCTTCCAACGTTTCATCATTAATTTGTGGAAAATCTACAAAACTTATTTTTAAAATTGTGGAAATATCTCTTGTGGTTAAAATGGAACCTTGCTTGTTTGCCATTTTACAAGAATTTTGCTCTGCAAACCAGGGCTCCACAGCCTCTATTACCTCTTTCTTCTGTTGAGGAAAAACATGATAGTAGGACGGAGTCAGATTTAGTGAATAAAGGGGGTGTTGTAACCCTAAATCGCGAATTGTTTGCATGGCAACATGCGATTTGTGTGCAGGGGCATTGTCCTGAAAAAACAAAACACCTTTAGATAACTTTCTGCATCTTCTCTCCATAATGTTTTCTCGTAGAGTGGTCAGTAATGTCGAATAATAATTCCCAGATATTGTTTCATCCTTATCGAGAAATCAAGCATGATTACTCCATGGCAATCCCAAAAAACTGAAGCAAGAACTTGTCCAGCGGATTTTTGACCACGTAACTTATTAGGCACAAGCCTTGGAGAACCAGAGTGTCTCCATTCCATCAATTGTTTTGTTTCTGAGTCGTAGAAATGTATCCATCCAGTTTCATCCATAGTAACAATACACCTTAAGAAGTCTGCATCATTTTCAAATCGAGCACAGATCCAACGTGTTGCTTTCACACTTACACACTGCTGGTCAACATTCAGACATTTGGGGATCCATTTTGCAGAAATTTTTCTCATGTTCAAATCGATATCAGATATTGGTTTCAGCCCAATTCGATTGTCTGACAAAATGTTGTCATGAACTGCATCAATATCTTCGGGGACAGACACAGAAACTGGCCACCAATTCCGAGTCCTAAACCATCTTTCAGAGAAACATAATCAATGGCAGGATTTCTTACACCGGTTTTGAAACGTTGCTGCTGCTGCAATGGTGTTGTTGCATTTTTCAGTTTAGAAAAGATACAGGTCAATGGTATAGAATTCAAAACTAGAACGTCCTAATGAATCAAGGTAGTATAACATCTAATGAGAGAATTCTATTAAACTAAGCAAAAACCATACCATCATAAAGAGCAAAAAGTAAATAAAACCGTTGTGTGTTATTTAATGCGCAGTCTACGTTATGAATAACTTCAAAGTAAACTAATTGTTCTAGGTGAGCCCTTATGCAAAAATCGAGTGGATTTAAATCTGGCGAACGACGCAACCATGACACAAGAGCACTTCGTCCAACCCAGTTGTTGCCGAATATGGCATATAAGTAGTTTCTGACGACTACAGAATAATTTGCACGGAATTGTTTGTAATGGCATGTTATCAAATATTGCTTCCACTTCATTGCGTCGCAACTGAAGGTATGCAATTTCTGTTAGCATCTATGGAAGAAAATACGCCCTAGAAATAGGGTGACGTGTCTCATCTGTTGCATGCAAAGTTTCATTTTCATTTCCATATGTGCGCATGGTTGTGATTAAAACTCCGGTTTCGTATAAAAATGGCTTTATCAATAATGACAATATTTGCTAGGAAACTTATTCTGGATGTACAAACTAATTTTTATATTTTTTATTCCTTCCTTCAGTTGGGGTCTTCACCTTGCTGTGAAAATTAGTGTGATAGTTGGTCGCCAAAATTACTTCATTCATTAATATTTAAACTTTGTCTTACAAACGCTTTCTAATAAATGCTTCTAATTTTTGCATATGACAGCTGCAAGTAACATTTTTTGCCCTTATGGATAGGAATGGATAGGCAACTGCTCAACTTTGTAGTTTGAAAAGTTTAAAGTTAAATAATATTGAAGAAAATGTTCTGGTAATGTTTGATGAACTTGTCTCTGGAAGAAATAATCTCTCTTCAATCTATCGTAGGCTCACTCGCCACTGGATAATAAAAATTAGTAAAATTCTTGCTGGTCATAAACTTTTATTACTTTTCGTACGAAACATTTTTTTTTTCTGCTTTTTCTTGGTTGGAAATTCAACGAGAAGGAACTTTTGTGCATTCATCACCAGAAAAGTCTTCACCTAAATCATTATCAAAGGCAAGCATAGCTGAAACCTCCAAATACAATACCTATGTCTGACAATTGACATAGTTGGTCTTTCTTTTGCTTCGCCAAACACATCTTTCATCAGCGTCTTCTGCCGCTATTCTTGTTACTTTCTATTTGTTTTTGTGTTGACAGCCCTTCCCTGTAAAAAAAAACCTAAATTGCTTCGTTTTTTACAATTTTTTTTTATAATTATTTATAAAACAGTGACCTTGGGAGTCTTCCTTTTGGGCATGCAGATTGTCTTCTCGATTTTGCAACATTTCGCCATCAGTTGAGTCTATTCCGAAGCCACAGATCAGCTTTCTCAAATGAGTTGGTAAAATTTGAAAACTTCAACAAATGCATCTTGGGATTGGAGCTACTGTTTGCTTAATTGTTATAGTTTTTGGTGGATTGCTTATTAACCAGTCATAGTTTTTGAAAGGATTACAACTTTAGAAAGGTGTAAAATGGAAAGAAAACCGTTACTGGTCTATTCTCCCTACAATCAGCTCAACCTTTTCAGATTGTTAGTGACAATCTTTTCTGGCTCGAAAACTGCTGTTTTTTCTAAGACTGACGCAACAAGATTCCACAATTATTTCTGATTGAACAGAAGATGATGGAACTGTATTGGTTTGCTGTTGATTGGGGAAGATTGAGATTTGAGAGGCTCCCAATTTTTCTCGCTTTTAGAGGGGGTGACCCTCTCTTTCTCTTACATGATAATTTTTCAAAAATTTGTTTAATAGAAGTTTGACGATCACAAGAAATATTTGCTAAAACTTCTGAACAAACTTGAAAAATGCCATTCTGAACATTTGCACTAATTTGCTTAGATTCTTGATTTGCTTATGGTTGTTCTCGTTTATTGAATTTAAATTTGATATTGGTGTGATTTCAAGGACTGTGGGCTCGTAAATTACAGCTAAAACATCGGTAGCACCAACACCACGACGTTTGATTACTCGGGACACGTGTTTCGAGAGCGCATCGGCTCTCGTCATCAATCGAATATCAAATGACGTGTACCGAGTCTAATGAGACGTTGTGGTGTTGGTGTTACCGATGTTTTATCTGTAATTAAATTTGATGTTGCTTATTTTTATTTGTGTTATGAAATGGATAAAAAATTCTACACCAACACTTTAGACATAATTGCTTTGAATCGTCTGGATAGGTAAAAGAAAAAACCATTTCTGATTAAAGTGGTTTATCCTTAGAAACAAATGAAATATTCGGGTGATAATCTAAACATCTTCCTAACATCTTATATTTTGGTTGAAGATACCATTAGCAAAAATTCTTTTACACAACACCATTGCTTTCATCCTTTTAAATAAGATTGCAGTTAACTTCATTATACAGAGATAAAACATTAAAATTTGTGACTAACTCAATGCAATGGAAACTATTAGGATTTATGATTGGTTTGACACAAAATTAAATAAAAAGTACACAAATGTATTTTTCAATTTTTATTTCCAAACTGTATGTATACACTTATATCACACATATATATTCTTTATTTTGCGTTTCGATGCTTTTTATCTATTGATTTATTTTAATTTTATTTTCAGGCTATAAAAAAGAAACCAAATACCTACCCATCCTCTCCTATCCAAGTAGTGTAGATAAAGAATGTAAGTATGTTAAGCAGAAGTGCAAATTGATGAATATTTACATCGAGTGTTAGCCCTCTACAAACAAAAATAAAACAAAAAAAAAAACAAAACAAAAATACAACAGAGAGAAGATCGAATATGTAACTTAGATTCGGTCTAAATAGTTCAATGTTTTATATATGAATAGCATTACTTCCTATGGAATAACGTTTTAATTTGGATGTATTTCATGGAGTTTTCTATGACGTAAAGTTTTTTAAATATAAGTAATTTGGATGTATACAAGCAGTTTCCAAATTCGATCCCGAGAAAATTTCTAATGTAAGCGTAATTACCAGCATTTTCTTTTTCTTCCTGCCAAATTTGGAGGCTCTTGTATATGAAGTAAGATTTAATGATTGTATAGTAGAGACTTTTTGATCATCATATTAATAAACTAACGATAAACGTAATAAACATGTAAGCATATACCTAAGTCCCGTAAGTGACAAAAGAAAAATTATGAATTATACGACTAATATACAGGGTGTATAATAATCATGTAATTACAATTAAAATTATTTAATTAATTCCATTATAAAATTATTATATTAAATTAAATAAACAAGAAATAATTACATGATTATTCGATTTAATAACAGCTAAAATATAATTTAATTATTTCTTTTAGACCTTACTACTTAGGAACATGTTTAAAAAAAGAAATCATTTTGTCTACTGTTAGGAAATATTTTTCTTACTTTTTTTTTAATCCTGCAGTGATGACTGATTGTCGCTAATATTATCTACGTAAGACCAATTTTTAAGTAATTTAACGAATTATTTTTTATATGCTGCTTTGTGTTATTTAATATTATTTTTAATTTTTACTTATATAACGTAAACTGTTCTTGAATATGTTGATAATGGTATACACTGTCAAATATTGTGACTGATATTATGTAGATATAAAATAAATTATTAAAAAAAAATAAATAAAAACTATATTCTTAGGTTTTGCTTACGAAACAAAAAAAATAATCTTAAATGTGCAAACGTAGAGGGGAATCAAAGAAATAACAGTTCAGTAGAAAAATGTGTGCACCGTCTTCATAGGTTCAGTGCTGCAAAAGATGAATCTATGAAGACATGATTCTCTTCAGAAGAGTTAGAAAATTTTATTCGTTTAATGTATCTCCCCTTGTATATTTCATTCTATTATCACAAAAAAAAACTATTTTCTTGCAGTAACAAATGTTGTAAATGTGCATTTTATAAAGAAATAACAAAGTATATATATTATTGTTGTAATGTATTGTGGCCTATTGTTAGTCGAAGAAATGGAAACAAAAACCTTGTTTATATAAATTCCCCCAATGTGATATCAACTGATAATACATATTGTATTAGTAGAGGTAAACTATAGTAACCTTGGCCGAAGGCCTATTTTAACTGTTTACAGGTTATAACATAATCAAATTAACAATGTAATAATTATATATATTTAGTCTCAAAACTTTAAAGTTTCTGTGTTGTCTCTCTCCCGTTTTCTTACAATGATTTTGATGACACTTATAGAGCACTTTTATAAAAAGAGGAATTATAATAAAAATTAACTTTTTACACACTAAAAAGAATGCCTTATAATTTTCTGAGATGATAATATCGAAAATAATATTTATATTTTATCTGCTTACCTTGTTCATTGTAAGATATTGTTGTAAGATCCATTAAAAAAGACTGAAACCAGAAACTGATTTTTTATTATCTACATATTTGTATTATAGCAGTTTTCTATACGAAAACAATTCAAGAATTGTGACATCAAAATTGATATTCCAGAAATAGAAATAGGTAAGTAGTAATTATAACTTATTTTTTGTAATTTGTGTAAAAATAAATTTTGATTTTTTTTTATTATTACTAATTCTGTGAATTTGTTAGACACCATCGTTTTCTACGAAAGAGTAACTCTCTTTTGGTAATCAAGAAAACGATAATTTGTTTCTATGTGTGATGGATGCTTAGTTGCAGTGACTCCGTAAGCTGTATTACTTGTCTGGCTATCACATCTACAACTCTCGCGGTCTAGTTTTGTGTGTGTAAATTGTATTAAAATAACTTTCTGACAGCATCATATCGCCTTTTATAATGCCGTTAATCACTTTGCTCCTAACAGCAAATGGTAAGTCGATCCGGATTTCAACTCTCTGAAAAAAATTTCACCGTCCCTCCAGAAAGTTTCATCCCTGACATATGTCAAAATGCTCAAATGTCCTTTAATTAAACTTACCCAACTTTGTTACTTCTGGACCGTCAATGATCTACAAGTCCACAACACAGTGACGAGATCGATAAATTATCAAGAGAAGCAACATTGAGCCGCCATTATTAAACTTGATAAATTCGCTACACATACCAGTGGCTTACGCATGCAATTTTGCATTTAATTTAAATTATAAGAAAAAATGTACGGACTATATTAAGTAGTGGTTAAGTAAGCTCACCGATCGTAGATCGTGGCATATTTATATATGACACAACTGCATACTAATTTACAATTCAAGGTTATTCTTCGGCCGTACGTTGGCCGATTGCAAACCTGACAACGCTCGAAATATCTCTTGCATTGCATGTGGTAAACATATGCCATATACAGAGATTTTTTTGCAAAATTAACACCACACGTCAGAGGTTAAGGGTACGAGGCAATTGGAGGGGATAGGATATTTGTAGTGGGAGTCATTATAATTAATCTAGCAGACAATAGAGCGTCATAGTATTCACTTTATCAGCGTTTATAGACTCGGAAGTATTTCGAGCTTTCTATCAATAGATGTCACTGTTGAAAATTGAAATTATAATTGAAAACATTCACTTGGAATTCGTGTAAGTATATAGATACGATATTAGATATAGAAACACCATAAAATACCCAAGTATATTGTCAAATGTTGTAACATACATACCTATATGTAAATGCTATTATACATCTCGTTTCTATTTATCTATCTATTCTCTCTATTTACCTCGCTACCTTACCAGCAAATTATATAAAATTTAATAATAGTTTCCTATGGAATTTTTATTTTTTATTACGAAATTTTTGATAGTAATTATATAGTAATTAAGAAGCGTTCATCGGAAAATATAAAATGTTTAAAATTTGACAGAAAATATACAGATATGAATTAAAAAAGTATAGATTTGGCAGTTCAATTCACATTGAATGAGATAAAAGTAATTGATTCGCATGGTTTATAACGCTACAAAATTCGCTAATTGTACAATATTAAATATCGGCTAGACGATAGAAGAAATGAAGCCTCTGTGTTTATTCAACCAACACACAAGTTTTTTGCTCATACATATGTAATTATTGAGCGTTTGGATTTGACGGCTGGGAACTATTAGTAACCGCTTCTGAATGCACTTTGTCCGCTCAATCAATCTTGTGTTTGATGATTTTAGTTTATATAAAGTGTAGTGTTTCATATTCAAGTTTCTGGAAGATTATCGTTTAGGAAACATTTATGTACTATAACCTTAAATTATTTACTTCTCTCACTTATAATTATTTATTGCATAGTTATTATTGTAGTTACCTACATTTTTAGTGTAGTATTTGTAAGGATTGTAAATAAGATATACAGGGTGAGGCATATTAATTTTAAAATTATTTTCGTATGTACGGATGTTTCATATTGCCAGGGTGAACCGAACATAGGTACATTTTTTTTTATGTGGGATACACTATATATTATTTCAAATTTAAATTAAGCATATCTTCCTCCTTCATTTATATAAGGTTTCATTGAGTTATACCGAGTATTTCAGAAGTTGTGATCAATTATGTCCTGTGCATTCCACACGAAACAACTTGAAATTCTTTTTGTACCGGAATGACCTTTTTATATTGTTACAGTTTTATAGCAAAGCGATATTTTGCTAGTATTGCGAAAACTGTGTATAGGGAGATTCAAAACACAAATGCATTATTTTCTCATCTTACTTAAATATGGAACACCTTTATTTTATATTAAGAAACAGAAGGACACTGTATGCACTTTCATTTTTATTAACCACTCCCTATCGTTAATTTCTGAGATAGTTAATATTTTCTTAATGAAAAGTTAGCTTTTTCAAAATAATTGCCAGATGTCACATGTCATGTGATATAACGGATTTCACAATAAATATTCAAAATGTCCACCAAAAAGATCAAACAAGCAGAAAAATGCAGGAAAAAGATGTATATAAAAGTCATATGTCATAAAATTTCGGATCAAACTATCGAATCCGTTCGTGTATTTGTCGTGAAGTTCCCGAGAAGGAACGAAAATTTCAAATAAATCTAATCATAAGCAAAATAATGAAACCTTATATGGTCTAGGATTATAATTGGTATAATAGGTAGATATACCTATACAGTTTTGATACAATACTACCTATAATAGTTATAATAATTTTAAACATCCTTTACTGTTATAATAATATAAATCAAAGAAAAATTACAATAACAAGTAATAATTAGTGTTATTAGATTACGACCTCTTAGAAGCTGACCTTGTATAAAAGAAAACTTGAAGCTTGTTCTAATCACACTTCGGCAAAAAATATGTACACCACTCTAACAATGGTCGTGTTCAGTTAGCACATTGATAAGTCAGCGGTAAGTAATGATTAGTGAAGTATCGCACTGAATATCTGTATGCTAATAGTACAATATTTACCATGTAGGCATTCAGTTCACTACTTTACTAATCTGTATCTACCGGTGATTTACCGATATGCCAACTGAACACGACCAATGAAATGTGGGACAAGAGACAACAGTACAACAGCGGCAGATCGCATTAATTAGTATAATCATTATAAACAACGAAAATTAACTCAGCGCTGCTAAGCATTTTTCTTTTTAGATATAGGCAGAGATATAGGTTGTACATTCCTATATATGACAAATATCTAGTAGTAGTCAGAAAACCTAAACAGCATAATATATTACACACATATGCAGCCAACATATTTCTGGGATGACATTAGGCAAACATTTCACTATGTGTTGTTATAATTCGAATATGGAGGTTTTTATAAATTTTTAATATGATTTGTTATTATAATAAATACTTATGTTTTCTTTTTCTATTAAAACAAGAAACTTATTCATTCGTCATAAAGAACACTATTTATTGTTTTTGCTCCGATTTTTACCATTTTTTTCTCTTCGGAATTGCAACATTGTTTTATTATTACTGAATGTGTCGGCAACATTTTCAAAAGGTTATTTTAAGGCACTCTCCAAAAATCTATACATATTTAATTGTAAATAGTTGAAGAAGAATTGATTCTGTTAATTCTTTCTATGAACGTTGTGGAAATGATGCACGCCAATCCACACAACATCGTTTGTATTGACAAAAAAATCTAAAGATGACGTAAAATTATGTATGACGTCATCGACCACTGATGCATTTCATTAGTTTTAGGTTAAATAAAAAAATGGGTTTATAACAATTGAGTACAGAAACAAATCGCGGTTTAGTTTTAAAACTACTTTTATAATATACTTATAGTTTGTTTTTATGCCGTATTTATTAATAATTTTTGTTGTTTACGGTTTGTTAATTATTTGCGCCATCTATTAAAAAATTGCTACACTATCCATTTCAAGTAATTCTGGCACATCCCGAGCTGCGACACTTTTAGGTGAATTGGTCAGAAGACTGATTTTTGATGCAAGATTTTTGTTTATTTATAACAGATTAATGTAATTTTATTGTCGTAATCTATAGCCGTGTTACCTACCTAGTACTTAACATAAACAGTTTATGAGTCTGATTTGTAGTTTTCGTAATATAATGCATTTTCTTACGATGTACACACAAACCTAAACTTTAAGATTTTTTTTCTGCTAGAAGTTAGCACATTTTTTAAATTCAAAATATGTCATTACCTCGATAACAGTATGCTAGGTACTCCTATAATTTTTTTTCATCAATCATAGTTGTAATTTTTTAAAAATCTTGCATCAAAATTTTACCATTGTCGTATATGCAGCACTTTTCCCGCCATATTACTCGACCACGCAACCTTAACACAAAAGTGTTCGGACAGCATTCCGTTAAGTTAGCTTTTCTTCATAAACGGGAAAAAAAAGGGAGAAAATGCGGTAAGTTAGTTGTAACGCCGATTGAAAAAAATAAACGTTTATAGTTTATGGGGTTATGTAAACAAACTTTTAAAATTGCTAACTCCTCCACCTAATAACAACATGTGGAACTAATTACAGGGATCTATATATTACAGTTTCCTGTAACAAATTCTACAAGTATTTATTTAAAATATGTTTTAATTGATTAAATAATTATCGAAAATACGACTTTTTTGGTTTTATATTAAACCATCCTGATGCATCAATACATATCGTTTTGTGTCTCTTTCCCAGTGTGTTATTTTACAGGTTACAACTTTTTTAAGATTTCTTCAAAATTAATCAACTAACAGTACCTTGATCGATCATTTGATGACAGCACTAGACCATTTGTTAAAAAAAATACATAACAAATATGTAAGGAATTTGGGTTCATTGTTTGTGTTAGAGGGAGAAGTACATTATGGATCCATAATGGCGGTTATAGTAATGTCAATAGTGAAGGTTTTTGGGATGCGCATACTTGATAATGATGCATCACCTCCTTACACCATAGATCACACATTAATTATTTCACTTTAGTTCCAGTTTTTACAATATAACAAAAAAACATCTTTACAATGAAAATGCCGTGTTTTCGTCTTCTGCAATGAAGAATCTAAGAATAAAACTGAAAACTACAAATTTACTGCGTTTTTCGGGACCCAAACTTGACGTATATTGATTACCACCCACCACCATACCACCAGGTAATAGGTATCATGATTGTACGGAATATCAAATTAAGGCTTTTATATTTGCTTAATATTAACAAAAATACTAACTATAAAACATTATTAATTAATACAATAATAATAAACATGAAATGTAATGTCCTTGTAATGTATTGGAAATAAAGTTATAAAAGTTGGCACAACTGTACTGTTTAAATTATTATTTTTTTATTTATATTATTTCTTACAGCAATTTGTCCTATTGTTTATTTTCAAACCCTTGTTTAAATAACATTGACTTTAATATGTAACCTTTTTATATTTGCAAGACATTTTTTCAAATAATATGTTAATTATTATAAGGTTGTCGATTCTGAGGAAGAACAAAATATTGACATTACAAAAAACTGTTTTTGGCTCTTGACTGCAGCTGTTAGTCGAGAGATAGAGCAGCTAATGTAGTAGAATATGTATAATGTTTCTCAAATAATAATACCATAATACCTGATAATACCTACAATAATACGAAAGTAAAAGAAATCTGTTTTGATTGTAATAAAATAAATGAGTTTTATTATGAGACATGCTCCTCATATAGTTGTAATCAATTACTGCTGTCCACACCAGTCAAGTACTCTGACAACCTCCAAAATTCTTTTTACTTATTTTACATCATGTCATGCAATCTATAACAAGAAATATAAGTGGTCCTAATTTAATAGTCAACATCACGTTACACATTCGTTGCTTTTATATGTAGAAAACTCGAAATAAATTAGTCTTTAAAATTAGATTTTTAGATTTAACTTCATTGTGAAAACGATCACATACAATATATTATGTATGCATACTATAGCATTGTGCTAATTATAAATATGTACAGCGCGTATTCCGCATTCCTAACTTTTTTTATTTATCTATATTCGAAATTATGAAGATTATCTGGCCTAAAATATTTTCGTACATCCTAATTATATCCTGGCTCAAAATCATGTTAATCAACATATTAAAATTCCTATTAATTGATTAAAATCGTGGCTTAAAATTTATCAAACATAAGCTCCACATTGTTCGTAATTCCCGCGCCGTATTATGCAATCGAATTTAGGTACTGCCAACGGTAAGACAATTTATTATATTTCCTATCAATCTTAACCGTCAAATTGAAACAAATACAAGGTTTTGGTTTATTGTTTAATCTAAAATTCAATTTAGTTTAATTGTGTTAGTACAAGGAAACGTGAATGATTTCGATATGGTAGTATAATTTATCTAAATTATAATACATAGATATTTTATATAGTTTTGCAATCGATATTTTTGGAAATCGACCGGTTTTACAATATTAAAGTGAACAATGGAAGCTCTAATTCCTGTAATAAATAAATTACAAGACGTATTTAATACGGTCGGGTCGGACGCCATACAATTACCACAAATAGTCGTTCTAGGATCTCAAGTAAGTGTCAAAATAAGCAAAAAAAAGGAATCCAGTTTTAACCTAACTTATTCTGTAATAGAGCTCTGGAAAAAGCTCAGTGATTGAAAGCTTGGTTGGAAAATCATTTCTACCTAGAGGAACTGGTATTGTTACACGAAGGCCGCTGATACTTCAATTAGTTTATTGCCCTCAAGAAGATAAAGAACACAGATCTGCTATTGATGGTAATATGTCCAACACAATTTGATTTGTTAATTTTATAAATATACAGTTAGTTGTTTCGTTAAGCGGAACTGGCACAGTTAATCTATCGCTGTATATTATAATTCTTGCAATTTATTTAGCAATTATTATAAGCAATTAAAATAACTTTCTCCGAAGATGGATATGTACGCGTCGATTTTTAGGAACCTTGGAATTGGATGATTGGGGTGTTTTTCTTCATACGAAAAATAAAATATTTAAAGATTTTACTGAAATTCGGAAGGAAATCGAAGAAGAAACGGATAGGAAAGCAGGTGGAAATAAAGGAATATGTCCAGAACCAATTAACTTGAAAATTTATTCATCTAAAGTGGTAAACTTGACATTGGTTGATTTGCCAGGCATAACGAAGGTGAGTCACACTACAATTTAAGTTAGTATATTATGTGGACCGTGTATTATACAAAGGAATTTGATATTTACTATAAACAATACAGAATATATGAGTATGGTGAAATCAAGAGAGATAAGATATTAATTTATATTATGCGATCACTAAGATATAGGTAATTCCTATTTTTTTTTATTGGTATAAAGAGAAAAAAACAATTTTACTAAGATTATTGTGATTATAGTTTTAATAGATAATGCCTTGATAGGTCTGGGAGGTAATACTATAACAAAGCTATAGAATACTTTACACGCATTAAATTACACAATAAGGGATGTAGTCATAGTCATGGTAAACAATACAGCTTAGGAAGCTGCTAACAATGAAGTTGTTGTGTTTTGGTAATTCCCCTAAATATACAGGATGACCCATCGAAAACGAAACAGATAAATTCTAATTTTTTGAAAAAAAAAATCCCTTATCATCGTAGGGAACTGGGGTCAAATAATACCTCATGTGAAAGGCAATTAAATTCACCATACTTGCTGCTAGACGTCGTTCAAGCTGTGGGCAATAAAGTGACGAAAAACGTTTATTTAACATTTAATTCTTTTCTGCATAAATAAATGAAAGTTTTTTCATTTTGCATTTATTTTATATTACACTGAACCTTAATTTTAAAAATAATGGAAAATGGAAAAGGAAATAATTGCATTTTCGTGGAAAGTAATTGAATGTACAATAGACCACCAACTTACATACAATAGGACAAATTCTGGTCAAAACGTCATTAATAATACGTTGTCGCAATGCGTTTAGACTTATAGTTGAGGTTGAGTTTTATAAATCTCAGTTTTTAGGTGGCCATATAAAAAAGAGTCTAAGGGCAACAAATCGGGCGATCTTGCTGGCCATTCAATGTAACCTCTCCTTCCAATTTAAATACTATCGAACAGATTGTGTGTAGTGCACAGAAGGCTCCATCCTGTTGAAAAAATAACTGGCCTGCACTACAGGTCGACCTGAATCCCGTGGCAGTTGCGCTTAAGTCAGAGAGGTTGGCTAAAAGTATGACGTCGCAGCACTCAGCTGTGATTGGCGCGCTGATGTAAGAGGCTTGAGGGGGAGGGGAGGTATATAAGCCGAGAGCGCTCATTCACGCTTGTTATATAACAATATATGATCTCTCGAATGTAACAACATTAAATATCTGTGGATTGGTATCTGACCAATAGCGGTAATTATGACAGTTAACTAGACCATTTAAAAAGAAACGAGCATTTGTCGGGAAAGCAAATATTAAACAGGAAATTTGGATTATTAATTGTGTGGTTACTTAGCACTTCACAAAACCCTAAACAACGGTCACAGTCTTCTTCATTCAAGTTTCTGTACTAATTGAATTTTGTAGGGATGAAACTTATGTTTTCTCAAAATTGTTCTTATACTTACCAAGTGTACAACTATGAAATGCGGGTTTTTGTTCGAAAAAAAAACACGTTCAATTCAGAAAAATTATACAAAGTGCTTTATTCAAAGTATGCGCCATCGCTACTGATATACATTTACCATCTCTTGGGCGATTTGTGGATACTACGCCAGTAAAAATCTTCTCCTTTTGCCGCAAACCATTCATCAAGCTGTTATTTCACATCTTCGTATAGTAATCGGGAGGAGCCAAATCTGGTGAGTAAGCCACGTGGGGTAACACTTCCCAGTTGAGTGCTTCCAATGTGTCACGAACCGGTTTTGCCGTACGTGATGGAGCATTATCATGGAAAAAAATGACTTTGTGTTGCCTTTTTTGATAGTCTGGTCGTTTTTTGATCAGAGAACGGTTCAAGACCATTAATTATTGTTGGTAGCGTTTGGTATTAACCGTTTCACCAGATTTTAACAGAGCATTGTCTCCTTGCCAAAGCGATTCGGTCTTGCGATCGATGTAGATGGTGCGCCTGGATCCACCCATGATCTGTGTTTAGGATTCTCAAAATAAATCCACTTTTCATCTCCAGTAATGATGCGTTGCAAAAATGATTTTCGTTTGTATCGTTGGGGCAGTTTATTTCACCCTGTCCTACTGCCTATTCTTCAATTTCGTTGTTCGTTAAGGAATCAATATGTTTGCTCATCTCTCTTACAGTTCATTCTTGAATAGAGAGCCTTTCTTTTCTTTCTCCGCAGTTTGCTTAGCAAGTCTGGTTAATGGAATTTCGTCTTCATCATACAAATCTTGCAGACGCAGTTTACTCCAAGATTTTTGTATCGAATCAATACTCACACTTTTCCAAGCACCGTCTAAAGAAAAATCTACATCTTTTAGGTTTATGTTTTTTAAAGTTTCAGGGATATCTGTTTCAGATTCTACAATTTTCTGAAGTAAATTTTTACGATAAGATAATTTTATTGCCTGTCTTACATCCGGGTTCATAGGCTGCAGGAACGGTGTACAGTTAGGCGGTAAGAAAAATCCCGATATTTTTCCTTCATCACTAGTTAAATCTGTGGGATGCCCTGACGCGTTGTCCAATATAAGAATGTTTATTCATTCATTTCAATTCAAAATTACCCTTGTCACCCAACATTTATTTTGACCTTTATACCAAAGAGGAACATTCATCTCTCTCCGGAATGAGCTAGAGTTTTGTTAGATAGGCATCACCAAAAGAGACCACTTTCGTCCACATTATAAACTTGATCACTCGTTAGGTTAGTTTTTGAATAACTTCTTTAAATTTTTTTTTGCAAAAGGAAGCACGGCATCGTAATCACTTGAAAGTGATTCGCCGTCAACTGACGAATACCAAAGCGTTTTTTAAACTTCTGAAGCCATCCTTGAGAAGCACAAAAGTCTCCTTTTTGAGAAATAGTTATGAACGGACTGCGCTTTCTCGCACAAAATTTCTCCAGAGATTGGCGTACCTGTAAAAAATTTAATATTGATCTAAGACAAATGACTAATCAAACATACACTGTATCAATAGTACATGTATTAATTATTAAGGTAGGTTATGTCTTTTCAACTACAGGATTAGCACTAAGTTTTAAAGTCTTTATGTTGGAAGGCCCTGCATATGCTTTGAAAACAAAATAGTCCATAATTTTATCTCGATTCCTAAAAATGCTGCTAATGGTCGTTTTCCCAATACCATATTTCATCTTACACCACGATCGATTTTTTTTTAAATCTCCACTTTTTTACTCAGTTCCAAGGTAACATGTTTTCTTTTCAAAATTTTTGTTTTCAAATCAAAATATGTATTGCCTTATAAAATTGATGATCGCCATTGCCAGTGCCTAACAGTGTTGCGGTGACTACTGAACTGAATAACTTCATCACGATATACATACACATTGAAGGAAATGGGGATTACTGAGCAGAATATTGTGCCTTCCGATTATAAGATCGCAATTTGGTAGTTCCGTTTAATGGATGTTCCAATTATCGTGTGTTCCGATTAAGGAGATTGCACTGTATTTATACATGGTCGTCTAAAATTAACTAAGTTCACATCAATGAAAATCACTTTTTTTTTAATGGAACACCCTATATATTACTGCATTTTTGAATATACTTAATAAAAATAAAATAATTCTCTATCATTCGTTATTAGACATATTAGCTAGTATTTTTTACGATTTTCGAGTTATAAATGCTTTTCTGGTGAAAGTCCGAAAAATACACCATATTAATGCATTTAAAATCTTAGTAATCGAATGTCAAAATAATTGGCCAAATTGGGTTTGAAAGAAAATCCCGATTAGACGTACTGTATGACACGTGGCAGTATCTCGTTGAAATTATATATCAATTGCATTCAAATCATTAACTTGATTGAAAAAGATCGTATAGTATTTTCACTGCCCCAGGTACGACAGCCTTGTTTTCGCTTGTTTTGTGAAATTTGGTTAATTTGCTACATTTTACGAGATTGGCCGTGCTATTTAGTTAGCACAGTTACCGCTGAGTGAAATAGCGTGTTGAATGCCTTCTGTTACCGGTTAGTTCGCCATTTTTCTTGCCGCATTTAAAATACGGTTAGTCACCGGTGAGTAGTTACCAAATCGTCTGACAGATGACGCCATTCTCTCAAAACAACACCTAAATATATTTATTCGTCGGTGAAGACTAACAAAGCGTTGCAAAATTTATCTTTGTTGCACCTTTATAACTGTTACAACTCGAAAATTATTAACAATTAGAATGCTGTTCTCCTGGACTTTTTTGTACAAAATTTCGTACCTTATTAAAACTGTGTTCACGTTTTATTAGAAAGAATACTCATTTGAGACACATAATACACAATTATTGAGGCAATATTGATAATTACAGTTTCATTGGCTATCAATTCAAGTTTCTCATTATTTACTTTGCATAGACGACGAACATGTTTATTGTTTAACATTTTTAGAGTAATAATTGTGTATTATATTAGCTTATGAGTTCGACAATATAAAATCTGTCTTATCAGGAAGAATTAGAATATGTTATGATCATTACCAGCAATAATCAATTAAATTAATTTAGCTGGGGTAATTAGAGTTAAAAGGTTGCGCTAACTATTTAATTCAGGTTCCAGTTGGCGACCAACCAGAAGATATCGAACAGCAAATAAAAGAGCTTGTGATAAAATACATAGCAAATCCAAATTCAATCATATTAGCTGTTGTCACTGCCAATACAGATATGGCAACATCAGAGAGCTTAAAGATAGCTAAAGAAGTTGACCCGGATGGGAGGAGAACCCTAGCTGTGGTAACAAAACTAGATTTAATGGATGCAGGTAGAGAACGCGTTTACACTTGATCTTTCGATCTTCAATAATATCATTTTCCTCCATAGGTACTGATGCCATAGATATACTCTGCGGTAGGGTAATACCGGTAAAACTAGGTATAATTGGCGTTGTTAATCGTTCACAGCAGGATATCTTAAATAATAAGAGCATCAAAGATTCTTTGAAGGATGAGGCGACGTATTTACAAACTAAATATCCTACGCTAGCGACTAGAAATGGAACGCCTTATTTAGCTAAAACACTAAACAGACTGTTAATGCATCACATTAGAGACTGCTTACCTGACTTGAAGGTTCGTATTCATATAATATCGTCATGATTTTTTAAAAGTGAAACTAATATTTGTAGACTCGTGTAAATTTAATGATGTCACAATTTCATTCGTTACTATATTCGTATGGAGAAGATATCTCTGATAAAAGCAAAACATTATTACAAATTATAACTAAATTCGCATCTGCTTACTGCTCGACGATAGAGGGCACTGCTCGTAATATCGAGACTACAGAACTTTGCGGTGGAGCCAGAATATGTTATATTTTCCATGAAACTTTCGGTAAAACTTTGGATTCGATTCACCCATTAGCCGGATTAACAAAGATGGATATACTAACTGCTATAAGGTATAATCGGTGATAGTCTTAAATCAATTCTAACGATACATTTTACAGGAATGCTAACGGACCAAGACCCGCTCTATTTGTACCTGAGGTTTCGTTCGAATTATTGGTCAAACGTCAAATTAGACGATTAGAGGAACCGTCCTTAAGATGTGTTGAATTAATACACGAAGAAATGCAAAGAATTATTCAGGTATGATGTATTTCTTTAGTGCGGTTTAGCGAATTGGTTTCATCGAATTTTAGCATTGCGGTAGCGAGGTACAACAGGAAATGCTCCGTTTTCCTAAATTGTACGAGAAAATCGTAGATGTAGTTACACAGCTTTTAAGAAGGAGATTACCTACTACAAACACTATGGTTGAGAATTTAGTTGCGATTGAATTGGCGTACATTAACACGAAACATCCGGATTTCTACAAGGAAATTGCGATGGTACCTACTATGATTAAATCGGGAGATCCAAGACCTAATCGACCTAAATCAATGTTCGGCAAGTTGCCGCCACCAGATGAATCGGGGGTATGTTTTTATTATTATTATTATTATTGTATATATTATAGATAGTTAAATAGAACGAATTATTTTCAAAAATATATAAAAATGGATGTAGTAGATTGTAGAGTAAATTGATAAATAACATGAATAGTAATTTAATTGAATAACAGTTTTACTATAATTGTTGTGTTTGTATGACTATATCAAGACATGCAATGAATATGTGAAATTTAAAACGATATGGTATTGCTAATCTTGATATAATCATTCAGTTAAAGCTATGACTTACAGATTGCATCAAAGTTTATTAAATAAGTAGGTAAGTTAAAATGTTCCATAAATAGTCTTGGTAAGTTTATAATTTCCAAATTTGACGAATCTCTCGAGATAATTTAGTCCCCCAATTTAGTATTGAAAAAGAATTTGAAGTCTATGGGCTACGATGTAAATTTCAAACTGAGGATACGGTAGTGGTTAATATCTATCGTCCACCACGCCTGTCAATGATGTTGAATCTAATCTTTCGGACCGATATCCATATTTTTGTCTGTGGAGATTTTAATCTAGGTACAAGAACAGCAACTTCTAGCTAATATATTCGCCTCTTATGGTTTGTTCATGGTAACTAATGAATTCACGAGAATAACCAACACCAGTAAAACGGTAATAGACAATACAACACAAGAAAGTGTGAATATTATCTTTCTAATGAATCCTGAAATACTATCTTGCTTACTACGGATGTTCACGCGAAGTTCTCCATCTTCATAGATACTCTGTCATATTACTATGATACTGCCTTTCCCATAACTTGTCAAACACAGCATAATAACCAGGATCACCAGTCAATGTCTTCAGGATCTGTTTCTTCTACAAAAAAAAATGTATCCTCAGCTAAGAGAGCTTTACTTATCATTAAAAAATATGCATAGGAATCTCATTAGTACAACAAAACGTACGTTTTATGACAATGTTATTAATACAGCCACTAACAAATCCACGGCAATATAGCTATTACCGATCCAACCGAAATTGCCACGATCTTTAATAAAATATTTCAAGAAACTCCTGCAAAAATCACTCCTCATTTGCCTACTGTAACGATCAAGAATGATGTGCAGAAGGCATTCGATTGTGTGCAACATGACAAATTGCTTGGAAAACTTTACAACTATGGGATTAGAGGTAAAGTTACGTCTTGGTTCTCGACCTTTTTAAAGAACTGCATTCAATTTGTTAAACTGTCTTTTTCTAATAAACACCATCAATTAGTGTCTGCAAAGTCTCACTGCCTACCGGCCTTCCGGGTCGGCGTTCACCCTATAGCGTCGACCCTTAAAACTCTGCGGCTGCACTACCCAATCCCTGGTCTCATAGTTCCAGGGCAACGGGCGTGGCGGGAGTAGACTTCGTATATAAGGGAGGAAGCTTGGGCGTAGGCATGGGCATACGCTCCGGTGACCGGCCGCTTACCGTCGGAATATTCGGTGGGTAAGTGAGGCACCCTACGGCGCTTACCTAGAGAACTTTGCAGCTGCACTACCCCATCCTTGGTGGCCACACTCAGGGAAACGGGCGTGGCGAGAGAATTTGGCGAAGATAGTAGGGGAGGACAAAAGTCGGTTCGCCGAGGAGTAGTCCGCTCGCTGATTGTCTGGTTGGGGAAACCTTTGGTTTCATCCTAAAACAACTCGGTGATTCTGGGACCCTACGGTTTCACTGTAGCTGCCGCGGATACTTGATCGCCGGAGGGGCGAAAGAGTTGGCGCAGTTGGCATTTTGGGGTAGGGGTTTTGCCCGGCCGTCCCCGTAGTTCAGGCTTAATTCACGGGCGGGCTGGTTGTACCTCACGGCCAGATTCCGTTTCCCACGCTTGGCCGATAGTAGCCATCCGCAAGGAGGCCTAGGCCCCGTGGGGTTAGATGTGAGGTAGAAGTTCGCTAAAGCGTCTCCAACGTTGACAAGAAAACTTGTCTAACATGGGTAGCACGGGGGAGAGCAGCCCACCGGTTTGCCGGGCCTCTCCGCGAGGTGTCGGGTCTCGTACGGGCAACTGGTTTCGTGCCTCTTTGTCCTGAGGAGTGTGTGCATTTCCGTGACACCGCATACCTAACGGTCGGTCGGCAGCTGGGTGCCCCCTTGGGGTCCAGCAACCACATTCGTGCCTACCGGTACTGAGTGGTGTCCCTCAGGGAGCAGTACTAGGACCAGTACTATACAATTTATATTTTAATGATATTACATCATTTTTGGACGATGTCAACCTTAGCATGTATGCAGATGATATTTCAATGCTGGTATACGATGGTTCTAATACAGTATTTCAAGCGAATAATATTCTAAGCAATCTGGTTTCTGCAAATGGTTCCTGGAACATAGACTTGCAGTGAGTTTTGACAAAACTAATCATATGATGTTCCACGTCAGACAAAAACTTATTTAACAATGAATAACCAACTTTTACATCAAAAGGATACTGTGCAATTTCCAGGAGTCCATCTCGAGAGCAACTTGTCCTGGAGTGACCATTGTACGAAGTTTGGCACTTTCTTCCAGATCGTATTCATTGCGATGTTTACGGCCAAACGTATCGAAGGAAACATTACTATCAATATATTATGCAGAAATTCAAGCATGAATACAATATGGCATAGTCCTATGGGGTCAATCTTCAGCTGCAAAACAAGTTTTTCCTCTGTATCCTTCAATAATTAAGAATAGGAAAAAATCTTTCAATAACAAATTTTCACTATTTAAAGAGATCTTTCGTCTGATGTGGGATATCATATACAGCGTGTTACAATAGAGACGAAACGTTAAGTTACGCTTATTTGAACGAATATCTGAAAACGACTGTATGTGTCACTAAATACTAACTGCAAAAGTAAAAGTCTCTTCCGTCAAAACTATAGACCGATAAGTTTACTCTAACATCCCAAAAATAGCAGAGGCTGTCCTTTTAAATCGTATTAGAACACAAATTAATGATTCTAATATCTTGTAAAATGAACAGTTCGGCTTCAGAGAAGGACTGTCTAATGAATTCCAACTCTTCAGAGTTGCAGAGGAAATTTAAAACGCCCTGGAAAAAACGCGAATCCACGAGTACTGTGTTCATGGACGTTATTACATGCTACTTAGCTAATAGCTACTAGACATAATGCGGTCATACGGACTGGAGTCAGTTATAAACGAACACACTCACATACAAGGACAAACGCAGACTTGTATTGACAACATCTTTACTAACATAAACACAGGAAACTTTAACTCATATATACATAATGCCGCAATATCGGATCATGAAGCCATTTTATTCAATGTACACGTCAAAAGCAACTTTAGCGATGAAGGCTTGCACTCCTACAGGACATTCAATAGGATAAACAATGAGAATTTTATAGAGTTAATGTCAAATGAGGACTGGTCAGAAGTGTATTATGAGCAGAAGGCAGAAAGGAAATATAATACTTTTCTGGAAACATTCTGCAGGAACATGAATGCAGCATATTCTAAAATTAATGCCAGTAACAATAGGAAAACCAAACGCATCCACTACTGAGGAACTGCAATAAATACATGAAACTCTCGGGCTGATATATGATGCCTACAAGCGGACAGGAGATGAAGGTATGCAGCAACTCTATAGAAACTACAAGAAATTCTACCTAGAACAGATGGAAATACATAAAAGGCATAAGAATGTTAGAGAAATTTTGGAATCCGATGACAGACAAAAGACGATCTGGGCCATAATCAAACGAGAGACAAAGACGAACAATAGGGGTTTACCGAAATTACCGACACCAAATGACTTTATGGCATACTTCATGAACCTACCACGTGAGATAATAAGGCACATACCCACCACTAGTACTATACCGCAGGAATTAATCTCCAATCAGCGAACAAACGGCAAATCGATGGTTTTTTTCCCTACTGCAGCGAACGAGATAATTGACTGCATAAAAGCTCTCAAACGGAAATCAACTGTAGATGTTTATGACATTAATGCAACTGCAGTAAAAACTGCGGCTCCGACGATCGCAGCTGCGTTAGCAGATATTGTCAATACATCCTTCGGCGACGGAGTATTCCCATCGAAAATGAAAATAGCGCATATAACACCTGTGCACAAGAAGGGTCCTTCGATTGACCCAGGTAATTATAGGCCGATCTCCATTATGCCGATATTCTCAAAAATTATAGAACTTGTTGTTAATTTCCATAAATCTTTTCCCCTATTCTAGAAACTTCTACTTGACGTAGTGTAGTTTTTCGTTTCCAGTGTTTTCGATCTTGCCCTATCTATTTACTTGCCTTCTCTATTTCGGGATAAGTACTCTGCGGATCTCGAAATTAATCGTGAAAACAGTGGCGCTATATTAATGACATCTGTTCCCACGATCGTCTCCCCTGGGTCAAGCCGCTTTTGGCAAGTTGGGGCTCTGGAATGCTTAGTGTTTTTTAATTTTTAAAACTCCTGTCTCTTAATTGTGTGCTTTAGTCGGGCGTTTTGGGTCATTATCCTGCTGACAGACAGAATTCGTGTTCCTTTCGATGTCGTCAACAGTTGTGCGATCTAATCAGGTCCGAATCATTACTGAGCCATTCCCCTTGCATACTATAGAGCATTACGCTGAAATTTCATCGCAAAAAATTACAAAACTTTTTTGATTACGTCAATTATAACGGGAAGGTATAAAATATATTATCATTTCTGCAAAAAGCTTACAAGTTACCACTTTTATATTGTATATCAAAATAATTTCAAAAAATTATTCTAAATTAATAGAAACTTCCAAGTAGAATGTAGACTACTGTATACGACGATAGAATGGTATGAATCGAATTGTTTGTTATAAATATTTCGAGAGGCTTGTCCCATTTAGAGATTCTAGACTTACAAATACGGCGCTAAAATGGAACCGTAAAGTTAGCTCCCATACTTTCGAAATTTCAAAGTTCATCAAAACAGTGGTGATCTAACTTCATTCTGCTACCATACTTTTGGCATATCAACTAAATTACTCCTAATTTTTTTTTTTTTTTTTTTTGATAAGAATATGTCTGGTTTCATATAAATTAACAGGATTTGTTTATCTCGGAGTTATGAAGAATGATCCTCTAAACAAATTAATCAAATTTCAGTTAAACTATGGTTCTAAATCGTTCTTGATGAATAACAAAATACGTGACTGTTTTTAACGCTCACATCACTAAATAACAATATTGTACCTTCCTTACTCTGTTTCTTCGTATATTACCGTCATTTTCAAATTCTAGCCATCACATCGTTCAAGTGTAACACCTGAAGCTGAACCAGATTTCTTTAATTACTTATTTCACATATTGCCCGGTCCTTCATATAATGATTTCGTCACTTTCATGCAGGTATTTAATTACATATTCATATTGATGAGTTTGAAAATACATTTTCTATGGTAGAGATATTCATCCGCTAAGCTTTGACGAAACATTACTAAAATGGCAATTGTCTCATTTATCTATAGACTAACATTTATCGCAGCTTTAAACTAACTTGTGATTTACAAATTAACCTTTCTGCTTACGCGGTTGCAATGTGCGAATGTAAATATGTACCTTAATCGTTTGTTCCAGAATCGTTTGGCAAACGACAGAGACGCTACGAAATGGGTCAATAATATAATAGCCATAAATGACGTAGAAAACAAAGAATTACATAATCACATAAACAATATAGAGGACGGTGTGAGTCCTGAATTCGACACCAAGTCTGTATTAAGTCCTGTCAAACCGGTAAATTTACTACCGCAGGTACCGAATACTAGCAATTTCAGGAAGTTGTCGGAAAATGAGGAACATGACTGTGAAATAATCGGTAAACCTATATATATATACAGGATGTCCCAATAGTGCGGGCGATATCTCAATACCAGTTTGAGATACAAAAAAAATTTAGATAGAAGATGTTTAATTTTTAAAGGGGCATAACCTAAAAATGCTTTCGTTTATACAAAGTGTCTCTGAAGCAAAGCAGTACTGAATCGAAGTTTATTTTTTCAAATGGAACGCCCTATATTTTATTACATTTTTAGAATCTACTATAAAATCAACATACTTTTCATATACCATTGTCTATACCTAATCATAATAGTTTTTGAAATATTTGATATTTTCTCTAATAGATGTCATATGCAGATACTATTTTTCTAAGTCATCTTACTTATGTTTGACCCCAGAACCAAAATTTTTGGTATGCTAGTAGTCTATACTTGCAATAATGTTTACAAATTGCTAAAACTATTTTATTATAATACAGAGTGTTCAAAAAAGGGAAAGCAACATAACAAATTTCAGATTAAAAAATCTCCATTTCCTTAAATGGAATACCTAGTGTTTTTTTCATGCTATTTTACTCCTAAAGGAAAGCGCTCTATTTTTCCTTGAGCATGTCATATACCTATCTGCAATAGATTTCAAGATATTTTCGTTTTTAAATTCGCTTTATAAAAGACTGGATTTCAAGACAGCAATATGTTAAAACTAAGATGGCCATGGAAAACAAATAACATTCATCATAACTCTAAACTGTCTAAGTCAATTACGTGTTTATGTATTCTAACGTATGATGAATTTTTCACAACCAGAACTTATAAATATGGTTTACGCATTGGGATCGAGCAGAATTGTTTCCTTGCAAGTCGCATTTACGCGCAATGATTTCCAAATGCTGAGCGGCATCCTAATTTTTTTTTTAATGTGTGGTGGGTGCTTAGTTGCAATGACTCCGTAAGCTGTATTACTTGTCTGGCTATCACTGCAACTCTAGCGGTGTAGTTTGATGTGTGTAAGTTGTGTTTAAATGGCTTTGTGACAGCATCATATCGCCTTTTATGATGCGCTATTAATCACTTTGCTCCCAACAGCAAATGGCAAGTCGATCCGCCTAACCACTGCGGCCACCGACCCGTTTGCGGCCATCGACCCGTTAATACTTATGCATTTGCCAGGTTAAAAGAACGTTTTGAGAGAATTGGAAGCGTGCACTATGAAAAGAAATTGCAAAGACAAAAACGGGTGGCCACTGAAGGAAATGAATACCTAATATTGGAAGCTGTAGTGGGAAATCCGCATACGTCAACACGTACGTTAGAAAGCGAACTTGGAATACCGAAAACATCAGCGAACAGAATTATTCGGAAACACAAATTTCACCCATACCATGTGCAACCGGTACAAGAACTAAGTCAACAAGATTTTATAAGCAGAAGCAACTTCTGTAATTGGGCATTAGACAAGAATTATCAGGAGCCAAATTTCTTCAATAACGTTGTATTCACAGACGAAGCCACATTTCATAAAAAGGGTTTGTTAATCGCCACAATTTTCACTACTATAATAATGAAAATCCTAGAATGATAATTCCACTGGATAATCAGCATAAGTGGTCTCTTAATGTATGGGGTGGAGTCATTTTTTAATTTCTTACGAAATCAATTTGAGGATATGGTTGACAGCTTACCATTAGAAATTACCAGACAAATGTGGTTACAATTAGATGGAGCTGCTCCATATTTTAGCAGATGCGTAAGGCATTATCTGAACACACATTTTGAGAATAAATGGATCGGTAGAGGAGGACCAGTGATATGGCCCACAAGATCTCCGAATCTGACGAAACCAGACTTTTTTTATGGGGTTATGTCAAAACGCAGGTATACAAAACTGCTCTAACAACAGTGGAAGATATGAAATTTAGAATACAACGAGCTTTTGAATCGGTTGATGAAAATATGCTTCAAAGGGTGCATCAAAATTTTATTCACAGAATTACTGTCTGCCAAGAACAAAATGGTGGACATATTGAACACCTTGTCTAGAGAGTGTCATTGAGGTATAGTTTTGTATTGTATTGTTTTGTATTGGGGTGTAATTTGTATCTTGGAAGTAGGCTGCAGTCTTTATACAGTTCGCTATCTCCAGTTTATATGGCAATTTCACTGAATAAGATAAAATATTATGCGCAAACAATTCAAATTAGAATAGTGTCTTCGTACTGGTAAGTTCTTTTAAAGCAACATTCATCCTTAAAACATAGAAAAACACATTTTAATCGGAGCAAATACTGTAGTAAGCTATTTGACAGTTTAGAGATATGATGAGTGTTATTTGTTTTCCATGGCCATCTTAGTTTTACCATATTGCTGTCTTGAAATGCAGTCTTTTATAAAGCGAATTTAAAAACGAAAATATCTCGAAATCTATTGCAGATAGGTATATGACATGCTTAAGGAAAAATATAGCGCTTTCCTTTAGGAGTAAAATAGCATGAAAAAACACTAGGTATTCCATTTAAGGAAATGGAGATTTTTTAATCTGAAATTTGTTATGTTGCTTTCCCTTTTTTGAACACTCTGTATTAAATAAAATAGTTTTAGCGATTTGTAAAAATTATTGCAAATATAGACTACTCGCATACCAAAAATTTTGTTTCTGGAATCTTAAACTGGTATTGAGATATCGCCCGACACCGCACTATTGGGACACTCTGTATATAAAATATTGTTACAAGAACCTTTTACTTATAAATTATATTATATATTCTAGAACGCTTAATAAAGTCTTATTTCTATATCGTGAGGAAATCAATTCAAGACACTGTTCAAAGCTGTAATGCATTTCTTGGTTAATTATGTAAAGGATAATTTGCAGTCTGAGTTAGTAACCCACTTGTACAAAGCTGATAATGCAGATAAATTATTGGACGAATCTGAACATATTGCCCAAAGAAGACGCGAAGCAGCAGATATGTTAAAAGTAAGTACAAAAAACTATTACACTCCTGAAAAAGAGTGACGAGCACACTCTGTATAATCTGAAAGCGTAAAGACGAGTTTAGAATTTTTCTATAGCTGCTTACTGAGCGGCTTCGTTAGGTGCAACATTCCACCGGAATGTAAACCGAAGTGGATGGGAGAAACCGACCGAATGTTCAGATTGTAGAGAGTGTGCTCGTCACTTTTTTTCAACAGTGTATATTGTACATTATGGAATAACTTTTTTTATTTAATTCGTAGGCCTTACAACGGGCAGCCCACATTATTAGTGAAATAAGAGAAACCCACATGTGGTAAAGTTGATAGTATTTTGAATCGATTGAAAGACGTGTAAAATTGAAAACTGTCGTGTACGCAATCGTACTAGTCACGCTTTTACATGCTTGTACAGGTTACCAACACAATATATTTCCCTTAAATGTGATCTAGATATTAATATTACCACTATAGATACTCATAAGGCGTATTGATTTATGTGTTATCTCCTTTAATATTTATTGAATTGTTGAGAATCCATAATTTTTCAGAATTATATTATTCCCCACAATTTGTACATAATATCGAATTGAACGTATCCCAATTGATTAACACTTGTTGTCGTATAAAAGCAAAACGCACACAACTACTTAATTTTTATTTCTGACTTGTTATTTATATACGTATACATGTATAAATTTACAAACATATGCAATTCCTATTTATATCTTCTATATAATTTTACATTTACGCATAATTTTTCATTATATTATTTTAAAATGGTAAACTGTGCATGCAAGAAATGAGAGTAAGACCAAATGTAGTCCACTTTTAGATATATTGTCAAATTATTTAAGCTCATCTTTACAATAATTGCATTTTTTCTTATTTTATGTTATTTTCCATTTTCACCTATTTTTTTTAATCTGTTTATTAAGACAAAATAGTGTTCGCGCATTGAACATTATTCTGTGTCGCTATAAACTGATTGTGACCTGGAATTAAAACTGTAATCTTGTATATTCCGATTAAAACAATATTATTTTGTATTTTTCTCTCTTTTTGTTCTACAGTGGTGATCAATAAATATGTTACAAATAAGCGTAGTTTTATTCTTTTACCATAATCCAACGATCTCGAGCGTAATTCTCACATCAGTGCACACCAGGTGAGTATCAGCCCGATTTAACTAAAGATTATAGGCGGCCTCCGTCAAGAGGTACAAGCCCTAAACAAGTCAATTGACACCATGCGTGTCCAACTACAAGCAACCATGCAGGGTGGTAATTCCGAGCTGCGAGGAATAGAGTTCTGGTGGATCTAAATTTGAAATTGGATCACTTTTCTGGTACACGGACGAATCCAAGACCAACAAATGGGTAGGAGTTGGGATTAATGGACCTAAGACCAAACTGTTTAGAGCCCTAGGGTAATCCCCAACTATTTTTCAGGTCGTAGTCCTTCGCGTTAAGGAAAACCTAAACAAGAACCTGAGAGGCGCTAATATCTATATGTATATTATACGATAGTCAGGCCGCTTTAAAAGCTCTAGCCCTTCACAGCTTATAAAAGTATAATGTGCAATATCAATGACATTTATAATGCTGGATTGTCCAAAAAGATGTTACCATTCATATGATACTACATAATTTTTAATTTACTATTTTTGCAAACAAGTAGTACAGGAGTAAGAACATTGTAGCAATGGTTTCAGAAGTATCCTCCAAGTCATTTAATTATACAGACCGAGCCAATAAGTTTGAGGACAAGTTGAATTTCCCACCACTTTTCATTTTTTTTAATTGGCCAACCTGTCGTAAACTTGTAGGGGTCTCAACAAACATTTCAAAACGGGTGCTAATAAAATCTAACAAAAACACAAAAAACGCAGAAGACACTGAAGGAAAAACTGGATAAAGCAAAATTATTTATAACAACGCCAAACACCTCCAAATACGAGCCAACTATGACATTTAGAATGTCATAGTGTCATTGTAACCAACCTAAGATAACAAATAAAATGCGGGAAATTCAACTTGTCGTCAAACTTATTGACTCACTCTGTATATCGACACTATAATAAATTTGTAGACACAAGGTCTCTGACCAATATTTCCTTCTGCATCAGAATCATCTGGTGACTTTCAGAAAGATGGTGCACCACCGCATTATTCCTTAACGGTTCGCCATTACCTAGATGACATATTTGGTAAACGCTGGATTGGAAGAGCTTGACCTTTAGGTTGGCCAGCATAGTAACCAGACTTGATTTCAGGTTATTTTTGGCTGCAGAGAATGGTGAAATGACCCGTATTGGGAAAAGACTCCAAATATGCATTGAGAATCAGAGAGCAGAGGTCGAAATAGTGCATTATCTTACTTATTTACAATTAAGCTGATGCACTGGGTTAAAAATCAGTTCCTGAAAGCGCCCTCTAGAAACCAATAGATCAACCTGGATAGAGCCGAGTATCAGTACAAAATGATAAAACACTTACACCTTGTTATATCTATCTTCGTCACACTTCTGTATGGCCAATACGAATACTATCTAGGCGTATGTCTTCTTAACCTCTACAGACCTGACGGTCACTATAGTGTACGTTCATAATCAACTAGTCTTGAGACCTGGGTACCTAAATGGTCAAGATAAAAAATATTTGGCAATGGAAATAACTTTATTTAAGGCATACAAATGTAAAAAATACAAAACCAAAATAAAAATTATTTTTTTTCAGTAAATATGAAAATGTACATTATACTGTACATGAGGTCGAATATGTACTATTAATATTTTTAGAAGTTACTGTTGTTACCTCGTGTACATTATACTGTACATGTTATAAAATTATTTCTGCAGATGAAATTCAAGGAAGCAATTCCTCTCGCGGCTCAAGCAGAGATGTATATTACATTTTTTGCATATGTAGTGCGACCGACCCTTTACACAACCTATTTTTTTTGCATCGCGTGGGTTCCTTTTTTTGGTCGTGCTCAGGTAAATGGTCGATGGTATCGAATTTTATACTATCAGTCGGTCTTACTTCGCATCTCTTGCGTGGAACCGGAGAAGATTAATTTTCTGAGCTTTGCGCAGAACTTGGTCGACCACGTTTGCGTGGTAAAGGTTCGTTTGCTTTTATTAAATCGGTCGCTAGTTCCATTCGGAAATGCAGCAAATCTAACGTCTTCCTTTTGTCGACATTTAATTGCTTACATGCGGTTCGGTATTCTAGCCAAGAGTTTACAACGGCTAGATCCAATGCATGTGAGAACATTCTAAGGGTCCATTTCCTTGATTTAATGTAAATCCTATAATGACTGATTAAGCGATCTAGTAGATCTACACCGCCCATTGCAGAATTATAGTTTTTTACTATCTCAGGTCTCCTAACATCAATATATTTTCACCATTTGTTCATCGATGCACAAATTTTTAGGTAGTTCTAATTGCAGACACCGATCGTGAATGGCGTTGTACAGAGGTCTAACTTTATAGAAAATATCGTTGCAGTCTTTAGGTTTTGTCAAGTTATCTACAAAATGTATAATATTATTTCGTAATTGGAAGAACCGATCTCTACTCATATTTTCCGTGAAGAGATCAATTCCTAACGCTTTTTCCCAGTACATTCGCGATCTGGGTTCCAACTGCTATATGCAGTGCACACAAAATTTTCATTTCCGCCGCGTTACAGATTTTAAAATTCTTCCCATTTTGTTGCAACGCATACATATTTGTAAAATGCGCTATTTGTTCAAACATTGTTATAGGAATATATTTGAGAAAATAGTTTAAAGGTGTCAAGACATCGCTCGTATTAGATGCAACTAATTGAAATTCGTTCTTGGGCTGTGTAAATACTTGACTATTCTTTGTCTACTTTATATTTGCTTTTTTTGTCACAAATTCAAGATCAGCAATATCTATGTCTTCTACTTGCGATTCAACATCATTATTATTACTAATATTATCGCAATCAATTTCATCTTGAACAAAGTCTTCACATTGCGGATTGTCATCTTCATGTTCAGGATCATTATTTTCATTTCCGGCGACTTCAGCAATTTTTTGTAAAATCTCCGTTGGAATGTTATTTTCATTTAATAGTTCCAGAAATTCATCCTCCACATCTTCGGATAGGTAATTCTGCCGAGGAACTTGTACTTCTTCTTTTTCTTCATCACTACTTAGATTTTCTACATCAGAATTATCTCCATTCTTCAAAAGGGAAATCAGGTACTCCGCATGACTTGTATGACCGCGATACATAGTATTCTGACAAATAGAAAAATAGCTATTTTAGTTTTTCTTCGCAATTCTTAGTGAAAATTACTGTTGTTTTCAGAAACATTTTGGGATTTTGGAATTTTAAAATACATATTCTCATATCTATACATAATTTCAAATAACTGAAAAATATCAGACCCAATGTACAGTATAGTGTACATTCGATTTAGACACTAATTTCTACATGTTGAGCTATTTATACGGTTTATATGCATAGATATTATTTTAAATTTAAGGTTTCTTTTTGCAATTTTTACCATTAATATCAGATTGCAGTCAAGTACATATTTAAAAACTTACCGTTTTTACAGAGTAATTCCTCCTGTCAAGTTATTGGTGAAACTTCAGTTACCGACTTGTCTATTACAGTTTCAGATACTAACCAAGAGATGTCAGATCAGAAAAATTAGAGTTATAGGAATCTATTATAGCAGTTTTCTAGTTATACTTTTCAGATTCAGTTGATTATGGTTGATATATTCAGCTCCATAAAGTTAGCCCCTCACTATAAGCAATTATAATAAATCTTACTTTTATTCGTTTTAAGTTTAATAGTTAGGTGTTTGATAGCGAATTTCCTACGTTTGATAGTCAATAGTTCATTAGCAAACAATAAAACAAATTCTTCGGAGTTTCTGTGATGTTAGCCCCTCATTTCGTCATTTTGACATCAAATTCAGTTTTTATTTTAGCAGAATCGTAAGGTGTTTGATAGCAAATTTCCTACTTTTGATAACTTTATGGAGCTGATATATTCATGTTAGAAATCCATGTCAGTATAATGTACAAATAGTATTAAATCTTTCAAATTCGTTTGTCAGGTCTGTGAGGTGTTTGATAGCGAATTTCCTACGTTTGATTCAATAGTTCATTAGCAAACAATAAAACAAATTCTTCGGAAAAACCTCTGTGATGTTAGCCCCTCATGTCGTCATTTTGACATCAAATTCAATTTTATTTTAGCAGAATCGTTTGTAGGTGGCTGATAGCAAATTTCCAAAGCTTGATAACTTTATGGAGCTGATATATTCATGTTAGAAATCCATGTACAGTATAATGTACAAATAGTATTAACTTATGTCAAATTTTAAAGCACTGTCAGGTCTGTAGAGGTTAAAGCAACAACTCATATGTCATATTGACATTTCTCTCTAAAGGCTACTTCATAGCTCGCCGTTCGTACGTTTGCTTTGATACACACTACCAGCAGCGGTTGCTGCGTGTCACTTTTCGGTGCACAGAAGTTAGCGGCACATCGGCTGAATTTATGTATGGGTAACCGATGTGGCGCTAACTTCTGTGCACCGAAAAGTGACACGCAGCAACCGCCGCTGCACACTACTACATTTATCTGGCCACGACTGTACGTATGTTCACATACCAATTTTGAAGAGGTAATCTCACTTCTTTCGTAAACGGATGAAAGGAAGCGGACAAAGTTCAACTTCAACCAACTTTATCCGTCAGCGGATAGACTGTGAAGCGCACGCAATTAACGCGCAGCGATTGGTCAACATATCAACGCAAACATACGAACGGAGAGCTATGAACTAGCCTTAAGGTACACTCGGTACGACTTAAGTCTTCGAACGATTTTAGTGAGTTCCCTTATTAAAATCGTTCGAAGACTAAGTCGTACCGATTGTACGTTAAATATCGGCGATGAATACAACTGAATGTGTACAACTTGTGTCAGTGGTAACGTCTTTTTGGACAATCCTGTAGAATGGCATAGAATTTACTTAATTTTGGCTAGAGTACCTACCTATACTATCCTAAAAATATGTATATTAATTATTATTAAATATACCCCAAAAGTTCATCAAACACTATAGATCGCCAAAATTGATCGGATAAAAGAATTAGTACTTCAAATATCTATATACCTAAAGACGTTTAGAAGGTTTAGAAAAAGTCTGAAAAAGGCCTTTAAAACATCTTGTTTAGACACCACAAAATGACTTTTAACTTCTCGACCAGGACAATTACATACGTGAAGAATCGTAAAATAATCACTGAAAATGTGTTCAACATTTAATATGAAATAAAAAGTATTCAAATGAAAGAAGTAATCCAAAAGGATTCGTAAAAGTAGTCGAACATAAAGTCAGCATAAATTTACATGCAACTTGTTCAAAATAGAACTTTATTCACTTGCCTCTTTTGTATACATTACGAATTAGCTACATAAATAGCTATTACACTATTTACATTTGTATTAATTTAATTATATCACAAATATTTGGCTATTTTGTTTATATAAAGAAATTGCTGATAAGTTGCGTATTTTATAAATAAGTACAAAATTATACTAACAATCGTCTTGATTCTATTATTCTGATGCGAGACTTATTTAGTATCCCTACTACTTACTTCACGTAAGTCGTTTTGTTTAAATTAAACTTCAACATTATTTTTAATCATTCGTGCGATTGTAAGCGAACTACGAGCTAACCAACAATTTGAATTACCCGCGCTTCAAATTAGTGCCGTTTTCTAACCTAACTTTTCGTAACTTCAAACTCGTGCCGGCGTAATTTTAACGTTCCTCATCGTGTTCCTAGAATATTTTATTGCTAAAAATCTCGATATTTTATAATAATGGCGAAACCTGCTTATAAAGTTGGTAAGCGGACTATATTGTTTCTAAAACTAGATGTCATAAAAACAAAATAATCTTTTCTGTCATTTAAATATGTAATTGTAATTGTTTAGCTGATATAAAATTAGCCGATTGGGGTAGAAAGGAAATTGAGCTGGCAGAGAAGGAAATGCCTGGACTTATGAGTCTCCGCCAGCAATATGGTAAATCGAAACCATTAAAAGGAAGTCGTATTGCAGGATGTCTACATATGACAGTTCAAACGGCTGTCCTCATTGAGACCTTGTTGGAATTGGGAGCTGAGGTAATTTGAAATTCATATTGTGTATGTTTATTTTTATCTACATGTTTTGAAATGTTTCTGATAATCTTTGACACTCGTTTCAAAAGATAAAAATACCACGAATTTAAATATGTGTACAGTTGCGTATTGCTATTCAATATTTTGTAAAAATTGAGATAATCTAATTATAACAATCAAAATATACTGTATCTCAGGCATATGGGCATAATTTTGAAATTTACTTTTATTAATATTTTAGTATAGTAGATTAAAGTTAAGTTTTTTTTTTAACAGTTATCAAGGCAATTTGGAGTTTGTTGCACCATGAGTTAAATCTGACATTATTATAAAGCTAGTTAACATCTTTCAGATGATCCAGATTTCATTCAAATCTAAAATATATTAAAATACCAAAGATTATTATATCCGTATATTTTTCAATATAATTGAAGCAGTTTGAATAATTAATTTTTTAAATTACATTTTTTCTATTACTAATTACGTTAAAACGGCACTATATCGGAATGTCACACGATTAAGTCTCAAAATTATTATTTTACATTAATGTGATGTTGCCTTCTTTCTTTTAAATTCTAAACGTTTAATTCTAGTAACACAATTTTTTTCAAATTGCACCTCTTTTTTGTCGTGAATTTTCAGTTACTATAATATAATTGAAAATTTTAAATGATAAAAAAACATAAGTAGTGTTCATTAAAAAAATCAGTTTTGCTTGTTGACGTTTAGAATGTTCTAAAATTGTTATTTTTAATATTTTATGAAATCACAAGCATGTCCACACCCAAAAAATATTAATTGCATTAATGTAATACAAAAATTAATAATTTTTTTTCTTCAAAATGTCATGTAACTTTAAATATCTCGAAAATTGCGCTAGATGTACAGGGTGATTCACGGAATTGGTTTGTTAGAACTTTTTGATGTTCTTGGAATTCAATATTTCTGAAAACTTGTAGTTATAACTAATATCATCTGGACTCACCAGCATTATTATTTGCGCCATTTTAGCACTTCCGGTTTACCGGAAGTTGACGTCAACTTTCTTAATTTAAATAGCATGGTATATTTTTTATGAGTTTTTTGTATTGGGCATACAATTCTGCATCAAAACTTACTAAGACACCCTATGTCAAAAATCAGCTGTTTTTGAGTTATTCAATTTTTTCAAATATGGGACCAGTTGCAATGTTATGTTCAAAATTATTGTATAATTGTATATATTGATAAAAGTTAGGAGTACTTTTTTTAATGGAACATCCTGTATATTATTGCATTTTTGAATACACTTAGTAATTCTCTATCATTCCTTATTAGACATATTAGCTTCTATCTTTTACGGTTTTCGAGTTATTAGAGATTCACGATGAAAGTCCGAAAAATATGCCTTTTAATGCGTTTAAAATCTCAGTAATCTTTGAATGTCAAAATAATTGATATTCTATTTGTTTTGTAAATACAGATAGTTGATATCTATCAAGCAAAATGGTAAATGAAATACATTACGAAAAAGAAACGATATTTTAGATTTATTTTCCATTCATGAAGACTGTAGTAGAATTGTGAGTAGCACATGTCGAGATATGACGACAGATATCCACATTTATGCAAAATGATCTAAAAAATATCAATACAAGAAGCCAAAAAAGAATGTTAAACAAAAAAGCTTAGGAAAGGAATAAACTAGGTGTATTTTATATGTCATCGTGATCTGATCATATTGAATTTTGTCTTTTGCAACCCTATTTTGTTTAATTTTCTTGTTTGAGTTTTTGTAATGATATTGTTTTAGATCACTTTGCACAAATTTTTATACCTTTCGTCAAATACTGTACATGTACTATTCATAATCCTATTACATTCTACATGAATGGAAAATAAATCTAAAATGTCGTTTTTGTACTCGCTTCAAAACCTGTCATTTCACGATTCGATTTGCGTGCGTAAAAAGTCACTTTAAACACGAGTGCGTAAAAGTAAAGTTGGTATTTCCTGGAACTTGACTATTTTAGTGACATTTTAAAATCATAAATCCCTAACCTTAATAATATGCTACCCAGTTCGTTGTTTTTCTATGAAAATAAAAGGAAATGAAATAGAAATTGTTATATTTGGAAGGTATGTAATTCAATGTCAGAACAGTAGCAAATATTATATAAATTACCATTTTGAATTTGATTTTTTTAAATTAAATAAATAATAAAAAATAATCAATACTGCCAACTCAATTTTTTTTAAATTAATATCAAGAGATTAGTAGTGTGTCATAAACGATAACGTATTTAACAATATGTATTATTATTATAGTTCTCGTACAAAAAACCAAGTGCGTGAAACATTTCGCGAATTCGTGTCCAGAAAGCGCTCGCCTACGGCTCGCGCTTTAAACTGGTCACTCATTCGCTAAATATGATTTCACGCACTTGGTTCGTAAATAACTATTCGTTCCTGTAATATATTTCATTTGTTATTTTGCTTGACAGATATAATCTGTGTATTTATAGTACAAATGCAATATCAATTATTTTGACATTCAAGGATTGTTAAGATTTTAAATGCATTAAAAAGCATATTTTTCGGACTTTCACCAGAAAAGTACTTATAACTCGGAAACCGTAAAAAATACAAGCTAATATGTCTAATAAGAAATGATAGAGAATTATTCAGTGTATTCAAAAATGCAATAATATATAGGCTGTTCCATTAAAAAAATAAGTGAGTTTTATTAAACTTGATTGAAATGAACGTTAATTTTGACGGCCCTGTATAAATTATGATAAATTTTAGGACGTAAATTTGATTTCGGCTAATAACATGCCGAATATGAGATCTTTAGCTGCGATGCCTGCGGAAATACAGAATTTTGAACATAACGTTGCAATTGGCCCTATATTTGAAAAAAATTGAATAACTCAAAAACGGCTGATTTTTGACATAGGGTGTCTTAGTAAGTTTTGATGCAGAATTGTATGCCCGATACAAAAAACTCATAAAAAATATACTATGGCATTTAAATTAAGAAAGTTGACGTCAACTTCCGGTAAACCGGAAGTGGTACAATGGCGCAAATAATTTTGCTGATGAGTCCAGATGATATCAGTTAGTTAAGTTTTCAGAAATATTGAGCATCTACTAATCATAATTCGACACCATAAATTGTACTTGCGATTCTATTTTTATTAACAAGAATTAATCTCAACAGGTACAGTGGTCTAGTTGCAACATATTCAGTACACAAGATCATGCCGCAGCAGCGATTGCCAAACGTGGAGTGCCAGTTTTTGCATGGAAAGGTGAAACTGACGAAGAATATATTTGGTGTATAGAGCAAACCTTGGTTTTCCCTGATGGTCAACCATTCAACATGATATTAGATGATGGAGGAGATCTCACATCTCTGATCCACGACAAATACCCGCAATATTTGGAAAATTGTCGTGGGATAACTGAGGAAACCACAACTGGCGTTCACAACTTATATAAAATGCACAAGAATGGTAAATTGAAAATTGCCGCCATAAATGTGAATGATTCGGTGACTAAGAGCAAGTTTGATAATTTATATGGATGCAGAGAATCACTCATAGACGGAATTAAACGTGCTACAGATATAATGTTAGCCGGTAAAGTATGCGTTGTAGCAGGTTATGGAGATGTGGGTAAAGGCTGCGCTCAATCACTAAGAGCGTTTGGCGGTCGTGTACTCATAACAGAAATCGATCCGATCAACGCTCTTCAAGCTGCCATGGAAGGTTACGAGGTTACAACGATGGAAGAAGCTAGCAAAGAAGGTCAAATCTTCGTAACAACGACAGGATGCAAATCTATCATATTAGGACAGCATTTTCTAAATATGCGCGATGACAGCATCGTTTGTAATATCGGTCATTTTGATTGCGAAATCGAGGTAGCTTGGTTAGAGAAGAATGCGAAGGGTAAAGTTAATATTAAACCGCAAGTTGATAGGTACGAATTGTCGAATGGGAACCATATTATCGTCTTAGCAGAGGGTCGTTTAGTGAATTTGGGATGCGCTACTGGACATTCTTCGTTTGTTATGTCGAACTCGTTTACGAATCAAGTTTTAGCGCAGATTGAACTTTGGACTAAACCAGGACAATATGCTGTTGGTGTTCACGTTTTACCGAAAACGTTGGATGAAGAAGTGGCTCGATTACATTTAGCACATTTGAACGTCAAGCTTACTACTTTAACGGAAGAACAGTCAAATTACTTGGGGATTCCCGTGAAAGGACCATTTAAACCTGATCATTACAGGTATTAACGTAAATAAGCTCTAAAACTATATCTTTTTTTCTTTCATAATTGTATATCTACTACTAATCTGTATAAGTGTAAAATGTATACATGAGTAAAGGCATCTCTGAGATTTTACTAGTTTTATTTAAAGTGTACATTAGGATTGATAACAAAAGCGTTAACACCAACATCACAACGCTTAATTAATTCGGAACACGTTTTTCGAGGGCTCATGAGCGCTCGTCATCAACCGAATACCGAACGTTACCAATTTCTTTATTATCGCGCTCAAGGAACTATAGTTAGTACATTCGCTCTGGATATACAGTGTGTGATATTTAATATAAAGACACCTATACATACAGGATGGAATGGTGAAATACAGGATGGTGCAACCAAGATGGGGTGGACGATTGTAATTAAACGATGAGCAGTTTTGAAAAACCTTTCTGGGATTAGATGTATGGCTACATGGGCTACGTTTTAAAAATATTTATTTTATACAGGGTGATCGAACCAGTCGGTGACGAACCAAACTTATATTTTTTTTAACTGTTGTAGGAATGTCTTTATAAACATCATATTTAACATGCTCCCACAAAAAAAATCTATTGGTGACAGATCGGGTGAACTCGGTGGCCACGCAATTGGTCCACCGCGTCCGATCCAGCGATTTGCTTTCCACTTATCGAGATAAGCTCTTACGTTTCTGTGGTAATGAGGGGGAGCTCCATCGTGTTGAAATAAAAATTGCTCTCTTGCTCTCAAATCTAGAGTTTCTAGAAGTAGTGGCAACTCATTTCTAAGAAAATTTAGATATACTTCGCCATTTAACCGTTCTTCAAAAAAGAAAGGTCCTATTACACGCGAGCCAATTATTCCACCCCAGACGTTTATCGACCATTTATTTTTATTGTCAATTTGACGAATCCAGTGTGGATTTTCTACAGAATAATAATGCATGTTATGCCGGTTAACCATTCCATTGCTTTTAAAAATAGCCTCATCAGTAAACATTACATTATCGATGACATTTGGATCATCCCAAATCTTATTTAAAAGTAAAAGTGAGAATAATTCTCTATTAGCATAGTTGCGATCGTAAAGTTGCTGGTGCAATTCCGTATGATATGGATGATATTTATATTTTTTTAAATCCTTTTAATGCTGGTACGTTCAATGCCAGACACTCTTCCAATTCCAGAGGTACTTTCTTGAGGATTTTCTTCAACTGCTAATAACACCGTCAACTGGTTTGCTTCATTTGTGACAGGTTTGTTAATTACTTTACGTTTTGTAAATGCAACGTTTCCTGTTTGTTGAAATCTCTCCAATAAACTTCGAAATGCATCAGGTCTTGGCTTTCTTTCGTATTCCGGATATCGGGATGCATATATTCTACTAGCCAACAGTGGACATTTTTGACATTCGCCCAATATTAACACCATATTTACCAATTCTTCTGTAGTTAGAGTCATTTCTATTGAATACTTAATAATAAATCAAGAATAAATTACAAATAGAGAATTTAATGTTTTAACAGGGATGATAGTAACTGATTCACTTGTTAGGATTTGCAGCATTTTTATTAAAATACTAACTTGATGAGTTTTTTGATGACTTTAAATGTTTAAACGTAACAAATCTCAAAAAATTACATTTACGGTCAATTGACTTAAAAACCGTTAGTGAAAAGGTTAACATGTATGGTATATTTGGAAAGCTGATAAAGTGTTCTTTAACACAGAAAAATAATATGCAGGGTGTTCCATTTGAAAAAAGTAAGTTCGGATTGGATTTACAAAACTCGATCACCCTGTATAATAGTGAATAATTTCAAGTTGAGTATAGGCCATTATTTTTCCGAAGACTATAGCACATTCAATAATAAATTTAATTTTTTAATATTCATATCCGGTTTTGGTATAAAATGGACGGACATTGTAGCGTTTTTTCAACTGTAATCGCTTTTCTCTCCGTAATTATAGGGTTTAGACCCAACTAATGTTATATCCAATTGTTTGTATTGATTAGCAAAATCAATTGGAATATTCTAATACCGAGTGTTCCATTAAAAAAAACATAAGATTGGTTCGTCACCGACTTGTTCGATCACCCTGTATAAAATAAATATTTTTGAAATGTAGCCCATGTAGCCATCAATCAAATTCCAGAAAGGTTTTTCGAAATTCCTCATCGTTTAGTTACAATCGTCCACCCCATCTTGGTTGCACCACCCTGTATGTATGCATTAGAATGATGGAGATGGTGATATGACATAGAAGTACGGTGTTGCCAAAGTCGAATTATTGCATTCTGTATTCTCGTATCTGTGACACGTTGACAATCTGCATATGTCAAAAATATTGATTGCGTTTTTTTTATAAAATAAATCAAATTCTATAGAAAATAATTCAAGTTTAATTCTAAAAGGAATTCGAACCCAAATATTTAACTTTTGATGGTATTACATTTTTAAAACTATACTAATATCTGTATTTTCCCGGGACCAATATCGGACGATGGACGGATTGTGTCGTCCATAAAGCAAAAAAAAGAGTTTTAATCGGCGAACAAGACATCTCGGATAAAATTCTCTGCTTCCCTGTCACATTAATAATACTTATTCCTTCAGCTTTTGCAAATTATAAGTTGAATTATTTAAATACGAATGAATGGAGGCTGACATATGACTGACATAAATCCTAACCACCCTCTCACGGCGTGTCCTTTACATCGATGCTGGGTTATGGCACCATTGCACATATTAATATATCAGCATACCTAGAATCTGGATTGTTCAACGTGTATATGCTAGTTATTATTTCAATGAGTACAGGTTTAAACTTCTGCAACTCGCTCGTCCAGTATGACAAGGTTCTAAGCAACATAATGTTCAAATTGACAAAATTGAGTTTGAAAATTCTGAAGATACGAGTTTAAAAAGGACAACCTTTCTGACTGATTTAGTTATGGCTTTTGGTTCGATTGGATGTAAATAGAATGTTAACGTACAAGAAAGATGACATATTTATCAGGGGTTGTTGCTAAAAAAAAACAACATACAACTTTGTTACTGCTAGCAAAGATTTTTTTTAGAAACGTGTATCATACAACTTTGAAAAAACAACGCAAACTAATCCTTGGTAAAAAAAAACCTGTATCAACACTGTAAAACCTAAACTAACAAAACAAAAAAATATTAAGTTTCTTAAAAGAAACCATTAGTAAACGTAGAAAGGAACATTCTTTTAAATCTTGATTACATATAAGAAAGAAAATAAATCATTACTACTTTTACTTTTTAACTGGATTAAGTGGCAACATATTGCTCTAATATTGTACACTCGACACAACTTAGTCTTCGAACGGCCACAATGTGCTGTCTTTGTCAGTTCATCCCCTCCACATTGCACGTGATCGTGTCGATACAGTAGCTTTAAATTGTTAAAAGCTGTAGCTTTTTCGAAAATATAATTGCGATATCTAAATGTGCTTTTTACCTGGGATATGATGGGAATGGTAATGTTATTAATTCTAACATCTAAATTTTTTCAATATCTTTCCATGTTGTCTCTTAAAAACAAAAAGACAGTGCTGTTAGATGAAATGATCATCATCAACGCATGTTTGACAGAAAATACATTGTAATTTAACGATACTAGAGTCAATTTAATTAGATAAAAATGCACGATAAAATAATTAAGGCATTTAGGCAAGAAACTGGCGTCAACCGAAAATAAAGCGTACAAGTTTAATTTATACAGCGTTAGTAAGAAGTCCCGGAACGGTCGAATATCTTTATTATTTGAAAATTATGATTTCTGAAATTTGGTATGGGGGTATAGTAAATATAAATGCATTTTATGCAATACAGTTTATATTTTTTTCACTTCCGGTTTAATCGGCAATACGTCCAACTTTTTTTTTAAACGGAACGCCCACTTTTGAATGCAAAAAAAAAACTACGTTCAGGAAGTATTAAGATGTTTATTTTTATTCACAAGAAAACAGTTAAAAAATTAAAAGTGTCCTAATACAGAAAAATCAAGATACCTGTCTATTCAGGTTGCGATTACAATAATTGTTCAAAATGCTCTCCATTTACAATTTGACAAAAATGTAAACGGTCAGTAAAATTTCTTATTGAATTTTGTATTTGTTCTGGAGTGATGCGATTGGCTTCTTGAACTAGCCTCTCTTCCAATTGTTCAAGATTATGGGGACGATTTTTGTACACTTGACATTTCAAGTGACCCCAAAAGAAAAAATCTAATGGCGAGAGATCTGGCGAACGTGCTGGCCATTCGTTTGCTCCTCTACGTCCGATCAAACGTTCCGGAAAAATTTCATTCAAATAATCGCGGACATTATGGGCAAAATGGGGGGAGCTCCATCTTGTTGAAACCAAAAATGTTTGCATTTGGAAAGAGGGCCGCAAGTGCTGGAACAACCTCATTTCGCAATAAATTTAAGTAGACGTTGCCAGTTAAATTTCCTTTTATAAAAAATGGTCCTATGATGTTGTTTCCAACAAGACCAGCCCAGACATTCACCTTTTGAGGACGCTGTATATGGGCTTCTTCAATCCTGCGGATTTTCAATTGACCAGTAGCGACAATTATGTCTGTTCACAGTGCCGTTGAGACAAAACGTTGTCTCATCTGAAAAAATGATGTGATCTAAAACATTAGGCTGCTGCTCGATCAATTCCGTCATTGTTTCGCAAAAATGTAGTCTACGATCTGGATCATCTTCAGTTAACTCATGGACGGGATATATTTTACAGGCTTTCATTCTTGCTGATTTAAGAATCTTATGAGCAGATTTTTGAGAGATCTCATGAGTTTGACCTAATTCTGTTGTGGACACGTGATGATTTTCTTCCACTGTAAGTAACACATTCAAACTAGTTTCTTCATCTGTTGCTGTTAATGGACGTCCCCTTCTAGGTAAATCCTTCACCTGACGAAAGACTTCAAACTTTTGAATTGTTCGGCATACCGTACTTTTACTAATGTGACGATCCGGATAAACAGTATTAAACAAAATACGAACCTCTTCAAAAGAACGTTGACGATCACCGTACGCACGCATCATTAATATCTTAATTCGTTCTGATTCAGTAAGTTTTACTGCCATTTTCAAATGTGTCAATATCTAAAATAAGTAAATTTATAGCGATGCCAAAGTTAAAACGCTTTTAAAATTGTCAAATGTGACGGCAAAAAGAATGCAAACACTAAACAACAAATTTTTGCAAAGGTACCTTCCTTTTTCTGTATTAGGACACTTTTTAATTTTTTAACTGTTTTCTTGTGAATAAAAATAAACATCTTAATACTTCCTGAACGTAGTTTTTTATTTTGCATTCAAAAGTGTGAAAAAAAATCTGGGCGTTCCGTTTTAAAAAGAAAAAGTTGGACGTATTGCCGATTAAACCGGAAGTGAAAAAAATATAAACTCTATTGCATAAAATGCATTTATATTAACTATACCCCCATACCAAATTTCAGAAATCATAATTTTCAAATAACAAAGTTATTCGACCATTCCGGGACTTTTTACTAACGCTGTATAAGATATTTGTAATGTTAAAATTGCACTTACTTTGAAATATCGTGTTTGTTTCGTACACTTTCCAGCGGAATGAAAAACTACGTTTATAGTGCTGACATTTACTAATCCCCGATTTAGCAAACTACTCTTTCTCAACTTTAATTGAAGTACTATAATTTATTCTATAGTTGCTCATAGAAGAACACGTTTAATTAGTATTAATAATAAGTTGCTAAACATGTGATCCTCGCAGTAAGTACATCCAAAACAAGTTTCAGAAATAAATTAGCTTAATTTATTAAAGGTATTGGGGAGAAAATAACAAAAACTCTTTTAGTATATTGCATACTTTTACAAGGGTTAAATATTTATTTCGTATTCTTTTTATGTCGTACAAAGAAAAAGGAAACAAGCACTTGCTAAACTTAAGGAAAATATTTATTTCATTAGCATTATTTAAAATATAATTTACTCCAATGTAAATAAACTTAAGCTACATTTTAAAGAACTAGAAAGTAATCACGTACAACGTACACGTGTAGTTGCTAGGGTTTTACTCATTTGGTCGGTGTACGTTCTCATCGAATATACACAGGTGAAATTTTCCTTTCGAAAAATATCTAAGTACATAACGAACGATACACAGATTTGAAATATTAATTAGAAGTACATATATTATGTATGATCAACAATGTTATATATAGAACGTGTACGTTTAAAAACCAATTGAAAACCTAAATCATATTAGATAGAAATTAGGCGTAAGATTTTACATACAATCATACAAGGCAATAGTGGCCGGAGTGTTCATTCAAGAAAGTCGTCTCCTACGCTATGGGCTTCTCTTCGTGGATTGTCGGACTTGTCGCAACGGATCCTGATCGAGATCTCAGATTGTCGTCTAGGCTTTGTTGAGAACCAGAGCGAGAAACTGTGGTGCCAACTTTCGTCTGAAAATGATACTACATATCGAATGTGCACATTAATTCACGCAAAAACTACATAAAGCATTGACTAACACTTCTCTAAATATTTTTGGAACAAAATGATATTTTTAGTTTTAGGAAATTTTTATTAATGTTATGGAAAGTATAAAAGGTAATTAAGGCGGTCTCATATGTCGGCCATATTTGTTTAATACGATATGAATACATTTATATACAAGGACACTTTTTTCATCACAAAATGGAAGTAACAGCTACATAGCGAAGATAAGCATGAACAATGTTAAATATTAAAGCATGTAACAAACAAAGAGAAAAGTTTATCTTCATTCTAGAATCTTTCTTTAGCGACCAATATCTCCATCACAGAATAAGCAGAATGGAATAATTTTGCTTACGTATATTTCTTTTATGTTATGGCTTGTTATTTTAGTTTTTAATGTAACAATTAATGATAATTATGTATGTACAGGGTGGGCAAATTTCGATGTTTTAATAGGGGATCTCGGTAACTGTAAGAGGTATCCAAAAACGGACCACGCATCCTCGATCTGTTTTTTCGAGAAGAGGATGATGGTGAAAACCAAATTTGGCTATCGGCTTTCGGTTTCGAGTTATCCCTGAAAATTCGATTTTTCCCATTTTCGTTTTATCACGATATCTCGGCTATTTATGAAAATTGACAAAAATGACTTTTACGTTCTTCAGGCACTTTTTTGATTAGAATGCAATGGCGTTAGAGAGTTTTTGAAAAAAATTTCGAAATTCGAGGTAGGACATAAAGTTGTATTTTTTTATATGGAACATATAGTTGGCTATGGTATCATTAAAAAGAGGATTTTTTGGCCATTTCAATGATATATATCATGTTGGGTCTATTCGTTCGTTTTCACTGTATTATAGCAAGAAATTAACATTTTCCATTGATTTTTATCATTTCATTGCTTTTTGTTAGTAGGCGTGTGTCATTCAACATACATGAATCTGTCAGTAGGTTTATAAATAGCATCAATAGTTTAAGTTGATTATTTGATTGTTGCTTCACCTTAAAATTATAAATTTGCGATGGCTTATTATGAAAATTACGAAAAGTATGATATGTTGGAATGCTTTATTCACAATAATAATAATGCTGAAGCTGCATGTGAAACATATTTTAATCGTTACCCGGAAAGAAGGCAACCTAATAAATCTATTTTTGGAAGACTGAAAGATAATCTCATTAATTTTGGAACATTCAACAAATCTAGATCGAAGAATTATAATGAGGAAGATATTGAGGAAGTTACGGTCAATGTTATTGGAATGGCAGTAGCAAATCCTTCAATCTCAAGCCGTCAAATTGAAGTGGAATTGGGTATATCACGACGACGTGCGTTATCAGTTTTGAAGAAACATAAGTTTAGGCCATACAAAGTGAGGAAACAACAGCAGCTCCTATTGACTGATCTTGAACGACGCTTAGAATTCTGCAATTGGTATCTTTAATAAATTCAGGAAGATCCATCATTTTTTAGAAAAATTATTTGGACGGATGAAGTCTACATTAGCAGTGCCGGAATTTTTAACCGACACAATGAACATTGGTGGTCTGATGTTAACCCCTACCGTGCCGTCGATGTTCAAAATCAGGGTCGATTCGGCTTTAGTGTTTGGTGTGCCCTATTTGACAGTCGTATTCTGGCATACCAAATTTATCAAGAAAAATTAAATGGTCAACGGTATTATAACATCATAAACCAACATGTAGTAGAAGAATTTTTGTAAGAACTGCCTTGGAACGCGATAAGAAATGTCTCAGGACTGCTGACTGAAAATTTTGGAGACAACTGGATAGGCACGGGCGGACCAGTAAGGTGGCCACCACGTTCGCCGGATTTGTCACCCCTAGATTTCTTTTACTGGGGACATCTTAAAAACCGGTTATACAAACAAACTCATAATATCATTAACGAACTGAGAGAGAACTTTATATAGTGTCGTAATTCTGTTTGTTGTATTCATATTCACAATGCACTTCGGAGCGTTTCGAGACGGTGTGAATTATGTATTGTAAATAATGGGCGCCAGTTCGAACATCTATGGTAAATAGGAGTAATTTTTAATCATGTTTTAATTTATTCTCAACATGAAATTTAAAATATGTGTGATTCGTCGATCTTCATTTGTTAAAAGTTCCAAAATTAATGAGATTTTCTTTCATTCAGTCAAAAATAGATTTATTAGGTTGCCTTCTTTCCGAGTAACGATTAAAATATGTTTCACATGCAGCTTCAGCATTATTATTATTGTGAATAAAGCATTCCAACATATCATATTTTTCGTAATTTTCATAAGCCATCGCAAATTTATAATTTTAAGGTGAAGCAACAATCAAATAATTAATTTAAAATATTGATACTATATTTATAAACCTACTGATAGATTCATGTATGTTGAATGACACACGCCTACTAACAAAAAGCAATGAAATGATGAAAATCAATGGAAAATGTTAATTTTTTGCTATAATACAGTGAAAATGAACGAAAAGACCCCACATGATATATATCATTGAAATGGCCAAAAAATCCTCTTTTTAATGATATCATAGCCAACTATATGTTCCATATAAAAAAAACTTTATGTCCTATCTCGAAGTTCGAAAATTTTTTCAAAAATTCTCTAACGCCATTGTATTCTAATCAAAAAAGTGCCTGAAGAACGTAAAAGTAATTTTTGTCAATTTTCATAAATAGCCCAGATATCGTGATAAAACGAAAATGGGAAAAATCGAATTTTCAGGGATAACTCGAAACCGAAAGCCGATAGTCAAATTTGGTTTTCACCATCATCCTCTTCTCGAAAAAACAGATCGAGGATGCGTGGTCCGTTTTTTGATACCTCTTATAGTTACCGAGATCCCCTATTAAAACATCGAAATTTGCCCACCCTGTACAGAACTCATTTATGTTTGCTTTCATCGATGAAACCACCCCCGTGCACTAATAAAATTGCTGGATATAATTAAATTCTCCGCATAATCGACATCGATTTAGTTTTCGGTATTTTGTAGTGTTGTAGTGTGTAAAGATTATCTTCATTGGTTACTAACGATTTGTCTACCCCCCGTTTCACATTTATAATAATGGTTTACTGAAAAGAAAAAACGATATCAAACTGTCCAATATATGTCGATGACGAAATAACTTGGGAAGAAGTGCAACAACCAACCTGAACAACACAAAATAGCAGACCTAAATTCCGCACCCACACAAACCCATAATTTATGCACTCACAAACTATTTACAACCAATCTTGCCAATAAAATATACTGACTCCTAGAAAAAAGTAACTATTTTACCGAAAAATAAGTCAAGGGTGGAAAGAGCAAAATTTTCATCGACAGTGTATTAACGGAACACGTTAAGAAAACAAAACGGAACACATACTGTGTCTACACAAACTACCGAAAGTTTTTTGACAGCACTCAACACATATGGCTGAAAAAGTCTATCTCAAATCTTGGAAATTAAAAACACGCTACCAACTAAGTAGGAAACAAAACTTACCATAAGCCAACAACATCTCGGTAATATAAACATAAAACGTGAAATCTTCCAAAGTGAAGTGCTAAGAACATTGTGGTTTCGTTGGGTACTGAACTCCCCCCGCGCCACCGTCCCAAACATTTATATCAACGAAGGCTCAGATTGGATAATCGTGGAAGCCAGCAAAAATATAATATATCTGGGGAAAAGGAACTTCAGGAAAGACTGAGATGTAGGTAAATGAATATGGCAACAAGCGGATGACTTCTACAACTACAATAAGCCAGAGGTATAGATTATAGAAAAACGGACACAAAGTTTATCAACAAGTAGATCGACTTTGTTCTCAAAAACAAGATTGTCGACTTGGATTTAGCTTTAGACTTATAAAATAGACAAGGATTGACCTTGAGATCATCAATAGAGCCATACGGGTCCAATTAGCAAAACATAGAATGCATCACCCACGCAGCAGTATTGAAACTATATCTCCCAAGATCCCAAGGCGGTAGAAGGGTGACAGATCTAAGATCTCTAGACCAGCTCAAGATGTTGCCTTTTAGAATTTGCCAGGGAATTTGGAAAATTACTGAAAATCAAATTTAAAAAGGAGGTACCAAAGTTCGAAGCTTAAATTAACTCTATATAGGATAGCAATCGGGACTTAGTGGCGGCTCTATTCCACAAAAAGTATACTAATTGATAATCTTGGCTGTATTTTTATCCTGGTGGTACACAAATCTGACAGAAATTCATTGACAGGGATACCAATTAGCGAACTATGTAAGTCACAAGATCCAAGTCAGGTAAATAAGCAGGCTGAGGTAATAGAGGAATGTTTGTACTTGTCAAAAAGTTGTTTATTGAATTGCGATGTGACTAGCTGTAGGTTATTCTAGATGTTTGATCCCATATGCAGGATCCTTTTTCGAAGTCTTTCATGAATCTCTCGCTAAAAGTGTAGATTTTGAGGGTCACTATTTATATTTTGAGTTTAATAATGAAAAAATACTAATTTGTCGTTGAAAATTGCTTTATTGTTTCTCGAAGTTTTCTCCTTTGTGATCAATACAATTTTGCATGCGTTCGAGCCATTTATCACAGCATTTTTTTCCAATCTTCTTCAAACACCTCCAAAACATAGTTTTTTAATTGCAACAACGGCTTCTTCTGCCGACAAAAATCGTTGTCCACGCAATTTATTCTCGACGTTCGGCAACAAGAAGAAGTCGTTGGGTGCCAAATCAGGACTGTACGGCGGATGACAATCAACTGAACACTTTCTGTAAACAAATGCGGCCACGATTAAAATCATTGTACCAGCGTTTCACAGTGGCAAACGATGGATCTTGTCTTGATAATCCACGTCCAAAGTCCTAATAAATTATCGCACGAAAATTTTCTCGCGTTAATTCCATTTTTTCGCGAACACAATTTACAAGTCACTGTAAATATCACAAATAACGCTATTTTGACAAAAAGTCTAAGGTAGGTTATGTTTAATAATGTCAAATTTTCCTATGGAAACGTCAGATAACACCTGACAACAATCAGTGTTGACAAGGCTCAAAATTTAAATAGTGACCCTCGTAATCGTGCGGCTTTGAGTCGCAGACTGTTTATAAAGAAGTCCATGGCTACCAAAAAACAAAAACTAATCAGCATCCATTTCATCTGCAATTTGCTCGTTTAATTTTTTGTTTTTATCTTGAAGAGGTTGAAGTTCTTAACTTACTATTAAAACAATTAAAAGTTGGAGTTGGAATATTGTATCATTCAATATAGTCTCCTTTCAAGTTAGTCCTCCATAGTTTCTATCATCTTTTCGTTGCACAGAAATTGATGTCCCTTTAAACCTTGTTTCTGTCTAGGGATAATAACGGACAATAGAGCTAGAGGCTGAATTGAATTCATGGTAATGTACGATTTGTGCACAGGTGCATTGTCCTACAAAAACAACAAATTTTCAATTAATATGCCATGCTTTGTTTCTTTAATTTTCTTTCTCATGGATGGTTAGTAATTTAGAATAATCCTTCAGTCATGATTTGGCTTAAAAACTGAAGCAAGAACTTTTTCAGCCGATTTCTGAACTCGAAAGTTCTTAGGGCTTGGAGAACCATTCATTATCATTTTGTTTTTGTATTGTCAAAATAGACCCATGTTTCATTCATAGTCACAAAATAATTAATAATACGAGGGTAGTCTGACAAGTTTGCGACCTAGCAAAGACACTAGATCTTTTTTTCCTAAAATTGATTTTTATTTATCTACATAGTCTCCTTGTAAATGGACAGTTATTCCAGCGATGCTCCCATCTCTTCATCCCGTCCAAATACAGCCTTGGACACCCCCATAAAACCCCAGTATTATTATTAAGTATTATTACATTTCCACGAAAATGACAACCAAATGTATGCTTAGTTTGCATATTTAATGGGATAGACTTTTCTTACTTTGGGACAAAAAATATTTGAAGAATGGGAGAAAATATCTGAGACGAATGTTATCATCTTGTAGCAAGTATGCCAAAGAGAGTCCCTGCTGCTATAAAAACAGATGGAAGGAGCACTAAATATTAATAATTCTTCTATTTTGTAAATAAATTATCGTTAAATGCATTTTTGTTCTTGTAGTTTTATTCTATTTCTTACTATTCGAACGTATGAAAGTGAAGGGTGTCTAATACAATTGGCCAAGACTGTAGTACTCGGCGTCTTTTCCTTCAAAATAACTGCTTACGAAAGTGATGGCCTTCTCATTTCATGAAATCTCTGTCCTCCGAGCGCAATTTTTAGATTAGGGAACAAAAAGAAGTCGTTTTAGGCTAGATCTGGTGAGTAAGGAGGGTGGTTAAGCAGTTCAAACCGTAATTCGTGGATTTTTACCATGACAAACGCTGAGGTGTGAGACGGCGCAATTTTGCCTTTAGCTTTTCAAGTAGTGATGCATAGTATGCTCTTATAGTAGTTTTTTTTTGTTTGAAGATAATCGATTAAGATAACTCCATGACCATCCCAAAAAAGTCGCCATCACTTTCCACGCCCAAAAAAAAAAAATATTTGTCAGTTCGCTGTTTTCATCTATAATAATTGATCGTTCTTTGGGCATGTTCATAACCTCTGCTATCTCTCTCACTTCAATTCGGCGGTCGTTTAACACTATTTAGTGAACTTTAGCGATGTTATCGTCAGTGGTTACAGTTTTAGACGTCTCGAACGCTCATCGTCTCCCAAGCTTGCACAGCCACGTTTAAATTGCTGCCCAAAACTCATCTTTAATTTGCATTGGCGTATTGCCTTTTAAAAACAAATATTTAATGTCGACTCGATACATGATTTTATTACATACCCTCCTAAAGAAATCTAGAATGAAAATAGACCCCAATTGTTAATTATTGTTTCAATTTTAGTACAATATGGCCTGTTGTTGCGGGAGAAACAGTTTTATTACTACTGGTTTCTGGCCATGATAGCCTACACATTTACTTACAACGTGTTTACGGAACAACTTAATATGGCTGTTAGTAGACGTATTGGGCTGCTTCACGTCAGGTTTCCAAGAATTAATAAGAAGGAAAGAAAAATATTATAATAGCGCGAATGAGTTGATTAAAACAATGAGCACATAGCTAAACATTAAAGTCTTGTACAGAATTTGACAACCTTTTAAACCTGGAATAAATTTGATGGGAGGAACTAGGATGAATTACAATTATATAATCATAATATGTATTACAAAGTTTTATTTATTTTTATTTATTTATTATTGCGTTACATGCGTTTGCATAAGCGTTTAAATAACACACGAACTAATTTAAAAGAAAAAAAAAGCTAAAATCCAACCTAACACACACAGAAATCAGAATGAAGAAACTTGATCAGTTCATCATGCTTATGCGTATTAGATATGCCGGTTACTGTAAAAAGAAAATAAAAACAGCAAAATAAATAATTACCTTTACATTTTCGTAAGCAGAACCTACTTTCTCTTCGAAGGATTTAAACGAATCTGAATGCCTCATCTGTCCAATTTTGGTCGAGATATTTCCTGCCAAGCCTCCAATTACTGAAGTTGTCTTTTGATATCTGCAATTAAATAAATCATCATTCCAGGTTGTTGTAATTTGTTTTAAAGTAGATTATCTGCAAGACACACAAAATGGAGATGTGCATTTTTTGAAATGTTATATTCGAAGGACACTTTAGATTTTGAGATGAAGCAAGGTTTAAATCGGGGTCCTTATCTTTTTAAATGATCCTCGTATAAGTATGAAAATACAATCAAACCGTTACTTGTATATTTTTATCCATGCATTAAGAAACATATACTTACATTGGGGCATCGGTAACCGCCTTAGTAACCTGACCTACTTTAGTTTCCACTGTTTGGTAACTAAATAAAAATAATTTCTATTAGACAGGCACATGCAATATAAATTTTTTTTTATTTTGATTCGTATAAGTTAGAACTTGACAGAAAAGAGAAAAATTGTAGAAAGAAATGCGATAACCTAAGGTAAGTTGAAATAATTAAAAAAAAAAACAGAGTAATTAGAATTTACAACACTTGTTGCACAAAAATGTTATATGATGGCTTCGTGCCAATGTACAATGAATAATTCTGTGGTAGTCATGCACAAAGGAATTTAAAAGGTGTACGAAGTAACGAATTGCAGTAACTTTCTATATTTATTCAACTGTGTACAAATTAAATTAATTTCTAGATTTTCTGCATGTTCTATTTATACCTTAAATTAAAATAAACTTAAATTAGATCTCGATACCAATTTATATCGGAAATTGAAGCGAAGCCAATAAAAGAAAATCGCAGTTGATGTGTTTCTCATAAAAATATTAATGGTATAATATTGTATAACTAAATATTTAAATTAAGTCAACAAAATCTGAAATACATTAAACTACAATATGCATTAGAATGGTATTCATGCAACAAGTTGTTTGAATATCAACGAAAAAATCTAATTAAACGTTTATTATTAATGCAGACAATTCATTGATAATATTAAGAGAATGCTAATTTTGTTCCCACGTTAATAGAAGTAAATTTCCTTATTAAAACGTTTTAGAGATTTTTTGTATATCGTATTTATCGGTATAAGTTTTGCATAAACGAAAATATCGGTCAATAAAATGAATTGATACTTGTTTACGTCACCAGAGAGGACCGTACTTGACCCATTTTGTCTGTTCCCTATTATAGGAAGCGCTCTTTACAGTTCTATTTAGTTCATATTCACATCACCTATTTTTACTTCCTAAGATGAGAATCGAGCGCATTTTTATTGGTTAGTCGACGTTAGTATTTCTGAAAATACCGGTGTCTTTGGATAAATAGTCTGTGATCGGAGAACAAGTAATTTACGATGAACCGTGTCAAAGGCACAAGATTGATTACTTGATAAAATATCATTGCGACCCGGAAACAGCCTAATTTGCTAGGCTTTCTTCTAGTGACTGGGATTCCATAACAGATTTAAAAATCTTAACATTGCTCTTCTTCCGGTCCAGTAGTATTTAAATAACAAGGCATGGATGACCATGCCTTGTTACACAGTTTACTGCCAGCCTCTAGATCAAAACATTATAAAAATGTTCAAAACTTGGTATCGACATTTAACCGTTTGAGGCCTACCGGTTAGCTAGAGTAACCACAAATTAAATTATTTTTTCCGAAGTTCCTACTGGTATTATGAGGTAACCACCGTGCTAGGTGTGTTGCCTAAACTACAAAGCATGTCTTGATACCGCTGCTGTTGACTGCTTTGGCGCATTTTTAACAGTTACACGTGGTGGTAGGTTAGGTGCAGAGTGGTGTATTTGTAAAGTTAGTTTGTGGTTTGTTTTATTAAAAATTATTAACAATGGCAGATACTAATGCATTTATTTATATAAAATAGTTACTTTAGAGATTTGCTTTCTATAGTTTTACTTGAATATTGATTGTTTTTTCAATTTATTCGATGATTCATTGTGTGGTTTAGTGTAGTAACCACAAGGAACCTACGAGTATTCACAACTTACAATGGTTTTTAGGAAGATCGAAATGGTCTTATCTTGATCTGGAAAATATGGATGGAAATCAAATTTTTGAGATATTGGACGAAATTCCTTCGGACCTTGAATCAGAAGCATTGAGCGTACACGAAAGTGTTATCTTTTTAGATGAAAACATTGAAACTATGGAACAAATGGACGTGACATTTGATCATGAGGAGGACGACAACATTCGTGAAGTTACCAAAAACGCAACCGAACAAAATAATGACTTGCAGTGGGATAGTGACGATGAGATGCCACTTTCCACTTTACAATCCAGAAACTCAGCTGTTGTGTGGACAACTGATACAAGAAACTGTACTAAATTATCAAAATTTTCCGAAGAAGTAGGACCGGAATTACCAGCCAGTGTCGAAAGTCCAGTTGACATATTTTTGCATTTATTTCCGATTGCATTGCTTGAAAAAATAGTATTTGAAACTAATCTGTATGCACTGCAAAAAAATGGTGGAAATCACAACAGTTTTGTACCAACAACGGTAGCTGAAATTAAGATATTTCTAGGAATAAATCTAATAATGGGTATTAAAAAATCTCCTAGCTATAAGGACTACTGGTCATCATGAATTGAATTGAGGGATCATTTTATGAGCTCCGTGATGTCACGAGACCGTTTTTCGTGGTTACTCAGTAATTTACATCTGAACGACAACGAAAGACAACCAAAAAGAACAGACCGAATATGATAAACTGTACAAAGTCAGGATACTCCTCGACACATTGACTGAGACGTTTCTGTCTTCTTTTCGACCTAACGAAAAACAAGCTGTAGATGAATCTATGATTCGTTTCAAGGGCCGCAGTAGCATTCGTCAATATTTACCCATGAAACCCATAAAACGCGGCTATAAAGTGTGGATAAGAGCCGATTCTACTGGATATGTCTGCGCTTTTCAAGTTTATACCGGGAAACTAGATGACAAAGCCGAAAAGAATTTAGGAAAACATGTTGTAATTGATCTGACAAGCAGTATTACCGGAAAATCCCATCAAGTGTACTTTGATAATTATTTCAATTCTGTGGAGTTACAAAGAGAACTGTTGGCAAATAGAATTTTCGCCTGTGGAACAGCAAAGAAACATAGAAGACATTTACCTATCAACTTGAAAGATGACAAAACTTTACTCAGAGGAGATTCTGATTGGCGTATATCGGAAGATGGTATAGTATGTTTGAAATGGAAGGATAGAAAAGCGGTACTTTTCCTGAGTAACTTTCATAATCCATCTGAAGCTGGAACAGTTGGACGCAAAAATAAACACGGATCTCGAGGAGAAATAGCCTGTCCGCTGTTGGTAAAAGACTACAATAACCATATGGGCTATGTAGACAAATTTGACATGTATAAGTCATTATATGAAGTAGACCGCAAGTCCCACAAATGGTGGCATCGAATTTTTTTTTATTTTTTAGATGTAGCTTTGGTAAATGCATTCATTTTGTTTGACCAAAGGTATGAGAAGTCTGGGTTGACCTTAAAATTTTTTCGTCTCAATGTTGCTTGTGGACTAATTGGTGCAGATCCTGAGATGCCTAAACGTGGCAGGAAAAGCGAAAAACCAATGACAATGAATAAGTTCAAAACTATAGTACCCCACAGGACCCTTTGGAAATGCACTTCCTGTAATATTGGATTGTGCCTTAACGACAAAAGAAATTGCTTTCTTTTGTTTCATTCGACATAATCTTAAATGTATTAAAATTTGATATCTAAAGGGACTTGCAATAATGGGAGTGATAGTATTATGTTCCTAGTGGTTAGCTCAGGGAACCACGCCCTACAGGCAAAACCAAGAGTGCTATTATTTTTTCTCGTCCTTATAATCATTGTATGTGTTCTAATAAAGATTATTTTTGATTATTGTGAATTCATTTTAAAAATAAATAAATCCGTCTTCAAAGGGTTAATACTAAAGCATATTTTACTCAGTTTGAGAGTTCTGATTCAGTTCATAATTTAACCAATTCTATTAGCGTATTAGATGCGATTTATTTTATCAAAAAAAGCATAGTATGACGTCTCATATGATACAATTAAAAATTGTTTCAAGAAAACAGGATTTCGAGAAGTAAACGAAGAGTTTGAAAGTGATCAATTTGATCCTGAAGATGAAATTCCTTTATATAAAGTGGCTCAAATGTCTACACTAATGAGAGAATTAGGTAATAATGATGTATATGAATTTATAGATACTGACGCCAATTTGGATACAAAAGACGATAATCCAGATAATATTTTGCTCGATAATTTTGAAAACGATAGCCAAAATAGTGATGAAGAACATGAAACAGAAATTTTTAAAATTGATGTAGACAAGATGATTAGTTTTCTGAAATTTGTCTCTTCCTGATTGTATAAACTTTGTAGTGTCAGTAATCTAAGGTTCCTTTGGAGAATCACAAGCAAGATTATACTACAACAAATACAAGATGTTCCTTAAGCTTCGGAAAGAGGACAAAGTCACAAGGGCTATAAGGTGGATGAAACTAAAGCTTCTCTAATTTGTGTGAGACCAAGAATTGTTATGATACAGTATTGGCATTTTGTCTGGACAAACTCTACGCAGCCGTCGCTTCAGATTTGTTAGCATATCCTTCGGAGTTGACAGTACAGCCACGTTCCAAAAATTCAATTTGAACGATGCCATCGCAATCCCAGAAAACGGTTATCATGACTTTCCCGGCAGATTGAACTGCTTTGAATTTTTTTGGTTGTGGCGGTTGTTTGTATACTCCATGGGTTAACGTTTCATTTCAGGATCGTATTGATGTGCCCACGACTCGTAACCGGTGAACAAAAGCATCACCTCCTGCTTCATATTGAATCAAGAGTTGTTCACACATTTGTTTCAGATTGAGTTTCATTTCATCGGTAGGCAATCGGGGCACGTAACGCGCGTATATTCTTCTGTACTTCAGCATATTGCAGATAATCTCGTGTACTCCCTCTTGTGAAATACCCACCCTGTTGGCAATGACAGTTTATTTATAACATCTATTCTCACGAACCAGCTCATCCACCAGAGCAATCTGTTTTTCACCACACGCAGACACTAGTCGGCCACTGCGTGCCTGATCATGGACATCCGTTTTAGCAGGTGCTTTAACAATTTCGTAAAAATTTGTATTAATATTCAGTTCTGCGTTAAACTAGGTGATAACCTACTAGAGGCAGTAAATGCCCACATCGCAACACTATCTTCAATTATTTGGTATCATAAACTACCACGCAGATGAAATAAGAACGACCTCCAAATCCAGTTAATCCGAGATTGTTAAAAGCCTGTCTGGTAAGGAAAACGTGTCTTCAGTTTAGAAAGGTCTTGACAAAGTAGGTGCGCAAGTTGCTGTTTAATGAGCAAAAGAAGAAAAGAGTTGATGATGCTCAATCGATTTGAGACGAGTGTGATGGCAAATGGGATGATTTATTCGACAATCTGCTAACTGTCGATGCGACTTGGGTCTACTACGAACCACCACAGACCCGAAATTCAATCTCCGAAATGACAGCTTCCTGGTGAACCATTGCCCGAAGTCGAGCGTGCTAAACTGACAAACAGAAACGTCATGGCTACTGTGTTCTGGAATAAAGATGGAATCCTGTATATTGACTATCTCAAATCGGGGAAATCTATTCACAAAGCATACTACCTAGTAATATCATAAGTTCTGATAAACAGTTGAACGCACCAGTCGTTTACGAACCAACGAACACATTCACTTCTACCTTGTCTCCGACAAGTACGCATACTATACTACGCACTTGTATAAAGTTTATGGAAGCAGTTGGCAGCATGGAATGGAGCAACATTGAAAATCGTATTGTCGATTGGTTGGCCTATACAAATATGGCATGGAAACAAGCGATATTTTTTATACATTGCGAGACCGCTCGGTCTTACTCGCAATTTTGTGTATCGTGTTGTGAAATTGTTTGAGGATATTGGCGGAGTGACATACCGTCCAAGATCTGGTCGTCCACGCGATGACTCCCAAAGCCATCAAAGCTGCAGAATCGAATCCGCCGAAATCCGCTCCATGAATATCTCTTGCATTATAAAAGACGACTTAGGCGTTGAGGTACAGATGTAAGCTAAAATCCAGAGCGCTGCTTCGCCAGTACGGGAAGAGCGGTCATAGACGAATTCTGTTTATTGATGAGAACATTTCCATCATCGAAGAATCATTCAATAAACAGAACGATAGAGTGTATACTCGCTCATCGCAACAAGCGTTTGAACTCGGTCCGAGATTTCAGAGAGGACACCATCCGGTTTCTGTGATGGTATGGTGGGGAGTCGCGTATGATGGTGATACGAAAAAGGAGTCAATACTTCGGCGAAAGTGTATCAATCCGACATGTTGGAGAAGATAGTTAAGCATATCAGTGAAACATTATTTGCCCATTATCCGACCCAGCTCACAAGGCAGAATCCTTTGGACTACAAGTTGTGGTCCGTTTTAGAGGGAATGGTTTGCACTACCCGTCACCCAAGTTTAGAAGCTTCCAAGGCGTGCACTTGTCCGCGCAGTGGACAATGTCCCCATGGATGCAGTGCGTTTTGTTTAGGTAGTTGTTATTAAGTATTTTGAATTGCGTGCCATTTTTTCTAAATACAACATTTTTAATGTCAATGGACTAAGCATTCATGACATATACCATAATATTGTTATCTGTCTAAATAACTAATTTTGTAATATGTATGTTTATTTATTTTTTAATTTCATGCTTGAATGATTCATACAATTTTATCTCATATAATTGAACATAAAAAATAATGCACAAATATAATAGATAAGCCCCAAAATACATATAATACCGAAAATGTTACTTTCATATCAACTTGAATTTACCAGCGACAAATGTTATCGTAACTCTCTTACACAAACTCAAAAAGAAAATTAATCCACTTAAGCGATAACTTCATTTCCAATTCTCCATCTTTTATCCTACAAACTCGTAATTTTCCACTGGTAGCAAATCTACATTTTACCAACATAATTACACGAAAACTGAACATCCCATGCTAAATTAACGAGGACAAAGTCGCTCTAAAAACAGGTCTGGCGCTACAATATAACCATAATTGCTATAATCAAACGGAATTGCGTGCGGAATGTAGATTAGAAGCTTATCGTTTGTTAATTGAGATCTTACTTCTAGATACGATCGCATTAAAAATTATGAATAACTGCTGAATTATGAACAACACAACGTCAACTTTGTCTTGCCATTATACGAAAGCATGAGCGATGTTGTCGCGTAAATCTCAGACGTAAAAATAACAATGGCCAATATATTTTGTTGATAACTAACAAAAGCAACGGAAAATAACGGCGTAAAATGTTAATTTCGCGCTGTGATCAATAATTTAGAACACAAACTAACATTCTCAAATATCGAAGGGATTTACCGAAAAAATTACTAAAAACATAACTTAAAACAAACTTACACATTACTTTCTTTAACGTTCTTTATGCCTTGATTGACGTCTTCCGTCAATTCCTTCCAGACCGTGATGCCTAAGTTACGTTTCAATTCGGAACTCCGCCTCACTTTAGCAGATAATACAGCACGTAATGTGGCGATGTCTTCCTCGATTACCGCCAATTCTGCCCTCCATTCCTCTTCCTGCTTATGTTTCTCTTCCAAGGTCATGTGGGATAGATCGGTAGTGGGTGGTAACTGATCGCCAGCTGCCATAGCGTCTTCTGAAATATCATGATTGTTAGTAAAAATTAGATTAAAGATTTCATTTAAGTTTGAAGAAATATTACTAAAGGGAGTTTTTGGCAATACATACTTGGTATTCGAACAGCGGTAGGTTCATACAGAATCATCAATAAATTCAATCAATAAAAGAAAACAGAGTTGCATTATCTCCCAATTATCTCGATAAAGACGTCATAGACGAAGAAGAAATGTCTTCTCTGAAACCATCACAGTTATTGCAGTTTATTAAAGCTCATAAACTGAATGGGGAGCTTTGAAAGCGGGCAAACCCCAGCCGCTTACAGCTCATGCAAGGGGGCACAACAGATCAACACGTCGAAGTGAAAACTAGTTGACAATGAAGCATCAACAAGTAGACAGAAGAGTGTGGTTCTGTGAATAAAATCGAGAGAATATTCTCAAGAATACTTCAGTTTTACGGTTGTCAACACAGAAGTAAATGACGGAATGTTTTTTGGCAGCAGAAAGCATGAAACTAGTTTCAGCAGTAGAAGAACTACTTTTCTGTAAATCAATAGAACTCAAAGAAAAGTCTAAAATCGTGTTGATGCTGCTACAATATCTGGAAGACTCCGAAATTAAAAAAAAATCTCCATAGTGTGTTTAGACGCATTGTACGAGGGCGTATTTTTATGTTATCTACCTAGCTATGAAACAAAAGAGTGACGATGTCAAACAAATTGTTGAAAAATTGCTATCACTGTTAGAAGTATGTGCTAAGTTGTGTTTAGTTTGTGATGTTTACAGAGATTTGAGATGGTTCACTTCTCAATAAAATGAGTGAAACCAAGGTTGAACATCACAGCGTAATAAAGGATGGTTGCTGTGTATGGGGAAGATGCACCGTCTTATTTTCAAGTAAAATATTGGTCTAAACTCTTTCGATGGGGCCGAGAGTCAATCAATGAAGACCCAAAGTCCGGACGACCTGTTGAAGCTCGAACTGAAGACATTGTACGAAAAGTCGAAAATTTGGTACTGAAAAAGTCGTTTAAAGATCATTGCCAATGAAGTCTGTATATTCAAAGCAAGTGTCCTCAAAATTTGTATGACGATTTGGGTATGAAGAAGGTGTCTGCACGGTGGATACCCAGATTGCTTACACCTGAACAAAACCTGTACAGAAAAGAAGTTTCTCAAGAAAATTTGGCCGAGTTGGAGAGGGACAAAACATTTTTATCTCGAATTATCACCGCGGATGAGACTTGGGTACATCATTGGGACTCTCCTACTAAACAAGAATCCATGCAATGGATTCATAAGGGCTATCCACCACCAAAAAAGGTTAAGACACAATTTTATGGAAAAAAACTGATGGCATTCTGGGATGTTGAAGAAGGTTTGCTTATTGAATATATGCCAAGAGGGTCTACCACAAATGGAAACACAATTAAAACTTTAAAAACTGCTCTAAAGGAAAAACGCTCGCATTCTTATCCACAAAAAACTTGTTGCACGACAATTGCAGGATTCACAAGGCAAACAAAGTTCAGCAGATAATCAATGATTGTGGGTTTATAGAGTTAAGACTTCTTAGTCAAAAATTTAAAAAAGCATTTCAGGGGAAAGCGTTTTGCGTCTAATGAACAACTCAAAGAAGCTGTGAAAGAATATTTTGCGGGGTTACCGAAGCAATTTTTTTCTGAGGGTATGGGGCAATAGGAAAAAAATAGAATAAGTGTATTAGTGTTGAAGGGAGTTATATAGAAAAATAATTTCTTTTGTTCTCTTATGTGTTTTTTTTTACATGGCTAGGTAGCCATACACACACGCCCTTCACAACGAAGCTCTTACTTTCAAAAAAATGAGTTCCGATCTAAATATTGTGCTAACTACAGTAGTATCCGTAGCAAATTATATAGAAATCAAACTAGTTAACTCACGGATATTTGCTTGCAATTTGTACACATGAGTGCATTATATTCAGCCTTTTATAGTGAGACAAGATAGTTATCACGGGCTAAAGTTTTGCAACCTGTTTTTGAATATTATTTTTACAAATTTCGCACCAAATTATGTCACTAAAATAGCCTACGTCCTAGTCAATGAATCAAAGTAGTCTAGTTTTGAAGTTTCTCTCCACTCGTTCCAGCATATCGACAGATATGTCGTCCATAAAAGCTTGAGTATTGGTTTTCAGTTGAACTGGAGTCTTTAAACGGTTGGTGTAAACTAGGGATTTTAGGTAATCCCAAAAACTCAACTTGATGGAACTAAACATTCCTCACGTCCATTTTTTCAAATCTTGGTAAAAGATAAAACTCCTCAGTTATGTAGACATAACAAACAGAATTGACCGTAACTGTCTGACCGTTATCTTCAAAAGATTCATGGCCAATAATGTCTATTCTAGACAAACTAGACCAGACAGTCACGCATTCTGTGTGCAGGGGCTGCTCATGAAGTTCTTTGGAATCTGTACCACTCCAATATGGAATGCGTTGCTCATTCATTCATTCATCAATGAAGAACACAAAGGCGTCTTCGGGCATATTGCCAAAGTTTTGGTCTACATCTTTTCGAGAAAAAAAATCGCGTAGATTAAGTTTTTGCACCAATGCCAATTTTTAGGGTTAAAGTTCTTTATAAGAATCCGTTTCACTCAACGCTCAGACATCCCAAAAGCAGCTACGTTTACGGGTGTATTAACAATTCTTGAACCTCCACGTCTTTTTTTTGCCTGCACATCACCGGTTATCCTAAAGCTATCCACCTATAATGGAATTGACTTCTGCTCTGAAGCAGGACCATGCTGTGTGCGCGTCCACAGTATGATCATTACTAAATCTAAATGACAGAAGACGTTAGGTTCCACTCCATTGAATGAGTGCTACCATACTGTTCTCGGAATAAATGCTGCTTCAAGGTGCACATTTCAAATCAGGAAGTTTCTCTACCGTACCTTGTATAAATGGCAGCTTGATAATGTTAGAAGACTGGATTTTGATCTACAAAATTTGGAAGAGGTGACTAGAAGAGGTTGTGGAGAGAAATTACTCAGTTTCACAAGCTTCTACGATCTTTAACGCACACAAATTTACATCGTTCAGACAAATATCATGGCCAAAACCCAGATCATCCTAGTCATCCATCCCTATCAGTGGCGGAAGAAAAATTTCTAGAAAGATTTTGATAGTTTGGCTAAGACAAGGGAAATATTCCGGTCACCCAAAATTGCTAATTACGATGAGCCTAGCCATCAAACATGGAAGATTACCTGAGACATGTTATGGACAATGAGGGAGTGGATGGCAATGAAAATAGTATTATAATAGGTACATAATCTGATAAATGCAAGCTTGAAATTTTAATTCCACACATATTTGCCAATTATTAGATACATACATATTTCGTTTTGGAAACTTATTCGAAGAGTTCTGCCAAAAGCTGAAAATTTTTTTTTTATTAATTGTGATGGGTGTTCATCAAACTCCGTAAGCTGTATTACTTGTTCCATCAACTGTTGCGGTGTACGGTGTGTAAGTTGTGTTTAAATGGCTTTGTGACAGCATCATATCGCCTTTTATGATGCCGACTGTTAATCACTTTGCTCCCAACAGTCGAATGGCAAGTTGATCAGGGATTAGCTCTCTGAAAAAATGTTCCTCCAGAGAATTGAACCCCCACCTTATTACAACAATATTTCATTTTCTAAACTGCGGCCATCGACCATAAAGAAAGCTTTTAAAATAAAGACTAAATGTTTTAAAAAAGGATATAAAGAATGATTTAAAATAGCTATGGCCTCCAGATAGAGACGTTTTGAATAAAATAATAAGAACAGAAAAACACTTGATTTTCAGCTTCCTTCAGCTCAAATGACGACAATAATTTTTCATGCTGAAGATGCACAATTTGAAATAATGGAAACTTAGAATAAAAAATGGAATAATGAAGAAAAAATGATAATGGGGTTCTGTAACTAAAGCCCCTTGCACACGAGGACTGTTTTCCTGCTGGATGGCTTGCTGCTTGTGCTGGCAGGCTCCGCTGCTGGTTTTCGGTGATCGGTTCTGTACTATCTTTTCCAGCAGACTTGCACGAAAAAAGCCAATCAGGGCGCAGCATTTCAGCACACAAGCACAATGTTAGCAGAAATTCACGAGTGTGCACAGCTGTTTGTTTGGAGTAGGTGTGCAGTAAAGGTATCATGTAGTAAAGGCATCATGACAAAGTCGCAACAGTTACAGTCACAAGATACGTCTCAAAAGTGGTCTAAAGACCAAATTGTAGCCCTCATTGATTTAAAAGCAAAAGCAGTAACTGCTGCTCGTCTGCGACAAATAAACATTAGTGCGTCGTTCATCTCTGTTGACATGACGAGCAGTGCAAGCACGTCGACGAGCTGAACCAGCAAGGAAACAGGCGTCGGAAAACAAGCCTCGTGTGAAAAGGGCTTAAAGATAGTATAATTTTTGTCAAATTCTCTCAAAATATAAAACTGGAAGCAAAATATCATGATATTTACTTTTTATTTGGGCAGAATTACGGACTTTCTTTCAGTCCACTAAACTTGTCCTCTCTGCTCTCTAGAGTTCAGAAACACTGATTGAAGGAATGATATGCTGGAAAATTCTTTCTTTATAAATATTTTTTATCGTATTTTTAACAATCATGTTGATTCACGAGACTGTAAGTTATTTCGGGATAAATCTAAAGTATGAACTCATGAACTCAATGTTGTTACTATTCAAATATGTAATTGATTGTTAAAAGAGATTCTATTTACACGATGATGTGTAATACGTCGCTTTTTATTTGTTTCTTGTATCTATCATGTGTTTCTTTGTTTCATATCATTCGAAACATAATCAAACCAGATATATGAGATTCAAAGTGCATAACAATTTCTTTTTATATTTAAATAATTCGGAATCACTTGGTAAAATTTGGTAAAAAAATTATGTTTTTAAAACCCTGTTTTTCTTCTCAATAGAAAATGAAAAATATCACAATTCATTAAACATTTTTATGTTCTGACGTAGGGCTAATCTAAAAGCAAATTTATGTATAGTAACAACAAATTAATTAAAAAAAAACATTTATACTCGGACTACCATAAATATTATAAGCCAACCGTACTCCGAATATAATTTACCATTAAATTTAAATTTATTCAATGTCATGTACATAACTCCAACAGCGAGTAAATCAATAGCGTAAACGTTAAATAAAATAACGTAAGAAATGAAGTTGTTTAAAATATGGAAATATGCGATTAGAAAATTTAGTAAAACGAATTAATATTTTATATTAACGGTAAAAGTTTATTTTACATACCTTTTCACTTCAACAAGAAATCTATGACTACAATAAAGTAAAAATTGTGTATCTTTATCTTATCTGATAAAGGGGATGTTAGTCAATATATCTGAGGTAAATCATCAATAAATTAGTTTAGTTTATCGGACACTTGAGCAATAAGGATCTACGAGTGTTTATATTTTCGGCGGCTATTAATACCAGATTTGTAGTTTTTAAAATAACAGAAATGAGTACCAGATAAAAATCAAATGTTTACACCAGTGCTTAGAAGAAATGACTGTTGCAATAGGTGATGTTTCTCCACATCGGACAACTATATTCAGGTGGTATGGAAAATTCCAAAAGCGGAAATTTCACTCTGGAGGACGCGGAAATAGCGGGAAAGCCACGAATTTCGGTTACGGAGGAAAACATTACTGCTGTGTCGACTATGCTCAACGAAGAGAAGTGAGTGACCTAACAGCAGATAAAGGCCACTCACTTGCATGTGAAGAAACTAACTAACTAAAGAGCAGATGCTTGCTAAGGGACAATCTCTATATGTTAACAACATCGTCATACGTGACGAGACTTGCTAGAAAGGATTGACCATTTATTGACCACTATTGATCATCAGCGATTTCGATTGACCACATTTTGTTTAGGCTATAGTTACTATACCCATATTTTGGGGTCTAATGGCGAAGCTCCGTGAAGTTGGCACCACAAAGTGGTCAAAAATCGCCAAAAATGCTAGAAAGGATTGACCATTTATTGACCACTATTGACCATCAGCGATTTCGATTGACCACCTTTTGTTTAGGCTACAGCCGCTATACTCATATTTTGGGGTCTAATGGCGAAAATGCTAAAATTAGCCAATATAGACATTTTGTTCATCGGATACGATTGACCATCGTTTGACCATGTTTGACCACCCTTCACATTTTCAAAATTTTCAAAAAAAAATTTTTTTCGATTTTTTTTTTTTACTGCAAATTCTAAAATTTTGTTGCAGTATAGGATTGACCAACGTTTGACCATGATTGACCACCAAATAATTTTTTTGAAAACTTAAAAATATTCGAAAAAACGAAAAAAAAAACAAGTTCATATCTCCAATGAAATGACATCAAACCCAGATAATGTTTATAAAATCCGATCTTGCGTATCAGTTTCAAAGTTTTTATTTTTCACAAATTTTGAGAGGTGGTCAAAAGCTGAAAATAATAGAACTTATTGTCTCGTGTCTCTAGACCACAGAAAACTGAAAATTATCGTTTGACCACCCTCCGGTTAAATTTTATCCGATCTTAAAGTTAATATGGGTATAGCGGCTGTAGCCTAAACAAAAGGTGGTCAATCGAAATCGCTGATGGTCAATAGTGGTCAATAAATGGTCAATCCTTTCTAGCATTTTTGCCGATTTTTGACCACTTTGTGGTGCCAACTTCGCAGACCTTAATGGCGAAAATGCTGAAACTACACACTATAGACATTTTGTTCATCGGATACGATTGACCATCGTTTGAGCATGTTTGACCACCTTTCACATTTTCAAAATTTTCAAAAAAAATTAATTAAAAAAATTTTTTTTTTTTTTAATACAAACACTAAAATTTTGTTACAGGATAGGATTGACCAACGTTTGACCGCCAAATAATTTTTTTAAACTCTTGACAATAGTCGAAAAAACAAGTTCATATCTCCAATGAAATGACATCAAACCCAGAAAATGTCACAACCTCTTACTCCAGGTTACTTAATCATAGTAAATCGCAAATCATCGTTTGACCACCCACCGGTTAAATTTTATCCGATCTCGAAATCATATACGACAGAGTTTTCAAAGTTTATCGCACTTTCACGAACTTTGAAAAGTGGTCAAACGCTGAAAACGATACGACTTATCGTCTCGTATCTCAAAACAATAGAAAATTGAAAAGTCGTCGTCGTCGTTTGACCACCTCTCGAAGTTTGTAAAAAGTTCGATAACCGTTGAAAACTCTGTTGTATGTAATTTTGTGATCGGATAAAAGTTAACCAGTGGGTGGTCAAACGGTGATTTTAAATTTTTTTTGTGAACTGGAGACACGTGATTATAAGTCGTATCATTTTCAGCATTTGACCACCTCTCTCTGTCGTATCAGACTTCGAGATCGGATAAAATTTAACCGGTAGGTGGCCAAGAGATGATTTGGGATTTGCTCGTATGATTAAGAAGCCTGGAGCAAGAGGTTGTGACATTTTCTGGGTTTGATGTCACTTCATTGAAGATATGAACTTGATTTTGTCATTTTTTTCGACTATTGTCGAGTTTTCAAAAACATTATTTGGTGATCAATGATGGTTACACGTTGATCAATCCTATCCTACATCAAAATTTTAGTTTGTAGTAAATTTTGAAAATGTGAAAGGTGGTCAAACATGGTCAAACGATGGTCAATCGGATCCGATTAACAAAATGTCTATATTGCGTAGTTTCAGCATTTTCGCCATTAGACTCCAAAATATGGGTATAGCCTAAAGAAAATGTGGTCATCGAAATCGCTGATGGTCAATAAATGGTCAATCCTTTCTAGCATTTTTGACCACTTTGTGGTGCCAACTTCGCGGACCTTCGAGACTTGGCTATACTATTATGACGTGTCAACCAAGATTTAAAGCAAAGTTTGGATCTTTGATGATGAGGACACACACGAAGCTGTCAGAATATCCCGATCTGTAAAGAAAATTATAGCCGACAAGAATTGTGGAACGTGTCTTAGACACTCAAAAGAAAGTTACATCTAAGTGGTAGACAGAACAGTGCCTGCCTGAATTCATCCAAACAATGAAGAACCTGCGGCCAAAGTCAAGAATGTACACCTTATTTCTCATAACGTTTCAGCTCACCGACCTAAAACTTGCAACGAATATTTTACCACTATAGGATTGAAAATTCTGCAGCACTCTCCTTACAATCCAGATCTTGCTCCATGCGACTTTGTGCTGTTCCCAAATGTAAAAATGAAGCTGAAAAGGAAGCGATTTTCCAGTGATGAACTTTTGAGGGCTTTGGAAACTGGGCTGGTTTAAAATTTGGTTTCGGAAGATGATCTACTAATAATTTTTGCAAATACCTATACTGGTTTTGTTGACAGTACTATGAAATTAAGGTATGTGGGATAAAGAAATGAAGGCTCATCTCCAATAGCCTCATTTGTAATTTTAACAGAAGTAATCATTTTGTAAAATGCTAAGTAACTACAAAAAAACAAATGTTCGATACAAATTTAAGACTGAAAACGGAAAGAAAACACACAAAAACCCTGAACAAACATTTGGAGCTGATCACAAGCAAGAAATTCCAGATAAGAAGGAGAGCTCTTTAGCAAAATATTTAGAAATCTCTACTACCTACGGCAAAGAATTGACTAAAGAGGAAACATTACATTTAGTCCAAGAATTTCTTGCCAAAAATAACCCAAAAACAAGATGAAGAGATAACAAATCAGATGATTCAATTTGTTTATTAGTTAACATCCTCATTTAAGAATAAGGACAAGAGAAAAACTGAGCAATCAATGTGTCAGAGGAAGTTTCACAAAAATGTTCAGCAAACTTCAATAAAGAGACAATTACAGAAGAAGTTTCATTTACAATTGCGACGAAACCTCATCTTCGTACGATCTAAATGTAATCAAGGTAATAGCAAAAAAAGGCTTTCTGGAGTATTTGAATACCAAATGATAAATATTCCGAAACAGCACACATAGCCCCAAAGAAGGGCTGAATGGAGGGTTCAACTGATTCGCTCAAGTGCTTCTAAAAATCATTGCCCCAAAGGAAAACCACAATGGGAAACAGGTCATTTTAACATTAACATAAAATTTCAGAACGATATCATTAAACTACCACCAAATTTAATACACACCATCCAACCATGGAACAAAACCGAGGACGAAACAGTTTTCAGTCCTTTGCAAGGACTTTGGAATATTATGATTCAGTGGAACTGTAGTTATCAAGGATACCACTTCTAAATAAGAAATTTCTTTGATATCTCCAGGCTTTTGGCTCATTACTGGTTTTTTTTTGCCAGTTGAGCGAACCATATTTTCCGAAGATGCTTACGAACCTATCAAGTTGTACAGATTAATAGCGAGTTACAACAGCTAAAACAGGAAAAGATTTTCTACATAAGTGAACCCTTCAATGTCGTCCAACGCATCTTCAATTACTTCCAAGCTTGGGAAATGAAATTATGAGGTTTTCGTTATTCCTCTTGCAGACATTAATTAATGTTGGAGTTCAAAGGTTATGCACCCATTAACGCCCCTTTTCGGGCGTCTAATAAGAAAGAATAAGTTTTGACATTCAAAGTAATGAAGTTTAGAACAAGTGAAAGTTAACCACCGACAGTGCCGTCACTTAAGTTAAAATTAAAGAAAAGGAAGTTTAGTTAAAAATTATAGAATGTTTAATGACGAACAAATGTTTACTGTCCGCTTGAATTATGACTAACATTTTTCTTTCCGTTAATGCCATCGTGTTAAACCGACAATGAAAAATAGTTATCTCTCTAACATATCTAATTAGCACTTTGTCAAATTAACACTTGTGATTTTGTTTGTTAACAGAAACAGTTTTGTTTCACTGTGCATTTGCATTTTACTTAAAACGTTTCTCGAACTGCCTATTTTACAACACAAAAATCTAATAAGAACAAAGAAATAATTCCAAACATTGTTTGAAATATACATAACATATTAGCGTCATAAAAAGTAGAAAGTAGGTAACGAACCAAATCGAAACAATAGATTGTGCATTGTGTAGGTATACAAGTAATCAAACTTACCAGCATTTCCGTTACTTATATCCAAATATTTTCGAAAATTATTATCTTTCGGTAGCCTAGCTAAATACGGTTTTGTCAAATCCCTGTATGTCACGCGAACCTGTTTTTTGAAGTTCTTACGGAAAAACGCTCGGATAATCGCGTTGGCTCGTTTAACGTTGAAGAATTCCGTTTCGACGTTAACCGATTCATCGTTACCGTTACTGCCGAGACTGTTGAAATTTAAATCGTCGAAATCAAGTTGACGGAGATCGAAAAGTTCTAATTCATTTTCTAAGATATCGTTCTCGTCTAAGTATTCAACATCATCTAAATCGTCCAGACTAGGAGTCGAGGTCGTCACCTGAGGATTAAAATACGGATCTTCGATGTAATCCAGACTACTCTGCTCTTCTTCACAGCCGTTAGAGTTCATTATATGTACACAGGAACAAACTCACAGACAAAATCACATATCGTTTAATACTGACGTATAAATTTTTCTAAATGTTGAAGTATATTAAATAGTTAAAATAGAACAGCTGTCATGTCTCACGCTACCTAAGAAGTGATTTTCGCGTTTTGCTTTCTCCGCAACTTTCAAAACATATGCAACAGTCAACACAAGCCATAACAATTTTCTTGTGCAATATTACTTTGTAGTTTCCCTATAAATTTATTGGCAGCTCAAGTCTACCAATAAAACCGTTATACAAGCAAATTTATTCTAATCCGTTATACGAAAATATAATGACAATAAGGCTACATATCGATGATTTAAGAAATAAACTGTCGAAACATAATCCCGGTAAGAAGATGGAAACAGCAAAAACAAGACCACTTACCTGCTGTAGGGCTTATATTATTCATGTCTGCTATTATTTTGATCACTATTTGAACAGCTTAAAAAGGTGAAGCTTAATAATCCTCGTTTATTAAACTTTTGATATTCAATTCACTCACAATAGAATTCGTTGAACTATCTGACATAAGAACAACCATGCCCACCATCTCCAACAATGTAATCATGCGTCTTGCAAATGTTAAGGTAGGTTCCTTTTAAAAGCGACATCTATGGACTAATACTGTTTATCAACGTTCAATATTAGATGGCGTAAGATCTTCGTAACCAATTTGAAAGAAATTACATGATTTTTTTTCTATAATCTTTGCTTACAATAAATTTTATTAATAAATATTTTATTATTAATTGTATTAGTACAATTTTACGTAAAATTAGTAGATGCTTACCTTGTTTACGTATAGATATAGATTTTCATCATAAGATGGCACTACATCAACGATTTGTCTCCTATAATAAATTTGCATTATGATCGGATAATTAATAAGATAAACTCCAATAACATCCAAATCACAAAACACTAAATATTGCTTTTATTCTATATATAAGTTATGTAAAGACCGAAAGGAATTTTCAGGTGGATTTTGATTTTTACTACTTGTAATTTTATTATATTTAGTTTTAGTTTTTGGGAAATATTTAGTACATCCCATCTGAAACAATAGCAATTACTGAAGTATGTATTTTAAGAAAAGGTATTCAATTTTTTGAAATAAGTAAATTCAAATTCATCAGATTAGGCAACTTAATATGCAAGAGTAATGAGCGGCATCTCACGGACAAATACTAAACTTAATTGGTGAATAGTATACCAAATACTATATGAATATACAGGGATCTTTTTTTATCATTACACATCATAGATAATATAATACTAACGTACTATAGATACGGCAGAAGGTCCCGTGTACTGTCGTCAAAGTTTTGGTACTCACACATTTCACCAGGTGTCGCTGGCATTGCTTTTTGAAATTTGAAATATGAAAAGCGCGAAATTGAGTGTCATTATGACATTATATTGTCATTCTGATTTTGTATGTTGTGTCGCAAGCGTCTTTAAAAACAGTATTAGTAGAATATGGGAATTTTTGTGATATTCTTGGAGAAGATATAAGTTGAAGGATTATGCACTCTACAAAAACTTTTTGAATAAAAAACAGATAACAACAAGAACAAAAATGACGGTGTATCAAGCAGTATACTTACAAGTCTTAACCTATGGAGCAGAAAATTGGATACTTGATGAAAGACAAACAAAACGACTACAACCCAGTGACATTAAACAGATGCTGACAACAAAATCATTAAGAACTCAAGTAGAAGAAAAGAAACTGAAATGGTGGGGACACTTGATCAGAATGAATGAAAGTAGACAGGTGAAGCGGGCATGGGAGATAAGAAAAATCGGAGAGGACGACCCAGAAAAACGTGGAACAGCAGTACGGATGAACTTCTGAAAAAAGAGGAAAAACATGGAACGAGGCGACGGCCCTAGCCAGAAACAGGAAAGAGTCGCGTGAATTTGTTGAATCTGTGGAACTAAATTAAGAAACTTTACACCTCGACACCTTCGGGTATAAGAGGTCTTTGATTATGTATGTATAGTATTTATGAAGGATTATGTTGGACGTGGTTTAGTTTAAACCTTAAATAGTAGTGTTAAATACCGCTTAAGGATGAAGCTATCGTTTCTATTAAATTGACAAGAGCTGACATACTAGTTTTGACATAAACCTGTGACACTTTATTTTCATATCGCATTATCTCATACAAATTGAAGCAGTACAAGAAATGTTTAATGTCTTCAAGGCGATAACACCAGATACAATATACTTCGCCAAGGAGAGTGCAACATCCAATTAATAGGTAAATACAAGATGTGTTATTAAATTCTGTTATGGTTTAGACCTACATTCTAATAGTACTCTCTTAGTGGCTTTCCGAGATTGTTAAAACTTGAATATCTTTTGAGATCATTTTTATAAATTACCTAACCTTCGGTTTCGATATTACAGGTATACGTGACATATATCATCCGAATTGATACTTCACGAGAAGCGTTAGGGAATGAAATTTTATTTCGTCGTGTTCCACGAAGATAACATTTTTGTAAAAATATTTTTAATAAAAATATAGGACAATATTCAGAAACTATATAACGGCGCTTTGTTTTTTAGTTTAAAAGTTAGAAATTCAATTTTCAATAATAAACAAGCTTTTCGTGACCCAGTATGGTCTGTTTTAAATTTAACACATTTCACTAGATGGCGCAGAAACACGCCAACAAAATTTTATTAGAAGTGTCCAATCTATAGAGAATGAAATGTATATATTATCTATGTTACACATACACTTTCCCAGCTCCATAAAGTTAGCCCCTCACTATAAGCAATTATAATAAATCTTACTTTTATTCGTTTGTAGGTCGTTTGTAGGTGTTTGATAGCGAATTTCCAACGTTTGATAGTCAATAGTTCATTAGCAAACAATAAAACAAATTCTTCAGAAAAACCTATGTGACGTTAGCCCCTCATGTCGTCATGACATCAAATTCAATTTTATGTTAGCAGAATCGTTTGTAGGTGCCTGATAGCAAATTTTCAAAGCTTGATAGTTGATAATTTATTAATAAATAATAAAACAAATCTAGTAGGATATTAGGCAGGCAACCAAAATTACATCAGAAAAGCGTCCTATGGGGAACATATGTAATTGTAACTCATCCCGGCCACATTTGCCATCGAATTTAAATTCCTTTGAGAAAAATCGTTTATGCGTCGTTTATAGGTGCTTGATAACAAATTTCCAACGTTTGATATTTGATCATTTATTAATAAGCAATGAAACAAGTTTTGCAGAATATTGTGTAGGCAACCAAAAAAACATGAGAAAATCATATAAAATAAAAGAAACATACCTATATTAAAGTTATTTATTTTATAAAATTATTATAATAAAAAAACAAAGAAAAGAGGAAGTACTGGATTCAAATTGGATTTGAAAAAGTTACTAAAGAAAACTTAAATTATCAGTAGCACATATCAAATAGCACACACCAAATATACCTATAACATAACCACAACTGTCAATATATGCAGTTTTATATTGTTTTCAGTCATTTTCGTACACCAAAAGTTAACGTTGAATTAACTTTTAGCGTACTGACTCAAACTCTAAAATTTTGGAAATCTAAAATCCTATTGGTTGTTTGTTGTCCGCTAAAAAAAGCTTGCATGTGAAGCCACTTTTACATAACATGTCCGATAGGTCGCTTTTCTGATGTAATTTTGGTTGCCTGCCTAATATCCTACTAGATTTGTTTTATTATTTATTAATAAACTATCAAGCTTTGGAAATTTGCTATCAGGCACCTACAAACGATTCTGCTAAAATAAAATTGAATTTGATGTCAAAATGACGACATGAGGGACTAACATCACAGAGGTTTTTCCGAAGAATTTGTTTTATTGTTTGCTAATGAACTATTGACTATCAAACGTTGGAAATTCGCTATCAAACACCTACAAACGACCTACAAGCGAATAAAAGTAAGATTTATTATAATTGCTTATAGTGAGGGGCTAACTCTATGGAGCTCACTTTCCCTAATTGTAATGATAAAAAAGAAAAAAGTCAATGCATTGATATAGTAGGCAACCAATTATACACCAATCTATTTTATTTTCGAAGTAAGATTTGCGGTACCAGGGATTATTAGGGCGTGGAACAATTTAAAATAAGCAAAGTAAAATAGCATTTTAAAATGTGTATCGTACAGTATTTCCTCTACAATTTCACTTTTTAGTTCAAAATAATAAATAGTTAATAAAAATGACAGCTCATGGTTCTCGCTTGTCAAAATACGACTGTATAACTTGGTATAACTGGTTGCCTGCTATGCAGCTATAATGCATTGATTTTTTTTTCAAGAATAGTTCTTTAAGTGAAGTATAGATGCCGCCTATAGCTGAATTTAGCAGATGTGAGACCAGACAAATATTGTATATTACTAACCAACTACTGAATGCAATTATTCGTTTGGTCCGCTAGTTGTTCGCGTGCGTCTCTTGCTCTTCCCATTTAAGGTGACGTTACACAGTTGTGCGGGAAGTTTAAATTTTCCTCATTCTTAGAGTACCGTAGATTTCTAAACGTGCAAGAATATCGAAATTATTATAATTTCTATAAAACTATAACTGCATTAGGCAGTTGCTGATTAACAAAAGGAAATTGGAAGACCTGTAATAAAAAAATTAGTAAAAATTACTTGACGAAGTAAGGCTTCTTTAACGATATCTCTTAATCATAACCTAGATATATACATGTAGTTCCATAAAAAAGACACAGTAGCTAGAAATATAGTGTAATTAAAAAATGTATGGTATTTTTTTAGTAAAAGCTCAATAATTTGATGCCGAAGGCAAATGTACATGCATGAAGTTCAGCGATTGTGCAACAGATGACGCTCATTAAATGTCAATAGGTTTGTTCCTTTTAGACGTTTATAACAGGACGCATGCAGTGATATTCGAAACTCGCTCTTACGACAATGCAAATGGAATAGGGTATTTTTATGGCGCATGATAGTGCCTTTTACTATATAAAGCAGGAGACCAAATCGAACAAAGCTAATAAAATTTTCAATTGCCATAACAAAATTTAAAACCTTATGAGAAATTATTAATTATTTTCTAAATATTTTAAATTTCTAAATATTGAGGTTTACTATTAATCCTAAGGCCTATTTACGTATTTTTTTTGAAAAAAATTTTGTTTTATGTCAAATTGAAATTATTTTTACCAAATTATCGTTTTATACTATACTTGCAATTTAAACAGTTTAACAAATTAGAGGAAACAAAAAAGTATTTTTGTTATTAAATTATATTTTTAATATGTTTCACCAGTATGCAACAGATTACTACAGAAAGTAATAAGTTAATAAGGATACTTAAAAGCCTAAGAAGTTAAATAAAAATACCTTAAATAATAAAAGGCTAGTTATGGGTAAGAAATAATAACACAACTTGCTATTTTATTAATTATTTCTGGAAATATAAAAGTCTGATAAAATGTTTCTAATTTAGGAACTATTTCATTATTGATATAATAATAAATTGAATTGTTTGTTCTACAAACGTTTTATTGATATGTAAACTGGTACAGGTAGATACTTTTTTAATTTGAATTAATCCATTATTAGCTATAAGATCTAGAAAAAGTTAAATATATTAGACCGAAATTTCAAAAAATTTATATATGGGACTGAATATCATATTTTACTGTTTGCCCGTCGTTCCTGCATTTTCAAAAGTCTAGGGTTTTTATAAAGAATACATTGGCGAAATGATGTATTTCTTGCTCTTCTATCCATTCTGCAAATCCTGAAAAAATTACTCTACACTATTCTATGCATGTCCTAATTCTTATGCTAGCAAAACCTTTAGTAAATTGATAAGCTATCGCAGCATAAAATATTTATATAAGTATATAACACCGCTATATACACAAACCTGGAATTACTACTGCATATACGGCATTTTTATTTACATTAATAACAATAATAGTAAAAAATGATAAAAATGCTAACAAATAAATCTCTTGCGAATTCTTGCAGGACTAGAAAAACCAACTAGCGAACAGTAGAAACACAATTAGGTACAATACGGATTGATACCACATTGATACTGATGCACAACTACTCAACTACCTCAGATGTAGTTGTGGAGTTAGGAAACTTTCGAGAAAACGAATATGTAATTTTTACCCCAATGTATTCATTGCTCGCTCTACCCTTTCTTAATCCAATACAACTGACAAAGATAAACCGAGAGTCTGATTATTCAGGTAAATCCAAATACAAAGCAAATAAACTTATAGTACGGCATTAAATCAAGGTCATTAAATTGAAACGGAAATTTGTGATGTGTATAGAAATATAGTACTCTCCGAGCCATCTATGTTTCAGCTGCGACATAAAATACAGTTTGAACGATATGATGAAAATTTAGGCGCGGAAACGTCCCCTTAAAACTCTCTTGGCTCTAAGCATACGGTAGCGCCGCTCTATACTTCCCTAATGGAACTACACTTCTTTGACTATATATACTGATCAAGGTTTTTCGATTTGGCTTGATTTGGTTATTTGGGCTATGCAGCAAAAAACAAATATGTTGACACTGCGTTAATTTTTTAAACACTAGCTGTAGAGTAGACGCGACGTTTTAACACTGCTGCAATGCTGATCACACTACATGTTTAATTTATACATATAGGATTGGTATACCTGCACAAGTTGGTAGTGGAAATTCTAATCAGAGGGAGGGGGCGAGATATTTCTATAGTACCAAATATTCCTCAATTGCTATTGGGTCATTTCGACCACATGGTACACAGACATGACAAAGAGGGCACCACTATAACAGATATTTATGTCGCCAGAATTGACAATATTCTAACGCGCATACTCAGTCCGAATACTATAAGAAGTACACGTACACTCGAGACGACTGCCCGGTTGCACCAACAGCGGTTTGAAACGACAGTTCGTGAATCTCGGTTTTTTCTGTGAAACCGAGATTTTTCTGTAACTGTTGCGCCGACCCAAACAACCTAGGATTGACAAATCTTGAAATGTTGGAGTATAATCGACAAAAAGCGTTTGCTGATTGGTGAACTGAAATCATCTTCGGCGGGAAATCTGTCAAAAATTCTTGGTAACGTTTCTCGTGGTCGTTGTGGTTTACTGTCTAGACACAGAAATACGGGTGAAATTATATCACGTAGCGTATAATTGTATTAAGAAACAATTAAAAATGGAATTAAATTTAAGTAGTTCGTCTTCATCATCTGATGAAGAACATATTATGGAATTGCTCCCAAATCTTCGGAATTTGCGACCACGAACGGATCTGTTCAATTATTATAATGATGAAGAATTTAAAGCGCGTTTTAGATTATCTAAAGGTTGTGTAGTAAGACTATTAAGCCGTTTTGAGAACGAATTATTGAAAGAAAATATGAAGAACCACCCAATTTCACCAATGAACCAGTTATTGTGTACTTTACGCTTTTATGCAACAGGGTCATTTCAACAAGTAATAGGTGATTGCATGAACATTCATAAAAGTACAGTTTGTCGTTGTGTTCACCGCGTATCACACCATATAGCACTTATGGCTCAGGAATATATTAAAATGCCAGCAACAGCAAATGACATTGCTAGTGTAAAGACAGAATTTTATAAATTATCTCAATTTCCTGGTGTCATTGGGGCTATAGATTGTACTCACATTCCTATTAAATCACCTGGAGGTGAGAATGCAGAGTTATACCGTAACCGTAAAGGATGGTTCTCTATAAATGTCCAGATAGTATGTGATGCAAATTTGAAAATTATGGATATTGTTGCAAGGTGGCCAGGTTCTGTGCACGACAGTAGGATATTTTCAAATAGCCTACTTAGAGCACGGTTTGAAGCAAATGAATTTGCAAATTCGTACATGTTAGGGGATAATGGTTACATGTGTACAAACTATTTATTAACACCGCTTGCTAATCCCCTTACAGAAGCAGAAATGAGATATCAAAATGCTCATATAAGAACAAGAAATGTAATAGAGAGATTGAATGGTGTTTGGAAACGAAGGTTTCCTGCATTGAGATCTGGGATGCAATTAAAAACTGAAAATATTTTAAGAATTATTGTAGCTACAGCTGTGTTACATAATATAGCTAATGAATCTCGACAGGAAAATGAGATTGCAGACGATAATAATGTATTTGACTTTCCTATATGCGAAGCTGTGCAACTAGAAAATAATATACATGCATGAAGAAATTATATTATTAACACCTTTTTTAATTGAATGTTTTATTAAATTTAGTTTTATAATACAGGTACTCATGTAATTATGTACATTAAAATATTATAATAATGGTAATTGTTATTCTTATTACTCAACAGAATTTCAATTCCTTGAATATATTTCACTGCATAATAACTGCTTACTTCCTGCCGTTGGTTATAAAAATTTGAAACATTTGTAATGAAAGATTCAAAATTCTCTTGTTATTTGGGACTGCAATACTTTTAATTTTAGTTCATGTTCCTTCTTTTGAAACTCTTCCTCATTTTCGGCCATTATTAATTTCTTTTTAAGAATTTGCATCTCTAATTCGTGTTTTTCTAATTCGTTTTTTTTTTTGATTTTGCTTAATTTCCTTTTCTAACGAAAGTATCTGCAGTTTTTCATCACTACATTTTCTTGTGTAATCTTCCTTAGTAGTCATATTTTTCCTTTTTGTAGTGCTAAAGGAAGATACTTCTTCATACACATCACCAAGTGTACGTTTACGACTAGGCGTGCCTGTATATGCTACAATTGAACATAAAAATAAAACCTCAACGATAGCAGTGTTAATTTTACGTTACCTTTTGGTGATTGGCCTATATCTTTAGAGGATCCTGCAATTGCCATTGTATCAGGAATATAATCATGATCTGTTATAACGCTATACAAATTCTCATTGCTCACTTCATATGTCTGTTGCTCTGTTATAGAAATGAATACATATATTACACATTATTAGATGTACATTACTGTTAAAACACTACCTTCAAAATATGATGAACTTGAGTCATAAGCATTTGGCATTGGATGAAAAGTTTCTTTCAATGAATCCAGCAATTTTTCCTCTGCAGGTACAATTGGAGGCACTTTCATAGTACCACCACCTGTTTTATAAAGTTCTACCTAAAGGCACCATGTTTTAATAATATAAAGCTATTATTAAAGAAAAACTTACTTTTTCATCAGCACATCGACGTTTCAACTTCTTTTTCAAATTATCATAAAAAGTTCGCAGCTGTTTACTGGTACGAATGACATTAATGCCCAGGGCATTATATTCTTTTGCGATGTTTTCCCATGCGATATTTTTTTGTTTATTAGATATGCCATCCGTCCTTTTATTTTCTATGATGTTCCTATATTTTATGCTTATATTTATTATGGCATCCTTTTCAGCTTCAGTAAAATGAATATTTTTAACAGATTCCATTTTCAACTCTACTATGTCTGAATTACACAGAGCACAACTGGAAACTGAAGCAAATGTTTGCCCTGCTTTGAAAATCCGAAAAATATTACTAACATGCATACTAATTTTACAACGCTCCATTAAAGCCAGATGTTTTATTGGTCTACCAAAATCACAAAACAATTTTGCTTAATGCACTGCATTTACATTTGCAAACCGTTTCTTTCATACCTGCTCTTCTCCTTACTGGCAAAATATATTTATGCATAATCACGAAAATAGATTGCTATCCCTATGGTAAAAATTCAAATTGATTTTGCAATTTAGGCAATATATATTTAATGTATAAGTACGAAACATGTTTTCCTTCCCAACTTGCAGCTGTCCCAGCAATAATACACCCGACGTTCGTTAGGTAAATATTATGAAGATAGTCGCTATTAAAAAACCTAAGATTATTCACATAAACGATGGATTTCGTCGGGTTCGATTTTGACACCTCATAACCCCGGGTTGTTGAAGTTTGGTGGTTGGTGCAACGCTCTCGGAAACGACTACCTGCCACAACCCAAGATTATTCGTCGGTGCAACCGGGCATTAGTCTTAGAACGGCCACAGTGTGCTGTCTTTGTCAGTCCATCCCCTCCACATTTAAAGTGACCGTTTCTTCGATAAGGGTAACAGTGTAATTTTCGTAATGTAACATTACGATTGTCGAAGAAACAGTCACGTTAAATGTAGAGGGAGTGGACTGACAAAGACAGCACACTGTGACCGTTCGAAGACTAAGTCATGTCAAGTGTAGGTACGTCATCATGCGTATAAACCGATATTGGTTCTGGCGAGTCTATTAATTCGTTACAGGTAGAATAAGTACCCAGTGGCGTGCAGACATGTCACACACGATCAACCCACAACTGGGTTGAATAGTACTGTTGCTAACTACGCCGCCACTGGCTTCAGATCTCGCGCATATCAACTAGTGACGTATGCGTAGTTCTTAAAGTCTTTAGACTCTATTTATGAGTATGTCCGTTGTATAATTTTGGACTATTTGTTTATATTAGCATATTAATAGTAGTATTGTGTGCGGTCTGTTGCCGTTATTTCTTATTATTTCCTGACGTCATTCCAAAACGAGTGTTATGTTCTTCTAGTAACACCTGTTCAATCAAAATAATACGAGTCTAGCGTAGCGCGATATTTAAATCCTTTGTTTATACAAAGGATTTGAATATCGCGCTTTTTTCGATATTTTTCGACATTTCCAGTTATGACGATGAGGGCGTTAAATATCGTACAGTTGGAGAAGAAAGTTTCCTGCCAGTGTATGTAAGAAGGACGCCCTTTACTCAAAATACATGGGTGCTTTCTTGTCTTAGTATAATATACCTACATGGACTCTGTGTGGCACATATATTCTTTGTATGCATACTAGGACAGTAAAAAGTCTTCTTCTTTCGCACACTGGCAGGTTACTTTTTTCCAACTGTCCAACAACTTCTATGAAAAGATATCACGACCTGACTCTAACGTATTGAGATACGACACAAACATAGCGGCGCAAACATGGATATTTTTGCCCTGTGTTTGCTAATCTGTAGTAGTCCTCTAGCTCTCTTCCTAAATTGTTTTCCTATAAAGGTTTTACCATGTTGTTATACTGCCCCATCCGGCCGTGTGGCAGATGGATGCCAGGAATCCTTTTTCTGGTACAAATTTTGCCATCCACTTATAGAAGATGACTTCTAAAAAGCACCGAGATTATCAATCGTGTCAAAGAGTATTCATACCAAGTTTCATGTAAATTTGACCACAAAAATATTATTTCGCATGCAAGCATTCTCATCCGTTTTCACCCTCTTCGTAACCGAATTTTGAAAAATTCTCAAATATCGCCTACAATATAAAATCAACATCCCCTCCACATTTCACATGATTGGAATCTATAGAATAGCTAGCTTTATTAAATTCCATCAGATCCGTTCTATTTCTGTAAACACACAATTTATCATTTGTGAGTGAAAATGACGTGGTTTTATAAATCTGTGCATGATAGTTTCTGAACTCTGGTTTTCGGAATCGTTTTAAGCAACCCTTTACTACAGAACAGTAGAGTGACCTTTTTCTGGTACAGCGCAACCGGGGACTTTTTGATGCTATGGGAAACAAATTATTGTTTAAGTAAGGTAATAAATTCGATATAGAGGACATACATATATAGGGACAGATGTCAACGGGTTATACTAGGTCGTCATAAGTCGCAGTTGAGGTGTACAGATGTAGTTCCTCAGGGATCTATACTTGGCCCAACACTTTTTACAATCTTTATTAACGATATGTTTAGTTTTGCCTCGATTTCGGGTTGTACTATTGTTTCTTATGCTGATGCAAATGTTTTAATTACTAGCTCCTCCTTAACAGAAGTGCAGCAAAAGGCCGATAATGCATTACATACAATTACTTCCTGGATAGAGGAGAACAACCTGTGTAGGTATCAATGTTGGGATAACTGCTATTGACCTTTCTCTTCATGGCGGAGGTGTGTAGCGTGTGGACACCACCAAGTTATTGGGTTTATGGATTGACGGTGATTTCAGATGGAGTACTCATGTTGATCAGCTGACGTTTAGGCTTGCAAGTATGTGCTTTATTGCGTTGAGACAGCTTTCATTTCACTGTAGTGGGGACATATTGATAAGCTTCTATTTCGGTTGCATCTATCCTCTGCTAGAATTTGGTATTATCTAATGGGGTCGACCTCCGGGAGCCCATCGAATATTTTGTTTACAAAAACGGGCAGGGAGAATTTTGAAAAACCTCTAACAGCGAGATTCCTGTAAAATGCATTTTGAGGCCCTGGATATTCTCACATTGCCTTCTATATATACATATATATGAAATGTTGCTTTGTATTTAAAAATTTTGTAATGGTAGATTATCAACGCAATCATGGTTTTCAGAAACATGTAGAGTACATGGGATGTAAAATGTACAATAATTTACCTGTGCATATAAAAGAAGAAAAGAATCTGTATCGTTTTAAATTTGCGTTGAAACAGTTTTTAGTAGTTAGAAGTTTTTATAGTGTAGAGCAATATTGTAATTAGGTCTCTTAATCGTAGTCATGTTTTGTTATGTTAGACTTGAGGTTTTTTATTTTGATCTATAGGTAGGTATTTGTTGTAGCAGCTTTTATTGACGTTCCTTCTTAAGTAGGTATTTATCTGTCATTAGTATGATTGTAGATGCCTATTTTCTGAAATATATTATATTATTATTATTAATCGATTCCTGTGGAAGATTACAGAAATGTTGGTCTGTGTTTGATAGTTTTGCACACCAGTGTGGATCTGTCAATACAAGAATTCTGCAACATCAAAAGCAAAAATTGCTCCATAAAACACACGACCTAAATACAAAATAATTTTGTAAAAGGTTATATTCCAAGATTTCTGAAAGCCCTTAGAAAGCTGTGCAAACTTTATTCCAACAAATAAGCTCTCTAACTATAAAAGAAATTCAAAAGACCATCCAGATTTTAATCCTCTGTCTTTGGGAGTGGTTTAAATCATTAGTATATGCAACTAAAGTAGACACCAGAGAAAGGAAAACAAAAGTATAAAAACGAATTTAGTTCTCACATTAATTTATTATTTACATATAACTGTTACATTTATATTTAAATAATACTTAATAAGATATCTTAATCAACATAAATAATTTTCTTCTCAGTTAAGTAATTTTGGCGGTAGATTTTATATATTACATCAACTATGTACAACAACATTATATACAATAAAACATTTGGCAGTGCATCATACGTAATAAATTAGGAAAACTAATACTTTTTTCGTTCTACACATCTATAAACTTGATCTATAATCTTTTATAAAAATACATCACTATATTAGGTAAAGTAATTAAATAAAATGACTCAAGGAAGTATATGCAAGCTTCTTGCATTTTGTACCATCGTTTTTCGGAGTTTTTTTTTGTATCTGTATATTAGCAATAGGAACATTTTTATTTTTTGGGCGATTTTGACATTTCAAGCGACTGGACACGAATTCAAGGACACATTCGTCAATTCCTCCATGTCGATCCAATCAACGTAGTTGTCTCCGATTTTAACATTTCGTATGCATCCTTTGAAGTTTTCTTTTATCTTTAACGTACCTGCTGGAGCTATATCTGTGAAAAAAAAAAAAAAAAATAAAACAAATATTTCTACAAATCCCCATTTACATAGGTTTAATATTTCTCACCAGGTAATCCTCCAATATATAAGGGATCTTCAATATTATCTACTAAACCCATTCCCGAAATGACCCAGCTTTTACTAACGCCATCAACATTGACCGTTAACTCCGTGGAAAATAATGCCGTGACGTTATGCCATTTATTATCACATAAGGCGTAAGCGGAATGAAAGTTGGTTACGTTAGATACGACACCGTTTCCCATATCTACCGACATAACCACAGCACCATTCTGTAATTCTAAAGACAACGCTGGACTGTTGTTAATTGCGGAGACACTCATCAAAATTCCATTTTGTTCTCGCGTTCTAAATTCGAATTTTAATTCTAGAAAACTGGTCACTTTGAAGTCTCTCTCTGTGTTAGACAAAAAAAAAGGGAAAAAGGTTGTAGTCTTTTTTAAATTCAAAAATTAATCAATTTAAACTTACTATAAACAATATAAGCATCTCCGCTGAAATACAATCCTTTTTCTATATTTGAAAAGCAGAGACCTATGTTATGATGATGTATAAAGCTTTGAGGGGCTTGATTTATCTTCAGTTCTTTTATGCAGCCTTTAAATGGTGTTAATTTAGTTAGCTGAAAAGGAAAATGTCACATCACGCAAAAGAAATTCTAAATATTTTCAAACGAACTCACCAATTGTTTAGGTAACTTCTGTTGTACATTCTGAGGGATGCCGCCAATGAAAACATCACCAAAAACCCTATTCGGTGGGACTTTCTTTGGTTTCTCCTTACGTCCATCAATCGTAATCGTTAATTTCCTTTTACGTTTCTTAGACTTGTTTTCTATTAGGAGTTTGTGCCATTCGCCATCATCGAGTCTTTTTGAAATGTTAAGAGACTTCTTTCTTTTACCGACAAAATGCAGCGCCACTGATCCATCTTTTAGCTCTATTAAGTTGTAATGTTTAAGGTCGCTCTAAAATATTACTATGTCATGTACAAATATGTCTAAAAAGCAGATAAAGGGTGACAGAAAAATTGCAAACTTCAAAGTGATTGCCACAAAAAAAGTTAAAAGAGCCTTCGAGAATAGTTAGGAATCGGGGAAGAAAAATACGAGAGCCCTAGTATGAGCCTCTGCATTTGAGGGAAAACTACTACCATTGATCCTTTTTCTTGGAAAATATGTTCGCTGGTCAGAAAAAGGGATGGATATCTTTGAAGATTGGTTTAACATCTTTATAAACCACACTCCAACTATAGAACAACAGCAAGACAAAAATGTTATCCGGCCTTTCATATCAATCCAAATCTCTGACTCCAACTCTTCAACTTTTCGACAAAACAGTCTTCAAACCGATCAAAATCCATTGGAACCAACTCATGATCCAGTACAGCAGAAAGCATGCTGGTGAACCTTTACCAAATGAGGAGTTTGCTCAGATTTTCTATGAACTGAATTGTTATTGATCTATTGATACTTGAGGAAGCATTTCATTAAATGAAATTGAAAAGATACAAGGAGAGGTCCATAAAGAACCACTAACTACCTACAAGAACATAACACCTCCAATTTTGGACTTATACCTGGTTGTTTCAGAGACCTCAACCAATTCTAATCAAGGTATTAGCAACTACACGTATTCGATCACTGCCCTCCCCTTCCCTCTCCCCCAAAGGAAGAAACTTACTCTTGAGCGAGGATCCACAATCACATGGTCTGCTCCTATGAATAAAATTGAAAAATGAAAAAGGAGTCAAAAGTCACAGGCTTAAAACCATAATAAAGAAAACATTTGAAGAGAGTCGTCGAGCTGGCAGAAAGTTCAACCTTTTTTTTCTAAATTAGATTGCACATCTTCAGAAGAAACTGAAAATGTCACACCATCCTGTGAGGGTTTTTGTTTTTCGATTGCAACGGTTGTTCCTCAAGCCTTTTTTTTTCTTCTCGAGGGTGTGGCTAGTACAGACAGTTGAGATTTGGGTGGAACGTGTTGGGCTCCAAGTGTGGCACGATCTTAGCCTGTTCTGCTATGCAACTAACGAATACTCCGATTTGGAGGCCCTGCCTGAGGTCTGCCTGGTCAATGCCAGTACAATGAGCTGCATCAATCATTGAATGAGACGATTTACTTGGGAAATCTTGCCACTGGACCAGGTTAGGGCGCCGTAAGTTAATATTGGTCTGATAAAAGACGTGCATATTAAAAGTTTGATTTTCAAGCTCAAGGAGCTTTTATAACAAACAAGTGGATATAGAACAGGCAATATTAGTAAAATGTTGTAAACACCAGCTTTGAGTCGAGTTATAAGGCCCAAATATGTAACCTGTGGTCACGAGTGACGATGTGCAACTTTTATGAGAATGATGGGGAGAAGGAGGGAGGAAGGAGGGGGAGAGGGAGGGGGTGGAACGATTTAGATGGATTGATTTTGAGCCTTCTGACTTAATCGACAGAAGAGACTGAAAACGTCGGCAAACAAGAGCATTATTCCGAGATGTAATGTAGAACGTGATGTCATCTGCGTAGATTGCCAGTCTTGTATGGATAGAACGTTGGGATGTCAGCGTGAAGAATATAAAGAGTTCAGGTCCCAGAATGGAGCCTTGAGGGATACCTGCGTTATGGATCTAGGGCCCGAGAGTTCGTCAGATTTTTTAGCCCGAAACGTTATCCTCGAGAGAGAGAGAACCGGATTGAAACTGTCAGGTTTGGATTGATGCCAAAACGGGGCATCTTATACAATAGGTCGTCTTAAATGCGGAAGCAAAGCCTAGAAAGACCGCGCATTGCTCCGGCTATCTTCGACAGGTTGGACAGTAGACTTATCGGTCTGTAGCTAGATTGTAAAAGCTGGTCTTTACGAGGCTTCTGGAACATGACGGCAGTTCTGAGATTCAGTATGGCATTACTATCCTCTAAAAATATAACCCAATTGCCTGAATGCTAGTACTCCATTTAGGGCGTGTTTATCAATGTGAGGATAAATAAATTAACATGCAGATAAAATTTTATTCGTAAGATAATTACAATGAAACGTTTATTGAGCGTTAAATAGAAGTTATCTGCAAGATAAAGGAATATAGTTGCTAAATTTTATCTGCCAGTTAGCAATATCTGTCAGTTACTTAACTAACACTTTATCCTCATATTGATAAATCCACCCTTACTATGATAAAATATGGTACTTAGCAAAGTTATTCGGAATTTTTCAGATCAATCACAAACGAAGAATTTACATACCTGCGCGAATAAGAGGATACCATTTTTATAAAACGTCCTAAAATCCAATTCTATACTGAAATCTTCTTTCCAAAATTGTTCTTTCAAGTAGTATTTAACATAACTCTCGGACATGTCACCAAATTTAGCAGCATTCAACTCTAAAGAATTATTTGTACTTCGATCACAACCATCTATGCTTTGTTGATCTTTAGGATTATCCGTAGGATCCGTCAATACGCGAGATCTTAAATTATCCTTCACCATCGTGTCTTCAACAGGATGTTTGATAACTTTCGGCTTACTATGACCAATTTTAACTTTCGCAAACGAATCAATCGTACTCGTACCGAATTTTATTAATTTGCTGGAAAAATTTGAGCGAATTAATTAATTTTTTAAATTCATTCATTTAAACTTACCTGTTAATAAAAATATCACTTATTTCTCCGTTGAAATATTCATTTTCATATGTCATGCGAGGTTTACCTCCGATATAAATGCTTGCCGATTCACGATATGTTTGCTTGGATATTTCACGTTTATCAGCTTTAGATCCATCGATTCTTAATATGTAATCTTGAACGTTTTTGTTTAATAATTCTATTACGTGAAATTCATCGTCGTTTATTTTAAATTTCGAATGTAAGGATTTCCCATCGATATCCACGTTGATGTATCCTTCTTTTATGCTAAATATTGTTAAATTTTCAATTTCCATCAGAAGCGAATTATCATCTACAGTTCTAACCAGAAAAATTATCGAAAAATTTTCAAGTTTAACACTTTGTTTCTTCAATTTTAAATAACCTGCACCTTCAAACCAAGCCTTCCTAAATTCCAACTAAAATAAACCCACTCAATACGTAAAACGAATGCTTTTTTTAAACATTAAATATACTTACAGGTTTGTTAGTTAATTGAACCCCGTACTGATTCAGTGCTTCGCTTGTTTCGTGTAGCTGTATGATAGAAGTGATCACTTGGAAATTTTCAATATCGCCTAGAAATGATTGATGCGTGTGGAGGGAATAAGTAACATTCTTAGAATCAATAAAATAATCTGGGGCCACCCCTCCGACGGAGAAATTTGTTTTTTTCACTTTAAGTAATAGCGACCCATTAATATTTGTGCTGTGTTGGTCTACGCTCGAATCAACTTTCAATTTCGAATGCTCAATCTTGTTTTCGTACACTTTTGTTAAAATGATGAGATGTTTTTCACCGTCGTTATATTTCTCTTGCGTTTTTAATATAACCGGGGGTATTTCATCTCCGTTATAATGTACTTCGTATTGCAAGTGACCATCGTGTAACGTCAATGCAAGATATGAACTCTAAAGAAGATTTTTGAGTTACTCAAGATGCGTTCTTATGTGTTATGAACTTACCGATTCAGTATGCGGAGATAAGAACAGAATTGCATTCTCATCAAAAGTTTTAAACCAAAAACTAATATATAAATCCTGTGGAGTCTTTACTGGATTCTTTTTTATCATAGCAAACCCTTCTCCATTAAATCGATAAATCTGCGTAGAACTGCTGATAATAGTTGATCTGCAATATGAAAATTTGATTAACATGTATGGAATCATTATAGAATTTGTTCTAATTTCAATATTACTTTATATCAGAGTGATTTCAAGGACTGTGGGCTCGTAATAACAACAGTCGTGGTGTGAGGTGATACCGATGTTTATTGTTATTACTTTATAGGTATATTAACATTTTATATTATACACATTAATTAATAATGTTGTGCACTGATGAAGCTATAGAAAGCCGAAACATGTATTTGCGCATTGATTATTCTGTAATGCCAACTCGATGCATGTCGTGATTACTAACTTTCGATCGGTTTAATAGAGAGGTTCCAGTTTTGGGTCATTAATATGAAATATTATGTGCTACATTCTTGAAGTAAAATGTCTATTTAGTTTCAAAGATTGACGACAGGGGGCGATATAGTATAAACATTTTAAATGGAACGGGGGGTCGAGTGATCCCTCATTTTAAAGGGCTTAGTGAGTAATGTATCATACCAAAATTTAATAACATTTTTTTTTAATTGTTATTTATATCATTTTATTGAGAACTAGCTGGCCCAGCAGACTTCGTTCTGCCTAGAAAAGTATTGATTTAGATATTTAATGTTTTATTGTTACGGGTACCACCCCCGTGTCCCGCCCATAAAAAAGTAAATTGTCACAACGTAATGTAAACATAAACGTCATCTATCATAAAGATGGCGTCGTAAAATCACTCCATACAAAATGTATGGGAAAATGAATTTTCTTGATATTTTTTTTTCAGGAATATTTCGGAAATTTTCTTGGGTATTCTCCCTGTTCGCTCGGAGACCAGTCCGAATTGGTGCGAATCATCGAAATCGGTTCACGCGTTCTTGAGTTATAAGCGTAGTAAATAACGACTTTCTTTTTTATATATAGGGTGTCCCAGCTGATGCGGTTTCTTTGATAATTTGTTTATTTTACAATATTTATACAATGCATAGCTAGAAAATATTTTCAAATATACAGGGTGTCTCAATTATAGAAAAAGCGTATGTAACTTTATTATTTTAAATGGATCACCATATATATTATATTTTTTTAGATTCTACATGATGGTGGTGATCCTTTTAAAATAATAAGGTTACATTCGCTTTTTCTATAATTGGGACACCCTGTATATTTGAAAATATTTTCTAGCTATGCATTGTATAAATAGGGACAACTTTTATTTGAAACTTTTTTCTCTATACTGTAAAATAAACAAATTATCAAAGAAACCATGTCAGCTGGGGCATCCTGTATATAGATGTAGTACATATATAATATTTCATATTAATGACCCAAAACTGGAACTTCTCTATTAAACCAAACAATAGTTAGCAAGAGGAGAGGGGGTGGCGAAGGGACACTTTAGAACCTCACTGTATAATCTAAACATTTATTACGAGTGGATATTACTCCAGGTATTGTCGCATCAGTAATACTTGCGCTTTAATCTCTCCTCCAGATATGTAAATTAAACATAAGTTATCTCAGAATTTCTTCTGCGAATACCTACAAATTGAAGCGAGTCTGCTGGCTACGACGAGATTCCATACTTTTTTTAAGTATGTGGCGGATGTAATAGTGCACACTGCATCAACTAGTCCCTTAGAAGGAAAATTGAGAGTGATCTCCAATTATCTTCCAATCTCTTTGTCGCCAGCAATTCTTAAAGATTTTGAAAACATTCTGAATAAAAGGACGATTAATTTATTAACATTTATCTTAATCAATAATCAATAATTAGGATTAAGGTCAGGCCTGTCCTATTGTTAAATGTGGTGTACCTCAAGGCTCAATTGTGGGTCCCATCCTGTTCATTCTTTACGTTAATGACCTGCGTGTTGCTATGCAAAGTTGTTCGTTCACTCAATAATATGTTGATTGGTCTGTTGTATCATGTCAATCGCTAGATGAATTAGACTAGTGCAGTAGCAGTATAGTAGGACTATATTATTACAATTTTCAGCGTCGGTTAAGACTAACTTTAGGTCGGCTCCGGAAGTGACCGCAACTGATTTTCTGAGACCGGTCTTAAACGATCGTTTGCGATGGGGTGGACTTACCGTTAAAATTAATTAGTAAATTGCCGACTGCGTTTTTTCCTCTGACAAACTTTCAGAAATTAGTTTGATTAGAAAAACTTTAAAGTAATTTTATTATGCGTTTGCTGAATCTAGATTGCAATATGTAATTATTTTCTGAGATAAATGATCACATTTCTTTGTCTGTACTTATTCAGCAGAAGTGATTAGCACGGCGTTTCGAGTAATAGTAACTTTTCCATACCCCTATGCAATAGTCTTCTGTATACCTTATTTCGACCATCTTTGCCATAAAGACAGATTTTGCACTCATCCGTGAACAATACGTTTTTCCAGTCGTTAATTGTCCAATTAATGTTCTCAGGTGAAAGCAAGTCTACGTCTTATATGAGCTGCAGTAAGCAAAGGTTTTATAACTAAACTGTAAGCTGTTAAACCATTTTCCTTTAACCTATGTCGAATAGTAGAAACCATAATTGCTGCTTCGTGAGCTTGCCGAAGGCTGCTTTGGAGCATTCTAGCGGTTGGCGTCCAATCTTTCAATACAGAAATCATGTAAAAGCGATTTTCTCTAGCTGTTGCTTTTGCTTTTAACAGACGTACAGGGCTGTCGACGATAAGAGCTAATTGTAAGAAATCTTTGATGTGTTCATTGCACAGTTGAACGACTAACATTTCGCAGTATACATACTAATTCGTTTTAATTAATTAAAAACAAGCAACATTTAATTGTATATCAATTGTATGAAACGGTCGCTTAAAAAAGAGAGACGTCTCATACTGACGTCACTGGAAGGGCGAGATTTGGTTTGAAATTTATATTAGGTATTGGGAACCGGAAACAACTATTTCCTTATACATACATAATATTTATATCTAAAGCAGCAACAAACTTTAAAATCAGACAGAATTAAAACTATACCTGCTACATCCTTGACATGAAGTCGTCTGTTCAAATTCCCAAAGTCCGATATTTTTCCCATTAAACGTTATATCATGAATGCAACCGGGTAAACCTGCCATACTGGAGGCGTTGCCTACATACACCAAATTCGTAGGATTGACGTCAAACCGGACATTTCCGTGTTTTAGTACTGCATTGGTTGTTTTATTATTGACTGTCATAGTGACCGTATTATAAAACCTAAGAAAGCAATCATAATAATAAATTTAATCGACATAAAATTCGAAGGCAAACCTTTCTATACTGAGATTAATATTATCGTCTGACAAATTCATTTCCAATTCTTTCTCTTCTTTCTGCAATTTTATTAAGAATTTAACGCTGTTTTTTATAACAACCAATTGTATAAATTGTCCTTCGTTGTTTGCTAATAGGAACATCGAATAAAGTTTATCCGGGCTTGGTTTGTTTAAGGTAAATCTCATTTTTAGATTTGTTATAAGAGACGGTTCTAAATTACTTAATTTATAGGATCTTGCGCAGGATGGTCCCGACATAGATACCCGTATCTAAGGATAAGATGTATTTACTAGTGTCGGAAATTATTAGTTAAAAAAACTTACTCCATCCGCAATGCTTTTAGCTTTTTGAACTCTCCTTTTCAGTTCTTCTAGCTTACTTACGACCTTATCGTTTCCAAGTTTAAATCGTCCTTCGTCACGATCAAACGAGACGTCTGTGAAATTTATTACCGTATTACGGAGTTGCTGTCTGGTTTCGTTAATTTTTCTCTTGATTTCTGCCGTTTCTAAAGGATTTAAACACAATAGACATTTCTAAAATATCCTTTCAAAAAAATAAACTTACCTTCAGGTGAAGCCATATTTTTAAGTTTCTCAGCTTCCTTCTTAAGATCGTATCGTATGCGGAGATTTATCTCATCAGCTTGCTTATAAGTATCCTTCATTTTCTGCGATTTATCCATTGCATCCGCTATCAATCCTTGAACATCTACTTCGTTCTGTTCGAGCAAGAGTTGATCGATTAAGATATTTAATTCCCGATCTTTTATGCCATTATCCCAATTTCTGTTTTTAATCCCATTAAGGCGATTCTCAATTGCGGCCATTCTATCCTTTACTTCTAAAAATGATTAAGACTGTATTTAATAAGAGACGTATACTTAATACTACGTCAGTTAAACTATGTAATTTACCTTGTGACCGAAGATTTAAGATGTTAAGTATTCGATTTTCTAACTGCGAAGCATTTGCAGACATTATATATACTTTATCATAAAGAGAATCCATATCGGTAGGTTCAATTTCTTCCCCAAGTTTCTGTAAAATTCCATTTGCTTCGGATGCAGTCTCGTTTGCTTCTTGTAATAAGGTGACAATCGTGCTGTACGCTTCACTTGCTTTTTCCGCATTAACTTGTTTGTCATCTTTTTGAAATACACTGAAAAAAAATTTAATTTAAGTATAGATTTACTTAAATAATTCTTACTTACTCTTGCATATATTGCAGTTTCTCATCTAACATTCGAGCATGATCTCTGGCAGTTTCTAATTTATCTTTGAGAAGACGAATGTAGCTTTTAAATTTGTCTCTTCTAGTTTTTAACTCTTCAATTCTATCATCCAGAAATTCATCCACAATTTTCGTGAGCAGTATTTCAACTTCATTCATTGCTTTATTAGCTTTTTTAATATAATCATTAGTTGCGTTAAGTTTAGTGTTGATTGCATGAGTTATATTTGCATTCTGGAATAACGCAGCAGCTAATTTATTCAATCTTTCTTCATTTAATTCATTTTTATTTTCAACTTGTCCAAGTGTATGATTCGTTTGCATTAATATTTCCGATAAGGAATTGAGGAACTCATTTGCTTCAGTTAATTTATCATTCAGATCTATGAGTTCGTTGGTTTTATTATTCTTCATCATATGATCCAAAACATTTCTTACCGAGGTGCAAGCATTAATAATTGCATCTTCGTTGATGTTTTGAACTTTCTCGTATTGATGCTGCATATGCTTCAAAATTGCTTTCCCTTCCCTCACCGCCTCTCTAGTTGACACATGACTTTTTCCGAAGTTATTTAAATAATTAGTGAAATCTTCGAGCTCTTGTTTATTACTCGTTATACCCATTAAACTGTTTAAACTCTGGTTATGATTGCGGTTTATATCCTTCGATAATACATCGAGCTTCAATTTCTTCGTAACAAAAGCCTTTTGAATTTTTTCAACTTCGTTGATACGTTTATCTAAGTTTGCTTGATCCACGACATCTTTTGCTTGATTAACAGCTGCCGAATAAATTTTAACTTGTTCTGCTAAATCGGAGTATCGATCTTCGAACATTTCAAGTTGTCTCCACGGAGGTTCTAGTTCGCTATATAGGAGGTGACTTGTGTTACCATGTAAAGCTGCCTGCATGTCATCGAGTTGGTCCAGAAGCTTCTGCGTACAATCGTCACAAGCTGTAAGAATTTTTTTTTGTTTTATTAGTTACTCTCATTAAATTAATTAAATTTTTGATAATGATCTAACTACTTACGCACGCAAATATTATTTTCCAAAATGTGTCTCGGTTTATCGCACTGTGAACATTTTCTTCCAGTAATACCGCTTCTACAATAACACTGACCCTTAATATCACAACCATGTCTCGTAATCCCACCAGGATTACAATCACAAGGTTGACAACTTCCCTCTTCTTCCAAGGGGTCTCCGTAGTAATCTTCCGAGCATTGTTCACACTTCAAACCTTCATAACCTGCGATAAAACGTAGTTACGTTTCATATATTCGATATAATTGCATGTGACGGTTTACCTGGTTTACAATAACATATGCCCCTTCCAACGTCACAACCAATTGCGAAATTTCGTTCCGTAGTCGGGCAAGGACACGGTCGACATATTTCGTTAGGACTACCATGGAATCCTTCGGCACACTTCTCGCATTTATCCCCAGCAGTATGATCGGTGCAATTCTAGAAATTGCCGCACTTAAATATGGTTCAACTTAAAAAATAAATTCATACCTGACATTTACAAGTTTCGCTATCGCATGCGTTTGATCGTCCGTTACATTCGCAGGGAACAGAGCGACCAATAAGATGATCGATAATAATTTTGCCAAAATTTGGTGGACGGCCATCATAAATGCGATGTCTTCTTCTTGCAATAGCCTGGACTTGGAGTTTGACACGATGTACCCGTATATTGACTTGGACATTCACATTTCTCGATGCCGATTGCTGGTTTGTATATACTCAAACTATCTCTAACTTCAGTAGCAGTATCTAGTGTAACAGAAACCAATCTGAAAATGTAAGATAACAGTGATTCAAGAGATTACTTCACTTCCAACCCCGTAATATCGTTCTTGGAATGTTGTTTAGAAATTCGTGAATTTTAGATTTTTTTTGTTGTTCAGTAATATTTAAGGCTCATTTGAAATAAAATTTCACGTAATTGACAGTTCAAATATTTGCGTCATGTGCTGCCATCTAATGGTTGTTTGATTTAATTTAGAGATATTTAGATTAGAGATGCCTGTCAGATTAGTTCATTCGTCGTTTTGGTGCGAAATTATCAATAAATTATCGTAAGGTTGGATGTTTCTATATAGATTATTCTTGTGTTCGTTGTTAAAATCATATTCGTGGTTTGATTGTATCGGACGTATCTATATAGGTGTTTTAAATTTGTGCGTTCAGCCCGTAGATTACGAAGACATTGATTCGATTTTACTATCTCTCTTAATTACACCAATTACGTATTTCTCTATTTTATTTTATCTTGTAGTAACATGTCGTATCGAGTGTTCATAATCCTGTCCATGGATACGATACGATTCGATGTATGTGTCTCTCTTAATCACAATAGTTTAATTATATCTCCATCTTAGTTCTCCTTGTATTAACGCGTCATACAGTGTCTCTGCGAGACTGTTCATTAGAAGTTCTATTGAAAATTCAGAATAGTATACAATCGATTCTGTTCTCTTTAATTAAAATTTTTCTAAATTTCTAGCGCTTTCGGTTATACCGGAAGTCGCCATCTACTTTATTTTTAATAGTACATCCTCTATATTTTTACATATTTGAAATCACATATTTTTAAGCTCTATAAATACATTTAGTTTTTTTAATTTGATTCGGGAGTTTTGTAGTTATTCGATTTTTTCTAAAAAAATTTGCTATAACGGACATTCAAAAAATCAGAGAACACTCGATTTTTCGGATATCTACAGTATTTCCCCGGATCGACTTTAAAAGAGGATTTTTTTTTATTTTTGATTTCTCAGAAAATTTCACTTTTGATGATTTACTCTGCTTGTTTTAAAACCCCCAAAACACAAATTACTTTTTCTTTAACTCGAACGGTTCTCGAGATAATATCATTTTCTTGCTAGAAAATACACAAATTGGACTCAAGTTTTATTTAATAAATTTAACAAATAATGGTAAAATAAAATAAAATTCTCAAAAAACTAACTATTAAAAAAATGGTTATTAAATATCTATAACTGTCATAATATTATTGTTACGTAGCCTACTTTGTGCAAATTGAAGTGGTATGTTTCGACAGTAGCAGAAGAAATATACATTTTTCTCTAAAACGGTTGAAGATAAATGGGTAAATTCTGATATCAAAAGAAAAAGAATTTAATTTTACATCCAACCCTCCAATCAGATATAGGGTGTCCCATTAAAAAACAGAGTTATTGACATTTAAATGTTTCCAAATGTTGGCGCCAGTAATTATGTCAACAAAAGGATCCGTACATGTTAATATAGGAAATAGTAAAGCAATTCAAGAAGTATCAATTTGGACAAACCAAAATTTTCTACCTTTTTTAGTTCTGATGCTATAGCTCATTAGCAACAGCGTTGCAATGGCAAATTTTTTGATAAAATAGTTATTTTCTCGAAAACAAAAGCACGTAGGTCTAGGAAGGTCTTAATAAAAGTTACTTAAAATATCATGTAGAATCTAAAAAAGATATAATATATAGGGTGATCCATTTAAAATAATAAAGTTACATACGCTTTTTCTATAATTCGGACACCCTGTATATTTGAAAATATTTTCTAGATATGCTTCGTTTAAGTAGGGACAACTTTTATTTGAAACTTTTTTCTCTATACCCTAAAATAAACAAATTATCAAAGAAACCGCGTCAGCTGGGACATCCTGTATATGATTCTGAATTTCCAAATTTATATTTTGGGCAGAACCCCATAAACTTCTAATAAACGGTCTCGCTGAGATACCCTGTATAGTGTTCATAATCCTGCCACACATTTCTAGAATGCGGCTCCAGCAAAATTTATGCCGTTTCCAAGTTGCTCTTAGCGAATTATCAACGAATGCAAAGTGATGTATTATGTTTGACATGCAATAACTATCCTGAAGTTTGACTTTAACGGCATTTGGGGGTAGTTTTTTTTTTTTTTTGAGGCTACGAACACAGTTGACATCTGAAAAATCATTGATCACCGGGAGAAGCGATTCTCTAAACATTTAAAGATATGTTTTTTTATTCTTTTTAATTGCAGAGTCTTGACTTAAGGTTTACTGAACCGAGGTCTCTACCTATATCATTAAACGATTGTGTTTTTTGATTTTGATATTTGATGTTGGCAAAATTTATTTGTAGGTTCTTTTTTGCCCAACTTTGTTTTGATTTAAACGGTTTTATTTGGAGGTTTCGACTGTTATTATTTACTCATTAATAAACGCACAATGTTGACACTCAACGTGGGACTGGTCAACTAAGGGGCGGGAATTTTAAATAAACAAAACTTAGCTTTGTTTTTGATTTCGTTTCTTTGTATAGTTCAGATAGCTTTTTGTAATTTATGTACTTGTGATTGGTGGAGATTTTTGATTGAAATTTTTGTGTTGATTTAGCTGCGAATTTTTCTTTATTTGAGACACTAATTAATAGTAAAAAGCTTCACATTATACTTACACGGAATTTTCTCGGACTATTGCATCAGAAGCTTTAATGTATATATCCGTTACGTTTTGTAGAAGAACCATAAAATCCATTCTACTAACTTTGGTATTACGATGCGTTCGCCACATGTTTTCTTGCAGTTGAACCTCGTATTTTTGCAGAATTAACGAAGATGGCAAATTGCGATGAATGGTTAAACGGTTGCCTTCTAAAATAACCAGGGGATCATTTCGTATCCTGGGCAAGTTATTCGAACCACTTTCTATTTTAAATCTCAAGTAACCGTTATAGGACAATAATCTATCGCCTTTAAAAACTGGCGGCAATCTCCAATACAGCGAATTAAATTTCTGAGTTAAATTATCCGATATGATTTGATTAGATGGGATTTGATCCCAGGTGTATGCAGCGTTTGTACATTTCGTGGATCTACCGAAACAGAAACATTCAGTACAGCCGTTAGGATTACTCATGTCAAGTCCAAAAGTTTCTTCTTTACATTGGTCGCAAGCTTTACCAATAACGTTCGTCTGTGGACATTCAAAAAAGAAGCAATTAATTAAGAAGATCAGGAAAGGGATGATTACTTACTTTGCAAGGACATTGTCCGTTTTCGTTACATTGGCAGAGATGATCGGTGCAATGTGTCCCGGCCTTATTACAATTGCACGGTCGACATTTTGGATAACCGTAATATCCGTTCGCGCATTTATCACAATTTTGACCGGAATACGGAGTGTCGCAAGAACATTGTCCGGTTTTGATGTCACATCCTGTTTTTTTGGTACCGAATTTTGAACAATTACATTTCTGGAATAAACATTTAATAAAATGTGTAAGTAATTATGTACCAGGAAGTTTATCTTCATGCAATAGATAAATATTTAAGTAGATGTGCAATTGTGTATGTGTATATTTAAATATTGACACTTCTTTCTTTTTTTTGTAAAATAACACCATTCTATTTGTGCCAATAAACCTACCTTACAACCTATTTCAGGTTCGTGACCCCATGTATTCGATAAACATTTCTCACAGTGAATACCATGGCTATTAGGGGGACAAACACACCGTCCCGTTTTTGGATCACAAATATGTCCTGGTTTTGTACAATCCTCGCATTCTATAAAGAGAAAATTCTTATCAATATTAAACATCAACGTTTGCACTAGATTCTTGTTTCTATATCGTTTATGCAATCGGTTTCTGTATCGGTTATGTCTGTTTACAGATATTTTCAATAATATAGAAAGCGATATTGCATTTTTAATAACCTATTTATTATACATATATCTGAATTTATTACTTTTATACATAATCATTTAAAGATTGTTTTAAATCAAGAGAAAATGCAGTATCATAGAATGAGTACGAGGGTAAGCTGAAAAATTCGATAACTAAAGTATAACAAATAGATAACAACATTGCAGGGAAATGTTTTTTATTTTTTGACATAATCTCCCTCTAAATCAATACTCAAATCATCATAATCAATTCTTTATGCCTTTATAATACTCATTTTCCTCGAACTCCTCAAAATAGTGGTCCACGGCAGTTATCAGCTCCTCATCCAAAGCAAATCTCATACCGCTGAGGTGTTTCTTGAGTTTGGGGAACAGATGATAGCCTGACGGAGCTAAATCCGGCGAATAAGGAAGATGTTCAAGCGTTTCGAACTTTAATTTGGCCAATTTTTCTTTGGCAATTCCGCTCGTATGAACTGGCGCATTGTCTTGATGGAAAATGATTTTTTTATGCTTCCTTTCGGGTCTTTTTTCAACGATAGTTGCCTTCAATCAATCCAAAAGCTTAAAATACTATAGTGCAGTAACAGTTTGCCACTTTGGCAGGTAATCGATAAGCAAGATTCTCTTCGCATCCCAGAAAACGGAAGCCATCACCTTTCCTGCAGATAGACTGGCTTTGGCCTTTTTTGGAGCCGGTTCACCACGTTTAATCGCACGTCACAAAATTTGGGCAAAAAATCTGTTGGAGAGGCTCCAAAATGACTGTAGAACATTCCACGCTTTTGAGTTTTTGCTGTGTTGTGAGTAAACGGGGAACTCATCAACACATAAAATGTATGATGCCCTTTCTCTGGAGATGCGTGTAGGCTCAGCAATATCTTGCAATGTGGATCGACGATCAGCTTTGACAAATTTCAAAAATTTTTGTACACTTTCTGCAGAAGTGGCTGTTTTTAGAACGTCCAGAATGTCATTTATGCTCGTACGACCTTTTTTAAATTCGCTCACCCATTTGCAAACAGTCTTAAAAGAAGGAGCATACTCGCCTAACACATTTACCATATCAACATGAATTTATCTCGGCAAAGGATGCTTTTTCCATAGATATTTAATCAGTATACGAATTCCGATGTTGTCCATTTCTAAGAAGCAACATAAGTGCTCTGCTTTGAACGAGTGTATATCACTGAAACATCAAGCTATACAATAGCATCAAAGATTGCTTTTACACAGCGCAATTTCATAGTTAGCTACCGAATTTTTCAGCTTACCCTCGTATATTTGGGACATCGACGCCTTTATGCTACCAATGGTAACGTATTTAATTTTTTCGCCAATATCGTTAGACATCCGCAACTGTGCAGAAGTGTATCAGATGGAAATATAGCGGTAATTGGTAGCAAATTAAGAAGCTATTTTTCGTTTACCATCATTAGGAGATGTCAAGACAATACTTTCTTTGTATTTTTGCCGCGAAATAGCACTCACATGTGTCACCCACTCTATATAGATGTTTTTGGTGCCATGAAAGGAGCTTGGAAACAAATTTAAGCGAATGAAAATTGAAGAATAGCGGAATCTGCTGAACCGACTTGTGTTGTGTAGTACCGTAGTACCTTGCTACTTCCCACCTTGCTCGCTAGAGGGCATGAGGTTGGCATTAGTCCATTGTCGGAGGTACTATACAAATAAGTTGAGAGGTGAAAAGCGATGAAATGCATTCGAAATTGCGCTGATGAGACTTGGGAAGTCGAACCACATGGTCTGCTTCTAATGGTTGATCTATTTTCATTTCGTTCATTCGCAGGGTTACGTGTGAAGAAGTTTTATTTTTATTTTCAATGTTGATTTCTTCGTTTCTTTTATTCTTTCTCGTTTATCAGTGTTTTATTGCTAACAAAAGTGGTAGAAAACTTAAATACAATACAGTTAGTGCATCTAACTAGCACAGATTCCTCTAGTTCAAGCTTAGAGATCGAAAGCAGTAATGTATATGATAGTAAAACAATTATCAGTGATAGTGTGTACTTCTTAATATATGTAGGAAATAAATACTACGTTGAATGCTTACGTTTACATCCTTTTGGGGAGAAATCATAATAGCCTTTAGCGCAGACACTGCATTTGCTACCTCCAACACCTTCTTTGCAGTAACATTGACCCGTAGAATGCTCGCACGATGTGGATCTTGAGCCCTCAATATTGCAGTCGCATTTGATACAATTATTAATGTTTTCCCAATAACCGCTCTGAAACAAATGAGATTAGAGTTAATGTTGTGAAAGCTATGTATTTAAATATTTGAAAACCATATTTGTGATTCAAGAGAAATTGATTATTTCTTTGTTATTTTGGCTAGAATAATAGAAAAATGTATCGATGTTTAAAATAGATTTACATATATTATTAATTAGAATGTCAATATCGTTTTCCCAATAGAAAGCATATTTAATAGAACTGCTTTCCGGATTCTTTTTTATCATGGTAAGTGAAGCTGGACACTTCCTTAGTGCCAGATTGAGAGCTGAAAGAAGTATGCTCTGGAGTATATTCTTGGCTTGGCGGAAAATAATTCATCTACGAGTATACAAAACTAATTACAATTTAGTTTCCGATATAAAGATAATGTATCCTTTCGAACTTTACATATCCAGTATGTTAAGAATACTCAAAATGTTGTTTTAAGATTAATATTCTGCTATTGGATAAATCAAGATCGTAGACTGTCTGGGCACATTTTGTATATCGATGGGGCACAATCGCTTCATATGGGGTAAATAATAATTATCGGAATGCCTAGCGATGGTCGGATGAAATACTTTTTAAGCTTATTTTGGTTTTTAGAAATTCTTTACCACCCTCTCTTGATAATGATTTTTAGAAATCGGTCGAAACGAGCGCGATGAACTTCTTGTTTATTTTATTCATAGGAGAAATCATGGAGATAATCAATTTTCAAACCGTAACATCTCCATTATCGTCAGATTATTATTTTTGGTTGAAATCCTTAGTTAATGATATATAACTAGAAACAAGGTGGCATAATTAAACGAATTAGGAATCTAGAATTGAAGAGAATTTAAACTCATATTTACGCCACCGGTATGTGTGTAGTAGAACAAATCACCAACTGAAGGAAAAAACACCAAAGGAAACTGACACACCAATAAGCCCAGATAGACGGATGAACAGACCCACCATGACCCATGATCTAAATTTGATTAGCACGTTCGATAAGTATTTAGATAAAAACATTAATAACATCTTCAATAAAATAAGAAATTTGCGTCATAATTTCATCAGAAACGGTCAGAGGCATCACCAGAAATATCAATGAAAGCTCAGAAAACCAATAGAAAGTACTAAATCAAGGGCGATAAGGACAAATATTACAAAAGCAGAATACACTATCTTTGATCAATTGAAAGCGAAACCTTCCCAGAGCACAAGGGAAATTCAAAGGCAATAATGGAAACGGAAACAAGAGATAAATTCACTTCCTGGATGACGTAGCAAAAACAATGCGGTAGGGGCATGTTTTTAAATCTGTAGTGGGTGCTAGTTGGTAGTGGCAGCGTCTTCTTCAGCTGTATCTTTTGACTGAGTTCCGTGCAACTCTTGCCGTGTAGTTTTGTGTATATGTAATTGTTTCAATGGCCTTCTGACAGCACTATTTACTTTCAACTCTAACCACCCCACCTATTGGAGTAGTTTGATGCCTGTATGACAGAGCCAAGAAGATTTGCTGAGAGGAAAGAAGCAGCGCAAATTAAGCATAGGATATAACAAATTCTGAAACTAAAAGCAGACGCGTCGGCAAAAAATACTACAGGGTTCTGAGGAAGAACAACAAGCCAACATATGTACTACAGTAATCTCATATGTGAGAGACCTATCAGGAAAAACATCAGGCAAAAAAGTCGAATCTAAAAGGTGAGAATAGCAACTAGAAAAAAGCTAGAAAGAAGTGGATGTGGCAGAACATATATTGGAGAAACTGGCAGACCTTTGCAAGTAAAACTCAAAGAACATCAAACAGTGGTTGAAGTAAGGAAAACTGAATTATTACAAATGGGTTTTAAGAAAAATGGCACCTGGTTAATCGTAATTGGAAAGAAGACCACAGGATAAAATGGAATGGATGTGATAACCAACCCCTTAAGTACCTACACCAATCATGGAAATAAAAGGTGCCTGACTGCTATTAATTAGAGATAGTGTAAGCAGAAGATCAGTATCTACATACAGGGTTTCCACGGCCGAGTGGGACATAGGGAGATTACATGTAAAATCGGTTTTCGGTGAATATTATCTCCCTAATACTACTTCATCCAAATTTAAGTCCGGATATTATAACTGGGTTAACAATGAACATTTCCACAATCATAGTACAAAGAAAGTAATTTTAATAAAGCCAAAAAAAATTATTATTTTTAAACCTATTGTATGTGAATTCCTAATAAGGCTTTTAACACGTTGATTAAGTTTTGTTGTTTATTTTGACAAATGATTCGTCGTTAGTAACAATTAAAAATCGAATAATATAACACGTGATAATTTTTGTTATTGTCAAAATTATTCATTATTTACCTTAATCCTCAAAATATCGATTTTATAGTCTTTAAAATCTCTGATTTTTGTAGTGTTATTGAATTTGTAGCATTATTGTTGGAGATAATATATATATATAATCAATACCCCAATTACCATTTGGTGTACGGTGTCTGGTACATTTCATCTTATTTGTAAGTAGGTACATTGCATTCTGATTAGCTAAGAGCTGTCATGGATAAATTCTGCCCACTTCTTTTTATCTTTCGCCATTGTTTTGGCCTCCATCCAAGTCATCCCTCTGTTTTGTAATATCTGTCTTATGACTCCATCCCATGTTTGCCTTGGTCTTCCCCTTTTTTTTCTGGACTTTGGCTTCCCATACTTGTTTCACTGGTCTTGTGTCTTCCATTCGTTGCAAGTGTCCCCACCAACTCAGTTGTTTTTTTTCGATGTACTCCAGTGTAGATTCTATTTCTAGGTCTTCTCTTATGTATACGTTGCGGATTTTATCTTCCTTTGTTACACCTCTTACTCGTCTAAGGTATTTCATCTCGATCGCCTGGATTTTGCTTTTCTGTCTTTTAGTCAACACCCATGATTCACAACCGAACGTAAGTATTGGCCGGTATATAGTTTTGAACACGTTTAGTTTTGTTTTTTGGGAAATTTCTCTTTTATTTATGAATGCCGTATTCATTAAATAGTAAATTTTGAGCGTGTTTTCTATTCTACTATTTATTTCAGTATCTTGTCTACCATCTTCATTTATTTCTACCCCAAGGTATCTAAAGTGCTTCACTTGCTCGATTTTTTCTCCGTCGATTTGTATATTTAGTTTTTTCTCTCTTTTTCCGATTACCATCACTTTAGTTTTATTTTTGTTCATCTTCATTCCGTGTTCTTGTGTGATTTTATTCCATATTTCCATGTTTCTTTGTAGATCTTTCTCTCTCTCCGTTATGATCACATCATCAGCGAAAGCACCCTCCGAGATATCTATTTTTCTTAGGTATTTATATCCTACGTGGAATTTCTTCGATTTTGATGTGCATTTTTTAATTATCTCGTCAATGAACACTGTGAACATCAATGGGCTTAGTCCTCCTCCTTGTCGTAGTCCTTCTTTTGTAGAAAAAGCATCTGAGATTTTATTTCTGTATACTACGCAATTCTTGTTGTTTTTATAGATGTTCTGTATTATTCTTATCGTCTTACTGTCTACTTTTCTCTTTTCTAGTATTTGCCATAGATTCGTTCTTGGCACTCTGCCAAAAGCCTTTTCCAGGTCTATAAATCCCAAATATACTTCTTTTTCTTCCTGTAGTGACTTCTCAATTATTTGGTTTACCGTAAATATGTGGTCCTGTATACTTCGTCCTTTCCTGAATCCAGATTGAGACTCTTCCAGGGTTTCTTCTATTTTCATTCTTATTTTTCTGTCTATAATTTGTTCAAGTATTTTCATAGCTGTACATAGTAATGTTATTCCCCTGTAGTTGTTGCAGTCATGTCTGTTTCCATGTTTGTATATTGGTACTATTAGAGCTGTTTTCCAATCCTCTGGTATTAGTTCTTGATGCCACACTGCGTTATATATTCTTAATAGTGTGTTCATTCCACTTTCATCTAGGTTTTTAAACATCTCCGTTGTTAATTTGTCCATTCCAGGTGCTTTCCCATTTTTCATTCTCGCCATGGCTTCTTTTAGTTCTGTCATCGTTATGTATTGTTCGTCACTTTTCTGGCTTCCTTCTTGCTGTTTGTCCTCTACTTGTATATTTGTTTCTGACCCTAACAGCTCTTGGAAATATTCTTTCCATCTACTTATTATATCATTTTCGTCTTCTAGTGAGGTTCCGTTTTTGCTATTTATGTGGTTTATTTCTGGTACTTTCTCTTGTCTTAGGGATTTCAAGGTTTTATAGAACAATTTCTGGTTTGTTTTACTATCTATTTCCATCTTCTTTCCGAACTCCTCCCATTTATTTTGTTTGATTGTTGGAGATAAAAAATAAAAAATAAAACTAATCTTCCGGGATTCGAACCCTAAACCTTGCATTTGCGTTATTAAGCCGTCGCGCGAACCATTACGCCACGGACGCTTGCACTAACTCACGTATTAAAAGCCTTATTAGGAATTCACGAACAATAGATTTAAAAATAATAATTTTTTGGCTTTATTAAAATGACTTTCTTTGTACTATGATTGTGGAGATGTTCATTGTTAACCCAGTTATAATATGCGGCCCTTAATTTTGAATGAAGTAGTATTAGGGAGATAATATTCACCGAAAACCGATTTTATATGTATTCTCCCTATGTCCCACTTGGCCGTTGAAACCCTGTATATATGTATTATATAGAAACAGGAACAATCGAACCAATTGTTGGGAGACTAAACCAAAATTATCATCTTTATCTTAACCAAAAAAAAAAAATATATATGAGGGGGTGGTAAGGAAGAAGAGAAAAGTACTCCAGTTTCTGGTTTCTCAATTTTAATTACTTATGTGGCTATAAAAGGAGAAAATATTCCTGTTACTCTAGTCTCTGTATCTACTCGGGTCACTAGGTCATCAAATAAGGGATATCCACACTTAATAAGGATCATGGAATCACAGTTTAGTTACTAGATGGTCTGAGGAAAGCTGTACTTGCGATTGACATTGCAGCATTAATCACATCGTATACTGATGAGGCTATAGAAAGTCGAAACACGTATCTACAGGTTAATCATTCTGTAATGCCAACTCGAAACATATTGTGGTCTCTGTACTAACTTCTTCATATCTTGAGATATTAATTAAATTTATCTAATAACTTCGAAACTAATTAAACGCAGGTTTTGTCTGTATGCTTGCCTCGTTTGAATTACTTACATGTCTATTGAGAAACCAATCAAAGCGTAATTATTTGTTTGTGTGCATTTAGGATCGCACAGTCATCACCCTAATAATTATAGAGTAACCGATACCCTATAGACGGTTAGTTTCTATCGAATAATTATTTTTTTTTGTTTAGCGTTACTCAACATTATTGGTTATGAGAATACACATGAGAGTACACTATATGATTGCGGTGGTATAGAGTTAATTAGGATACCTACAGTAGTATGGCTTACCTCGCATTTGTCGCAGGTTCGACCGATATAATGAAGTTTACATCTACAGTTTCCTGTTTTGATATCGCACGTTGTCAGCTCCGATCCTCTAGGATTACAATTGCAACCTGTAAAAGAGAAAAAATAGAATAGTAAAATTTAACTTGGGCATAGATTTTTTTTAATTTAGATTCCAACCATTCAAAAAGTACGTACATTAATTATACGAAGTGTATAACTATATTCATATGTACCCGTCATGTTTTTAGTGCTCCGTGATAAATTATACGCATTCACGACACTTTTTAACCGAATACGAACAATAAAATAATGGATTGATTCAATTGTCTAAGCTTTACTTCCCAAAGTTGCGATTGTGTAAGCGCATGGAGTTTGAAATGTGGGTGTGAGATAAACAGGAATGAAAGAGATGTGTATACGTTGTAATAAATCTCCAGTTTATGTTCATATAATATTTATCTTTAAATGTATCTAATTAGAATATGAATGCTCGCAATAAAGTTTTGTTTATGTACAATATTATTATTATTATACATTATTGCATCGCGTATAGACATTTTTCTAGATTTATTTCTTGTTGATGTAGCACCAAAATAATATGATTTAATATGTTTTAATACCGAGAAAATAATTGCATTATAACCCAGTTATCTCTTGCCGGATTCTAGGAAGATATTGCAAAACATTTAACAATGTCTACATGCAATTGATTACAATAATGTTTATTCGGTTGTTTGCGTACACATTTTACTATTTACATGAACTGGTTTGTTGATGTAATAGAGTTGTAGGCTGCATGAATGAGCATATCATTCACATATTTTGTAAATATTTGCTCGACTTCCTATGATTTCCTATATTCAGTTCGATGACCCTATTATGTTAAAATGCAGTAAGTAACAACAATACCTTTTTTTATATCAAACTTGTAGATTACTTTATAGAAACCTCGTAACCTATTATTACTGATGTTTATACTTATCTATCTATTTTACTGGTTTAGTATTATGAAGTTGATCATGGGCTTGAACGTGTGCTTTTTTCAAAATGCAACAAAAACAATTATGTTTCAGGTTCCAGCTTTTCATTTGTATCAAATATGAGAGACAAAATCGAGAGCTAGAATAACATTAAGCAATAGTTCTCTATCTCAATAATCTCAATCTCCAATAATCACATTATACGAGGTCTGACAATTAAGTAATGAGACTGAGTGTATAAAAACCGTATATTTAAAAATTATGCATAATTCTCTTCCAAATAGTTCCTTTGGGCAACAACACAGCGATTTTTCCATGCATCGTTGCAGTTCTGGAAAGCTTTGATCGGAATGTCCGACAATAGCCTTGTCACGGCCTCTTGGATTTCTTCAATCGACTCAAAATGCTTTCCTTTTACCACCTGCTCGACTTTAAAGAACAAGAGAAAGTCACAGGGTGATAAATCAGGCGAGTAAGGCGGCTGTGGTAACACTGCGATCCCTTTGGAGGTCAAAAATTTGGCCACACTGAACGCACTCTGTTGACCTTTTTTCGAAGTCTATCGAGTACTTCGCGGTTGTAGATCTGGTTAACGGTTTGTCCAGGTGGAACGAACTCCCTATGGACTACCCCGTGGCTGTCGAAGATGCAGATGAGCATGGTTTTCATCTTTGACTTGCTCACGCGAGCTTTTCTCGATCTCGGGTCATTTGGAGACAGCCGCTGTTGCCCTTGGCGCTTCGTTTCATGGTGATAGTGGAAGAACCAGCTCTCATCACCCGTTTCCACCTGTTGCAAACGATCTTTAGCTGATATTCGACGGAGTTTTTGCTCTTCCGAAAGGTTCTTCTGAACCATTTTCGCGTACAGCTTTTCAATCACAAAATCTTCAGTTAAAATCTGTCAAACTGTTTCGTAGTTGATATTTGGTTCTGGTCTCCCGCTTCGCACCTCGTCTTCTACACTTTCACGACCATCTCTGCATTCTTTGTGCCAACGAAACACCTGTGCATGACTCAGGGAATCACCACCATTCACTTTAAGTATTTTATTTCATTTTTCTTCAAAACACGACACAGCTGATGAACTAATAGTCGTATCGGGCTGGTAAACACATCAATCGATAGGGCAATGATGCCAAAATAATAAGTAAAAAAAAATCAAAGCTGCTGTATTACCACAACCGCAAAAAAAAATCAGTCTCATTATTTAATTATTAGGCCTCGTAATATGTATTTATAAGGTTATAAATGCTAGAGGACTTCAAAAGAGAGATAAAAAACGAGAACGTTTAATCGTGATCGTAAATAGTATACCTGGAGGCAACAGCAGCGATGGAAGTATTATTAAAGCTCACTTCCTTGCACTTACAGACGAAGAGAAATGCGATGATGGGTGCCACCACACTTAAACGAAACAAATCAGGAGACTTAGCAGGCCACCTTACAAGAATTAGGAAACCTGGCTAAGCCAAAAGACCGACTAACACCAAGCTTCGATTTTGACAAACAGTTTGAAGCGGTAATTCACGACCGTTAAATGCTAAACTACAGAATCCGTCCATATACTGGTGTATGGACGGATGCAAAACAGATAGAGGGGTGGAAATAGGTATCCATGCAAGCCCAATTATCTTTCAGATGGGATGTCTACGAAGGCGCACGTATATTCATATTTTCAAACAGTCAAGTAACACTAAAGGTTCTAGTTATGTTTACCTCTGATTCTAAGCTAACTTGAGGTTGTATGCCCACCCCCTAAGCTTTGGCCCAAATAAACAAGACTGCCGGTGGACTTGCAAAAATAAGACAAAAAGAGTCTCGAGTTATTTGACCAGAGACTGTGGCCTAAACAAAAGCCATGTTCAACAAGACTAACATGTTCAAGAAGACTAAACAAAAATCCTCGGATCAACTGGATCAACACTTCCAAACTAAGACAACAGAAAAGATTTTATTACTTTTTCAGCAAATAAGGCCAAATCCCTGACGGAATTTTGAAAGACATACTTCAGTACCATCACGGCTTCGGACAGGTAAAATTCTTCTTTTAATTATTTCGCGAAATATGCATAATAGAAGGCCGAAACTTTGGAACAATTTCCAAAGTCAAAGAACGGGGCTCACCGAAATTTTGCTGTCAATTATTTCACGAACTATACAGGGTCAGACAAATGTGTGGGAACACCAGATTTCTGGCAAAATTATGGGTTCTTAAAAAATAACCTTAATGAAAGTTTTTGCAGTATTTTCATTCTACTCTATCGCAAACTTTGATTTTCTACAACTCTCACTTGTTTCGAGACACTTTTGGATAGACACATTTTCAGGAATTACAATGATATATAATTTATATCTTATAATATATTGGAAAAAGCTAGCAACAAGAAAATATTGAAAACAAGACAATCTATAATAAATGTTCAAACTGATGAGCTTCAGTAGCCTGACAGTATCCTAGTCTATCAACGAAGGACCACAATGACTTCTGAATTACGTCTTGTCCTATCTCTTGAAAGGCCATCCTAATTCGATCTTTCAATTCTTCATTATTACTTTACAGCTTTGCATAGCAACATAAAAATACGAATATTTTTTATCAGATGTATGCGATGGAGTAGAATGAAAATACTATAAAAACTTTCATTAGGTTATTTTTTAATAGAACCCATAATTTTGCAGATATCTGATGTACCTTCACGTTTGCCTAACCCTGCATATGATAAAAAGCTAGAATTTTGGAACAATATAAAACGAATCTAAAACAACTTGGATCAACTTTTAAAAATACCTTAAAATTTTAAATTTCTTCACACGGGTGAAGTTTTGTGTATCTCAATTATCAATCATCAAAATTTAAAGCTTTTGAAAAAGTAGCAGATTGAGTTTTGTGTCAATTATTTCACAAAGTATGTATGGTATATGAATATAGAACAAAGTTAGAACAACTTGAACAACTTTGAAGAAAAGGGGGGGAGGGACATAGTAGAAGGCTAGAATTTTATAACACTGTTCAGAACAACTAGGACAACCTGGAATGATTTTCAATATTTTGATTTTACAAAGGGGCTAGGGAGGGAAGCTAGATTTATACGATTCCCCATGTGTAATAATCAATAAGGCAATAATTCCCCAAAATTCTCACAAAGCTATATATCTAACACAGGACAGGGATTTTCATATTTATTAAGTTACATATACAACAAAATTCAAGTTGTTAGAAAAAAGTATTTAAAGAACTAAACAAGAAAACTATTCAAGCACCTCTTTCGTAAAGGTTACTTCTAAGATTTATTGCAATGAAAGCGTCTTACTAGGAATGCGGCAACAAATGCAGATCGCTATTGATAAGAACGAGGTGTTTAACCATTCGCCATAAATTTCTTTTGTGATACACAGATTGCGATAGTGTGGAATCTTAGCAATTATATCTAATGGACAAAGCAGTAAAAGATCTTCGTGGAAGTTCTTGATAAAACGATTGCGCGAATCAAATATTTTAGTTCAAGTGGTATCCGCCATTCGTCTTTAAATTAACGACATCAATGCGAAGTACAATAGTTAATAGTTCGTGTCACGTTAAATGTGTTCTTTAGCTGCCGTAACCTGTAATGTGTACGTGTAGAGTATATAAAGGCGGCAGCAATGGCCAAAGATTGATAAGTCTTCTTAAAGGCTTTCGAGGTGTTAATCTTGTATTACTACAGCTAAATACGAGTAAATGCATGTTTGAAACGTGGGCGATTGCATTCAGATTCAATGCTCGGATTAAGATATGTTGTACTTAATTAGTAAAATTTGCATAAGCATAAGACACAAAACATCACTGAATGAGCAATAAGCATTGCAGGTAAGATATTTGAAGCGATGTAGGAGTTTAGATTTGCACCTTGTTAGCAATGTGTTTATAAATCTTTGCAGATTTTGTTATTGACTATTTGAAGATATGTGCTTATTAAGCTTATCTTTCAAAGTAATCTAAGTAAGTAGCCAATGATGGTATTACAGATTTTTATAGAATCAGCAAATCCGATAATTATCGCTACTAGTAAAGATGGATGATAATTGTATATTTTGAAAGCATTGGTTAAGTCGCCTTTCCATAGATGCAATTCAATGCCCTCTATTCGTAATTAGGTCAATGAAATCTGTTTTATAGAGAATAAATCCTGATTTCCTGCTTAATTTTAGCCATTAATGGTTCTTCTATATTACTTGCTATGTTTTCGATCCTTTTTTGTAGTGTATTGTTTCAAAGAGGGTGAAATTTCTTTGACAGTTTCAATCTCCAATCATGTTTGTTGCTGACGGAATGATAAGTATTTCGGTGATGCTACGAGGTTTACCTTTTTGGACTGTGTATTGAATGATTTTAAAGGAGGCCATTGCGATTGATGTGCTCCGTCTCGGTATAGTAGATAATGTATAATTGTTGATTTTCTATCTTCCTTTTTAAAACCAAATCAACGTTTTTTTGCTGAATATCTGAGAGCTGTGTCTCAACTTCTTAACCTTTATGATTTCCTGGTATCATTTATTAGGTCTTAGTCATTAATGATACGCTGAAGCTTAGTATCAATAATGTCATTTATGTGAAAAATTGTGGTCTCTGTCGCTACTGTTACTGTAGACTTCATTATTGGCAGAACAAATTTTCAGTTAGCAACACTGAAAAGTTGGTAGTAAGTAAGTAGCTGACTCAATAGTAAACAAACGTTTCCTAACGATTAATGTAACCCAACACCTTGCTATGAAATAGTTAGACGTGCAGTGCCTTGAACTTCCGATCAAAAGATTGGTTCACAGCAGCGATTTTGGGTCAACCAACCCCCTCAAATTTAGAACATTTACCTAAGTTGTCAAGTTAAAAAACCTTTTATTTCTCTATAGCGAAAATAAAACCATACACACTTCGATCAATTGCTTTGTCAAAATTATTAACCTATCAATTGTTCTTAGTTGTTACTTAAAACACCAAATAAATGAATCACAACTGATGGCCATCATTATACAAACTGTAAGCCTGAAGCGATATCAATGTCATCTATGCGACCGCAAGAGAACTAGTTCAGTTTTTTTATGTTGTATCCTTCTATATAGAGATGGGACCATTACTTTTAATGTTTTATTTTTACTTATAGGAATCATAAGTATCGTCATATAGTAAACATAAATATTATAAATATGTTCACCCTAAAGTTGTGAAATACATTTTTTGTATTTTATTGTATTTACTACTGAGTTTAGTATAAATGGTGGAGGTGCTGGTATGATTTTGGATATAAAACTGTCAAGAATAAGTGTGTAGTTATTACATGATGTGCAATACGTTTTAGAGAACATTTAACGATAGCCAATGAAATATTTCTTCATTGTTGACAAGACCGTGTTTAATCAACGTTTTAATATTCGAACGTTATTAAAGTTTGAAGTTTTCAGTCAAGTGTTGTACTATTTCTGCTATTTGTTGTCTTATTTTTACTGACATGAAAGCATGAAGCTTTCCTAAAGTTATATCTGTAACTATTGTTGGAAGGAAATGCACAATAACTTTGAGAAGACACACGAAACAACAAGGAAATGCGTAAGGGGGGATGATATGGATCAACTGGAAGAAGAGGAAGATTATCCGAAGATATGGTAATACTAAAGTTAAGGTTGGTAATATTATTGAATTGCTTAAGGTTAAGTAAGTTACACAAAGAGCTGAAGGCATAACTCTTAGAACAAGATAATCCGGATCTGGAACAAATTGCGATAGAGCTTCACAACATAGTTCGAAATCCTGCTGTAAAATAATAGGAGGAATATAAACAGCCACCAGGTAAAAGGAAGTAGGATTGTATTTACAATTGAAAATTACTAAATCAACCAACAGAACTAAAGAAGAAATGAAAGAACAATCAACAATCACCTGGTAAGAGATCTTCAAAGACAAAGTTACAAAAACACCACCACCCTTAGAACGATTAACAACAGAGAATTTTCTGTCACATCTAACAATGTTGTAATGTAAGGCACAAGTTCTGAATTAGAAAACACACATATTTGAAAAGAATGAGTGAGTCTTTGTCCTTAAACAAACATTCTGGTAATACATTTCAAGGGCAAAGGAAGAACCGTTGGACAACAGCTGCAAACTAAAATATTTTGATAGAATTTCGTAATAGTAAATGGCAAATATATTATTTCTCTATTGTGTTGATAGTTCTATAAACTTGATCCAAAGTAGAGTGCCTGTCTGGAAATCCAAATTGATATGTAGGTATTAGATCGATAATCGGTTTTGATCATTGACTTTATATTGTTATGGACAGGACATGTGCAAGAGAGAATTTAAATAAAGTTGTGTCAAATGGCGGAAGTAGACTTTTGCCTTTATATTCTCAATCTTTATCTTTAACCCACTGATTAGTTTTAGCTTCTCTTTTTAATGTTGCTTTCATATTCATGTATAGTAAATCTTCGATAGGGTGAATCTAGGCCAAGACTTACGCTTATAAAGCCTGTGGTTTTAAGCGTATTACTAGCAGTTCTTCAAAAAGTTTCAATATGACTGGCAGTGAAGAAATTAGTTTTACCAGGATTTTTTTGGATCACTACAACTTCTGCACATTTCCATAATACCACCATATTTCAGTCTTATTAAACAGCAGAATTAGTTTTGTTATTGCTTTGTTCGGAATTTTTATTTTAAAACTTTAGCATTTATTAAATGAAATCTAGAAGCTTCCTTGGCGCTGATGTTGGCTTTGGTTTCTCACTTTACTTCCTTGGTGGATATACTGGAAGTATTGACGTATCAATGCTATCTTTTTGTTTTACTAGGAGGTTGTCAGAAGCTTCCTGATCACTTTTGTTGGCTAAAATGTGTCCTCATCACACACCATTTGACAAAGTATTTTAAATCTTCTTCTTGAGTATATTCAACAGTTTTATTCGCTGAATTTCTTCCTATTTGCTATCTTCTGTAGGTGTTTACTTTTATTGTTTTAAAGACTTTCGGTGTCGTCTCCTCAGATGCTTTTCGGATATTTTCCACAAGCTTTCCTGTTACGGTTAGCTTTATATTTTCTTGTAATTTCTTTAGAAGTACCCCTTCTTCAGTATAAGAGCATACCAGGTTAGTAAATAGTAAACAGCTAGCAAGAAAGGGTTCTGAAACAATATTGGGTTTGAATCGGATCTGGCGATAACCAAGACTACGATATGTGGTGCAGTAACTGAGTGAATCACAAAAGTACACACTACCGTCAACTGGGGTGAAATGGGGTATTTTTTTGATAAAATAAGTGAACTCAATAGCGAAATCTTGAGCATCACAACTCACAAATATAGATGGCATTAGTAATGAAGGCCAGTATTAAATGTAAATAAAACTAAAAACCGATACGTTTGGCTGAATTTTTGATAGTGTGTTAAATCAAAGTTCCATCTGCCAATAAATATTTTAGCAAACTTAATATTTCAAGAACAATAAGAAAAACTGAAATCAGCTTGGAGAGTCATCATAACTCACAATAAGAAAAATTAGTTAAAAATATCGAATGCCACGCACAATGTTGAAAAGAAAACTCTCGAAGTTCTCGAAGAGGACAAAGCACTGAGCAAGAAAATAAAAATAAAACACGAAAGAAAAAAATGGACGTCCTTCCTGGTAAAAGTGTAAAAACAAAAGCATCAAATATGTCATCAGAAAACAGTGGACAATATGAGCCTGCACGACTTGTCAAACAATAGATTCCTTGACAATGAATTACTTTCTGGTGAAGATCACGAAGAAAACATAGCACCTGAAACACTAGCAACTTGTTCAGAATCAACTCAGCAACCTGGGGATTTTGTACTAGTACAGTTTCCAACTGAAAGTAGTAAAAGAAGTTTATGTTATGTTGGAAAAATTATACATAAATTGGATGAGAATATTTACGAAATTAACTTCTTAAAAAAAGCAATCGGGAAAAAATATTGCTATTCTTATTATCCTGTTATAGAAGATAGGGCTGTAGTTGAATCAAAACTGATTTTGTTTAAACTGGTGGACCATGATTTACGTAGAGGGTGGTACAAGTTTATTCATAAGAATTTTAATTACGACATTGTTTTTTAATTATTCCTTTTATATAAAACAGTGATATTTTGTAATAAACACGAGTTGTGCTTTGTTTTTGTAATAAACTTAAGTAAAAATCTTATATTGTCGTTCTCTAAGTGCCTGTAGTCTTTCTCTATAATAACAATAAATAAAGAACTGTTGTATTTACTTCCTATAATCACCACTTCAGCCCAACATAGGTTTAAAGTAGACCATACATGCGTTTTAAACGTGTGGCTCACGCCACAAACGTGGGGTGAAGTGGAGAAGATTTTCAAAATGATATACGAGGGAGCGTTTTTATATTAGCGGAATGGAGGATATGGGGTGAAAATAAAAAAACCAAATTATTTTTCTTTTTCAATATATTCACTTGCAAGACGAATATATTTTTCACATCTTTCAATTAATTTATTTATACCCTCATAAAAAAATGATTTCTCTTTATCTGCAAAATACGTCGAAACTGCCTCCTTGACTTCATCATCGGCAGTAAATTTTTTACCTCGCAGCTCTTTTTTCATTTTCGGAAACACGTAATAATCACTCTGGGCCAGGTCTGGGCTGTAGGGTGGGTGATTCACAATTTCGAAGCCCACCTTATGCAGGGCAGCTGACGCAACGCGGCTCTTGTGGACGGGCGCGTTGTCGTGCAAAAGCAGCACACCTTTCGTCAATTTTCCCCGTCTTTTCTCTTTAATGGCTTCTTTTAGTCGCTCTAATATTGAAGCGTAATATTCTCCGGTTATAGAAACACCTTTATCTTTATAATCAATCAACAATATTCCTTCCGAGTCCCAAAATACCGTTGCCATGAGTTTCCCAGCTGATTGTGACACTTTAAATTTCTTGGGAGGTGCTGTGCCCTTTTTATGCCACTGCATGGAGTCTTGTTTGGACTCAGGTTCATAATGATGAACCCAAGTTTCGTCTCCAGTAACAATTCGACTCAATACACCATCCTTGTCTTCATTACAGAGGTCCAAAAATGCACGCGAACACTCTACGCGCTGTTGTTTTTGCGGCGGCGTGAGCATTCTCGGCACCCATCTTGCGCTGACCTTAGACATGCCGAGATGATCGTTTAGGATTTAAAAAATTGTTGTATCGGATACTCAACATTTCTGGATTGTTTCTTCGTTTAGTCCAAGCATCCCGGCCTCGGGTTGTTTTCAACTTTTTGGGGGATTCCCTTCCTTGTTTAAATAAACTATGCCACTTGTACACCATGGTTTTTCCTGGACAAGAGTCGCCGTAAACCAATGACATCTCATTCATTATGGTCGCGACTGATTTTCCTTGCCTGGTAAGGAACTTTATAACGGCACGATATTCGATTTTTTCCATATTTCACTTTTCACTCCTGATGATGTTACTTGGTTGACGATAGCTCAAAGACTAACTGTCTAATAACAATGAAACTTCGTATTTATACTAATTATGAGTCGCTGCACAGGTCACGCCCCCAATGCGCTTAATCACCCCCCTACAACCAGCTTATTCCGCGAATATAAAAACGCTCCCTCGTATATGTATGTGTACAATTTTTAAATTAAATTTATGTGTCACGATCGTTGTACTTCATCGTTTTTTACATATATTTCGAATTTGGACTTGTTCGGAACAAATAAATCTGACCTGCATAGAAAAAAAAAAAAAATCAGAAAATATGCTCCACTTCACCACAGATGACGGTAGTCGAACAACATTGAAGGGCAGATGCGCAGCAAATAGATTATAGGGTAGTCATCAAGGCATTTAGCAGCAGATGTGCTAGATCTCAACAGAGTACAGCTTAGAACAGTGATGAGTCTGTTAGCAGGACACGGCTGTCTAAGGAAACACCTACATAGAATCGGTATCTTTAAGGATGAGCCGATTTGTAGACTATGCAATGAGGAGGAGGAAACAACCTACAACATTGTCTTTGAATGCTTTGCATTGGAACGGTGGAGACTGTCATTGTTGGCATTGCAGGCTACTAAACCTAGTTAAAGGCTATAGTTGCAAATCACAAATCACTTTTCCTTCAAGAGAAAACAGTATCACCAATTAATGTTAACGCTTTAGAATAAATCTAGAAAAAATGCGAATGATTATAGCTATCACACAGCACGACATTTTTACATAAAACAGAACGGAATTTTAAAGAAAAATATTCTTCCGCATTGGCAGTAGTACATGCAAAAATTTAATTGCATCTCTACTATGCACAAACATTTCACGTTAAAGCGAGAAAGCTATTTAGAATTATTGCCCCCTCTGAACTCGTTAAATATAAAATAAACCGATATCAATGAATGAAGGCGAGAAAAGCCGCAGGAATTTACAAGATAGCAGATACACACACTCGTATATTTTTCGCTGCTTGAAGTCTAATTTAAAATCGCACTTAGCAAGCGATTCGAAGGGAAATATCTCAGCCTGTAAATTGCGGTTACCATCACAATCAAGAATTTCTTCTCGCGAATCTGGTTCGAATAAAATTCGCTGTTATAGTTTAAGAACATCTAATTGACGGAAGTCTTGTCGTATTAAAATTGTAAAATATTTCTCGAAGGTATGTTAATGAAGTTGTGATATTGGTAAAATTGTCCTATATCTCATATTTCCGCATTTATTATTATATCACTTTATAGGTGATAAATGCAGAAGTATTTCTTAGAGATTGAAGTCGAAAATAAAACAAAAATTTTATGTTTTTAAACATATTATAATACAAAAAATAAATGCAATTTGAACATCTTTTCAGCTCGTATATTCACTAAAAACCTAAAACAATAGAACCATGAAAAACAGCGTTTCATAGCATATAAAAACGAGCTAGAACAAACAACATAAAAACCTTCAATTTTGATTAATAGATGGCGCATTCTCGCTCCTAACGTGAATTCTTTCCCTCGCATCGTCCTAATGGTACGGGTCAACTTCGACTCAAGAAATTGTGATACCGACTGTAATGTATTTTTTACGCATAGGCCGAATCCGCGCCATATATTATTCATCAATGTACAAGAGATAACTGAATTACCGACAGAGCGGATCCGGTGAATGGATTTCACCTCGGACACGCCCACATTACTTTCAAAGTATCGGTGATTACTTGTTCTCGGAGACGTGCCCAGACTACTTTAACGTTAATCCGGGGAATATTGGTAATCGCCGGTCAGAAAGTAATTATAATAAATTGGGAATGCTGTGTGACTGGTGATGGATATGACTTTGACGTTCGTATGCTTTTTGTAATTCTTTGAAAAAGAAGTATAAATAAAAATATACGTAAACATGTTTAATCTTTAAGTGTTGTTATATTTTTTAATCGTAGGTGTCCTGGAACACATTTTCTAAGTAAATGAAAGTTAATTTCTTGAATTGGAAATAGCATTTGCATCTTTAACGTTTTTACAGTGAAAATTAATTCTTTATTTGTATTGGAGTCGAGTAGGCAAGACTTTTGAGGTAACTCAGTTCGTAAAAAAAGAAAATATTTTTGAATATTTAAGTTTCCACCAATAATAGATGACCTTATTAAATAATTGCTCATTATATCTGTGTGAGTGTATATTGAATGATATCGAAGACTTCTACGGTCCAAGTCTCCGTTATGAGGGCTTCCAGGTTTGTGCCTACTATAACGCGGTTAATTTGGACCAAATGTTGGCAATTTCAGAAGGAACTAATACTAATGGTGGACGCCCTACTTTCTGATCTTCGGATGGTCGGATTCCATGCACAGGGCTACGCCAATGATATCACCATCATGATCTGCGGCAAGTTCAAGGGCGTGGTATCCGGGAGGATGCAAGTCGCCCTCAGATTCGTGCAAAAGGAAAAAACGTTAACTCTAGAAAAACGACTATGGTTCTGTTCACTCGGAGGAGGAAGCTCTCCAAACTCCAGTGTCCAACCATTTTCGGCTCTAAGATACTCGTATCTATTGCGGTCAAATACCTAGGAGTGAACGTGTGACGAAGGGCCTTTTGAACCTCTAGAGAAATGTTGTCTAAACATCACGGAGACCCTGTCCTCAATGCCGACTGCAGCAATAGAGACGATTCTTGGGCTTCCTCCGCTGCAGTTCGTGTTGTGGTCAGAAGCAACTCTAAGGGCCTATAGAGCAAAATGTAATGAGTGCAGGGGTTTCTCTGGTAAAACGGGAGACCATATCAGCATCTTTATCTACATCGACCAAACGGTACCACTCTCCATAAGGGCTGATAAGATCTTGCCCGTCTTCAGTTTCAGTGGGAGATACAATGTAGACATCTCCAACAGAAAGTCTGTAAAAGCCTTCGTTTGCAAATAGAGACGAGGATTTGCCCGCTGGTTTGTGGATGCTTCTAAAACGCCGAATTGGGATTTGGAGAGATGGGGAACCCGATGGTGAAGCCATCAGATTGAGACGGCCCCCTCTTCATCTTTCTGGTCGAAATAAAGAAATAAAGAACAATGTCAACATAGTGTCGGTATATAAAGTTCGTAGACTATTAAATCGTTATGATTGAAGGCCTAGAAGGTATACAGCAGGTTCCTTTTTAACCGCAGAGCATCAGTGTCAGTTTGTAATTTGCGCGTGAATATGCTACTGTCCTGTTTATTGTTGAGTCCACATTTACCTTATACGCATCAGATGATCGCGATAAGGTGTGGACAAGAGCTGGTGAGTGCTCAGCTAAAGTCTGCTTGCCACCAAGAATGCGAATTAGTGATTTGGGATTTACTGCCAACCGCTACATCTAAAAATGTTTGAATGAACATGTAATACCTTTTGCTCCATTTGTTGCGAAACCTTATAGTTAATGCAAGATAATGCCCAGCCACACATTACAAGGATCACGCGGGCTTACTTACAACAAGTTGGCATGTAGTTGTTGCTCTGGCCACTACTCAAAGAGACATTTTTTGCTATGATTAGGATGCCTGCTCGTGTGGTATCCGCAGGGGAGCTCCCCATTTATCTTTAAGACCGAAATAATTGCCATTCACGTCTGCGCAGAAGGCATTCTAAACGGATCGGCAGAATTTTTACCTGACAGCCAGGCTGCCCCTAGAGCACTACAGGCTGTCAGGTTTGATTCTAAAGTAGTACTTGGCTGCCATAGAAAGCTCAAAAACCTGGTGAAACATCACAGCATTACGCTGAGATGGCTGCCAATCCACTCTGCAATCAGAGGCAATGAAATAGCTCACAAGTTAGCAAGAGGTACCAGTTAACGACCATTCATAAGTCCAGAATCGACGTGTGGAGTTCTTATCAAAGCCTTTGTCAAATGAAAAAGATTTTGCAATGTAGTCTTTATGAGGAGAGACAGGCTGAGGTTGCTCACAGGGATGTGAATCGATTACTGTGCACTGAATCCATACATGTATTTGCTGGCTGCCCAACAGCGGACAGGGGGAGAGACAGATATTCCTCTTAATGAAACAATCATCAAAACTTCTGAGTCATCAACATCATTCTTGGCAACTTGATTTGAATGATCGAGTTCGGAGATACTTGCAGTAAAAAACAACGACTCTATATTTGAGGTTAGTTCCCAGTTGGTAACTGAATTCAACTTTCAAACAACAAATGGCAATATACAGCGCGAGCAACCGGAAGTGACCACCACGTGACCACGAACGTCACACGAGAAGTGTATTTTTTTGTTTTACAGTTACCCATAGTGCGTATTATATATTTACGTTACGTCATCTGACGTTTGTTGTTACGAAGCGCTAGTGTTTTACGTATCTTTGTGTGTTTCTCCTTAGTTTTCGTAGATATAGCATCTCTTGTATTCTAACTGTCTTTTTAAAGACTACTGACTGCACTGTTTATTATCTGGCTTGTGAAAATGGCATTCACAGATGAATAAGATAAGTTCATTGCAATGACGCATTTTAGAAGTGCTACACGTACACATGATGAATCTTGGTCGTACTCTTTACAATCTTGCATTCAGCAATTTACATTGGAATATCCAAATGAAGATATTGAATACGAAAGGTTTGTTCGACATTGCAATAGACTGATACAACGATTTATGAAAGAGTAAACGAAGCGTAAACCAGTGGGCAATCCTCGTGTCTTAACCGAAGAAGCAGTCAATGATATTTCTGATCGTATGACAACCAGCCCCCATAAATCGGTTAGAAAGTTATCTGCTCAAACAGATATGTACTTGGTAAATAATTGACAACATATTACATTTTTTCCTTGTTGGAATATCATACGGAAGCTGTTGCATCGCTTTAAAAAAATATTTACACATGTTACCATATAAAGTTACCGTACATCAGCAACTATTTCTTCGAGATTTGCTTGGTTTTATCGTTCAAAAAATATTTTGGAAGCGTTTATTAACGAGCTCCATGATGACGAAATCCAGAATGGGTATTGTCAATAAGATGGTGCTACCCTACACACAGCTGATGCTACAATAGCATACCTCGAGGAATATTTTGACAATAGAGTAATAAGTAGAGGACATTGGCCAGCACATTCGCCTGATCTAATGCCATTAGATTTCTTTTTATTTGATCACTTAAAGAACGTTGTATTCCGAAATCCTCTCCATACCCTCATAAGCTGAGAAATGCCTTCACTGCAGCTGTAAATGACATAGGCGAAGAAGCTTTATACAACGTGTTTTAAAATATGCAACGACCTATTTATGTTTAGTAAATGATGATGGTCATTTTGACCACTTATTGCAAACATTTTTTATGCTGTAATAATATTACAATAAAAAAGTTTTATTTTACTTTTAAATAGTTTCTAAAATGCAATATTCTTATAAGTAAGAAAATGACAGTTTTGTTTGCAGGTTATAGATTGTAAAAATACATTTGACAAATGTAATGTCATATATCTTGTACTACCAATTTAGCAATGTTGCCACTTTAAAATTTGAGGTCACCTGGTGGTCACTTCCGACTGCTCGCCCTGTATTATTTTGAATAATAACAGAATAATAATCATCCGTTGATTGTGAGGGCTTAGTCTTTAATAAAGTTATGTATTTGATGAAAATTGTTTGAAACAGTTCTGATTCTTAATTTTCAAAGCAATCTTTATACATACATACAAACATTCAAACATTAGCTTTCGAAACGACTGGATTTGTTTCTTATTAAAACGTGTAATAACAACTAGCGGAATTTATTGCTACTGTTTCTATATTTATTGTTATTACATCACGTACATCCACGAGTACTATTATACTGTCTGTTAACTGAATATAATATGCAGTTTAACAATGAAACGCTTATCTCTCATGGTTATGCTATTATGTGATACATAGTATATTACGTGATATAACATCTATAATCTTGTGTGTATACTGTATGCGTATTATAAACTTATTTGTATAGAATACTTATGATTATAACATGTGTAGCCTGTGCTTTTTGCAATACAAGTGCATGTGAATGCGCTTACATAACAATACCGTTTTGTATAATGAATAATACAGCGGCGCTTGCACAAAGACTATTTCATGGAATTGTATGAATCGCTATTGTAATATTTATTAAAATGAGCGGTAAAAAGTATAAATGTCATAATTTGTATCTAATTTGAATTCAATTTATTCATCAGGATTTGTTACAAATGAAGACATTTCTTCAATATGTTAGTTTATAGTTCTGTAGTAACGGCGAGGTGTGTTGAAGAATAAATGCATTTCTAATCGCTCATACGACGCACACTGGGGGCACAGTTAAGAAAAGCTGGCCAAAACCCCAAATTTTGAAGTACATGTAATTAGTTTTTCTTTCGCCCAATCATAAAGTAGGACTACCGAACTGCCTGGTATACAGGGTCCGGCAACGAAGCGGGGACGGAAGATTACACGCTTATTTGAAAGTTTGTCAAAAATTTAGTCATTGGATATTCTTCCGCACCATCAATTGCACGTTTTAAAAATATGTTGTTTTATACAGAGTGTTCCAGATGGAAATGCCAGACTAAAGTTGCATTTTTTTTAATGGAACACCCTGTATATTAGTAGATAAAATGATCCGCGCTTGAAAGCTGGTTACAACGATATAATGTTGTATAGGCCTAAAGTTGATAGTTTCTGTGTAAACAATGATTTTACTTGATAAATTGATACATTTCAGTACGCTATTCTGCATAGGGAAAAACCAAAAATTCGAAACCAACAGAGTAGAATATTTTTTACTAGTATGGACTGTCGTTATTATGTGAAATAAATTCTGCAACTGCTCGTTTTATACAGGGTGTTCACAATTTTGCAAAATCGAAGAAATCTCGAAATTTTTAAATGGAACACCCTGTATATTTTTTGCTCATTGGAAAGCCTTTTCACTACGCTATCTATTGATACCTCATTTGATATATCTAGGATAGATCATTTTCTAATTATTTCTTTTTAAAGTTGAATTAATGAGAAATGCTTGTATTTTTAGAAGTTAATTTGCATTTCAAACCTACTGTAAGATCAGATATTCGACAAATAATCCATAAATGGTCTATAACAAGAAGGAACTCCATTTAGTATAAGAAACAATTGATTTTCACTCAGCGGTGAAAGGTAACATTAATTTAATATAAAGTAAAGGTGTCAGTTTTAAGCTTGTATACTAATAACCAAGTTGTACAAAATTTCGTTTTGTGTTATACAGTATTTCGTTCAATCTTTAAAAGAAATTGTTATAATGACTAATTTTAGTAGATACTCAACAAACGCAAGCTCCTACCTTCAATAGCTGTTACCTTTGAAATACCATCTATACTTACATCTCTCCACATACAGAACATTTAGATCGACTAAGGCCAGCTAGAAAAGAGATAGATGTAGAGTGGAGCGGTTGTAAAACATATACGGAATAGCACGCTCGCCAATGCGTTAATTCCGTATATGTTTTACAACCGCCCCACTCTAGATCTATCTCTTTTCTAGCTGGCCTTACTCGCTCTAAATGTTCTGTATGTGGATTTTCCTGTATTGTTAATAATACGGCCAGTTCGCTTTGTTTATTGATTACCGGTTTATTTGTTTCTCCCTTCTTGTAGGTTACACCATCAGTTTCTATAAATTTCTCTAATAATCTTTCAAATGCTTCCGGTCTTCTTTCAAGGTTTGGAACTCTCTGCATATACTCTACTTGCTAGGAGACAATTTGAATGAAAATCAATTGTTTCTCATACTAAATGGAGTTTCTTCTTGTTACAGACCATTTATGGATTATTTGTTGAATATCCAATCTTACAATAGGTTTGAAGTGCAAATTAGCTACTAAAAATATAAGCATTTCTCATTAATCCAACTTTAAGAAGAAATAATTAGAAAATAATCCACCCCCAGGTGCATCAAATGACGTGTCAATAGAAAGCGTAGTAAAAGGGCTTTCCAATCAGCAAAAACTATACAGGGTGTTCCATTTAAAAATTTCGAGATTTCTTCGATTTTGCAAAATTGTGAACACCCTGTATAAAGGGACCAGCTGCAAAATTTATTTCACATAGTAACGACAGTCCATACTAGTAAAAAATATTCTACTCTGTTGGTTTCGAATCTTTTGTTTTTCCCTATGCAGAATATCTTACTGAAATGTATCAATTTATCAAGTAAAATCATTGTTTACACAGAAACAATCAACTTTAGACCTATACAACATTATATCGTTGTAACCAGCTTTCAAGCGCGGATCATTTTTTCTATTAATATACAGGTGTTCCATAAAAAAAAATGCAACTTTAGTCTGGCATTTCCACCTGGAACACCCTGTATAAAACAAAATATTTTTAAAACGTGCACTTGATGGTGCAGAAGAATATCTGGTGACTAAATATTTGACAAACTTTGTAATCTTCCGTCCCCGCTTCGTTGCCGGACCCTGTATATAACAATAGCGGTAGAGTCGCTACCTCATTATCCAATAAGTATCTGATTTATTTCAGGCTCGAAAACGCAACATATTACTTTTACTAAAAGAACCCTAGTCGAAGTAATGTGTTCAAGTCCTTCTACGAAGTTTGAAGATAAATGTGATCATCTGCAAAGATACATCGTTGATGAAACTAAGTGCTCAGAAAAATCTATAAGTGTGGTTAAGCACCAACTGTCGCATTTTACTTCTCATTTTAAAGCTAAGCTCAATGCTGCAGAACGCAAAACAGATAGGCTTTTAGCTCAGAATGAATCGTGGCTAGATTCAAGTATGGTGTTTCCATACTTTGGAGTTAAATCAGGGAGTTCAGGAGGGCGTCCGAGTGTCATATTTTTAGAAAGCAGCGAACACTTCAAGCGTCGAAAAACAGAGAAACTAAGGTCAGAAGGCAGTACTGCTGAATTAGCGTATTCAGTTCAGATGAATCTTCGAGCAGAAGGATGTGTTGATAGTGCAAGCCAAGTCAAAGTCAAAAACACAGAAATCAACTTTCCTGTGCGGAAGCTCTGTCTGTATTCGTTGAGACCCAACTCACACGGCATCAAAACAATACATAATCAGGCAGAGTGACAAAGAAAGGTTTCCCTCCTATAAAAAGGTTCAGGAAACGAAACTAAGTTGTTATTCCAATCATAGAGACGTCAAAATAACAAACTATCGCGGAGGTTACATTCAATCTGCACTGGATCGCACGGTTGGACGTATTATGCAAAAAGATCTCTTGGAAGTGATAAAACCGGAAAACTTAAATGATGTAGTGCTATTGTCAAAGTGGAGGTGTGATGGTAGTTCTGGACAAAGTCAGAAATTTGGAAATGAAGATACTTCAGATTCATTTAAACAGAAACTTGTGTGTGGTGATCTAGAATCGCCAGTTAAAATTATTGTGTGGCAAAATCCACGGCCCTCTTCTCCACGTTTCTGCCGACCAATTGGACTACAGGTAATTCGTGAAACTGCTACCATAATACACCAAGAAAGAGATTATGTACAAAAACAAGTAGATAGAACAAGTAGACTTCCTCTTGCATCGAGATAGAAAGGAGACGAATTTTTATCAAGCATATTTTGATGTTTACCATGGTTGATAGAAAAGTATGCAATGCAGCAACCTCGACAACTCCGGAGTTTTGGCCAGTTTTTCGGCTTTTTGTCCCACTGTGCGACAGTGGTTTGATCTGGCTGCCCAGCTATTGGTATTCATTAAAATTTCAGCCATTTTGGACGCGCAGTTGTTCTTTGACAATCGTTTCAGTGAGTCGTCAAAATCGAGTATCGAGCCGTCCTAAAATATTTGTCTTTGAAAGGCAATATGCCAACGTAAATTAAAGATGAGTTGGACGCTGTATAAGGGGGCTCTGCACCATCATTTACCACAGTGAAATTTTGGGCAGCAGAATTTAAACGTGGCTGTATAAGCTTGGACGACGATGAGCGTTGGGGACGTCCAAAAACTGTAACCACCGACGATAACATCGCTAAGGTTCACCAAATAGTGCTAAACGACCGCTAAATTAAAGTGAGAGAGATAGCAGAGGTTATGAACATGTCAAAAGACGCGTTGGGTGGTGTGCTTGCTCACGTTAGACCAAAAACGTGTTCGGATGAACAGTTTCAACGCTGTATTGGCACAGTTTAGGCACAATAAATCGGAATTTTGACGACTATGATTTACTGTAGATTAAATTCGGATACACCATTACACGCCCGAAACAAAAATACAGTCAAAACAGTTCTCTTCAAAACAGGCTAAAAAAAAAAACAAAAGTGATGGTGACGGTTTTTTGGGATAGTCATGGAGTTATCGTAATGGATTATCTTCAAACAGGAAAAACCATTACAGGAGCATACTACACATCATTACTTGACAATCTAAAGGTAGATATTGCCTCGTCTCACCCTCACTCACCAGATCTAGCCTCCAAGTGACGTCATTTTGTCTCCTAATTTAAAAATTGCGCTCTTCGTAAAGAGGTACTTTGCAGAGAAAGCCACCTAGTGCTACTTTGGATGGGTTGAAGAGATGGTCGGAAACTTGTCAGACCACCTTCGTACAAGAAAATTGCAAGTAACTTCATACATTGAATTGAATTGAAATGAGACAGTTCTATCCGTATATTTAATACCTCGTTAGATTATATATTCGAAACTATGTTTCTAATCTAAATAAAATGAAAGATAAAAACTTCTTAACACAGACAACGCGAAAAATATGACCTGTTAAGCGGTCTTATTACGAATAATTAAGGAAACTGGGTTGGGCGACTATATTTACATCGACCGAGTACTGAAATGGTAATGTTTACAACATTTATGCCTTGCATGCTTTCGAAGTAATTTATGTGTATATATAGAGTAAGAATTCGCAGAAAGTCCTACATGTGATATTTTAGCAATAGTGTTCTATGAAGCAATATAAACGTTGCAAAAAATTAAATTCCTCGCGTTGAAGAAACGGTTAAATGTATAGTTGAAATAACTAATCGATGTTTGACATCTGAATGTAATAAAAGTGTAAGACTTGTCGTATAACTTACAAGCAAACTGTTCTAGTAGGTTTGTGACGCTCATGAAATGTTACGGTTATACTTGCCCTTATTGAATCTGCTATATAATAGACGTAGAATACCACATTGAAACGTTAATGTTAAAGATAAAATTTAATTTAAAAGAGGTTCTTTTAAACGCTACTACCCAACGTTTTTATTGAGATGTGTTTCGTTGGGTCTGTAACAAAGTTTATTTCAGATTTTAAAATAAGCTGAAGTTTAGGACGGATGAAATTCGTCTGTAGCACTTTAGGAGTATAGAACAGTTCTGTTAGCGTGTTCAATTACCCACCATAATCCACTTAGCACGGCAATCTCCTCTAGTAATTTAGTCATTAAAAGGGACTGTGTATATCGAAATGACACGCTCTTGACGAAGATTTAACAAAATTACTCTTCGTCATCAGCGTTACGAAATTTTGATAAGTAGTGGAAGTCCTTTTAAGTTGTATTTCACTATGTAGGAATGTTTAGCTTTAAATTACTCTACCTATAATATTTATGTATGTATATTGGATTGATATGTATGCTGTGTACAGTTTGGTTTATAAAAATTTTAAATTAAATTAAAAAACATAGTTGACTGTTCACCCGAGTAGCATTAGTTAGCGTTGCACAACTCGTCTGTAAACTTGGCATCTCATTTTTGATTGGACTTCTGATTGTATCCCAAAGAGTTTTAAAAAGGTTGAAAAATTGCGATAAGTGTGATGTGAGATTTTCTAACTTCAATTGCTAGGACTTTTAATGTGTTACAGAGCAATCCAACAAAAACATTGACATTCTGAAAATTTGAAACAATTTTCAATCTTAAAGTTTGAAAGTTATCATGATTTTTGTTATCTCATAAAAATAAGAACAAAAATAAATGTTGGAATTTTCAAACTTTTTGTTGGTGTTCTGGACAGCACCTTAAGAGTCCGTGCGAAAAATTTTGAGGTTTGGAATTCTTGGAGTTCTGGGTAGTACCTTATTGATACATATCAAATTTTGAAACGCTCAGATTGATATTTAGAAAGTTATGGCGATTTTTCGTATCTCAAAAAGATCAGAATTATAATTTTCCAAATTTTGAGTGATCGTCTTTCGAATTAAACGATATCGAAGGTTTCCAACGTTTCGTCACTAGCGTAAGTGGCTTCTTCAGGAGTAAAAATAGGTGGGGAGAGGGGAGGAGGCAAAACGTCACGGTAACTCGACCGTTTTTAGAATTTTTGTTGAAATCGGGGATAATTATATAAAAAAATAAAATTCTAAATATTAGAATTTTGCTTTTTTGTGTAATCGCGATGCTTATTGAGATTCGAAATCAATATTGAGCAAATTATCGCGATTTTTTGTACCTGATTTTTAAGAAAATGGGTTTAGAGTTGGAGTTCTAAGTGGTACTTCAAGCTCTAACGATACCAATTGAGACTTGGGAGGCTTAGATTAATATTTAGAAAGTTATTGTGATTTGTTTGTACCTAAAAAAAATAATAAAAAATCAAGAAGAAAAGGAAATTTCGAATTGTTGGCGTTTTAGGTAGCACCTCAACAGTTCCATCGATGAATGAAACAAGCTGCAAAACGCAACAAAAAAACATAAAAATGATAATTTTCCGTGGAGTTAGGGCAAATTTTATGACTTTTTTTCTTGATTTGGCAAAACTTGCCTCGAACAAAATAAAAATTTGAATTTTTCAAATTTTGAGTGATCGTTTTTCGAATTTTTGTTGGAGTTTGAGAAAATTATCACTATTTTTTGTACCTCAAAGAAATTTTAAATTTTAAAATATTGAACTTCTTGTTGTTTTATAGCGATGCTTATTGAATGTTTGTTCTTTTTTGCATCTCAAACAATTAGAAAAATAGCAAAATTCAAATTTTTTGTTATGTGGCACCTCAAAATTTGAATGATACTTATTGTGATTCAAAACGTTGAAATCAGTATTAAGAAAGTTATCACGATTTTTTCTGTCAAAGAAATTTAAGACAAAAAAGTAAATTTCGTATTTTGAAGTTGGAGTAACTAGTGAACTAAATTAGTGAAGAAATGTTTAGATGAACGAAAACTATCTCGATTTTTTGTACATCAAGAAAATGTCGGAATTTAAAATTTTTTTTTTGAAGTTCTGGACAACATCTTCAGAATTCCATCGATGCATTTTGTACTTTAAAAATAACAATTATAATTTTCAAAATTTTCAGTGTTTTATTGGAGTTCTTGATAGTGTGTCAATAGCTCTAGCGATGCTTATTGATTCAAAAGCTCAAATTAGCATTTAAAAAATTATCATTATTTTTTTATACATCAAAAAAATTTCTATTATTCACGTAACATGAACGGATTACGAAATTCTGGCTTCTAAATCTGTCCTAGTTAGATTCACTGACTGTATTTTATTTAAGTTTTCCTTTCGATCACTTTTGTTAGCAATAAAACACCAATAAAAAAAAAAAGAAACGGAGAAATAAACAATGAAAACTGTCACATTTAACTTTAATTAGCACTCACACTCTACACACTACAAATGGGCGCTCATGGTATATTGTTGGAATTCATCGTGCGAATGAATGCAATGAAAATAGATTAAGCATTAGAAGCGCACCATGTGAGTTTCGACCTTGCAGATCTCATCAGCGCAACTCTTGAATTCAAGAGTTGCGCTGATGAGACCTGGAAGGTCGAAACTATTACAGAGCTTTTTTTTTGTTGGTTTCTATATTGGCATTTCTCGACGTTTTCATATCAAAGAAATTTGATAAAAAACAATTTCTAAATTTCGGAATTTGTATTTTTTGTTGTTATAGTGATGTTCCTAAAAAATTAGAAAAATACCAAATGAACAAGTTTTTTTGTCGACTGTTATTTTCTTATGAACTCCGTTTTGGGGTGGTTTATTGGGTAAAGATTTCTTTTCCCAAAAATTTATTATAAGCTTCTATATAAAGCCTCTTTAAGAATATAAAAGAGAGATAAATATGCAAAATCATTTAAAAAGAGATTGTTATGGAAAACATACCCTTTCCGACACAAAAGCTCTGGTAGCCTTCTGACTATCGCGAGGAAAGGGTATACAAAAGAGATAAAACTCTTAACTATGTATAAGAAGATAGTTTTGTTTGTTTGTTTTCCACAAATAATTTTGCCCTAATTGAAAATGCCTTGCATTGAATGCTTCGTGATGAAGGAGGACTTCTTTATTCTGCTGACCTTATCAGCAATTAGTAGGTTATTTTTTTTTTTTGTTTATTTTTATATTGTATATATTAACGTTACTAAGAAACGGTCAATACCAGAAAACCCTTATAAGATACTATATAGATGGCTGCGCAGAATTTACTTCAATAATCATAATTTCATTAACCAACCAGCTAATATTTCTAAGTATAAATTATAGCCTTGTTAATGTTATACCCGTACGAAATACTGAAATTAATTCTTTCGCGGGTTATAGAAGTTATTGCGGCAATATTTAAGCTCCAGAGAGCATCAGTGTCAAGGCTAATATGAATTGGTAATTACATCTGTCAGTGTACGCAATATATTGCGAAATATTATGATTATTATATGGACGGAGTGAAGGTGTAATGCACTATCTGTACAAGTTTTAATTACGGAAGAATTCAAGGTTGAGGCAACCTTTAGTTTTTTTATTCTAGCTTAGAGATTATTTCACACTACGCAATTGAATTGTAGGGAAAAAACGATTAATGTTACTGTACTTAATTTAATTAATGTTTACATTTTCTACCGCATGTTTGTAATTCGGAAAAATTGTAAGAAGTGGATTTATGTTGCTATCTAAGTTGTTACATGTCGATACAGTAAGTGCATGTGCGTGTAAAAGCTACACACCCTATGTTTGTGGTGGCATAAATAAAATTATATTAGCTTGAAATAAAAGATGTTTGTTTGTATATTTTCTCTTTTGGTCTGGTATATTTTGGACTGTAGGTGAAATGCATTTCTAATAAAATCAGATCTAGACCAGCAAAATCAAAATTAATCTTATTAGTTGATAAAATAAGTCACCACCATATTCTGGATGTTAAAAAAAGTAATGTTGTGGTTTAAATGTGGAAAAATATGGTTCGATGATAGTCTGGAAAATTCTGGTGGGAAGCACAGAATTGCTTCCAACATTATTAACATTATTAGTAGAAGTAAAATTGGATAAAAAGTTTTGGGGTGAAGCAGTTGCAGCTGCCATATATCTTATTTTCCGACCACCAGCATCTAAACCAACTCCTAACAAAATTTGGAGTGGTAGGAAGCCGGGTTTTAAGTTATCTAGACGTGTTGTGGCTGCAAATTTTTTTGGTTTTAGAGTAAAACGTAAAAAAGAGGATCTAAAGTAATTGAGAGAATGATGTCTGTCGTACTGAAGAGTCGTTGGGGAACTCTATGGAGGGGCTGATCCTTCTTTGGAGTCCTACTACGAAGTATTTGGGTTTCATGTTGGACCAGAAGCTAACTTCACATACAGTATCTGAGGGAAAAGTTTTTCATCGCTAGGAACATGTTGATCCCACTCCTGGGCAGAGAAAGCTGTCTAAACCTGCGTAGAAAATTATTTGTATATAAAATCACGTTGAGGCCGATTCTTAGAACTTAGAACTCCCAAGTCTTGAAGACCATCTGAAGACCACTGCAAAAACAACCTTGGAAAGAGCAAGACAAACTACAAACCCACTGCTTCTGAGTGTCGTAGAACCCCAAGATCGACCACCACCTAGAGTAAGAGTTCGTCTTCGTTCACTCAATCGAAGTTGTTCAATAGCTAACTATCCTAGTAGACATTTCTCAAGCATCGAAGCACAGTAAACCGACCCGCAAGATGAATTTTCTAATCACCATCATCAATCCATCCTCCACCAGAACTTCAGCAAACACTTTTCTTTGCTGAGAGGCACATTTTCTTGGACGTTCACTGGCACAAACCCCCACAAGGCAAGAACAGCCTGAATACTTGAGGTAAAGGGTCTAAAGAACTGTGAGTCCGACCCAGTATAAGATAGAGAACCCAGAAAGAGTCACTTTTACAGGTTACTTCCCAACTTAATTCAAGCACATTATTTAGAAGTTTAGGATAATTGGTCTGTCTCCAACGATGAGGAAGGTAATCTAGACGAACCAGTTGAGTCTGGATAGTAATATTCGATATATTTAGAAAATCTAATAGAACTATCAAGAATTAAATGATCCAAACACCCACCACAAAACAAAAAATCAAGTTTGCGTGCAATGCTGGAAGAATACAATTCTCTGAATGAAAATGAGACCCGCGTGAAAAATTTTTTTGATTGTAAATGGATTTTTAAGACAAAGGAATGGTTATTGATGACGCCCAAACATATTTTCCTATAGTGTGTTTCAATTTTTTGCGATATGTCTTGATTTTGAGTATTTTTCAACAATTTAATAACAGCATTATTCGCGATTGAAATGGTGAAATCTTCTCCTTTCTCGTAAGCTTTGATACAAAGTTTGTACTAAAGCTTGTTGACACTTTACTCTACCCTAAAACGATTCCAAAAACGGCATCTTTGATATTACAGTTCTTTTGGAAATCGAGCACCGAAGAATTCGACTGTATAGCTTCCTGGAAGATAAATTACGAAAATATTCATTGAGATCAATTGAGACAACTTCTCTGCTCTATTTAGGTAAATCTACTATTTTTATTATTTATATTTTAGAGATGGTCAGTAGGAGTCCAGATGTAGTCACCTGAAGCGTTAGAATACAATAACACTATCAATAGCTCCAAAGAAGACCAAAGTTTTTAAGGTCGCTTACTCGTTATATCCATTTGATAGATTGGTGGCAGTGATAGCACTGTTTGCATAAAATTTCTTTCGCTTTCATTAAAGAGTATTTTGCATACATGAATGTTCATTTTTCTCGTTCGAAACTCTTTTATACTCGTAATCTTACTCATGACGGAAACTATTTAAGGCGTCATTATCATTAATTAACTCTGAAAAGTAATCTCGAACATACTATCACAACACATTATAGAATCTTGTTGCTCACGCATTCGCGCTTTTTGCATCTTAATAGCTTACTCATCGAGTGAAGTACAGAGAGGACGATAATTGGCCATTGTTTACACGTATTTTTCCTTCATTACTCGGACCGGCACGCCAAGCGGTGTCCTGCAAACGGCACTAAGAGTTCAAATGCAATGCGAAGAACGCAGAGCGGTGTACAGGTTCGGAATTCAAATCAAAATGTTCAAAATTCCACGTTGCACTACATTGCAGGATTGGCGTAACTGTAAATAAATCGTTTTTGCGCTTCTTGTAAGCGTCTCCAGTGGCTTGTACACTAAGGTCAATAAATGTTCGGACAGCGAAGTTATGTACTGAATAATTTATAAGTGGGCACGATCTATTGTTATGATAGTAGGGGTCAGACAAATTTATTTAACTTGATCTGGCAAGTGTGTATATGGCATTCTAATTCATATCAAGGTTTAGTTCACATTGGAACGTATCCCAATATGCACCATAGAAATATTATTAACTCATTTTGTTTAGAATGGTAATGAAATTCAACAGATTCAATGCAGAATTGATTTGGATTTTGAAGCAAAATATGGATGTCAAGCAATTTTTATAAAAGGAAAGGAAACCATTCTAGGTAACTATTAAAAAAAGTGACAGAAATATGGGTTAACAGTTAAAGAAACAAGGTCATTTGTTTACCAATATGCTTGTCATAAGAAAGGTATTCTATAAAGATGGCTATGATAAAACTGCTGTGATTTTATGAAACTATAGCAATTGGATGTGGCTTGTTTTGGATCCTACTCTCTCCTTTGTCCTCAGAGTAACATTACAAAAGAGTTTTTGAAAATAAATTTAACAACTTTGTACCTAACAGGATGACTTGAAGGGAAGTTAGATATAATATTGATCAAACAGATGCAAAAAGCAAAGTCCAATCTTCCTATTTAGATCTTTAATTAAGATCCAGCCTTGCACGGGCAAAATTAGTAGCTTTCATTTACATCAGAATAAATTATATCATATCCAAAACTTAATCACAAAAGGTCGATAAAAGGGAAAAAATGGCATACCATGGAGCACCTTAAAAGACTATAAAACGAAATTTTCAAGGAACCTCTATGAAAGTTTTGATGAAGTACCATCGATCACACTTTCTAAAATAGGCAGACCTTTTACTTTCACCAAAGAAACAGAAATAGAGTTAGTGTCTTACATTGTAAAAATGCAAGAGTTGGGATTCGGTTTGACTGTAAACCAAATTAGAAACTTAGCATATAAACTCGCTGCCAGTTCAGGAAAACCTCACTCTTTTAGTAAAGATAAGGAAATGGCAGATTGGCACTGGTGGGAAAAAATTAGAGAACGATATGGTTTGGCAATAAGACAACCTGAAAATCTTTCTACGAATAGGGCAAATATGGCTACTTATGAAGTTCTTCATGATTTTTATTCTAAATTAAAAACTCTTGCAGAAAAATTAGGAATCGACAAATCAGCAGACAGATTCTGGAACACTGACGAAACAGGTCTTACTTATGTCATGAAATCAAATAGAGTTGTTACCCTAGTTGGTAAAAAATATGTTTATAAGCAAAGTTATGATGAACGAGGCAAACTACCACCGTGCTTGGTTCCATAAATGCTGCTTGCTTCAATACCACCTTTAGTAATTTTTAAAGGTGTATGAATGATTGATTGACTATTAGATAACACAATTTCAGGTAGTTTAATACGGTTATTAAAAACATGATGGATAAATTCTGAGCTTTCTTAACCATTTTTTACGAAATATTTCACCTGCAAGGTGAGTTATCTTGCTGATGGATTCGTATGCTAGCCACTTAAGTCCTGAAACACTGAAACTTGCAGCCAATAATGAAATCCAACAAATCTTTAAAATCCAACAAATCTTTAAAATCTAATTGGAAGTGCGAGCTGGATAACTTCATGCGTAACAATCCAGGGGAAAAGCTATCAATGCTTGAGTTTAATCGATTACTGAAACCAGCCTGGCCAACCCTTGACCAACATCTATACTTTTGAAAAGACAGGTATATTTCCTATAAACACTAAAGCAATTCCTGACGACCCACTGGCGCGTTCTTTAATTATCAGAGCTTCCTCTGATACAGATAGTAGTAGAGCCTCGATAACTCGACCTCTTGTGATGGATAAGTCTACACTTTTAGTAGTTCCTGTTAGTGTTAAAGATCGTAAGATACAACCAAATAAGTCTTTGGCAAAAGTCATATCACCATCCGTTTTGGACGTTGTGTCATCATGCTCGATATCTGGTTCCCAACAGCCTTAACAAACTACAGTTAGCGTACCATCATCCTCTTTGAACAAACCTTCAAGATCTGGTTGCCAAAAGTCCTTCCTTGATTATAAGTAAATTTATCACGGATGTACCCGAGTTTAGCCTACCTAAAATAGATTGATTCTATGGAAAATGGGCGAATTCTATAGAAGGAAATGACTGAACTTCAATTCAGAAGTAAAGTTTGTGCTGCCAGAAAAAGATGATAAAAAGCAAACAAATAGGTAGGGAATCATTATAGTTTTAAAATTGAATTTATTTTTTTATTTGGCCTCTAAATCAAGTGTTTAGGCCAATTGACCGACAAGTTATAAAAAATACCTATTGCAATGCAGGTGATAGGAAAAGACTGGGATGCTTATAAATGGAAGGAAGTAACTACCACAGTAATTAACTCGCCAACATTTTCAATTTAACTGTGCAAAAGATATGTTCTGAAAAGATGGACAACCATATTAAAGTACATGGCAAAGTAAATTACAAAAGGGATAAAAAACATTTTTACAGGTGGCAAAATAATTATGTTAAATCCTGTTGTCATACAAGTAGGAATACCTGGAGCTCGTCAGAAAGCGGCATCCATGGACAATAACATTGTGGAGATGAATAGAAAGTATTGCCAAATTTAATTTTCCGTAAGGATGTAATTGATCAAGATAATAGCGATAATTGTTTCCTGTCAAAATAATGGTGGTCAAGAAATAGATTAAAAAAAAAGTACGATTGAATTTATTTTTTTCGGGATTCCATTATGATCCTGTTGACTTTTGGAGAGACGAATATGGGAAATAATAAAAGAAAATGAAGCTTTGGCGTTTGGGCTGGCATAAACATAGTTTTAAAAAATGTTAGGTTAACATTTGAAGTTGTAAAAAAATATTAGCTTAAGGCGGATCCGTTACAATAAGACTCCGTTTTTTAGAGAAAAGTACAACTGGCAAGAAGAACATACAGAACAGAAATTTTCTCCTGATCATGATCTGGATACTATATCGTCGAATTGGATTAAAACGAATATCTGAGGTGCTGAATATTTTATATGAGCTCGTCCATCATGTTCATTTGGGCATGAGAAAATTTCTGTAAAATAAATCCCCAAATGTCTGAATGTTGACCAGAAGAATGCAGTGAAGTTACTTTGGATGAAACTTGCGTATATTTCTATGACCCAGAAACAAAGCAATAATTGATGGAAAGGAGCCACTCTTGTTCTTCAAGGGCTAAAAAAATTCGTGTTCAAAAATCGGTAATCATGATAGATTTTCGCAATAAAGGTGGAACATTAACTGAGAATTATTATTCGACGTTAATGACCAGTAAAACAGGACCAAAAGCAGTTTATATCGATTATAGAAAACGTGTCTAATTGGGCTAAATTCGCTTGAAATTGGCATTAATCAATCAATTCTTATATTAAAGCAAAATATTTTGACCATCTGTATAAATTCAAACATAAAAGGTTCAAGTCTCAGAAGAAGAGATCGAAGGGAACAAAAGAGTAGATAAGCCTGCCAAAGAAGCAGCGAAAATGATTTTAATTGGAGCTTATCCCTGTTGTGGACTGCAAAAGAGCCACCTAACACAAGCAGTTAGCAAATGGGAGGTCAATAGAAAGGCCTCCCACTGGCAGAATACGCCAGGACAAAAGCTGGCGAAGGCATTGTTATCAGGATCACCTAAGACAGCGGTGATATCTTTCAACAAAGGGGATCTTGGATTGGTGGCAGGGTTGGTGACAGGTCATGTGGCCCAGCATGAAATCCCAGACCAATTTTAAGGTTCATCAAAAGCCTCCAACTAGTCTAACAACTAGAAGGGCAATATTGCCAGTGGCAGCAGTGCCACTGCCATAATATCTAGATTAAAGAAACTGCAACTTTGAGGAAAATAATGTTTTCATTAGAAGTACCAATTTAACTGATACTTCTCTTACACTATTTGATATTTTCAACAATAATTTTATCAGACTTATTATTATTAAGTTATCTACAGTTGAATCGTTTAGTATATGTTTCAATTATTACATAATAATAACGAATATTCATCATATAGTTTATCAAGGTTCACTAACCGTGTGTAAAATCCAGTCTTATGTGAAACAAGCCTAAGTCACAAAACAACATCTCTCCCGTCTTCTTGTTTCGCTACCTGACTGTACGTTATTCGCAACGATAATCGAAGCAGTCAGGACGTACATAATGGACCCAATAAGATCAGTAGTAATAAATCAAAAGTGATTAAAAGTGTACGTAGAGTATCAGCTGACGACATTGTGGCAATAAATTGCCATCGACCGTGATCGGACGACCAGAAGTATCAGGAAACTGCGGCAACATACAGAACCACTTCCTACTTCGTTTGTGTTCTGATCTACACCGCTAGACAACTTGACTGTGACAATGGACAGGGTCGTATTTCCGAAAAATTCCCACTTTGTCGTCATAAATTCAACGCCGAAGATCTTTAAGCGATACGAAATGAATAGGTAGCTGTCTATTTATTTTCTATGGGTGACAGGATGATGAGGTATGCTGATGCAAAACTGAATTTATAACATCGTTGTGTACACATTGAAACGTTCAATGCGTATTTCTTCTGCAAAGAATGTATATTTATGTATAAAATAAGTTATTTCTTAAATAATATTGAAACACGATCCTGTCGAATAAATTCTAAATTGGTACGTGCGTACATCTTGGGTTTAGAGCTTTTCTGAATAAGTACAGCGTCACCTTCCTTACTAATATGAGAAGTTGATGATAAACGTGATTATTTTTGGTATGTGGATATACAAAACGCGGCTTCGATAATTACGAAAACATATTTAACTACAACGTGAAATGTAACGACACTAATGAGGTTTGACGAAACGTGAACAAAATTTTAGAAGACTTTCACCACATCGTGTCAGGAAGTCATAGTTTTATTACATGTTTGCCGTCGTTTGATATAATCGTACATGTACATTTTTTATATTGTACGTGATTTGTTATGAAATATATGGGACTCGGACATGTTATTAGGTTGTATTATCTTGTATGAAAACTCGAAGTCGGATATTTAAAGAAGGATTAGTTTAAGTGTGACTGTATGCTGTAAAAAGTGATTCTTTTTTATATATTCTTGTGAATTGTCTATTCCGTCTATTCTTTCCATAATAGAGAAGGAAGAACGAGATATCCTGAAAGTGAGTAGTAAAAATTCTTATAATCGTCTATTACAAGCTATCGATTCTCTTAAAGAGGATGTTAAATGCGACAAAAATTAGAGAACTGAATCCTTTCAGGGAGAACTTTCTCTCGCAATAAGACAGTCGTTGTAAACTTGCTTCCAAAAATAAATAAAACCAAAAGAGTTCAGGAGTTTAGGCTCATTAATATGCTACCAACACTAGAGGCGATCATGGAAAACAACGCTCGAAACAACAACTCGACAATTTTTGTAAAAATGAACAAAACGCTTTCACTTAGGATCTAGCCTTTTTTGCGAAATTTAATATGGTGATAGGAAGCAAAGGTCGTCTTATTGTGGAAGGGAAAGTCCATGCACTCGGCAGCGTCCTATAGACCAATATGTTTGTTAAGCGTCCTTGGTAAACTGTATGAGCGTATGATCAAGGATAGGCTGGAAACATAGCTTGAGATATATGGTGCCCTGTCTACGAGACAATTTCGCTTCGTTAAAGGTCGATCTACAAGGCACGCAATAAGAGCGGTCGTAGACGCAATAAAAGCGGTCGACGATAGACATAGGGAGTCCAAGGAGAGCTGGGTAGCTGTAGTTGCTCTCGACATTAGAAATGCCTTCAATTCGGCCTCTTAGAACCGGATTATAGAAGCTATGATAAGCAAGAAGATACCGATATACCTGGTGAATACCATCGTGGACTACTTTAAGGAGCGCAAGATTATCCTAGGAAAATCCAGACTGGATGTGGGTGCAGGCGTTCCACAGGGTTCTGTGTTGGGCCCTACACTGTGGAACATCTTATATGACGGTGTTCTTGAACTAGAACTTGCGGAAGGGGTTTTATTGGCATATGCCGACGATCTCGCCATAATAATAGAGGCCGAGGACCAGAGAGATCTTATCTTTAAAAGCAATTAGTCATTAGAAGTCCTAGCTGCCTGGATGGAAGACCACGAACTAGAAATAGCTCCTCATAAGATCGAAGCTGCAATCCTCAAGCGGCCAAGAAAACGCGACAACATCTGCTTCAATATACTGGGCAACAAGATCCTCCCCAAGAAGAAACTGAAATATCTAGGCGTCATTTTGAACGATGGATTAACTTTTGTACCTCACATTAAATACGTAACCCAGAAGGCGGAAAGTAGTCTAGCCTCCTTGGCAAGACTCATGCCCAATGTAGGGGGACCGGCTTGCAAAAAGAGAGTAGCATTATATGGAATAGTCCAATCCCACATCATCTACGCTAGCCCAGCCTGGTCGCATGCTTTGGAGATGAAAAAAAAAACAGGAACCTCTTGGAGCGATTGCAAAGAAGGGCACCTCTAAGGGTAGCAAGTGGCTACCGGACCATCTCTACGGCTGGAGTACAAGCCATTACGGGGATACCTCCAATTGCACTACTGTTAGAACAACAAGGCACACTATTCAATCTGAGGGAGTCACAGTAGACTTCAAACAAGCGAACGATAAGAGGCTCTACACTAGCTAAATGGCAGAAGACATGGAAGGAGGAGAGAGATACAGCTGTTTCGACGAGGACCCTTATCCCCGATTTGATACGGTGGGTAGAGTGTAGACACCGTACAACAGATTACCACCTCCGCTCATATACAAAGAGATTTAAAATAACTCCCGAGGACCTTTGCATATACTTCAAATCAACTGATACGCCAGAACACGCGCTGTTAACCTGCAGGAGATGGGAAGATGATAGAATTAAATTGATGTCCGATGAAGGACAGGTAGTGACCAGTGCCAACATAATCACTATTATGACAAGATTCGAGGCACACTGGAACATAGTAGTTGGCTACATTAAGAAAGTCCTGTCAGACAGAGAAAGAATTGAAAGGGAGTTAAACAATGATAGGAATCAAACAGACAGTACCGCGTAGGGGAGAATGGAGGGCAGATAGCAGACAAAGAAAGGGAAAGGTGATCGGAGGTTGGTCGTGCTATCCGAAGTAATGCCAAAAACCAAAAAAAAAAATATGGTGATAGGAGAATCGAAGGAAGAAATAGAAAGGACAAGAAATGTGGTAGTAGTGTTACTTGTTTTGAAGAGAGTTTCCGAAAACAATAGATACGAATCGATTACTCGAAAGACTTATTAGATATGGTATAAACGAGCAAGCCTTTGGATAAAATATTATTTAGCAGACAAATAAACAAATATAAGAACGAAAAATCGATAGAATATGTGCAGGATAAATTTGATCAAATGTAAACAAAATAAAATATAAATGTATCAAAGACGAAAGAAGAATTATACTTATTTTTTTTAAAGAACATACCAATGGTTGGAAAATCTGGAATCAGCAACATTTAAAAATACGAAACACACTTATGGTAAACTGGTTCAGGAGGTTTTTAAGATATTATTCAATAATTTGAAGGTATTATGCATTTAAATGCATTTTTAAGTGTCCACTTGTCGAAAGAATTTAGTTCCTGGAAAGATAGTGAAGTGTCCATAGTCAAGCAGATACAAGATACAATCATAACGGAGGCAGAAGGAAGATAGCTTTTGATGTTTTTTTACATTTTTACATGCTAGTTTAAGATAAGAGAGGGTGGGTTTAGTTCTAAAATAAATTATAAAGTGGTTAATATCATAAATTTCCACTTACTACTCTTTGTGTTTACAATAAATCTTGTTAATATGTTTGGGTATTGATGCTTATCATTTTTCTCTTTCCTGTTCTACTTTTTCCTAGTTCTGGTTTTTCAAAAGTGAGAAAGTAGGTCACGAATTGTTTCTTCGCTTTCATGTTGACGTACGCCTGAATTCGAAGATTCGAGTATTTTCAAAGATGAACGTCGTAGATCAAAACAATTTAAGGAAACGTGTGTATAAGTTGTTTGGACAACACACAAAAAAATTATTTTGCATCATTTTTTACAAGAAAATGTCAGTCGTAAAACGATTTATTCAATTTTCTCAAGATACAGCAAAGAATTGCCGGCTGTTAGAATTACTATACCTGGCAGAAAAATGATATTAAATAGAAATCAATAGGTAAAAGTGAAAGACGCTGCAAAAAATCATCTTAGGACATCGAACAGAACTTTAGTACGTAAATTTCATGTTTCCAGGGAAACAATTCGTCAAAATTTGAAGAAACTGGAGTAAGTTTGAGTCAAAAATTTTTATCTGGTCTGCGATTTTTCTGAAAGGAATTTCATAGTTGTATATTCAGGATTCAAAGGCTCCAGCTATTAAAAGTGAGACGTATATCATTCCTTAAGAACTACCCACCAAAATCAGACAAAAGTGCGTTTCCTTGGTTGCGCTGGGTTTTTGGAATAAGACCAAGATATTGATAATGGCTTTGTAGTAGTTTGCATTGAGTAGAGTGGTTAAGCTGGCATTTTAGATGCCATATTTTCGACCCTAACCTGAAGATCTCGTTAATAAAAGCTGGGTAATGTGGTTGCCCATCTATTGATAGGTTACTCACCAATTTCAGCCATCTTGGACGCGCTGTTGTCATTTGACAATCGTTTGAGTGAGTCAATACCCAAAATATGGACAAAATCGAGAATCGAGCCGTCATATTAAATATTTGTTTTTGAAAGCCAATACGCCAAGGCAATTAAAGATCAGCACCATCATGTAGCACACTGACAATTTGGGCAGCAGAATTTAAACGTAGCCGTAAAAGCTTGGGAGACGATGAGCATTCGAGACGTAAAGTTCACTAAATAGTGCTAAACGATCGCCGAATTAATGTGACGGGGATAGCAGAGGTTATGAACATGACCACAGAACGTGTTCATCACATATTGAATCAAGATTTAGACATGAGAAAGCTGTCCACGCGTTGGGTGCTGCGCTTGCTCACGTTAGACTAAAAAACGTGTTCGAATGAACAATTCCAACGACCTGTTGGCGCAGTTTACGAGCAATAAATCAGAGTTTTGGTATCGATTAATTATTGTAGATGAACCTTAGATAGATCATTAGATGGCCAAAACAAAAAATACATTCAAAACAGTGGATTGAAAAGGGGGATTGGCTTCAAAAAAAAGCAAAAACTGTTTTTTTTTCGCTGGGAAAGGATGGCGATTGTTTTTTGGGATAGTCATGGAGTTATCTTAATCAATTATCTGCAAACAGAAAAAAACATTACAGCAGCATATTAGGCTTCATTACTTGACAAGTGAAAAATAGAAATTGCTTTGTTTCGCTAAGATAATGCGTCGTCTCACACCTCAACGGTTACCCTATCGAAAATCCTTGAATTACGGTTTGAACTGCTTAACCCCAAGCGACTTTTGTTCTCTAATGAGGTAATAATAAATTCTAACCTTTACAATTTAACAATAACTGACGTATATAATAAAATTTACATGAATTTTGTATTATTGTCTTGGTTGTGCGAAATTTTTTGAATAAAAAACGATTATATACCTTTAAGACCTATTTTTTCATGTATACAAAGCACTGACAAAACGAAATATAGCATCCAAAATTTTTATCAATTTAAAAATTTCATAGATAAAATACGAGGGAGCGTTTTTATATTCGCGGAATGAGCGGGTTGTAGGGGGGTGATTAGGCGCATTGGGAGCGTGGCCTGTGCAGCGACTCATAATTAGTATAAATACGAAGTTTCATTGTTATTAGACAGTTAGTCTTTGAGCTATCGTCAACCAAGTAACATAATCAGGAGTGAAAAATGAAATATGGAAAAAATCGTGTGTTCGCGTGCATTTTTGGACCTCTGTAATGAAGATAAGGATGGCGTATTGAGTCGAATTGTTACTGGAGACGAAACTTGGGTTCATCATTATGAATCTGAGTCCAAACAAGACTCCATGCAGTGGCATAAAAAGGGCACAGCACCTCCCAAGAAATTTAAAGTGTCACAATCAGCTGGGAAACTCATGGCAACAATATTTTGGGTCTCGGAAGGAATATTGTTGATTGATTATAAAGATAAAGGTGTTTCTATAACCGGAGAATATTACGCTTCAATATTAGAGCGACTAAAAGAAGCTATTAAAGAGAAAAGACGGGGAAAATTGACGAAAGGTGTACTGCTTTTGCACGACAACGCGCCCGTCCACAAGAGCCGCGTTGCGTTAGCTGCCCTGCATAAGGTGGGCTTCGAAATTGTGAATCACCCACCCTACAGCCCAGACCTGGCCCCGAGTGATTATTACCTGTTTCCGAAAATGAAAAAAGAGCTGCGGGGTAAAAAATTTACTGCCGATGATGAAGTCAAGGAGGCAGTTTCGGCGTATTTTGCAGATAAAGAGAAATCATTTTTTTTTGAGGGTATAAATAAATTAATTGAAAGATGTGAAAAATGTATCCGTCTTGCAGGTGAATATATTGAAAAAGAAAAATAATTTGGTTTTTTTATTTCGATCCCTTATCCCCCATTCCGCGAATATAAAAACGCTCCCTCGTAAATATACTTTATAACACTAAACTAGCTTCATTAAACATACTAACATTCTGACAGATCTGGCTATTACGTCCATAAAAAAACATTGGAATTAACTACAAGATTATACTCCAGTACCACAAATCGATTTCATAAAAGCAGTCGAACTAACATTAAATACAACATATTTCCAATAAATTTTTGGATGTGCTATGGGTGCACCAATTTCAATTGTAGTAGCTGAACTTGTTTTAGAGGACTTAGAAAATGAAATTTTACCAAATCTAAATTTCAAAACAATATTCTATAAAAGATATGTTGATGACTGCATAATAGGCATAGCAGAAAACAGAATCAAAGATATTTTAGAAGCCACAGAACAATTATCATTCAAAATTAAAATTTACAATCAAAAACGAAAACAATAACCAAATTAATTTTCTAGATTTAACATTAATCCGACAAGGAAACAGAATTTTAACAAAAAGGTACCATAAATCCACAGCATCTAACAGATATTTAAATTTTAATTCTTGCCAACACATTTCTGTCAAAAAGAGTGTCAAGCCCAATATTTAGACATGAAATAATTCTACATATAAAACATATCTTGCAATTAAATAATTACCCAATTTCTTTTATTAACAACATTTATAAAAAAAGATTTCATCCTAAAGAAAATAACGATCCTTCTCTTAAATATGTTGCACTCACCGTATGTTAATAACATGTCTGAAAAAATAAACAAAATTCTAATTCTAAAATTCTAAATTCATTGTGGAACAGTTTGTTTTTAATTATCGATAGCGATGGTACTGATTATACTCTAAGGGCATAATTAATCAACGCCACAAGAAATAAAATGCTTTGTTTCGAAATATAAAGCGTTACGTTTTTCTTTCTTCTTTTATTATGCAAATCAAGTCGATTAAGGAAGACATCAAGTTTCCTCTCCGTCCCCCTATATATGGAAAATTCCGATAATTATCTGAAAAGATTTACGACAGTAAAGCATTCGACCGTAAAAAAAAGAACAGCATTATTAATTCATAACATATTTTAATTATTAAAACCGAGAACTTTGCGTTCTCACTTTTTAAGGTCGAAATCGATAAAACGTGAATGAACGTGCATAACGCTTATCACCATGTAGAAGAGCGTAAACATAGTGCTCATCTAAAATAAATCAGTGCTTCTAATCGAAAAAGCTTCACTAGATTTACTGTTGCTTACCGTGATAGTACCAGCGACACCTACATCATCTCTAATTAATATTTAATTACAGATGGTCGGTCTTTTTTTTTAGCTTTAGCTGTTCAACTTAACACCACCGTTCGACGACCGATATTCGTGTTAGGTAGGCTTGGCTATCTAGATCTGCTTAGCTCTCGTGGGCGTATTCTCAATAATAACAATCGAAGATCTGGGTTCCACCTGTTCGCTGTACTACCTTTACATATTAGTGTGAACTTCGTTAGCTGTAGGTTGCTGAATTATTACGTGTCGTTATTATAAATGTGAGGATAGAATTAAAAAAAATGTATACATAAGTATAGACATAGGAATTTCTTGTAATATTGTACGTTTGGAAGGTCTTTTTAAGTGGTTTCTAGGGATTTATACAATAATGGTCAACTGAAAAAAGAATTCTTCAAAAAGTTCTTCTAGACAAACATAAATCGATAAGTATCCAATTATTAACACTCTGGAAGCTAAAGGGATTAAGGCTGTACTCTTAGCTATAGCAAAAACGTACGGTGCGTTTGAAACAGGCATTGGAGAGCAATATTTTCAGTTCTGCCATTATATTGAGTCACTTGGACCATTAGTGAAAACACGTCAAGGTGCTATCAGTCCACAAACCTTGTTGATGCCTGACGGCAAGACTTGTTGCTATCTTCCTTCTCCAAGGTTATGGAACAAATATTGGTGGAGGCAATCAACACCCCGAAAGGCCATTAAATAGGGTTTCGTGACACCATCAGTGCACAGCTTGATACAATCATACTACTACTAGCATCATAGAGGGCTGTAACCAAAAACATTACGTGGCCATGTTGGACCTAAACACTGAAAAAGGTTTCGACAACATCAACCTTGCGAGAATTCCATTAATCGTGTCCTCCGTTATTTCAGAGAAAACGTCAGAGCTTTTATCTAATTGTTAGCAAAGTGATATTGCCAAACACAAGCATCCAACTGAAAGAATATACAGGGTGTTTAAAAAAGCTGCGGCAATATTAAAGGGAGTGATTGCTCAGGTCATTTTATACAAAAAAGTTCCTATAAACATAGGTCCGCAAACGCTTCGTTACCGATCTACAGCGTGTTGAAGTTTAATTAAAAAAAAAAAAACAGTAAAAATTAGATTTTTCCAAAACGACTTGAGATATCATAATGAAATTTTAGCGTGCTAATAGCTGTGGGAGACACATACTTTGCAATACAACACGATGTTTTAGTCGTACCAGTGGCGCGCGTATTGGCACGTCACAGGCTATTTTTCAATAAAAAAATAGGACGCCGCTGATTTCTCTAAAAACAAAAATATTGTTTTATTCTTTGTTCAATTGTGAAGAAAAAAGCTCTCTTAACTTTTTATCGTACGACGTACCGCTTTTTAGTAAAAAAAAACATTTTAGTGCATGTCCATTTATTACAGAAAAAAAAATTTAAAGAAAAAGGGTTTTATTCAAGGGCAAAAACAAATATTTTACCAAACCAACAATTTTACCAACCAAAAATTACAAAAACTGTGCGAAGTGACCACCTCGAGCTCGGATGCAAGAATCCAATCTTCTCCTCATTGACTGGCGAACTCTCTCAAAAACATCAGGATCGGTTTTAGTTGAGTTTCACCCAGCAATGATTATTAGATTCCTTAAGTCTTCTACGTTTTCCAATGGAGTAGCGTACACCAAGGACTTCAAATGGCCCCACAGGAAAAAAATCCAGGGGATTTAAGTTCAGAGATCGTGCAGGCCATAAGTGAGGTCCACCTCGAATCATCATCAGGAATTGAGGGATTTGAACCATGTTGTGCAAAAGCCATTGACATAATGCAATGCGAGGAGGAAAATCAGCAGGAAGAAGTGCTTGAACGCGTTGTATATGGAATGGATACAACAAATTTTCCTTCAGAATGTGCCAAATAGTCCCATTACTTACATCCAAAGCGTCAGCAATTTTCCGAGTAGTAGTACCTCGATCTTCTTCAATCATGTCTAGCACATCCTCTTCCAGCTCTACCGTTCTTGCTGTCCTTGGCCTTCCTGCTCCTCCATTTCGTCTTAATGTGCCTGTTTCTAAAAGACGCCGATGAATACTTTCGAAGGCTGGCAGCCGCTGAACAAATCCTTCATGAAACTTTCATGAAAACATACTACAGCCAAGAGATAAGACTGGCTACTGCACTCTTTGTCTTTATGACATGATGACTACAAACTGGAGAGTTTGTAATGAATAGTTTCAGAAAAATAGGTACTCCTTATGAACAAGAATATTTTGACAGATGCTGACTTTATAGTTTTAATACAAGAATCAGGAAAATCCTATGGCCCTCCGACAATGTCAGATAAAAGTAGCCTGCTTATGATAATTGATTTCCTAGCTTAGATACGTAAAATGAGACTTAATTGCAGATCATGTCATATGTTCTAACTAGCATCTTTAAGGGGTACTCAATCTATCTTGTTTTTTATGGAATTGTTAATCGTTAAATAAAAGGAAAAGCCTACAATCGAGGCTGAAAAGTTGTAGACAAGTGTAATAACTCTGCAAAGCAGCCCTAACATATTCATTACAAGAAGAAAGAGCGGCCAAAAATAAATTATCTTTTGAGGAAAAAAATCCTTAAAGGAAGAGAAAAGTTCAGAAATTTGAAGAAATATAGAAAAAAATAAATAAAAAGGGAAGCCAAGGCAGACTCTAGATGAAGGTAGTTCTTCAGAAGATTCTATTGGTGGTGAAAATTTTGTCGATGGTAGCAGTGATTGGAGTGATTTGGGTGAAAAAGCCAGAAAATTTTAACAGTAACATTTTAATTACATACCTATCATATCAAAAGCTTTGTCCCTACTGACATCAACGTCCAGCCCAAACCACTAAAAGTTGAAATTTGGAATTTGGAGGCTTTATATTGTAGGCGTCATTTAAACAGGGATTTTTGAATATTTCATCCTTATGGCTGTGAAAGAGGGTGGCAAAGTTTCTACAAAAATATTTGCAGCAAATGGCATTATAATGTAAGTTACGAAGAACAGTACTTACTTTACATCCTTTACCGTTACGTTAAGGTATTGGGATTTTGATATGTAATTGCATCGCGATAGTACAGGATGACAGAAAAAAGTACATTGCATAGTGCCACACAATAGAGTACACTAAAATAAGAAAAAAAGTTCCTATGAACATGGGTCCGCAAGACCTTCGGTTAAAAGATACGGGGTGTTGATTTTTTTTTAAATTTATTTGCAAAAACAATGATTAATTAAAACAAAAAATTAAGTATTTAGAAGATGTTCAAATTGTTGCCCTTGTACTTCAATACATTTTTTCATTCTTCTTCTTAATGATTGACGGCATCTTTGAAATATTCCTGGGTTATTACGAAATCTATCTGCTGATTCCATAATTCTTATCCACAATTGTTCTTCATTATGTATTTCTACAGCATAAACTTCATTTTTCATAAATCCCCAAAATGAAAAATCGAGGGGATTAAGGTATCGGGACTACGAGCTGGCCAGGGTACAGGCCCCCCTCGACCAATCCACATATTTCCAAATCTCCTGTCCAAATATTCCCTTGCCACTCGAGAAAAGTGAGCTGGCGCCCCATCATGCATGTAATACATTCTTCCAGTAATGGCCAATGGGACATCCTCTAATAATGTGTTTAAATCATTCTCCAAGAAATTTCGATACAGTGCACCTGTCAATCGATTGGGAAATCGAAATGGGCCAATTAAATAATTGTCAATTATACCTGCCCACACATTAATTGAAAACCCATATTGGTGACTTCGAATTACAGTTTGATGAGGATTTTCATCACTCCAATGGTGCATGTTATGTAGGTTCAGTATACCATCACGACTAAAACCAGCTTCGTCAGTAAACAAAATTGATGAAATAATGTTTTGTCTTTGGTTTTGCAACCATTGGCAAAATTGTACACGAGGAACAAAGTCATGTTCCAATAGTGAATGAATTTTTTGGAAATGATATGGGCGAAGAAGTTGTTCTTTGAAAATTTGTCTAACTGATTCACGGTTAAGGTTTCGTACCGCTGAACTTGTTTTTCTGGTGCTTGTTCTTGGATTATTTTCTACCATTCGTAAAACAGTTTCTTCGTTTCGCACAGTGCGACGAGTTCTGGAAACCCCACTATTCAATTTTGGTTTTCTAAAACAGCCATCTTCTCTCAAACGCCTATGAACATCAATAAATGTTCGAACATTAGGAACTTGTCTTAAAGGATATCTTTCTCGATAAATACGTTGAGCTTCGTAAGAATTTGATCTAGCTTCGCTGTAACACATAATCATGTCCCTGTATTCTTCAAAAGTGTAGTGAACCATTTTTGAAAGCAAATTTGAATAATCAGTGAGAAAACCAATGAAAAACTTGATCACGAACACAAAATTCCTCAAACAACAATTACATCAGTTTGACAAGTGTCATTATGACACATTATTCAATTGTTATTTTTTGATTAATTAGCGCGCATTGTCGGCTTTCAGATGCATTTGTACTGGAACCATAGATATTCAAAAAAAGCCAAAAAAAAAGAAATAAAATTCAACACCCCGTATCTTTTAACCGAAGGTCTTGCGGACCCATGTTCATAGGAATTTTTTTTCTTATTTTAGTATCCTCTATTGTGTGGCACTATGCAATGTACTTTTTTCTATGTCACCCCGTATATCAAAATATATTTAACTATACATATACATGTCTATCATTGTTCTAAACACAAAATTTTAAAATATTCGATCACTAATATCATAAATTTATAATGAGCTTTGTAATTGATGGTTAGATAATTTCCTTCTTTTAATTAAGACGCTTAAGTTTTACAAATATGGAATTCCTCGTATCCATCATACCAACTCCCCATTCAAATCGTTTCACATGTGCTCTACACCTACACATCCAATACACCTATTGTACGATCACCGATTACAATAGACGCACAGCCTGGCTATTGACCAAGAAGCTTAATGCTACGCTCATATGCTCGTAGACCTATCGGGACACTATCATCCATCGATCTATCGACGCACTAATAAAAACGAGAGTTAAGACACCTCGCGTTTGTCCACCCATTCAACTATACAGATATCCAATGGCTATCAATTAATGGAGCAGTTTCGATTACAATTAGTTACGAAACCAAATACATACACATATATACGCATAAGTAAATGAGCACATCATTATTCCTACGCCACATAGACATTATCTTCGATCACTAATAATTGCTATTATTAATAACGGGAATTGTCGGCAATCAGAACTGGGCATTGTTTGAAGGAATAGCGTGTCGAATTACAAATAAATCTCGAAGAGAGGAAACGAGACGACGTACTATAGACGCCAGGTGGTGAAAGCAGATAGTTTATCTCAGTTTATAGATAGCTGAGTTACGAAGGCGTTCTAATAGAGTTCTGTTCTCTGGTTCGACTACCTAAAGTCAATGAGTAACGAAAGCAGTTGGGCAGCAGATAACTAATTTGGAAAAAAACTATCAATTTTCACGTTTTCTCTTTTAATATTTGTGGTAGGGTTTTTTATTTAAATAATTAATGTTGACAACACAAATTCCATATTATCATGCATCATTTTGCCATCCTAGTTTAACTCCTTGCGGGTTGGGTACCAGGTACGAGGCCTGTCTAAAAACTATCCAACCTTAATTCTCAAAGCCAAACAATTCGTAAGATTTAGCAGGTGTTTGGAGAAGATGCGATGGATGTAACACAAATGAAAGAATGGTTCAACCGATTCAAAGATGGCCGCCATCAGCGGAGAGTGAGCAGCGTTGTGGCAGGCCCCAAACTGCTCGGAGTGCAGCTAATGTTGAGAGGGTGCGAAATTTGGTGATGGCAGATCGTCGTTTGACAGTGCGGGAGATTGCAGAAGAGGTTGGAGCGAGTAAAGATTATGCACATGCAATTTTGCGTGAAGACTTGAACATGAACCGAGTGGCTGCGAAATTCGTCCGCCAACGCTGATCCTGGGTGTCTGAACACCGTGATAACTGGAGATGAGTCATGGGTGTATGAGTACGACCCAGAAACAAAAAGACAGTCGTCCCGAAGCAAAATCAAGGTGATGCTGACTGTTTTTTTTTGATGTCCGTGGGATTGTGCATCACGAATACGCACCGGAAGGACAAACAGTGACAAAAGAGTACTATCAAGAGAGAGAGAAGTTCTCCGGCGACTCCGTGACGCAGTTTGGCGCAAAAGACCAGACATGTGGACGGCACTTGCACCATGACAACGCCCCTGCACATTCATCCCAATTGATCCACACTTTCTTAGCCAAACATGGAATTACAACCGTTCACCAACCTCCAGACCTGGCTCCTTGCGACTTCTGGTTGTTTCCAAAATTGAAGAGGCCGTTTTGAGAGTAAAGAAGAGATAATGAGGAACGCGACGACGGAGGGTGAACACCATTCCAAAAGAAGACTTCCAGATGTGTTTGCAGCAGTGAAATGATCAGCGGGCTAAGTGTGTGCAAGCACAAGGAGCCTACTTTGAAGGGGATTAGGGTCCCAACACTGTCAGGTATTCTAAATATTTTTTCTGGCTAAACGTCGGATACTTTTCAGACAGGCCTCGTATACAATTTACCACCCCCTCTTGGGGTTTGAATTTTAAAAAACGCCGAAACACCTGCTGCAATAATTGTGATGAAGCATATGAATACAAAGTTCTGAATAAATTTGACCATGAGAAACGTTTTTTCTATAGAAACATTGCCACATTGATGTAATTAAAAAAAAAACCAAACATGTGTTTCATGAATTGCAGTAAGGAACATCGTCTCCGAATTTCTACCCCATACGGAGCTATAAGTGCCATAATGCCAAGGAAGTGGTGGTTCCTTTGTGGTTCAGTTCACTTATGAAGGTTTGCCAATAACTGTGTTCGTTCTTTTCCTGCTAGCTTTACTGTACATAACTTTCAATTCGGTTGGTTAGTGAAAGATCAGAAGAATGTATTACTGGGGTAACTGCAAAAGGGACTAAGAAAACATGCTATTCTAAGAACTCTGCTTCTGATTACTTGATTAATCCGTAGTGTATAGGGATAAATGATGAAATTGTTGTTAGAAATGTGGCCTATATTTCAATCAAGATTTTTTCTCTTGGCTCAAAATATTTAAAAATTAACTTTTATATTTTTAAACTTAATGTTCATTGAAACATTTGTACAAAGGTCTTTGAGCTGTTATGATACCTATTTCATTCATAAATTCACTCTAACGGTAGCGCTATAAATAAACGGTTCTAAACCTCCGGTAATTACACTTACTTTTGATCCCACTTTTAACCTAAATCATAATTTAGGAGCTGGCTTAATGTTTACCGAGGACAAGTACCACTTGAATCAATAAACGTAAATAAACCGCGTACTTCTGTATACATGCATGTGGGTCAAGCTTTAACGTATGTTTTGTCTATCAATTTCTAATTTTACGATTCCTACTTTCGGGATTATGAGGTATCTGACATTTTTGTGGGCGTTAGTTGATTCGTTTAATTACGATTATAGTTACGACCAGTTGATCTTGATTTATCGATACTGCAACGATGCGGTAGATATCAAGCGTTCGGATTAACTATTCTAGAGCTATTAGGTCTCACGAACTATGTACGTAGTAGTAAATACGGCTAAGAGTATAATTGTAAATGCTTATGATGCTTTCAAAGCACATCTGCAAGACTGTTTGATGATTTTACGGTAACTGGTAAATGGTTATGCATATACATACACATTATGTGGGCATAAATGTAAGATGTTTATTGGTTATGAGTTCATGAACAGTTTTCGTTACTTATTCTGCATTCTATACTTTAATAGCTGTTTTGATTTGTTTTCACTGTGTGATAAAGAACACATCAGTTAAATGTTTGAGTAGGTCAATTGTTTAAGCTCGACTTTATGTTGAGCCACACTTGAATCGTAAGGTGTGAATGGGTCTAAATCGTTTTATATTCTAATGCTTTTTTATCGCTGAAGTATTTAAGATCAATGTCAAAAATAATTTATAGTGTGCATTATTTTATGAGCGTAGTATGTCGTGGTGACTTTTAAAGTACTACTAAGAAGTAATTAAAATAGTATTTGCAAAATAATCACAATTATTTCTTGTAGAAGTGTTTTTATTTATTTTTATTGGTTTAATAGCCTATCTAGCCCCAGTTGATTAGGCTCATCTTGAAATGAATACTTTTAAAACCACTTCAGACTTTTCTTTCAGAGTCGAAATTTTCAAATGTTTTTCAGAAGTTGTCTGTGCTGTTTTATATTTATTTTAGTCTATTTATTGAAGCTTTGCTATAGAAATTTGAAGAAAATCAATCAGCATTCGAGAAACAAAAAGGCAGTCGTCGCAATGAAAGCATCCCGATTCTCCAAGGCCGAAGAAAGCACGGCAGGTGCGAAGCAAAATCAAGGTGATGTTGACTGTTTTTTTTTTTGATGTCCGTGGAATTGTGCATCACGAATACGCACCGGAAGGACAAAATGTGACAAAGGAGTGCTATCAAGAGAGAGAGAAGTTCTCCGGCGACTCCGTGACGCAGTTCAGCGCAAAAGACCAGACATGTGGACGGCGAACTGACGGACGAATTGATCCACACTTTCTTAGCCCAACATGGAATTACAACCGTTCGCCAACCTCCTTACTCTCCAGACCTGGCTCATTGCGACTTCTGGTTTTTTCCAAAATTGAAGACGCTACTGAAAGGATCCCGTTTTGAGAGTAGAGAAAAGATAATTCGGAACGCGACGACGGAGCTGAACACCATTCCAGAAGAAGACTTTCAAAGGTGTTTCCCATTCAGTGGGCTAAGTGTGTGCAAGCACAAGGGGCCTACTTTGAAGGAGGTTAGAGTCCCACCACCGTCAGGTATTCGAAATATTTTTTCTGGCCAAAGGTCGACAAAGACAGGCCCCGTATACAATTTGCCACCCCAAATTTTAAAGTTTTGATTCATCACTCTCCAACACATTAAATTTGTTTTCTGTTCAATTTCTTCTTTTTCTGGTTTTGTCCTCCTTCCTGGCAGAGCACTTTGCTAATCGAGCATCATCAGGTACGATAACATTGGATGTTTATTTCTCAGATCATAGATGTGTCATTCTTAATTTTCTTCGAGAACTGTTTACGATGGACAAAATAAAGGAAGTACTTAATGAAAAAATGATGTTTAAAACAACTAAAACGAATTTGCCTTTTGATAAATGAGACATGGGAAGGACGTATATTGCGGTGAAGGTATGAAGGACAAGTTTGCGTTGTTCATAAGCACTTTATCGTTTCACCACAATAATGCTCTTCCATACAGATGGGTTGCCAATGTTCTTCCATACAGACTGGTTGCCAATGTTCCCAGAAAGCCCAATCCATGGATTAATGAAGAGCTCAAATCCTCCTCAAATCCTTTGATTGCTCATTGGCTATTAAAGAGAAACGTTTCACTTAATACATGAAACTAGACATTAAGAAGTATATCTGAAAATTATTTTTGACTATACATTTTTTCGCATTTTTAGCAGAGGCTGACCATTATCTATACGTACTTATTTTGTCTTTTTTTTTCCTTGATGCGTATGTTCAGTGCATTTAACATTTTTGTTAAAAAATTAATATTTACATAGTACTATTAAAAATAACAGTACTGCCACAAATGTGAAGTTTAAAATGAAATAATTGGGGATTCTTTGATCAAGAAATAGGAGATGCTTTAGTCAAAATTTTAGCGGTATACAGGGTGTTCAAAATTTAGTGCCCAATTTTGGAAAATTTGAGCAACTTTTTTACAGTTTTTTAAAGTAGAACGCCTTGTATATTTTTACACAAACGGACGCAGAGCTTAATTATGAACAATTTTTGTTAATAGAACTCTGTGGCTATCTGTAGTCGTTTTTGATAAAAATGGAAAATTCATAATACGTAATTATTTAATTTAAAAATGAAAAGAAAAAAAAAAAGAAAATAGACACTATAGAAGGTTTTCATCTGCCATATGTTGATTAAAGAATCCTCAATTATTGCATTTTAAACTTCACATTTGTGGCAGTACTGTTATTTTTAATGGTACTATGTAAATATTAATTTTTTAACAGAAATATTCATTGCAGTGAACAGATGCATCAAAGAAAAAGAACAAAATAGGTACGTAGAGATAATGGCCAGCCACTGCTAAAAATGCAAAAAATACAAGGTGTTCTATTTAAAAAAAACGTCGTGCAATTGTGGCTATGATTTTTGGAACACCCTGTACAGTCAAAAATATTTTTCAGCTGTTCAGCTGCAAGACCCTGTATACTATGACTCCGATACAATTACTGCAGAATTCAATAACCATTTCTTGGACAGCATTTCAGACAATTTAAAGAACAGACATTCAGCAGGATTCTCACGGTTTCTCGTGCATAATTATTAAGAAATTCAAATGGTTCTTAATTGACATACGAGTGCTGTTCGATATTAAAGGTCCAAATCAAAATTTCAGTAGTGTTGCCTGTCTAGTCGATTAAAGTAGTCCACAACTGTGTCTTGCAATTCCTGTTGACTCGTAAAGCATTTACCCGCCAAAAATGTCTTCAAGAGTCCGATTAAATGAAAATCGGGTGGGGAGGAGGGAGGTGGTGGTAAATCGGGATTATGTGGGGAATGTTGGAGGATTTCCCACTTCCGCTGTGTCAACCACTCCCAGTCCCGGTCTTTTCCTTCTAATAGCTTTATATAATATCTGGAAAGTTTTACAATATCTGTTGCTGTTAATGGATGTGCCTACTTCAAGGAATTCACGGAGCAATAGGCCTTCACTATTTCAGAACACGGTGGCCATGGTTTTGCTGGCAGATGGTTGAGTCTTGAATTTTTTGTGAACTGGGGAATCTGGATGTTTCGACATCGTAGACTGTTGTTTCGACTCTGGGGTAAACTAATAAACTCAGATCATCTCCGGTAATGATGTTTTCAATGAAAGAATGATTTTTGTTGATATCGGGTGAGATGTTGACGCACTTATTCGATTGGTTTTGTGGATCTCGGGGAGCATTTTCGGCGTCTAATGAGACGAAACTTTGCAAAAGTTTCCAATCATTTCTGCAATTTCACAAATTTGAATGCGAAGTGTTGCAACATATATTATTTAAAATTTCAAGTTTTTGTGATTAATATGACTTTTGACTGTGTCCAGTGTCCAGCATGAATTAGTGCTATTAAAGTTGAAATATTTTGACGTATGACGGTGTCATACCAGCTCTGACGGCAAAGTGAAGATCCTAAATTGAACTCGGGGGCCCAGTTTTATTCAGCCATCAATGACATCGTTGAATTACTGTCAAATTTATACATGGCATTAGATGCCAACCATATATGTGTACTTGTAGATGAAGCCAACCTCAATATTAACAACCTACTAACCATATTATACACTGCTCAAAACATTAGGGGAACAGTTTTTTCAGAACTTTTTAAATAATTGTTCTCAGCAAATCAAATTTGGTATGCTTCAACGGCTTATATTTAACTTAAGAAAATTACAAAAACTATTGTACAACTTTTAGTTACTTCGAAGTTACAATTAAAAATGTAAATTAATAACACACAACAAAATGGAAAAAATCTAGTATGCTTTGAATTGACGTATGAAAGCCTTCTACAGATGACAGATGAATTCAGTTGACTAGAAGTTCTTCACTGGATCTCTTGGTACAGAAGTAGAACACTAAACACTTTAACCCACTGAACACCAAACAAGTTTTAACTAAAACACCGACGCGTTTCAACAGCAATGGTGTCATTATCAAGGCGATACTCAAACTAAATTAAAATAAAATCTACAAAAACAGGTAACCTAAATGTTATGCACGGTCAATCCGATACGCATCAACTTTTCCAAATCCATTCCCGGAAAAAAAACAAATAACCAGCAGAATAAACATGAGTATCGAACGTGTCAGATCATTTAAATTGACGCAATCATTAATGTTTCTAATTGACTTATTTTTATAAAGATTTTCTAAAAGATTGACAGATGAAATCGATAGATGACTACTTTTTAGTTAACTTTTTTAATTGTCTATGTTCTTGATTTCAAATTCAATTGTTTTAAACACAAAAGGTAGAACACTTTTAATTTTTAACGATTTCTCCACTCTTCTGACAGTTTTCACTAGCAACTTGAACTTAACTAAGATGCCTCATTTTACTTCTAGTCAAACACGAAACACTTTAACCCACTGAACACCAAACAAGTTTTAACTAAAACACCGACGCGTTTCAACAGCAATGGTGTCATTATCAAGGCGATACTCAAACTAAATTAAAATAAAATCTACAAAAACAGGTAACCTAAATGTTATGCACGGTCAATCCGATACGCATCATTAATTTCCGATTAACGAAAACAATGACGAATACGGTATAGGTCCATTGTCACAGTTCATTACACATGACTTATTTTTATATATTTCTAAACTTTCGAAAACATTTAGAAACTTACAATTGTTTATTTGTCTAATTAATTTAACATTCGTATGATCGATATTATTTATTAATGTTACTGTCTCGAATAATTGCAAAAGTAGTGATAAAGTCATTCGTTACGCGAAAGAAAAATGGTTGCGTTCAGAAATCGAATATCTTTTTGCCAAACGCAGTAAACTTGAGATTCAAGTTTACCAACTTTGGAAATTTTTAACATTAGATCTTAATGATGTTGAATATCAACTATGGTGTGATTTTCAACAGAACATGTTTATTTCAATGGATAGGAAAGTTCAGAATAAGAAATTCTCTCATGATAGGAAATTAAGAAAGTTAGGTTGTTTTTTAAAAAATAAACATCATGTTCCGATGAATACCATTAACATAGTAGAAAATCATTCTTCGCAAACCTTTAGTGAACGGGAACTTAATCTTTTGAATAAAGGATTGAAATTTGGTTTGCAGACTCCTGAATCGAATGTTGAGTGGGTTATTGCCGGGATAGAATCCTCTATCCAGCGGTTTCCTGAGCCCACAAAGCAGTTTGTTAGGGAGGCCTGCAAACATACTATTTCAAAAAATTTGAAATCCTATAAATCACCTCAGAAATCCGAAAACATTAAAATCATTAAAACTTTGCGGGAAAAAGATTGTTTTTATTTGAAAGCTGACAAAGGAAACAAGGTTGTTATTTTAGATAAAGAGGACTACTATGATCGGGTTAATGACCTGTTGAGTAGTGGCCCTTATAAGTCAATTTCAAAAAATCCTTTACCGAAAATGATTAGAGACGTCAACAATGTGTTTAAAACTTGTAACAACCTTGTTACTGCCGATGTTTGACGTAAGCTACATGTTTCTAATCCTGTTGTCCCTAAATTATATTTTTTTTTTTTTGTATTATTTTTCTTGGCGTATGTAAATACAAAAATTTCCCAAACGCCAATTAATTAAACATATTTTTATATAAAAATATGTATGGCATATTTTTATATAAAAATATGTTTAATTAATTGGCGTTTGGGAAATATTGCATTATTGTACCTAAATTATATTGTTTACCTAAAATCCACAAACCTGGCAAGTCGGTAAGGCCAATTGTTTCGGCAATTGACGCACCGACTTATAAGGTTTCCAAATGGCTGACCAATGAATTTAATAATTTGCCAATACAGCAACCTAGTTTTGCAGTAAAAAATTCGTCAGAATTTATTAAAGAAATTCAAAATATTCAGTTGCTGGAGGGTGAAATATTGATTTCATTTGATGTTAGTTCTCTCTTTCCTAGTGTACCGATTCCAGACACCTTGACATACCTCGAGGACTTGTTGCTTCAAAATAGTTTGAGTCAACAATGTGTCCAGGAATATATTCGCTTAACTGACATCTGTATGAAACAGAACATTTTTCAATTCAACGGGGATTTTTATGAACAGCTGGAAGGAACGGCAATGGGTAACTCCTTGTCGCCCTTTTTGGCTAACCTTTTCACGAGCCGTTTTGAAAAGGACTTAGAATCTGAGAGCGAATACTTTCCTAGGGTTTGGTTGAGGTATGTGGATGATATTTTCGCTATATTTGACACTAAAAAATGTAATATTGACGATTTTCTCAATAGATTAAATAATCGGTTGGAAACCATAAAGTTCACTTGTGAAAGAGAAGAATACGGTCAGCTACCCTTTCTAGATACTTTAGTAATTAGAAATAACAATAGATTAGAGTTTGACGTGTATAGAAAGGAAACCAGTACACTTCGCTACATTCCTTCAGATTCCCATCATTGTGTTCAACACAAAATGGCAAGCCTGAATTTTTTGGTCCACAGACTTCTCACTTTTCCCTTGCACAAGGCGAGGTATGAGAAAGAGCTTAAAATTATAAAAGATGCGGCTAAGTGTAATGGTTTCCAGCCTCAGCATATCTATAAGTTAATTAGGAAGTTTAATTATAAGAAAACTGTGAAAGAATCTACGACTTTTCGGGAGGATGTTAAAGCTTCACCCGTTGTTACCCTCCCTTACGCTCCCTTTATCACTAAAGGTTTGAGTAAAATCTTCAAAGAGCTAGATCTCAGAATAGTTTACAGTTCTGGGACTAGTTTACGAAGTCTCATCGGTAAACCTAAAGATAAAATACAACCTCTAGAAAAGTCAGGTATTTACGAAATCAATTGTAAAGATTGTAATCAAAAATATATTGGGCAAACCAGGAGAGCAGTCTCAACTAGATTTAAAGAGCATATGGCTCATCTTAGATTTAATAGAATTGAGAAATCGAGCGTTGCCCAACACATTTTTGAAACAGATCACAACATCGATCATACGAATGTTAAATTAATTAGACAAATAAACAATTGTAAGTTTCTAAATGTTTTCGAAAGTTTAGAAATATATAAAAATAAGTCATGTGTAATGAACTGTGACAATGGACCTATACCGTATTCGTCATTGTTTTCGTTAATCGGAAATTAATGATGCGTATCGGATTGACCGTGCATAACATTTAGGTTACCTGTTTTTGTAGATTTTATTTTAATTTAGTTTTATTATCGCCTTGATAATGACAGCATTGCTGTTGAAACGCGTCGGTGTTTTAGTTAAAACTTGTTTGGTGTTCAGTGGGTTAAAGTGTTTAGTGTTTGACTAGAAGTAAAATGAGGCATCTTAGTTAAGTTCAAGTTGCTAGTGCTGTCGCCCTTATTGAGCACGGCCACTCTATTCGACATGTTACCTAAAGGGACCTTGGAGTTTCTCCTTCTGTTATTCAGCGTTTATAGTATTGGTTTCGGGAGACTAGCCAATATGTCAGAAGAGCTGGAGAAGATCGAAATCGAAAAATTACTCTCCTACTGTCCTTTCCTCTCTGCGTAAGCGTATTGCCACAGCAAGGGACCTCCGAAACGACATAAGACGAGCACATGGAATAAAAATTTCTAATCAAACTGTTACAAACAGATTAAAACAATTGAATTTGAAATCAAGAACACCTGCCTAGAACAATTATTTAAAAAGTTACAGCTACTAAAAAGTGTTTATTAGTATTATTATATAAATCATCTATCGATCTATCTTTGAAAAATGGTTTCTATTTGTTTTTATGATCACTTATGCAGTCTGCTTTAGTTATTTTAAATTAATAGTAACTAATTATATCGGATAAAGTTTATCAAAGATATTAAATCATCTATAGAGAAGGCAATGATTACTTGTTTTAACATTAGAAACATTAATACCAGGATTGCGTCAATATTAAACTATGTTTAATAAAGCTCGATCTGTCACGTTCGAACTCACTGTTTATTCTGCTAGTTATGTTGTATATTAGGATATACGGTACACTCCCTTCATCATTTATTTGTTATTTAAGCGTAAATTTTGGAATGGATCCAATTAATCGTTTAATTATTAGGTATGCGTAGGTTGGTATCTGTTCGTTGACAAACGTGCACGGAAATTAATTTCGGATCAAATCTGCATTAGGATATCAATGAGTCGGATACGCATTAGTGTTAATTAACGACACCTACTGCTTTTCAATATATTTATATTGAAAATATGTGTATATATATATAGTTACAAGGATATTATCGAGCGTTGAGATCAGCAATATAACAGTGTGATGTTACTATAGAGGCCAATTTTTGAACAGGAAGACTTTATAATCAATTTCAATTAAATGCGACTCGTGATCGAGGAACTATCGTGGATAACCGATCGAACCACTTAGTATTACACTATCAATATAACGTAATAATAGTACGCCAAAACATAAATTACAAAAGGCATACATATTAAATCAACCATTAAATCAGAACCCATAATTAATACCTTTCTCTGTTGCGTCACGGCGGACTATACGAAAGAGAGGAAAAAAAGAAGAAGTATTTCATCGGGAAAAATTAGAAACAATTAAGGTTTTTTTCCCGTACGATTCTTTCCTTCTTTTTTACTTGTTGCCGGTACGTAAGCTGGAATTAAGCTTCATTAACGTATTTAAATTTTTCGGAATTAAGTGCCATAATGGTATACAGTTATGAAATATTATCTACACTTTTTGAACTAAAGTGATCCGATGTTGGCGTAATCGATCCATTATATTACAGAAAATGAATAAAATAATGTTCATCTTAGCTAATTGTGCGTGCTTTAATCGAAATATTTAATTGATATTATGCTTAATAACTGAACTTGCACTTAATGCATGGCGATCAATATTTTTAGGTGTTTTTAATTAATAAATTCGTGCAAAGTTATTACAAACACATATTATTACTACTACAGCTGTTTTAGGCATACTGTAATTATAGATATTGAAAAATAATGAAGGAGAATTTATTTACAGAGTATTGTAACATGATGATATGATCGTTCTTCCTCAGCTATCGCAGCGTACTAAGACTAAAACAGATAAACTATCTACGATTTCCGTTTACACACCGTCGGGACTGTCTTGTTAATCCTATCAAATTCGAAATTATAGTCATTAGGATGTGCTCCAGTTTCTACCTAGAGAGAGAGTGCGTCAATGTGACATATATCGATTTTTTTGTAAACAATTACCGTCGCAATGGTTTATGAAAAACTTTGTATCTCACAACCAGTTATTTAAGTATTTAGTGTACCTAACTTCATACTGTATCGAGTTATAAATGAACCGGTGAGTTTAATAACAGTATAAGTCCAAAAATGGCAGTTTTAAACTGAGGTAGCCAAAAGGTTTTAAAATGCAAGACAAATGAATGGCATGAATAACAATACTACTGCACATTTCTGCAATAGTTTTCTATAGGTGGCTGTTTAGAGTGAGTTGAAAAACAGTATAAGTCCAGGACTTCTACGATTCTTTAACAGAGCACCGGGGCCGTTGATGTAGGAAATCTTTGATCACAGGCAGCTGTGGGTATACTATTTCGAAATATACAACATAAAGGATGATAATGGGCAGTTTTATATGTATTACGAAGGGGAAGCCCTCAAAGGGCTGAATGAGGTTTGCATTTTTTTAAGCATTAAACACAGTAATAAGGTTTCTTTTGGCACTTGTTGCAACAATACGATTTACAACCACCTACCAATATTTTCCCTTTCGTGGACACTCATTTCTGCATTGTGACCGTGATTTTAGCTGTGCAAAACGGTTAATAAGGAAGGCAGATCGAACTTTTACCCCCGAGGAATATGAAGAAATGATAAGTGGTGCAAGAAAAACAAAACACTTTACCATCATTAACATTAAATACAAAGATATTGTCGACTTCAAATATTGGTGGTCCCAGTTTTACAAAGCTACCAGTAAAAGTACGGATGCTTCCAGTACTACCAAATACATGGTAAATGACTTAAGACAGCTAACATATCCTATAATATATTAGAACTACAAAAGTCAAACGTTCATCCCCAGTTGCCAGTGACAGCTGCGTAGAAGGAACCTCTTCCTATAAACGCAAAAAAAATGGATAACATAAAAAAAATTCTTCAGTACGCATCTGGAGGGCAAACTTTTGTTTTCGTTCATTAGGTTTTGCCTTTATTTAGTAGGAGTGTATTCAGTTCATGTATTAGTGATGAGTACGTTTTGATCTTGTAGTTTACAAATTGGTTTTGTACTAATAAACAACGAATAAAGTTTTTTTGTTTGAATGAGTAAAAAACCATACAAGTGCAATTCCCTTTTTTTATGAATGATTCTTTTACAAATGGCTGAAATCAAGATTTATCTGTTTATGAAGCGTATATCAATCTAAGATTTATCTGTCAAAAGTCAATAGTTATGAAGAGATAGTTTTTTCCATTTTTCTCAAAACTATGTTTTTGGACTTAGACCGTTATTCAACTCACCGATTCATAATATAAATCATGGAAAGCTTTTTTCAAGTGTGCTATGGAAATAAATAAAGCAATATTTTGTCAAACTGAAAAGGAATTGTGCTAATACTTAAATAGAATTGATTGGGAAATGAAAGATTACCATCTTAGATTTGTTTGCAATCTATGGAATGAGTGAAACAAAATTAACAAACTATTCGTGTGTTTAATCTAAAATGTTCAAACTTAAGTTAGAGTTCAACGTTGTTCTTGATTGTTAATAATAACTCGTCCTGTGTAATTAAATAGGAATCCAAATTTTTGTCTTGGGTCTTTTGGCTTCCATGGCATACTTGAAGAAGCTATGAATATTTTGGCATTTATTGATTTTCATTGAAATACTAGTAGAGACCATTTGAAAAAATTGAATTTTTTACAATTTTGGAATGTAATATTTGAAAATCGCCTACGCCCGTATGATATAAAGTAGGAACATCAGTGAGACATCAGAAATTAGGCTGGACTACAAATTTTTTCGTAAGCTACTGCGGTGGTATTTATTTTCGGAAAAATTGACATATGTCAGAAAGTATAATGGATAAGTAAATATAATTTAGATTGTCTTAACTCAAAATTAGAAGGTTAATCAAATCATGTGAAAAAAGGAGTAAGTTTAAAAATAACAAATTAAAAATAAGAAAATTGGTATAGACTTTTGCCACAGTGTGTATATCTATAGGGTAACTAAAAATATTTCAGGTAGCAGTAACAAATAGCCGTCCTTATAGCACTCTTGTCTGCCTTAGTGATCATTACTGGATCCAACGATCTTGTCTTAGCAAATTTGAGATCCACAGATAACATTTTTGATACTTCCGGAAGCAATGCGATAAATTGATTAACTACACAGATACGATGAGAGTGGTTCGATCCAAGTTCTTGACGCAGCGACATCTATGAATGAATTATGGTAAGTGAATGTTCTGCCCTTCATCTATTCTCAAAATTTGAGCAAATTCAGTTGATATTTCAATGTGATTTGACAGTTTATGTAAAGTCACATTTGCTGTTCTCCATTTTCTTGTAATCACACCTGAACTACTCCTGCTACCAGGCTCCATTTGCCACAAATGGAACAGTATATAAATATCATATGCACCTACGTAACCTAGATATGAACTTTTGCGGAAACATCACTTCCACTCCGGTGGCAGCAAAGCTTCATAGGGCCATGGCAAAAGGCGGAACAAGATCAGTGATGGCCCTGAGAAAACCAGATGGTAGCTATACGGAAGGGGAAAAGGAGCGGGCTAGCCTGCTACTTGAAACTTCCCAGGTAGCAACGAAACAGACTTGGATGAGGCAAATACACATACCAGGAAGCTCAAACGGGAGGACTGGGAAATTGCCAAGCGCATCTGTACAAGACAGCGCGTGCAGTGGGCGATAAACACCTTCCAGCCATAGAAATCGCCGGGAGTGGACGGGAGCGCACTCCTGCAAGAAGGCCAGGAAGAAGTAATACAACACTTAGTAAACATAACGAGAAGCAGTCTGACGTTGGGATACATACCCAAAAGCCGCAGAAGGGTTAAAGTCACCTTCTTACCAAAAATTGGGAAAGAAGATGGGACTAACCCCAAATCCTTCAGACCCATTAGTCTGATATCCTTTCTATTGAAAGCGATGGAAAAACTAGCAGATAACTATATTAGAATGGAAGTAATGGAGAAAGCTCCACTTCACAGGAGTCAACATGCATACAGGGCGGGCAGATCGACAGAGACTGCTCTGCATGAGCTAATTGGAATCATTTAGAAAACCCTGAATGATAAAGAAACAGCGATCTGCGCTTTCCTAGATATTTCAGGTGCGTTTGATAATACGTCACATGACGCGATTGAACAAGCACTTGAAGCAAGGGGAGTAACCAAAATAGTAACACGATGGATAAGTAAAGTGCTCTCCACGAGGACAGCTGAGATGACCGTAGGTGAACAGACTATCAAAATCAGAACCACTCGTGGAACACCTCAAGGTAGCGTTGTTCGCCTCTAATGTGGAGCCTGGTAGCAGATGGACTGCTTAACAGGCTGACAGCCTTCGACATACATTGTGTAGGATATGCCGATGACATTGCAATAATAGTAAAAGGCAAGTATGAGGGGATTCTTTGTGACCTGGTACAAACAAGCCTTAAAATCACTAGTGAATGGTGTCGATCAGTGGGGCTGAGCATCAACTCCGCAAAAACCACGATTGTATCTATCACCAGGGGGGTTATTCTCGAATCTGAGGGAATGGAAATTTCAAGAGAATTGTCAAAAAATTCCTACAATTTCAATAGTTCCTATTCTGAAGTTGACTTTCTCACTTTTTCGTAACGAGTAGTATCGAGGAGTGAGCGGTGAAAGTTACTCCCTGGGAATGCTATTTTTGCACTGTTTCGAGAATAACCTCCCAGGAAGAAAAAAATTTCGAACATGAAAAACATCCATTTGGATGGAACAGTGATCGAACGCAAATCAGAAGTTAAATACTTAGGAATAACCCTAGACTCAAAACTTCTGTGGAACAGACACATAGAACTGACAATGAATAAGGCAACAAGTGCCTTAATAATATGCCGGAACCTGGCAGGTAAAACGTGGGTCTGCAACCCAAGTATACTACGATGGCTGTACATCAGTATAGTAAGACCTATGGCAACGTACGGGGCAATAACCTGGTTCCAGAAGGTCACTAAAGTCACAATCAGGAATACCCTTGACAACTTGCATCGGCTCACCTCCTTACATATAGTGGTGGAAGGAGCGGCCCTTGCGGAAATGCACAGACTGACCAGGGCGGGGATTGGAAGGAGCAAGACTCCGTACCAGAGAGCATGGACATCTCAAGCCGGGCTCTCCCCACTTCTAAGCCTAACGAATGATGAAATGGTCAAGGAATACAGCTTTGAAAGGAATTTCCTCATCAAGCTCAGCAACAGGAGAGAGTGGGTAGGAGAACACTCCACGTACTCCCTAAAAGAAAACACTATCAAGTGGTATGTGGACGGTTCTAAAACCGATAAAGGAACAGGTGCAGGGATATTTGGGGCAGGAACCAAATATTCCGAGCCAATGGGAATATACCCCAGCGTCTTCCAAGCGGAGATCAATGCCATTGGAAGATGTGCTCAACTGAACCTTAACAGGAACTATCGGAAGCAGAGCATTGCAATTTTCTCCGATAGTCAAGCAACCTTAATGGCGCTGAGCTCTAACACTATTAGCTCGAAATTAGTCTGGGAATGTCTTAATAGATTAAACAACCTAGGCACGAAAAATAGAGTTGCATTATACTGGGTGCCAGGATACACTGGAATCAGAGGCAACGAAGAAGCTAATTCACTAGCAAGGAAGACTGCCACAACTCCGTTTGTGGGACCGGAACCGTTCTGTGGTATAGGGACGAGCACCAACAAAAAGGAACTTAAAGGTCGAGAAGAGAGACTCAGAGCATCCCTCTGGGAGGATCTTCCTGGTCTGGGACACTCCAAGATCTTCCTTGGAAGCTACAATAAGCATAGATGAATGCATGTTCCATGCACTGGTTTTCCGTTGGTTTGGCCGATTTCGTAACGGTTGTGAGGACCTTGCAGATGATTACCAAATAGTGATACCAAAAATCACTCACAATGTAGAAAATATCGAGAAAGTCAAAGAAATTCTTCGAAACGATCACTGTGTGGGATATCGAAAAATACAAAATCGAATTTTGAAGATTTGGGCAAACAGTAGATCTGTGCACGTTTCACACCATACATTCTGACATGCCAAAAAGATTGGAGAGTTTAGCATTGCAGACATGTTAAAAATGTCCTAAAAGAAACCGACAAGCATGTCAGCCATTGTAATTGGTGTTGAAATGTTGTGTTTTCAATACGAGCCAAAAACAAAACGTCAGAGTGCGGCATGGAAGTCACTAAAAGAGCATTCAGAAGAGCTAAATCAAGACAGTTCCACAAGTAGCCAAGCAGTTGGTTTTTGTTGCATGACTATTCACGTATTCACCATCATACAAAGCCATCATGGTACGTGAATTGTTGACCAAAAAAGGCATTATTGTTATCAATCAATCAATTTACTTAATTTGGATCAGTGCAACTTCTGGGTATTTGCCAAAACTGAAACTGGCAATTAATGGAAAATGTTTCGATACCATAGTGCATAGTTCGTTTGAACTGTACGCCACTACTATACATGTATTTATGAGATTAAGGGGCCATTTACTTTAGAACAATTAGTTAGGAGTAGAGTTAGGAAAGTTAATTGAGAGACTAGTGTCGTAATAATTATGTTGTGAAACCTATATTTATACCGTTATGGATTTTTAACCAAAGGTTCTAGTTAAGTGATTTCTACTGTACTCGTATTTCTATGAATTAAAATTATTCTATTTATATTATATTATATATAAGTGCATTTCATGACAGTTATTTTCACATTAGTTTTGGCATTATAGGCTAACTATGTTTATACTTCAGCTGTTGCGATTAAATTACGTCATACATATTATACATTTAGTTGCTCTAATTTATGTCATTTTAAATCTTTCCTTTTACGCTAATTTCACACTGCGTTGCAGTTGTTAGTCTAATTACCCGCAACGGTAATGCGATATGTCGTAAAATGTGACCTATAGCTTTCTGCAGGCATATCCACGAACATGTATGCTAATTTTTTTTCGTTTTAACCGGTAAGAAAATCTTGCACATGCTCTAACTGCAAAACGGCTGCTTCTGTCACAAATTACCTGAATATTAAAATTAAAACACGCAGATGTCTCAGAAATATAACACGTTTGATGATGATAACGCTTTTTACCCGTTACTCATTCAAATTTATATCGCGAAAAAGAGGAAAAAAAATCGTTAGGCAGCTCCCATATTCTCAAACAGAGATAGAGGAGATGAAGACGACACGATCGTATATCGTGCCCGGGGCTGATTACAATCCTTGTTTATGCTAATCACAATCTTTCCGTAGGGTAGGAAAAGCCGAACAAATATTTATAGCCGCTCAAATGTGATTGTGATACATGATTTGTAAACAGGTGTTGCGGACGACCATCTGCGTTGAAAATAACCTCCAATAACTACGTTGTACGTGTGAATTTCTCGAAACTGATAACAATTTCCAGTCGAAGAGGTAATAACGCTGCCGGCGAATATTGCTTGATAATCTGACATTCGTGTATCTACGCTTATATGACCAAGTTACATGAAATGTGTACGGTTGATTAATTTCATGATGGTGTATGATCAAATAATGGCGATAACATAGGTCAATACGGTTCTTTTTTTTTCTTACATTCTGATACGTTTTCTTAATGTAGATTTTTAATAAAAGTATTTTTTTTTCAAAACTGTCACGTCAAATTTTTGAGAAATGTTTACAGTGCTTAAACATATTTTATGATAAAATAAGCAGGTTTTAACATATCTGGGGGTTGATTTCTACTAGTCTACTTCTAGTCTTCAATTCCCTCCTTTTTTTTGTTTCTCTGACGCCACTCAAATCAAAGAATAATTAGGAAGCCTTCCATATCATTTAATAACTAAATCTGTACAGGGTGGGCAAATTTCGATGTTTTAATAGGGGATCTCGGTAACTATAAGAGGTATCAAAAAACGGACCACGCATCCTCGATCTGTTTTTTCGAGAAGAGGATGATGGTGAAAACCAAATTTGGCTATCGGCTTTCGGTTTCGAGTTATCCCTCACGATATCTCGGTTATTTATGAAAATGGACAAAAATGACTTTGACGTTCTTGAGGCATTTTTTTGTTTAGAATGCAATGGCGTTAGAGAATTTTTGAAAAACTTTTCGAAATTCCAGGTAGGACATAAAGTTGTATTTTTTTATATGGAACATATAATTGGCTATGATATCATTAAAAAGAGTTTTTTTTTGTCATTTCAATGATATATATCATGTGGGGTCTTTTCGTTCATTTTCACTGTATTATAGCAAAAAATTAACATTTTCCATTGATTTTCATCATTTCATTGCTTTTTGTTAGTAGGCGTGTGTCATTCAACATATATGAATCTGTCAGTAGGTTTATAAATATAGTATCAATAGTTAATTATTTGATTATTGCTTCACCTTAAAATTATAAATTTGCGATGGCTTATGAAAATTACGAAAAGTATGATATGTTGCAATGGTTTATTCACAATAATAATAATGCTGAAGCTGCATGTGGAACATATTTTAATCGTTACCCGGAAAAAAGGCAACCCAATAATAGTAATTATATACCAAGCGAGAGAAGACATTTTTCTCAGCCGAGAGAGAGGCAGAGAAAAATTTTCTCTGCCGTGGTTGATATACTATTTTTTCCACTACTAGCATATTTAACCGCTTTCTCAATAATAATGTAATATAATAAGCCGTTCCGATAAATGTTTAAATTAAGATATCCATAGAAAACATGTTAGTCTGTAAAAACAAATGAATAAACATTTAATGTCAAATTGAGATTTTATTCATGTCTTGTCACAATACCAAAAAAAATCAGATAGTAGTTGTACTCCTGCAGAAATCCGCAAGGAAGCAAATCAAATAGAGTATGAAAAATACTGGTACACTGGCTTGCAATAAAATCTCGTACACCTTAATGTCAAGCAAGCTAATTTTTGAAGATTATTTTTCAATGTAAGCTGACTTTAGATTTGACGGATGTGACACTATGCATAGAGGTTGTGGTGACTTATAAAAAAGTGTACTTTTGGAAATGAAACGTCAAATTAGAAATGTCACAAAAGGTGAAATTGTAAAACTAAGTGTACGAGATTTTATTGCAAGCCAGTACGTCAGGAATTAACACAACCTGCCATAATTGCGCTATTAATTATTATTTTAATAAGTATGTTTACCAAAACGTATTTCCTACTTTGTTTATTTATGTTAAAGACTTTTTTCTTGAATTGCGAATTTCATTCGTGCATCTATACGACATCTATGGTTTTATATTCAAATTATTTCTATTCTATACATTTTTATTGAATAAATCATAATTTTATTATTGTCAATTGTTTTTATTATTTACTAGTAGGAGAATTGACTACTAGGAAGAAAATCTTCTCGGCCCGAAAACATACCAAATAATGACGTTTTCTAACGCTAGTAGTGGAAAAATCTATTTTTGACTAAATGAAAGAGAATCTCATTAATTTAACAATTGAAGATCGACGAATCACGCATATTTTAAATTTCATGTTGAGAATAAATTAAAACATGATTAAAAATTATTTACAATAGATGTTCGAACTGGCGCCCATTATTTACAATACATAATTCACACCGTCTCGAAACGCTCCGAAGTGCATTGTGAATATGAATACAGGAAACAGAATTAAGACACTGTATAAAGTTCTCTCTCAGTTCGTTAATGTTATTATGAGTTTATTTGTATAACCGGTCTTTAAGATGTCCCCAGAAAAAGAAATCTAGGTGTGACAAATCTGGCGAACGTGGTGGCCACCTTACTGGTCCGCCCGTGCCTATCCAGTTGTCTCCAAAATTTTCAGTCAGCAATCCTAAGACTATTCCAGTGCTCTGGGGCGGTGCGCCGTCTTGCTGGAAAAATACATTTCTTATCTTGTTCAAAGGCAGTTCTTCCAAAAATTCTTCGACTACATGTTGGTTTATGATGTTATAATACCGTTGACCATTTAATTTTTCTTGATAAATTTGGTATGCCAGAATACGATTGTCAAATAGGGCACACAAAACACTAAAACCGAATCGACCCTGATTTTGAACATCGACGACACGGTAGGGGTTAACATCAGACCACCAATGTTCATTGTGTTGTTTAAAAATTCCGGCACTGCTAATGTAGACTTCATCCGTCCAAATAATTTTTCTAAAAAATGATGGATCTTCCTGAATTTATTGAAGATACCAATTGCAGAATTCTAAGCGTCGTTCAGGATCAGTCAATAGGAGCTGCTGTTGTTTCCTCACTTTGTATGGCCTAAACTTATGTTTCTTCAAAACTGATAACGCACGTCGTTGTGATATACCCAATTCCGCTTCAATTTGACGGCTACTAACAAAAAGCAATGAAATGATGAAAATCAATGGAAAATGTTAATTTTTTGCTATAATACAGTGAAAATTAACGAAAAGACCCCACATGATATATATCATTGAAATGGCCAAAAAATCCTCTTTTTAATGATATCATAGCCAACTATATGTTTCATATAAAAAAATACAACTTTATGTCCTTCCTCGAATTTCGAAATTTTTTTCAAAAACTCTCTAACGCCATTGCATTCTAATCAAAAAAGTATCTCCAAGAACGTAAAAGTCATTTTTGTCAATTTTCATAAATAGCCGAGATATCGTGATAAAACGAAAATGGAAAAAATCGAGGGATATCAGCCGATAGCCAAATTTGTTTTCACCATCATCGAAAAAACAGATCGAGGATTGGTCCGGTATATGGGATATTACAGAACCTCTAACGTCTTCTGCACACTATGTGTTTTTATATAATTTGCTGGGCAAACAAATTAACGTCACTAAAAGGACCATCCAACTGATTGCTGCTTTTATTGAACCAAAACCAAGGCAAGGTTCATTTTTTCCATCAAAAATAAATATAAAAGTACTTAACCTAACGTCACTATGTGTAGGATCTGTTCGGGTAGTATTTCCAATGTTTTAATTCCTCCCTGAATTCTACTAGACTTCAAACTCTAAATAGAATCCAATACTAGGCCTTGAGACTTTGTATAGAAGCAATGAAATCTAGCCCAACTCAGGCTGTTTTAGTAGAATGCTCGGAATTTCCTCTCGAATTGAGATATAAACTACAAACGGATAAACAGGTACTCAAGGCAATGATTAGGAATAGTTTACTCTTTTCCCAACTCAGAGAGCTTTCAAATTTAACAACACAAAGAAGATACAATATCTGGCGCAGGTCAAAGCCTCCGCAGCTAATTTAACATATAACATTCGTCCTCCTTCCTTCTCCTTTGATTATTTGTACCAAATTTTTCCAATCCCTGTAAACATGCAATTTGCCACACATAAATAGCCTACAGAATATTCACGGAAATCATATCAACTTTATTTTCGACACCTTAAGTCAAACGAAGGCCGAATTATGTGTCAATATCTATACACTGATGCATCTAAATCGGCCCAATGAGTGGGCATTCGATTATTCAGTCCAATGAGTCGTCAGAAGATTCAGATCACGATCTACAACAAAACTAATATATGCCTAGCCGAAACTATAGCCATTTTAGAGGCTATGAAACTAGTAAGGAAAAGTAATCTACAGGAAGTCTTGATTTTCACTGATTCGTAGAGTACATTTTATAATATTAAATCACTGGAAGTCAAACAAATTTATTACGAATTGCATAACTGATGGTTTGATATCCGTTTCATCTGGATTCTTGGACATAAGGGCATTCGAGGAAATAAAAAGGCAGATGCTTTAGCTAAACAGGCAGCGTCTCTAGAAACACCAAACAGAAATTACAAAATCCGAAGCAATGACATCGTCAAAGTGGAAAGAAAAATGGGATGAATTCTGTAGTACTAAAGCTAAATTCTTTTACAATATCAATCTGACACCAAACAAAAAGCCATGGTTTCATAAGATGCGGCTATCTAGAGCCTAAATAGTAACAGTAGTAAGGGCATTCGAGGAAATAAAAAGGCAGATACTTTAGCTAGACAGGCAGCGTCTCTAGAAACACCAAACAGGAATTACAAAATCCGAAGCAATGACATCGTCAAAGTGGAAAGAAATTCTGAAGTACTAAAGCTAAATCCTTTTACAATATCAATCTGACACCAAACAAAAAGCCATGGTTTCATAAGATGCGGCTATCTAGAGCCCAAATAGTAACGATGTGCAGAATGAGATTCAATCATGCTTTGACTCCAGGTCACCACTTTAAAATTCATGTCAAAAGAAATGGAGATTGTTTATGCGGCCTTTTTGGAGACTAGCACATGTTTGGTGTAGAGTGTAAACTATTGTAGACAGTAGCTAACCCGCATTTGTACTTGTTTGCTTCCAAGAGTAGAAAAGCTTAGAAGAATATTTATTCTATGTTGAACTCCAAATCGTTGCTTTAAAATAGGTTCCAGAAAGACGTAGTGAACAATATCAAGGTTTTATTTCTACCACTCAAGTAACTGGCTAGAACGGTGTACCCAGAAGCTAAGGAGGTTTAACAAGAAGGAGAAAGAAGACGTTTCATAGCGTTCACACTAGAATTGAGATCTTTCACATGTATGCTTGCCTTCTTAACCTTGCCTCGAAGTGGCTATCGATCATGTTGCATAGGGCAAACTTTTCAGCATTTAGTGTTATTAGAGCGCAGAGTTCCCGAGAGCTCTTTCATTTGTTTCGGCAGCTTCCTTAGTACATTGAGCATGTATCAGGTTTGGTACGAATTGTTTTGTTATCGGTTCTTTTTTGTCGTTAGTAATGAGCACTAGCTGGCTCTCTTCCATATCGATGGAAATATCCCCTTCAGCGACAGCCAATTCATTAGTTTTAGGTAATCATCGCTATATCACAACACTACTGCGCCAACAACTTACAGTGAGAGCTCACCTGGGCCTGAGACTCTCTTTTGTTTGAGTTTTCATCCGCTTGTGCAAATTTCTCTCTAGTGAAAAGGCTATGCCTTCACGCCTCAGTTGCTTAATTCGTTCTCTCCAAGAATATACAGGCAACAGAGTGTTCGTGATAGCCATTCGATTCTCATCATCTCCGTTTATGAGTGAAAGTTTTGAGTAACAATTTGCTAGCCTTAGTCCCAGATGTCGGTAGCTACTTCAGTTTATCAGCTTTCTTCACATGTCCTGTTTCGCTGTAAATATTTTGAATTGCTCAGGGTCCATTTTGACACCCAATTCTTTCTTATGGAAAATGGCATATGGCATGAAAGTAGAGAATCATCAGTTCGATAGTACTGAAAATCGCTGTAAATATCATTTGTTCAGTAGAAATGTTGTTCGACAGTTTTTCCTTCGAATTCTATCGTCATGAACACTGGAACAAAAGCGTTTGAGGTCCTATTAGAAGCACACTTTCCATGTTCAAAGACTATTAACCAAAATAGTGAATCTGGCAGGAAAACTATTGAATGGTTTTTTCGCAAGTCTAGAAGAGATGGCCGGCAATTAGTTAGAAGGGTAATAACATACAACAGAAGAATTTATTTTAAAAACTATGGAGAAACTGCTATCTTAGAGAAACCTTTTTAATAGAAATGCCACCACACCCTAATCAGCATATACATCAAGCAAGTAAATCATGTAAAGGTGCCAAGAAGACAAGTTTAAATAAACAAGAAATTGCATTAGTAGCATTTTTTTACATAGAAGGTGCTTTTGATAATACTTCATTTGATTCCTTAATACGAGCTGTTGAAATCCGTGAAATAGAAAACACTATTTGTGAGTGGATGAAAGCCAAGCTCCATGCTAGATAAGTAGAAGCAGCACTGGCTAAATATAAGATGGAGGTATCGGTTTCCAGAGGATGCCCACAGGGAGGTGTACTATTCCCTTCTATTATGGGACATGGTAATTGACGAACTGCCCGTTCTGCTAAACAATGCAAGCATTGGTAGGAGTATTAGCATAATATCATAACTTATGCAAAGAGTATTAAAGATGGCAGAAGTGTGGTGCAAAAAAGAGGACCGGTTCTAGGAGCGACCTTGGTCTCTAAACTAAAATTTCTATGATTTTCTTTCGAAGTTCGTCATCATAATTGCATTGACGATAGGGATACATTTCCTGTCATAGCACTCGATGTTTCTTTCTATCTCCTTTGTATCTTTCGAAAATAATTGCACGAACAAGAACAAAGCAGCATAATTTTCGCACTTACATGGACTTATTTTTTACTAATAAGCAATAATATAGCATTGCCAAATGTGGACTAGTTTATTTCTCATACGAACGCCATGGTTCTGAATTGTAATAGTATTTTAAATTTCGTTGAGTATCTCACATCTTAAAACTGTTTATTTTATTCTATCTTTAATTCTACAGTTACAGAAGCATTTAAGGAAACAATAGTAACATCGTGACGACATCAAACGCAAGATGCTGAGGAGTTAATGTACCGAACGGGATGACCTGAATACGCATTCACTGACTGACTCATTTCAATTCAACACCCAACTGTATATGCATACACGATTTTACGCTACTGAATCCGACGAGGTCCCCTTACTCCTATTATCACCTTCTTCCTTCCTGTTCTTGTTTCGTTGTTTGTACCAGCGCGCTCTTTTATAACATCATTTCGCATTTAATTGTTATTTATCGTGTCGGACGTGCGCAAATAACGCGAAAAAGATAAATAAACTGAAAAGCGCGCACCAGCAGATAAATCTTCGTAAATCATCTCATTTTGCTCTTGTTCTCGAAGGGGTTCTCGTTTCGATTTTTCTGCCAGTGGCGTGGTAATGAGCGGTGTACCATTGTCTATATTTATCACGGTTATTTAGGTATATTTATCACTTGTTTCGCTTCGCCACTGCATATTTCCCTTGAATAATACGTTTAGGTGAAATGAACGCTTTTCTTTAGCAGCGTTCGGTTCTTCTGTAATAAATTGCTGCTACTTTTCTGCTTCTTACATTGAGTTATTAGTCTATAAATTGTAGTTAAAATAAGTCCGTTTCAGTTTTTGTGTAATCTTTCAAGAAAAACTTTTTTTTTTTGCACCGGGCAATCAATTTATTAATTAAAAATATTAGTTTTGTTGTAATCGTAGCGTTGGGATTTGTTTGCAAGCCCTCTCCGTTATCTTTCAAAAATCCCACATAAAGCAAATCAACACGAAAATGAAAATTGATCTGAAAGCACTGTTATGATCAATAGTGGATAGATTATGGACACAACAACAGCAAGAACACTCATTGTCTGACTGGCAAGCTAATTTGCGTTCTAGCTAAACTTCAAAAGAAAGCAGATTCTTCCGTTTTGTCTTTGACCTCTCTTTCCTCCTTTTTTCAAACCCGCACGTTGAACGCTGAATGACCCTACTTGGATAGCTGTAGCGAACCTGCTCTTTTTCAGTGATACAAGTATCCTTTTTTATCCTATCTTTAGTGTCCTCTCAGCTATACTATCATTCGAGAAGGAAATCTCTATCCTTACTATTTTTAATATTCATGCTCCTTTCACTGGAGTTAAAGCTATTAAGCATAGAACTCAATAATTGGAAATTGAAATTGTTTAATAGAATAAGAGAGAACAAGATTAGTAAAGATTGGTACAGTACTACCAGAGTTGATCCACTTCTTAAATTTCAGTTTTCACCTATTGTTCACCAGATTTATTTTCCTGTATGGCAAAGTATTGTAGTGTTTTCTCGATCATCATCTATACATATCGTTAGTTCATTAAATTTGAAAAAGAACAATTTTGGCCACAAAAACCCCAACAAACACTTAATACAAAAGGGATGCCTTTCAACAACATTCATTATCTTGTTATTAAAACATTCAATAAGGCTGTAGAAAGGCGTCGGTTTTTTGTTGAGTATTTAGTTTCTTCTGGGTGAAATAGTACTAAGAGTCCTAAACTCAATGACTTTTCGGATTTAAGACTAATTAACGTTTTTGTTTCATACAGCTTCTTTCAATTCCTCGGTATACTTTAATAGATTGTTTTCTCTTGGCAATTAGTATCCGTATTGTAGAAATTGGCATTTTGCCGGTACCTTTTCCCCCTATTGAAAATTCGATTTTCAAAAAAAGGGCCAATTAAATTCGTTTTTCTTTATTATTTTATAAACTATTACGTGCTGGGAAGCTAACTTCACAAGAACTAGAATAACCTGCCACACTCTTAAATGCCAATTTTTCAAGAAGTAGGAGCGAGGAGGGATTTTCATCATATCATTTCAAAATCTAACAACAACTGCTACAAATCTTAAAATTCAGCAGTCCCTACAACTTTGGACGAATATTTACAACCATTTAAAATTAAAATTTCCCAAAGAGAAGAGACAAAGAACAAAACTGAAATTTTTTCATATCTTTCAAAAACGGTTCCACTTCAAAGTTTTAGGAGAAAACAGTGTTTGGAAAACTAGAGAACAGACTTTCGAAAAGAGAGAATGAGGTAAAAAGGGTAGTTCTTCAGAACAAACATCTGGCACAAATCTCAAAGAGTTCGATTTTCAAGGGTTAAGAAGGTAACAAAATTTAATTTTTCTAAATTTCAATTGCCCCTTTTGTTTAGAGAATTAAAGGGACTAACAAAATTTTATATTTTGCCATGTTCTTTGAAAAGTCTTGATTTCGAAATTTTAAAATAATGTTTGAAACTAGAGCAGCCGGTACAGAATAATTAGAATGACCTTCAAATCTTAATTTTACTGACAAAGGCGATGATGGGGGTGGGGCAAAGCATGAAAAATTCTAATGCCAGTTATAAACAAGCAAATATTTGATTCTGTTTCTTCATATTAGATAACTATCTAATTATCAAGCTGGTTTTAAAGAAGAACTTAGTTATAAGGAAAGTCCCGATTTCGATGAAACTTTTTGACGGGTAGTAAGTCGGGAGTTGAGACCTGCTGGTGTTCCCTTTGTTAGTACCTTTACACCTTTAACTTAAGTTTCAAATGCGATTATGGTTGAAATTTTGATTCATGTATTCCAACCCCCTTTAGCACGATTGTGGTACTATCTCTTATCCCTTTACGACAGAAAATTTAGTATGGTAACTCGGAAGATGAGAGCGTTGATTCAGCAGACAACATAACATGAGCCCAAGGCGATGGGAATTCATTGAAGCAGTTCGATTTTACAGAGAATAGTGTCGGATTTCATGCAGAGATTTATGAACACTTCATTGCATAAGCAGCCTTATGATTTTTTCAAAATTTTTGCGATTAAGGAGATAATAGAATTTGTGGTAGATTTAGATTTAGATTTAGATATAAGGGTGATATTGCTCCGCGACCGTGGGTCTATTGTGCCCCCTTACATGAGGTGTAAGCTGCTGGGTTTTGCCCGCAGTCACAGCTCCCCATCCAGCCTGAGAGCTTTAATCAACTGTAACAGATGTGATGGTTTCAGAGAGGGTATTTCTTCCTCGTCTATAACGCCTTTGCCAAGATAGTTGGCGCGAATTTCTTCAATTGCTGTGCAGTTGGATATCAGGTGTTCCGGACTTTCATTTTCCGCCCCGCAGAACCTGCAGTCGCTATTCTGTTTCAGACCTATTCTCTTCATGTGCTCCCCGAGGTGACAATGCCCTGTAAGGAAACCTGTGAGAATGCGTAATCTGTTCCTGTTTAGTTCTAGCATGGTTTTTGCTTTCTGCTTGTTGAAATTTCCAAGGAATACCTTGGAATGTCTCAGGCCAGGAAGATTGTGCCAGAGGGAAGCTCTGACGTCCTCTTCCCTGTCTTTAAGTTCTTTCTTATATGTGCTCATCCCCTAGAATTTGTGGTAAGTCAAATAAATATCTATGCCGTACAAATTCTAAAAGCTAAGGGGCATGTAAAGGAATAGAATTCGACTAACAAGGAGGAAATCGAAAGATTCATGGGCTTTATTCTTGGGATGGGCTCCATGAAGCTACCATGACGAAAAGCTTATTGGAGTGTTAATTTCTTTTACCTAAACAAGGTAAAAAAAGAAACAGATTTGAACAGATTTTGCAAACGTGGCTTGAAGCTGATAGGTGTATTGATGAAACCCTCGTTCCCTTTTGAGGTCGCCTCCGATTCAGGCTATACGTAGAAAGTAAGAAGAGCAAATTTGACATAAAACTCTATAAACTGTGCCTGAAATTTTAAGATATATTGAGGAAGTGAGAATAGAGAAGAACAACAGGAAACTAACGCGAAAGATGTCATTTCAAAAAAAAAAAAACTACAGAAAGACGAACTGTTGCTTCTGACAATTAAACAGACCAACAAATCAAGATCCAACAATATGAAAAAGAGATAGCAACATATATTGACCTTTCAGATCAGCTAAAAATCTAGTGTTTCAGAAGGGGTAATAAGTTGTACGGGGAATTGGCTATTGAATTTACTGGTTAGTTCATTCCTGATTACAAAGAAGCAATCCAGAAGAACATAAATATAACTGAATTCAGGGCAAATATGGCATTGTCATCCTTGGGCTTTAGTGAAAATGTCGAAAGCAAATTCTACAGTTGAACACCAAAACGAGGGAGCCTATGCTATCCATTATTCTAAAAATAAAGGGCAATATGAGCACAAAACAAAACGCCCGGGACAAATTAGCACTGCAATTCATGTAAAAAAATCAAATTATAAGTAGTAGTAGTAGTATAAGCAGTAGTATTAAAGCACGCCACTGGCATTTCCAACCACATATGAATACAGAATTTGTTCGATGTTGCTGCCGTTATGTGTTACCTAAATTAACTCTTGTCTGTTTATGGTAATGGAAAGCTGGGTACCTATTTAATTTTCATTTATAATTTCCATGTTCAACCGATAAATTGTTTTTAGTATATTTGAGCACGAGCCAGCGTGAGATATATCTATCTATGCAGAATGTGGGTGTCATTTATTGAAGTTTAAACGAACAAATATGGACAAAATAAATTTAGTATGTGTTGGTATTCATATGTAGTACACACAGATCATGCATCAGTTACATACATGGAATAGAATCTAATTTTATTTATGAAAGTGTATCCATATAAGGATAATTTCATACATTATTTTAAACTAAACGAATAAATAGAATCGAAACTGAACTGCAGGTGTATTTTATATGCAGGTTATTTTAAACTTTTTATAAGGCATTTAATATTTAGAATATTATTCTTTCGTAGAATACACGCTCCACAAATTTAATATCCAAGAAGTAAACAGTGCCCGCCACAATAGGCAACGCTTCTAATAAAGTGTAACCAAATCTAAACCAATCCCTATTATATTCACGAGTTTATCCAACTATTATTCCACGTATCTAGATTCCAGTAATACCACATAAAAGAAATATCATTTTTGAAACGTATTTCCAGACGGAGAAATCCGAAACAGATGACCATTATAAAATGTAAACAGGAACACAGATCCTAGTAAATGTTAAACAGAAATCCCTCTCCACAAACTCCCATTCAAATAAACAGAAGTTGTCGATCAAAGGCTCTATTACGTTGAAGACTCTTTTGGGTGGGCGTTTCTTTCACCACGTCGAAAAGCGAAGGAGTTCCTCTTTCGTTGGAGGTATTTAAATTAATTTAGAGGTCTGGTGTACATGTGTAAATGCGCGCATAAATTTACCGTGTACATGGGTGCATGCATTTTCATCAAATTAATTCGTTCAGGTGAGGTAAAAAATTATTTGTTGTCGAGAAGGGTAAATATGCTGATGTTAAATAATTATTGTTGTGTAGGTTGGTAGTTAATGTACTCATCGAATCATGGTGATCGTAAATTAACTGGCGTTGGCGTCACTATTATATAATTATAGATTTTAACGAAGCTTTATTAGTAACGCACATAGGTGTATTTTAGAGATAATAGTTATCAGTTATTATTAACTGATGACGAGTTAAGTACCAGAATTAAAGAGACAGATTTTTCGTGTTACAGATTCATTCACCACAATCTTGTTTTAGTTGCAAGGGATTTTAAACTTGGCAAGGGAAGCTGTGAACAAGGTGTTGGTGCTGGACGGCCGAAAACTGTTGTTCTGATCCATTACATGACTTGTAGCTTTTCAATAGGTATCGTAGAAACTATTTTACATAAAGATTTAGGTCTCAAAAAGGTGGCTGCGCGATGGGTACCGAAAATGTTGACGCCAGAGTAAAAACGCATTCAACAGGTCACTTCAGAGACGCCATCATTAAGCGATGTGGATGAAATCTGGGTTCACCGTTATGATCCTGAATCAAAAAGGTAGAGCATGAAATGGAGGCACAATAGTTTACCACCCTCTCGAAAGCTTTGTGCAACAGCATCTGCGTGGAAGATCATGGTCACAGTTTTTTGGGACGCCGAAGGAATTATTCTTGTAGATTTCTTATTACATGGTCAGACTATAACTGGGCAATATTATGCTGCTTTAAATTTAAAACTTTGTGTTTCCATCAAAGAAAAAGGAAGAGAAAACTCAAAACGCAATTCTTAATGTAGGCTTCGCAATTTTCCAACAGCTCTATTCTCCAGATTTAGCCCCATGTGACTTCCATGTGTTTCTCAAACTCATAAAACACCTTCATAGGATTCACTTTCGGGACTATGAGATACTGATGATAGAGATGACACGGCGGCTTGCAGTCCAATACAAGGATGTTAAAGCTCTTTACCATCATTATATCAAATGTGTCAACGTCTTAGGGAGAGCAAAGGCTGCTATGGTCAATGGTGAAGTTGAGTAATTTTAGAACGGCTCGTAGACTGTGGACACAACAACAGCAAGAAGATTCATCGAGTGACCAGTAAGCCAATTTGCGTTCTAGCTAAACCTGAAAAGAAAGCAGATTCTTCCGTTTCGTCTTTGACCTTGTTTATCTAGAATCTGCTTCCTCTTTTTGGAGACTTTTATAAAAAATACTCTTTTCAACTGTCAATTGAGTTCTTCTGTTTATACCTAATCAAAAGTTTGTAACAGTTACACGTTAATTACAGTACTAATTCAGTTTATCTCATATCAGATCATAGATTAGTTCGAGATTCATTCGAGAATGAGATCTCTATCCTTAGGTACTATTTTTAATATTTATAATCCTTTTGCTAGAGTTAAAGTTGTTAAGCATAGAATTCCATAATTAGAACATTGAACTTGATTATTAGAATAAGAGAGAACAAGATTAGTGGAGATTGGTACATAACTACCAAGACTTGATCCAGTTCTTAAATTTCAGCTTAAGCTTGTCACTAACGCCTATGCTTTAGCAGACTTTTTCCTGTATTGCAAAGTATTGTAATCCTTTTCTCGATCAATATATTATACATATGGTTAGTTCATGTGTTAAATTTGAAAAAGATCAATTTTGGCCACAAAATACTAAACACTCAATATAAAGTCGATGCATTTCACAGCATTCTATTGCAGCATTCAATTGTTATTAGGGCATTCAATAAACTGTCAAAGCTCTAGAAACGCGTTGGCTCTTTGTTGAGTATTTAGTTTCGTTTAGGCGAAATAGTGCTTTTTGTGGTTAACTGTTACACTAAAAAATTCATGTATTGAACAGTAATATTTTCCAGTTATATGGACGACTACATTGAAGTTACATTTCCAACTTCTTTGGATTCTTCAGTATAGTTTAATGGATTTTTTTCTCTTGGCAATGAGCTTCCGTATTGTAGAATTTGGCATTTTGGAAGGGCGAGGGGGCGGAATTAAATTCGTTTTTTTTGATTATTTTATAAACTATTCATGAACTAGAATAACCTGCCAAATTTTTAAATGCCAATTTTCCAAGAAGAAGCAGCAAGGAGGGACTCCTGTCATATCATTTCGAAATCTGGGAACAACTGCTACAACTTTAAAAATTTAGCAGTCCCATAAGCAAAATTTGACTTTTCTATTTTTTTTTAATAAACGTTGGACGAATATTCAGAATTCTCTAAATTTAAAATTTGCTAAAGGGGAGACACAAGGAACAAAATGAAATTTTGCCATATCTTTCAAAAACGGTTCGACTTCAAAGTTTGAGAAGAAAACAGTGTTTGGAAAAACTTACATGACTTGTAGCTTTGCAATAGGTATCGTAGAAACTATTTTACATAAACATTTAGGTCTCAAAAAGGTGGCTGCGCGATGGCTACCGAAAATGTTGACACCAGAGCAAAAACGCATTCAACAGGTCACTTCAGAGACAAATTTGGTCATCATTAAGCGATGTGGATGAAATCTGGGTTCACCGTTATGATCCTGAATCAAAAAGGTAGAGCATGATATGGAGGCACAATAGTTTACCACCCTCTCGAAAGCTTTGTGCGACAGCAGCATCATTGTCAACAGCTTTTTGGGACGCCGAAGGAATTATCATTGTCACGGAAATTTTTTGGGACGCTGAAGAGTTCAAGATGAATTGATTGCGATAATATTAGTAAGATTTCCCGGCAGAAGACATAGATATTGCTGAACTTGAATTTGTGACAAAAAGCAAATATAAAGTGGACAAAGAATATCAAGTATTTACACAGCCCAAGAACGAATTTCAATTAGTTGCATCTAATACGAGCGATGTCTTGACACCTTTAAACTATTTTTCTTCAAATATATTCCTATAACAATGTTTGAACAAATAGCGCATTTTACAAATATGTATGCGTTGCAACAAAATGGGAAGAATTTTAAATCTGTAACGCGGCGGAAATGAAAATTTTGTGCACTGCATATAGCAGCTGGAACAATTTCCCAGATCGCGAATGTAATGGAAAAAAGCGTTAGGAATTGATCTCTTCACGGAAAATATGAGTAGAGATCGGTTCTTCCAATTACGAACAATATACATTTTGTAGATACCATCGACCATTTACCTGAGCACGACCAAAAAAAGGAACATTTACTGGGAACACGCGATGCAAAAAATAGGTTGATTTTGTAAGTAGGGTCGGTCGCTCTACATATGTAAAAAATGTAATATACATCTCTGCTTGAGCCGCGAGAGGAATTGCTTCCATAGTTGTTGAATTTCATCTGCAGAAATAATTTTATAACATGATTTTCCAAACAGGAAAGTATAATGTACACGAGGTAACAATTCTGCAATGGGCGGTGTAGAACTGATCGCTTAATCAAAAATATTAATAGTACATATTCGACCTCATGTACAGTATAATGTACATTTTCATATTTACTGAAAAAAAATAATTTTTATTTTGGTTTGTATTTTTTACATTTGTATGCCTTAAATAAAGTTACTTCCTTGAGCCGCTGCCAAATATTTTTTATCTTGAACATTTAGGTACCCAGGTCTGAAGACTAGTTGATTATGAACGTACACTATAGTGACCAGGTCTCAGGTCTGTAGAGGCTAGACTCACAAAAAAAGGTTTACGTCGACTACTCGATTAGTTCAAGCTTGTCAGTAGGAATTAGATGTACTTTGTATTTTGCAGAAATATTCAGCTATATTTAAAATTCTTATGATTATGCCAAGGGTAACATGATGAATAATTTCCGTGTGTGCTTATTTTAAATCCAAAATATTGACTGACAGTAGGGCATCTGCTCAAAGTTGTTCATTATATTTTCAAAACTCTGTCCTGCCTGTTACTTCAAAAAAATACTTGAGGTTGTATAGAAACTATTTAAGAAGGCAACTGCTGGTGAAGGCGGTGTGCCAAATTATATCGTTAAAGGATCGATATGTGTTTGTGTAAAACCATTCTGCCATCTGACCGTAAAGAGTTCTTTTAAAACAGGAACAAAATAAATCGTTTTTCACTGTCACTGTAAACAGGGGAGTTCCACAGGGTAGCATTTTGGGTCCTTTTGTTTCTGATAGCTTTTAGGCTCTTAGGGCTAATCTGAACTAATCATCCCAAAAACATATTTATACAGTTAAATGGAAGGAACAGTAACAATTGAGTGTGATACTATTCAGAGCTAGTTCCCACCACTAACTATGCAAATACAAACAGAAGTTGTTAAAGTACCAAAAAACCGGGTGTCTTTTGGTTTTTACTTTCAACCTTGTCTACTAGAGAGAATTGAGGTTGCATAGCGAACTGTGATGAAATTAGGTCTTGCATTCGGAGGAGCACTAGACGGTGAAAACCACGTGGTTTGCTTTTAATGCTTAATCTATTTTCATTGCGTTTGCTAGGAGGGCGATTCCAACAATATACAATGAACGTCTATTACAGGCATTTGTTGTTAGTGATGGGCAAAAATGTTGCTGCCTTCTACTAATCAAAGTGAAATTGCAGATGATGTAGAACTGCATAGCATTATGGAGCAAATCCCTGGTTGCTGAAGAATGGATTCATGGTGACGATTGTGATCAGGAACTTACTGACAATGAAATCGATCATCTCGTCAATTGTGGAGAAGAAATCGGGGACGATATAAAAGACAACGCAGTTGGAGAATCTCAAAAAGTCAGAAAATTTGATGCACTAGTATTAATCAATATTATATTAATCTGTGTATTAGTCCACAAAAATATTCGTGGATACATGTATGTAATAAAGATTAAATATTAGCAGTTTAATCTAAAGTAAACTCCATATTATCATCGTTAATCGCATTGGTTTCTATAAAATTATTAGCCTATAGTTCATCGTATCCAATTATAAATATTTAAACATAAATATTTTGTCATAGAACTCATTCATCGGCACATGAATTATGTATGCAGAGGCAATATATCAAAGAGAAACGTGTTTGCGATATTATCTTTTGTCCTATTTTCTTCCTTCTTTTTGTAAAAAACCGACGCGTTATGTACTCATATTCAAACGAAGTAGTAAATTCTGGCGACACTATTTCGATTGGTAATTCAGATATAATTAAAGCTAATACGTTCCAGCGCGGATCAGGTTATCTTACTGTAAATTTGCTTTAGATAGTGGAGTAAAAATAACTGGTGAGAGAAAAAAATTCCGAAATTAATGATGTTTGACACAGGAAGTAACCCATTTTTGCGTTCGAGATTTACCGTCCTTTAAATTTATTTTCGTAGACAGGCGAATAGCGGTCAAATTTAAAGGATGTATTGCTTAAAGGTACCGTGTTTATGATCTCTTCCGTTCGTAAAGTGAATTTTGTGGAAGTAAATATCAATAAACTGGAAGGAGCGTATTCATTAGTTACATTATTGCTACAAGTAAATATTTATGATGCAGATGTAGTAGCTGTGAGAGACGCATTTATCCGGAAGTTTTCGTATAAACTATAAACATTTGAATTTTGAACTTATTATGTTACATGTTAGAATGAAGTCTGTTTTTACTGTATGAACAATGAGTGATACGAAACGTGGCAATACTCTTTTTTTGTTTTAAAACAAACTCAACAAATTAAGTTGAAAATCAGTAAAAACAAATACAATGATAATACAAACAGCAGGCATACAACGATGGAATAAATAAAACTATCTCATCAGTAGTCTTCATCTACAGTATATCTAGAGGAAATATAATCCGAAACGTTCATAACAAGGATTGGACAAGAGGTAATAACCGTCTTTAACACCTCTAATTTGTCAGAAGAACAACAAAAGCATCTAGCAAGTAAATATTACTTATATGAGATATGCCTTCAATAAACTAAAACAAGACGAGGAGGAGACCTTTGTTGATTTCTTTCTAGGTATGATTTTGGACAAGAGACTCATACTTTGCCAACACACCAGTAGAGTTACCCATTCCTCTGCTCCTAGACTCTATTAATGCTAAGACTTAACATTATTCGATCTTAACATACGGACCTTACCACCACTGTGTCAGAAAAGTAGATAGATGGACCGAACCAGGTAAAAGTGTCACTAGTTACTCTGACAATCAGGCAGCACGACCCCTAAATGAGGTGGGCACTCAAAGGAAATTAACTTTGGCCTGGGCCAGACGAGGTTTGTCAAGACCTTTGATAGGAGCTGGCCCTTCCTTCAGCATCACCAAATCGCAAATTAAAAAGTCCATCTGCGAATGGACATATAACAGGTCCAAGAAATGGTGGAAAAGATCATCAGGACAAAGGCAGGCAAAGAAGTTCCTAACGGAACAGAGGCCTGAGTTTACTGAAGACGTACTGAGTAAAGACAGGAAGACTGTCAAAGTGATAGTAGGTCTGTTGATCGGTCATTGCAGACTGAATAGGCATATGTTTAACATCGGCCTGGCAGATGGTGCTCTCTGCAGATTCTGTCAAGAGGAAGAAGAAACCGCAGTTCATGTTTTGTACCACTGCGATGGCCTAGCTGAAAAAGCTGGAAGCTCAGCAAAATAAAACTTCTACCCCAGTTCTTCAGCAACACGAACTTGCTCGTATCGCAGGTGGCAGTTAACACTCTGGAAAGGATAGGAAGATCTGCTAACCTGATGGTGGGACCCCACCATACATCATTGTCCGGAGGATCCAGCACATTCTAGCTTATCAAATTCAGGATTAAGAATACCTTGGCTACGTAGACGTTGTTTTAGTTCAATAACTCGTCAATCACCTTGAAGCCAGTAGGAGTTGCTCTAGAGGGATATAGGAGGGCTCAGAAGCTTCACTCCTTCGTTCTAAATACGAACAAGCATGGTAGATGCTGTTAAAACAAAGAAACAAAGTGCTAGTAATCAAAATGGTCGTCGTTGGCGTAGATGTGGTCTGAAGCATACACAAAAATTATATTCACTTTACAGAAAATTCTGTGGTAAATGTAAGAAGACAGGTCATTTGCAAAGCAGTGCAAAAGCCAACAGAAACATGGCGCCAAACGTCTTCAAGCAATAGAAGAAGATGACAGTAGTGAAACCGATGAAAATTTGTATATGGATGGGATACCAGAGATAGCTAACAATGGTTGCTGGCATCAAGAACCGATGAACCGAAAGTCCAAAATAGAACCGCTAATTGCTTATGGGATGCACAGTAGCCTCAGATCTATCCCATTTTTGTAACCAAAACTATGTCTGAGTTGCAGATCGCTACTAAATTGTATGACTTTGAATAGTTACGAGGTCGTTTCTTTGTTAAAGAAATGTTTTAGTATTCATGGTATATTCCATGTATTGCAGAGAGATATTAGTACTCAGTATTTCTCTAGACAATGTCAACAATTTGTTAAAACTTGGAATATTGATTATCAGAGGTCCAGTCCAAAGTTTGCACGTTTCAATTGTTCTGTCGAAAAGCAAAAATTTACTAAATACTATGTTAGAAATAAGACACTGACAACATTGTGAGTAATATGGAAACGAGTTTGTTATTCTTTCTCACTAGGCACTGTTAGTTCGCTCCAGACGCTAGATATATGCGAACGAGATGTTGTAATAACCTAGGACAGGCAACATTTTTGACACCGAAGTGTATTTATGTTATTTGTGAAGATTATTAGTGGGGTCGAAGCCGCCCGGTGGCGCAACGGTGTTGCGGTAGGCAGCGATAGCTATACCTGGTGGTTCGACTCCACCTCCGAACGACATATTTTTAAATAAAAGTGTTTAATTTAATTGGCGTTTGGGATAAATTGCATTATATATCAATTGATTTTCTGGGGGGCTATGGTTCTAGTGTTAGCCAATTCTACGTGCGCCCTTTTGATGTAGTAGTGCCTCTGTCGGGCCACCACCTTACAGTTGCCCCTTGCCACCTTGTCCATCTTCTTCAGATGATACCTCAGGGGGCCGTGGTCAGCGAGTAAAGCCGTGATGATGGCGAGGTCTCTTCTGTTGAATTCCAGCAGAGATTTAGCCTTCTTGGCTGAAAAAGTAATATGTTTTTTGATTCCTTTGTTCACTTTTCCACTGTTGGAGATTAGGTCTTATATGGCTTTTGGTGAGACCACAAAATGTTTCTGATTCAATATATCGGAACGGTCCGTCTTTCTTTGCAAGACTATCGGCAATTTCGTTGCCCCCACAGCTCCAGTGACCTGGTACCCACATCAGTGTAATTGTGTTTTTTTTTGGGCTAGAGCATTGGGGGTGAGCAGCCTTTAGTGCTGACTGGCACTGGAACGTGTGAAGGACCTTGTGAAGTCAACCCGTCGTTTAACTATAAGGATGATTTGAAATGCCAAAATTCTGCCTAAAATTCTCAAAATTGAATAGAAAGACATTCGAAAAAACGTGTACTTTGATGTTCCCGATTTAATCGCCGTATGACCACAGTCTGGATTTTTGAATACGATACTGAGACAAGGAAGTAAAGCCAAAAGAGGCACACCGAGAATTCTCCACGATCGAAGAATGTGCAAAGAATAAATAAATCCTGACTTGCTTCTTTGAGTATCGTTCACAAAAAATTTGTTCCTCCAGGGCAAACTCTTAACCAAGTTTTTTTTACAAGGCTCAGCAGAAGGGTGATAGTTTTTTATTTTCACTTCAAAAGGCATTGTTGTTGTTCCCCAGCTCCCATACACACCTGATCTCAGTTCTTGTGACCTTTTTTTCTTTTCCTCAAGCTAAAAAGTGTTTTAAAAGGATGACATCTTAAAGACCATACCATCTTAACCTTTCCGGCGCTGTTAAGACCATGATTTCAAAAATTTTACTCCCAGCTGAATGTATAAGGTTGCAAGTGTGGGTTGGAGGGGCAAGAATTGGTGATCCTACTTCGTTAAAATTAAAAACAGTGACATCTACCGCAAGAACTCTTCCCACATAAAACAACTAAGCCGGAAGAATACCTCTTACGCAAGAGACCAGTCCGGAGTCAGTTCCACACCAACTTGAATCAGATGTCTCTATAAGAACCATAGGTATGGCTAAATATTTAAAAAAGGAAAGTAACTTGTTTACTGATTCATTAATTAAACGTATTTAATGTTGACTTCTGTTATTGCCTACTGTAACGTACGAATTGAAGTAATTGAAAACTTGACTAACCTTCGACAAAAACAATTTAATGATTAAATGTTACCGCACTCAAGTCGATAATTGTTATAACACATTCCTTCATGATATTGAGGTCGCCGAAAAAAAACCGATTAATTTACTGTCATTTCTTTTAAGCGGCTGATATGTAACCAAACTGTTTGGTTTCATTCAATAACTCGACTATTAATCCATCATTCGCTCTAATTCAAGCAAAAATTTTACGCTTCATAAATTACGAATTTCGTAATTCCCTTACGACCGTACAACTTCGACGGGTGCCGTTAATTTTCTAATTGTGAGTCTAAATATATTTGACACTGGCATTGCTAATTGTGCGTCCTAGAATAAAGAGCAGGGAGAGGTGACTGGCAACTTGCCACCTAGAAAACATCTGACTACTACGGCACGATATATTTTACTGTTTGTTATTTTGTGTTAGATCGTACAATAGGAATAACAAACTTACTCGGAGAAATGGAATGAAAACAAGGATATTTAAACATGTTGTGTTATGTAAAAACTACTGAAATGTATTTGCGGAGATGAGAAAATTCTTGAGCATGAGACGTAACTTAAACGTGCAAGATCAAGATGAAAGACGTTTCGTGCTGGTCTTTTTAAGCAGTCATTATTTTAGATGGAGGAAGGTAGTACATTCTATTACCTTTAGTCTCGTGTCGTGTAAATCAACCTAAGTGAAGTTCCATTGTTCTTTTATGAACTGCACAATGCGACTTGTAACTTACATTAGGAGATCCATTAATAGACCTACAAAGCGTAGTATTGTCTAATTAATGAAATTAAACCATTGTGTTGATAGATTGATTTTTGCTCATCGTATTCGCGTGTATATGATAGTCCAGAGCAAAACATCTGGTATGGTTGGAGTTTGCAATAAAACATTTAAGAAAGTATTTTGAAAAATGCTGGTAACTTACAGTTTGAAACTGAAGAATTTATTTATTCATTCATTTGATCTTTGTTTGAAATAGCATGTTAGGAAGGATGTTCAGTAGAATTACTATTTTTATAGACTCTGAACAATGAATCCTGCAAAGATCGGGTCCTACTATGTAATAAGGGCTACTGGGATAAAACATATATATACACCTCCATGCGATCCAATTTGCCAAGTTGGTGGATAAAGGCTTCTTGATTTTTGTAAAAGAAACCCAGAGCTCCAAGGCTTACCAGATCTACAAGTATTGTGCATACTTCTGGTTTCAACAAAGATTATAGCGAGCTTCAAAACAAACTTAAACAAGTAGGAGCAATCACGTCAACTGAAAGATGGCTTAACATCACATTGATAGAACGTATAAATAAAGTTGGAAATTCTCTTCCATCAGATGCTTCGCGAAGCATCATCGAGAAGTCTCGCGACTTCTAATACTTTAAGTTGGATCTCTTGATATCATTTTGGAATCTTTAGATGATGTTATTACATGTGCAACCAAATTAAGGACAGACCATAATAACGCTTGTAAGACTTGCTTTCTGACAAAACCGTGAAAACTGTGAAACAGTCATAGCTGGAAAATTTGGCCATTAACTGCATCAAAAATAATAGCTGGTGTTGCTTCTTCTAGAATATGACTCTCTGACGACTATGCCTAACACCGAGCGTAAGCCTTCTTCAGAAAATATTTCTTGTATTGCCCTTGAATAGCACCACCACATGCAACCAACAACAAGCCTTTAAAGACTGACTATAATAACGCTTGTAAGACTAGTGTTTCGAAAAAACTGTGGAAACAACCGTAGCTGAAATATTTGGGCATTTACTGCATTAAATATAATAGTTCGTGTTGGTTCTTCTGGGGAATGGCCCAACCCCTTCTTTTGAAAATATTCCTTGTATTAATCCTTCAATAGCACTTATGGTACAGTTTCTAATGAACTTGAACTGAAAAATGAACCCATCTGAGTGACAATGTTTGTGCTGCCCCTTATAATTCGATTATTTCCATTCTTCAGGACAAATCTATCATGATTGTGAAGAAGTAATCAGACCATCTCCAAAAGCAGAGCGTCAAAACCTTAGAAACAAGGGCAAGAAACCAGAGAGATGTAGAAATCTTATAGATATATCTATAAGTATAGATACAAAAAAAGGGAAAATCAGTTGAACAAGTGGATATTGTATCATTTTCGACAGGAGCATCCATCAATTCTTATGTTGCGTTGGTTGACTAAATTACAGATTACAGATAAACGAAGGTATCGCAGTTGTAAAGCTTGCAAGATGAGTGGAGAAGACTTCCATTTTAGAATCACCCCAAGAGAACAACAAGAAGAAATATTAAGTTTTCTTCCTTTACTAGTTTTTGGGAGAAGGAGGCAATTATCCTTGACTGTGTACCTGTGAGGATATAGTATTTGTTCGTTAAAGAATCAGTTTATACATTCTATAGGATTCAATATAAATTGATATTAGAGTTGGTGTTAATTATTTAATATTTCTGGCTACTTATTAAGGTTTTGGCTAAAATTATGGGGGTGGCTCAAAGTACAATTTCAGGTTGTCTAATGGATGTCATTGTACCTTGGAATCTTTAATATGTTTTTATATTTGAAACATTAAAAATAATGTCTACCTAGATTCTTTTAATTACTATAGTACCCTAAGAATCCGATTAATCTGTTGCTAATCAGAAAAACTGATAATTAACATGTAGGTACATATAGGTAAGCTTTAAACAGAAAACGCAGTCAAACGCAGAAAATGTCACAACCTAGTGCTTCTGGCCACTTAATCATAGCAAACCACAAAGCATCCTTTGATCATCCATCGGATAAATTTTAGCCGACCTTGAAGGTATGTAAAAAAGAGTTTTCAAGGTTCATCGCACTTCTTGCAAACTTTGACAGGCAGTCAAACACTTAAAATGGTACGAATTATCATCTTGTGTCTCTAGACCATAAAAACTTGAATATCATCATTTGACCACCCACCGATTAGTTTTTACCCGATCTTTAAGATATCCAGGGTGTCCCAAAAGTAGACCGACAAACGGTTAGATGATGTTCCTTAGGTCATTTCATGAAGATTGAGATCAGCAACCCGTATCCGATCTCTTCTCGTTTGTATTAAAAAATTCAGCATTAACAGCCTAAAGCATAATGTACTGATTATAGGCTGCTGTTCAACGAAAAGGTGCATGTTTGCTTGCTCTTGATATGTGTAATTAACCATTTTGCATTTAATAAGTGACACTGTCAAATTTCAATATCCCTTTCCTTCAACATAAGCCTATAATTAGTACATTATACGGACAGGGGTTGATCTTCATGAAATAACCCAAGGAACATCATGTAAACGTTTGTCGGTCTGCTTTTGGGACATCCTATATATAAGGGTTTCAAAGTTTATCGCTCCTTCACAAACTTTGAGAGGTGGTCAAACGCTGCAAACGATGCCACTTATTGACACGTGTCTCTAGACCATAGAAAATTGAAAATCATCGCTTGACCACCCACCGGTTAAATGTTATCCAACGTCGAAGTTACATATCTCAGAGTTATCAGACTTCATCGCACTTTTCGCAAAAAAAGAGGTGGTCAAATGGTAAAAGTAGTGTGGCTTATTGTCTTGTGACTTTAGATCACACAAAATCGAAAATCATCGTTTGACCACCCTCCGGTTAAATTTCATCCGACTTCCATTATATATAGTTTCAAGTTCGGGTAAAATTTATCTGATGGGTGGCCAAACGATGATTTGTGGTTTGCTATGATAAAGTGGTCAGAAGCAAGAGGTTGTGACATTTTCTGTGTTTGACCTCATTTCATTGAAGATATGAATTTGTTTTTCTTCATTTTTTTCGACTGTTAAATTTTCAAAAAACAACAAAATTTCTATATTTCCAAATTTTACCATTTTTGCCATTAAACTCCAAAATATGGATATAGTGGCCAATCGAAATTGCTGATGGTCAATAGTGGTCAATGAATGATGAATCCTTTCTATCGTTCTTGTGGATTTTTGACCACTTTGTGGTGCCAACTTCGCGGACCTTGGTTCTTACTCAAAATCATTAGAACCTGTTTCGTGAAAATTGGAAAACCAAAGATCAACTAATGATGATCAGCTATCAGCACTAAAACGTACAAAAGTTTGAACAATGTAGGTTATGTTAAAACCAAGGTGCCCTAATTTTACAGGTGACTTCTATATGAAGTTTATGCATGCAACAGTTGAGGGTGGGGTAGGGATTTGACGTAGTAAGCCCTTAATTATTGCCACTTCATTGCCAAGCAAGAAAAAAGTCAGATTTGTAAAATTGAATTGTTTTTTTGAACAGGAAGAGTTCCTAGTGTCCATATAGACCCTCTGGTAAAGCTAGATTTTTGCCGGAAACTGCAAAACCTTTACAAATGCATTTTTGGTTGTGGTGGAATTGTATTTGCTGCGCTGGTTTTAAAATTTTTAAGAATAATTTTAAAAATCTTGACTTACCATATTTAGGTCCATACCAATCTTTCCCGGTACCTCGATAGATTGGAACAGGCGTGTAAGTTGCTGGTTTAGGGTACCGAGTACATGGATTTCGACAACCAACGCACCCTGTTATACATCCATGCGTCTGATATGTAGACCAAGTTGGGCAGGGGACGTAAGTTTGCACATTATTATAATAACCAATCGCATAAGGAACCGTGTACCTTCGTCTTCTACATAAAGACCTAGTTTTCTCAGTTATTACTCGTTCCTTCGCTAGAGCTGCCTCATCATCATTCGATATCGTCAGATCCAATTTGATATCCATTAGATTTTCAAAAGGTTTCGTTGTCGGATAACTCCAGATTGGACTGGTAACGTTATCATTTTTCTCGAGAGGATAATTTAAAACAAATTCTTTCCGCCTTTTACGATGCACACGAGGAGTTTTCTTGTATTTAATACGACTAGCTCCGTTCAAATTCGGTCCAACATCTCTGTTTGAGGTTGAGATATTATCTTCAAATTTGATATTAGCCTCTGCTTGCGGTGCGATTCTTTTATGTCTTATCCTGTGATGGGTAATGCTATTTTTAAGATTATCGGAGGTATCTTTGGTAATACTAGCGCGATTTTTTTGCGAGTTCCTTGAACTGGATTCGCTGTACTGCAGAAGGAGTACGATGCACAACACTGCACTTATTAAACTGTACTTCATATTATCCTAGTTCTATTATTCCTTTTACTTGACATTTAACGATGAATACTTTTAACAACATATTATTGTTTTCTCGAATTGTATTTTATATTAGAAGTTATCACTTAATCTCGAACTAGTTTGAGTTATAATTGTATGGATCACTATATGGCATTATTAGATAAACAATTGCTTTAATAAATGTAGCATTTAATTCTGTCTAGAGAAAATTGGAAATTCTTAATTAAAATAAATTTAATAAACTTATGTCTTCAAGATAAACTGTTGAGTTGGAATATCGTGCTGTTATAAATTTCTTTGTTTTGGACGGTTTATCGTCAACAGAAATTTATCCAAAGTTGATAAAGGTTTATAAGAAATGTGCTCCTTTGATTTAAACTGTAAAGAAATGGCGGCTGAAGATGAAAACAAGAAAGTACTTAATATGGTTTTGGACGATCGACGCTTAAAGGTGTATGAGTTAGTGCATGCTGTAGGCATCTCAGTAGAAAGGATGTGGTACATTTTACACGAAGGATTATATATGAAACAGTTATGTGCAAGATGGGTGCCGCATTTGTTAAATGCCGATCAAAAACAAACAAGACAACGAATTCCATCAGCAACGTTTGGATCGTTTTAAAAAGAATCCAACCGATTTTATGCAGCGCTCAAAGCAGTAGATGGAAGCCAAAGTCAATTTCATCTGCCAGACAGGTCATGGCTAGTGTTTTCTGGGATGCAAAAAGGATTCTTTTAATTGATTACCTTGCAAAGGGTAAGACAATAACTTGCGAGTACTATGCACATCTTCTTGACCAGTTAGTTGAAAAAATTCGAGAGATCAGTTCGGGATTGTAAACGAGGAAAATCTTGTTCCATCAGGACAATGCATCAGCCGACAAAAGTGCTTTGGCAGGGAAAATTTAGGGATTTGACTCCCTCGGACTATCACCTACTCCAAAATCTAAAGAAATTTTTTGCTGGAATCACACTTCAGAGATGTAATCCATTTATTAGACGTTAAACGTTGGACAAAGTGCATTGAACTAAGAGAAGATTATATAGAAAAATAAATGCATTTTTGAACTAGCTACTAACTCTTTTACTATGAGGTCTAGAATTCTTCACCTCGCTCTCGTATAGGAAGGGATGCAATACTACAACGGCAATCTTTAGCTTTTTGAATACTCTCTATACTAAAATGGATGCAGGTGACTCTTGCATAGGGTGTTTTGTAGACTTAAGCAAAGCTTTTGACCTTGTTGATCATAATACACTGCTCAAAAAAATTAGGGGTGGGGTACCTCAGGGCAGCGTTCTTGGACTACTGCTCTATGTTAGACAGGGTGCCCACCTAGTACGCGGAAGTCCAATGTGTCCATGTGTCTCGTTTCTTCAAGATCTACAAACCCCAAATAATTCCGATCATACAGGGTGTTACACTTGCTCTGTACAGAAAGCAACTTTGTTTTTTTTTTAAATACAAACCCATATTCTTTATCATTTATTTTGAATCTACATGAAAAATAAAAGGGACTTAGAAATAATTGGCTTACTATCTTTTTGTAATAAATTTTCGTCAATCATAATATCGCAAATTTTGTGGTTACGCTAATTAACACAAAAACTATTTTTGGTCAAATATTAGGTAATAATGGTTCTTCAAAACACCATGTCAGAAACTGACCTACAGTATAAGGGGTGTCCAGAAAATGCTGTTGAATCTGACGAAGAAAAATATGAAAATTCTTCGTTAATTTAAATGTAACATCCTGTATATTATTAATCAGTAAAACGCAGAATTAAATATTCTACAACTTTGCTGTAGTATTCCCCATACCTAAGTTCAACATTTTAGGCAAAATGCAGTATTACAGTAAAAAGTGAGTAAATTTATGCATCATTTCAGATTTACTTTGAAAAAAAAAACAAAAAAACAAAAAAAATCACAGAAATTGTTCGAAATATTCACTGTTCAAAAAATAATCCAACAAGTTTTATTATAAATTCTTCTTCTTATTTATAATATCGCTATTTATTTTGCAGTAGTTCTCTGATTGTAGATTGAAATCGTATTGAATGCGAATATTGTTGTGGGCGATTCAAGTAATTGTTAAAATTCCAAGAAAATTAATGAGATTGTTTTATTTTGAAAATTTGTTGTCACATTTCTTCAAATTTGCAACGAGATTTAAATGTTATCTAACCTAACTTGTTACAAATTTGTTAGATTATTTTTTGAACAGTGACTATTTCGAACATTTTTTAATTGTATTTTTAATTTTTGAAGTTTTTTTTTTTTTTTTAATGGAGGAAATTTTGAAGTGATGCATAAATTTATTAACTTTTTACTGTAGTAGTGAATTTTTGCCTAAAGTCTTGACCTTAGGTATAGGGAATGCTATAGCAAAGTTGTAGAATATTTAATTCCGCGCTTTACTGATCAATAATATACAGGGTGTTCCATTTAAATTAATGAAGATTCTTCATATTTTCTGGGCACCCCTTATACTGTAGGTCAGTTTCTAACAGGGTGTTTTGAAGAAACATTATTGCCTAACATTTGATCAAAATATAGTTTTTCTGTTAATTACTGTAGTGACCGAAATTGCTCACAATATATTAAAGTAAATAATAGTAGTTTAGTGCAAGTAGATTCAAACAAGTTTTTGGGAATTACTATAGATGCGAGGAGTGATTGGAAAGAACATATTGATCAGCTTTGTTAGAGACTGAGTAGCCTACGTTTTGTTTTAATGAGATTTAGAAGTCAAGGAAGTTTGGAAATTGTACGTGTCTTCTACTACGCACTTCACTCACTTATATCATATGGGGTCATAATATGGGGAATGTCTACTGATTTGGAAAGAGCTTTTAAATTATAAAAAAGGCCCCAAAAGTTAGCTTTCAGCGAGAGAAATTCTCATTACATTGCTATTAAACCATTCAATAAATTGTCTAGCAACTATAAACAAATACCATTGGAGCAATTTAAAAATAATATAAAGCAAATTTTGCTTGCTAAAACTTATTGTTCTTTTAAAGATTACATAAGGTTTATGGTATGGTTTTTATTTTCGTTCATTCTTTGTTTTATGATGTTTACAGTTTTATTGTGTTGTCGTGTCCGATACTCTACGTAGTCTAAAGGATTATGATGTATTATTATTATAGTGATGCTTTGCAAAAATTATACGGACAAATCTAAGGTATTGATATTTAAGCTGGCAAATAGAAGTAGAAGAAATTTGTATCAAAAATGTCATTACATATATTATAATTATTAAATTTAGCAGTAGCGAAAGCTTTTTCATTCAGTAATTATTCTGGTTTGTTCGAATTGAGCGATATTTTATGGCTTGTTGGAATATTTACCGATGCATTAATTCAGTAATGTCACTGTCGATGACTCCGGTAAGGGTTATGTGATATTAGAACCACCTCATTCCCTGAAAGATAAGTTAACAAAGACAGTTTGGTCTCTCTGTTATGAGGTTTGGGACGTTTTCTGAGTGAGTTCATACAATAAGAAGTTGGAGATACTATCCCTAGCACCAGTAATTGATGAACATCTATGTATATCTAATAATATTTTTAACGGGTCGATGGCCGCAGTGATTAGGCGGCTGACTATTGTTGTGAGAGGACGATAGGTGCCGGGGTTCAATTCTCTGGAGGGACGGTGACATTTTTTCAGAGAGTTTAATCCCGGATCGACTTGCCATTCGCTGTTGGGAGCAAAGTGATTAACAGCGCGGCATCATAAAAGGCGATATGATGCTGTCACAAAGCCATTTAAACACAACTTACACACACTAAACTACACCGCAAGAGTTGCAGTGATAGCCAGACAAGTAATACAGCTTACGGAGTCACTGCAACTAAGCATCCACCACACATTAAAAAAAACACTGTAAAGATACTGAGCTCGCTGAGAAGGTCGTTTATTGTTTCTGAGCGTCAGTATTTATCAAACCCAATAAGCCTGTTTATTACCTCTTTTGTGATTAAACGAACTCGAATCAATCGTTCAAATTGACTAACCTTTCCGGAAAATAGTAGGTAAGAATACATTACTAATTACTCCAGTACTCAAGTATGAGAAAGGTGATTGTACAAACTAACAGTTAATATACAAAGCCTTACAAAAGTTGTTTTAAATACAAACAGAGTGACACTTTTACGAGGGCTTTCAGGGTTGTGTATTGTTAGAGTAGAGCCACACCCCAATATATCAAATTTTGTGCAAATATTACAATTAGTAAAAAATTGAAAACAAAGCTAAAAAATGCAACTTTATTAGATTGGATTACTATCAACTTTTAATCAATCAGTTATATTTTGGCAAACACTGTGAAAGCAGGAAACGGTAATCACCATTTCAAAAAAAGAGATCGAGTATGAGAGGGTCATTTCTTTATATTTTTATTAATCAATAATGGCTCCTCTCCGGATATACATAGAGCAAAGATGAAATTATTGTGTATTTTTTAATCAACACATGAGGACCAATTGAAGGTAAAATTTTGTTCCGATAAAGCTTGGTTTCATCGTTTAGATTGGTGATGTTGTGGTGTTTTAACATCCTAGTAATGGAAGGAGTTTGAAACAGAAGAACACTGGCAACACTGCATTTCTAAATACAACCATCCTTAAGTAGTAAACTCTGATTGTGAATTGAGACGCTGCTATCATAGTGCAAACGTTATAGATAAGATTTGTCATCGAAGCAAGGACTCATCAACAGAACAATGATCTACTATTTTTTTTATTTTAAGGTCGGATTAAGTTTAAGTCTTGAACGATTGCAATTCGCAATTTGGTTTTTGACAGTCCTTCACGTGCAACTGTATTTCACTGGTATAACGAATTTAAAAGAGGAACGAATATCGTTTGGTGACGAGGAACGTGTTGGTAAGTCCTGTTATTCAGTTACCTCTGGAAACATTGAGAGAGTGAGACGGATAATCGACGAAGATTCAAGATGCACCTATCAAGTGATTGAGGCAACTGTTAAATTCAATTTAACATGATCATCTTCGGAGGAAAAAAAAATTCCTCGTTGAGTGCCACACACGCTTAACGATTATCAAAATGCAGAGCTAGTAAGAATTGTTCAAGAAACGTTAGAAATGTTAAATAATTGTGGACATAATTAAGTAATTAATTTGATAATAATGACGACTAAATCACTTCTAAATGAATAGTTAGTTTGTATATTTAAGCAATTATATAAATATTAGGGGAAACAGCGTGATTCTAGTTGCACATTGGTTATAGTATTAGGACCACAGTACGAGTTTATTGTTGAATAATAACCAGGCATTATTCCATTGCTACCTCTTGCATGAAAGCAACTTAATCAATTTTTTTTTGCTTACGCTTGAATCTTCTTCTGAGATAAATCACGACATACACCACGCATTAATGAGTAAAAAATTACTAATATGTACTAAGAAGTAGTTACCGGTCACGCAAAAAGCGTATTAATAGACTTTGCTGGTTAGAAAAGAGCAGAAACGTGATATAACAGAAAACATGGTCGCGACAAAGAGAAGTCATCAACTACTGAAGGATAAGGATTACAAATTAATAATTATACATTCGATTTTTGGTTTTTAAATTCTAATTCCTATATACATACATACCTTAAGCTAACGCAATGTAATAGTACCTCCAACGCTGTATAAATCATGAGTAATTACAAGCGGACAAATGCTAAGTACCACTCTTACATCGAGCTAAAACAAGGTTAATAACATTAAACTAACGCGTATTTACGACAGCTTTTTTCAAAGATGACCTTGTGAAAGATTTTTTGTGTGTGTGGAATATTGTACACGAGGCTTACATAAGTTGCTAGATCTATGATTAGACAATGAATTTCTGTTTGTTTGTCGATCATTTATAGGTATACGAAATCAATGTTGAATCCATTATGTTTGTTTAGAATTTATAATTCGATAGGTTATTGGCTGTCAAGGAAATGCCTGGGTGAAGGTTATGCTATAGAGTGTGTAAATGTCGTTATATCTTCGTGTCATATTTCATGATGAAGTATTTAGTTGGTATTGATTACTAAATCTTAAGTGGAACATTTTCGGTAAAGTACGATCCTTGATAAAATTTTCCCTCTATTCCTATACCGTGTCCATATCGATAGGATTTGTCGCGTTTAAGATAGTCCATTAACTTTTATTTGTCCTATGAAAACCGAGGAATCCTCAATAGCGAACGAAATTGTTTCGCAGTTTGAGTAAGTGGTGCAATGCAGTTACACTAATCCAATTCCATTCCAGACCTGAACTACCACTAATGCATTTTTTAATGGAAGTGTGCATAGTTGGACGATTTTCGTAGAGAATCTATTTTAGAAGAATTGGGGCATAATGGTGTTATTTTCTGTTCAGTTAAGTACAATTTAAAATTATTCGTACTATCATCGATAAAGTATTGAAACTAAACCAACTGGAGCAGCTTCGCAACTTGAAAGTGTTAATAATATGGAATATGGACAGGAATATAGAACTGTGTCAAGATGGACAAATTTCTATTAGGGTGACCATAATTTAGATCTAGGGTTTGGACCTGAACCAAATATCTCAATATACCGAGCAAAAAAGCTTTCAACACAATCAAATCTGCATTAATAAGTGAGTTCCAACGCCCTCTTGGCGTAGTTTAGGCGCAATTAATCAGAGTTTTGGCACTGATTAATTACTGTAGATGAAACCTGGATACATTATTATGCGTCAGAATCAAAAATAAAGTCAAAACAGTGGATTGTGAAGGGGGAATCGGCTCCAAAAAAAGCAAAAACTGTTTTTTGGGCTTGGCAAGTGAAAGCGACTGTTTTTTTGGGGTAGTCATGGAGTTATCTTAATCGATTATCTTCAAGCAGGAAAAAACATTACAGAAGCATATTACGCATCAATACTTGACAAGCCAGAAGTATAAATTGCTGAAAAACGGCTACATTTGCAGAAAAAAAATGTAGTTCCACACCTCAGCGCTTGCCATCCACGACGATTGAACGATTTGAACTACTTAACCACCCCTCTAGCCCCAAGCGACGTCATTTTGTTCCCTAATCTAAAAAATGCCGAGTGGACGGATTGTGGAGATGGAAGCATTGCTGAATATTGAAAAAAAATATCGGAAAATGATAAAACAATGTCGATCTAAAAAATGTCGGAAACTCTGAAAATGTTGTTGGTCCAGAAAGTCTTCCTTGAAAAAGATGTCGAAAAGGTTGATAAAGAAGAACGACATAAATATTGAAAAAAATGACGAAAGAAATGTTACAAGTTAATTAGACTGCAAGAGGGGGTGGAAGAACCGCTCTGGCTTCAACAAGCTTTTAACCCGTTGTTAGATAATATTAATACATACATAATGTCGGCTTTAGCAGTATTTTTTCAAGTTTGTTTCGGCAGTTACGTCTGTCACTTATGCAGTTTATTGCTGCAGGTACACCACAACTTTAGGATGGTCTGGATGAAATGGTCACCTAATATTAATAATGCAGGATCATCTTCTATGGATTTTACTTGTCATATAAAATGCCAAAACCATTCTACAAAAATATTTTTCTACAGCTATTCAGTGGAGTGTCAAATAAATATAGTCTCAGGGGATGCTCCATCCGTTGATAATAGTAAGTGCTCCCAGTTGACATACACATTACTAATGAAGGCAAAACTACCTTGACACCTAAGATGAGAGACCCAATGTGTCGTCGACCCCACCAAACTAAAATTTTTGACCTTGCAGATTGGGCTGATGTGAATCCAGTCTCGTCAACATTGAAAATTGGATAGATTGGCTAGTTGTGTTTAACTCTTTGCTTGATTAGGGTGTCTAAAAATTGTTTAACAGGAACCTTATTAAAAGAAAACAGAGTTGCACTATGCTGGGTACCAGGACATACTGGAATCAGCGCCAAAGAAAAAGCTAACCTTTTAGCAAAGAAGGCTGCGACAACTTCGTTTGTGAGATCGAAGTCGTTTTGCGGCATAGGAAAGAGCACCTACAAAAACGAACTAAACGATGGAAAAGGGAGGCTCCGAGTATCTGTTTGAGAGAGTCTCCATGGTTTCAGACATTCCATTCGCTCCTCGAAAATATGTACACTTACAAGGAGACTATGTAGAAAAATAAAAATTAATTTTAGGAAAAAATGTCTTGTGTCTTTGTTAGGTCGGAAATTTGTGAGTGCACCAGCAGTCTCCGACACAAAATTAAATAATAAAAATGAAACCCAAAATCCAAAAGCAAGCAACCTACTTCATCTTGATATCTGGCTCTTCAATTCATATATTTTCGATTGAAATGAAGGAGGATACAAATTCTAACGGAGATCGTATCGTACGGATACCATCGTTTCGAGACTTTTGGGTTTCAATCAAAATTAGATTCCTTCTTGTGGAATATTACACGGGTCAACAAAACAATTTTCGTTCTTTGTCCTAAAGTTTATTTTATGATTTTTTGATGAATTATGCACAAAAACGAAAATAAAATACCTTTTTTGGTATAAAGTTTGCTTTTGTGTTAACGACATTTAATCGTATGAACTAATATTAATAAACCCAAAAAAAAAACACTAGTAGCTAAACCATAGTTTAAGTACACTAACAAAAGATAAACAAAGAATAGTAGCACTATATTTATCCGTTATGGCCTGTAAGAACAGAACTTTGTGTCGGAAAACAAAACGTAACATTTGAGGCGATTCTTGAAGCGGAAAAAGTCTTAATGCCACCTCTGCACATTAAGTTAGGGTGGATGAAACAATTTGATAAAAAACTGTATAAATCTTCAGAAGCTTTTGGACACCCGAAAAAAATTTTTCCGAAGTTATCAGAAACAAAAGTTAAAGCTGGGATTTTTGTCGGTCCGCAAATTCGCCGATGAAAAATTTCCAACGTTGCTGAATTGTACTCAAAAAGCGAGTTGGAACAGTTATAAAGCTGTAGCTTCTAGATTTTTAGGAAGTAACGAAGGTGAAGACTACGAAAAGTTAGTTGCGGATATGCTAAAAAATTTGAAGGCCATAGGCTGCAGGATGTCGTTAAAAGTACATATGCTGCGTGCTCATTTAGATAAATTTAAAAACATTATGGGAGCGTATTCAGAAGAGGAAGGAGAACGTTTTCATCAGGACATTATGAGCTTTGACCAACGTTATCAAGGCCAATACAATGAAAACATGATGGGAGACTATATTTGGGGTTTATTGAGAGAAAGTATTTATGAACATAAAAGAAAAGGTAAAAGCGTGCACTTTTAAATTATTTTCCACTTTTTAGTTATTTTCATAGTAAAACTTTATTTGAATGGTTTCATCTTCAATTAAAAATTAAAACCACACATTTTGGAAAATATCGTTCAATCGGTCTCCTAAACACAAAAGCAAACTTTTTCATGTCATATTTTTTTTTCGTCTAATTACGATCTAAAATATCGAAATTTTATAAAGTTTGGACATATTTTGCTTTCGGGGTGGTAAAAAGAATTTTCAAGTTGATAGTGATTTTCACTCATACAATACAAGAGGCAAAAATGATTTTGCCACACTCTCACATTCAACAAATCTAAGTAGAAATAGCCCTCACATTATAGAATGAAAACTATTTAATGCTTCGCCTGCAAACCTTAAATCCATTTCGACCATAGTGTCTTTTAAGAAGAATATCAAGCATTTTCTCCTTCAGAGTTGTGTTTATTCTTTACAGGAATTTTTTGATATATGTATGTGCCAGTGCTGCTCTGAATTAGTTACAATGTTTTATATTTTATAGTTTATATTTGACATTTACATATATTTGTAAAACATATTTTTGTTTTGACTGTTGTTGATATCGTTGTACGATCTAAGGCCAAATAAACAATTATCATTATTATTGAAGAAAATTTAGAGAGTTCTTCTTGTAGTCCCGGAAGATTTGAAAAAAAAATGATAGATTTAGCTTTGATAGACTTTAACAGGAATTGACATGATGAAGCAACATTCCACAAATGCAGTTTCGACATAGTTTTCATTATTGCAGGTTGCATGATAAGTCCGTGTGCAGGGCCCCTCTGCGGAAAAAAAATGAACTAAGTGACAGTTCTCCTGAACAGCTGTGTTTACATCATTTTTTGCGGTTGTGCATGAGCTGCGTGATAACCTAGTGAAAAGTACATGCAAGCCACATGTTGCATGTGGTAGTGAATGCTCACACCGTAACATTACTTTCGACTGGTGTCACTATTTCAGAAGGTGGTACAGAAACCGCCACGAAGACCTCCAAATCCGGTTAATTCGAGATTGCTAAAAACCATCACCGACTCTTTGGTGCTGGATTCTAAACCATCACAGGCCCTACTTTCTGCTGAGCTCGACAAGTTAAACGGATGCTTACAACACATTATCAAAATGCGTCTTCAATTGAGAAAGGTCTTGACAAAGTGAGTGCCCAAGTTGCTATCTAATGAGCAAAAGAAGAAAAGAGTTGATGATGCTCAATCGATTTTAGACGAGTATGATGTCGAATGGGATGATTTATTGAATCAATCTATGAGACTTGGGGGGTGTACAACGAACCATCACGGATCCGAAATTCAACTTCCGAATGGCTCCTTCCTGTACAGCCACCATCAGAAGTCGAGCGTACCAAAATGACATTCGAAAAGATCATGGCTAATGTGTTTTGGAATAAAGATGGGATCATGCATATTGACCATCTCAAATCGGGTGAATCTTTTTGATGTGGTCAATGCCAAGATTCCGGGTAGGAAACGTCAAATGTAAAGTCAATTTTCTCCGAGATAATTGTCCAGCCTGTAAAGCAAATGTTACACTCACCCTAATTGCCCTATTTGGCATCCTCTGATATAATGTGCTAAAATGCAAATTTATAAACTCTAACGACGTAGAAACACAAGTTAGTGGCTATTTTGTATCTTGTGTGAATGAAATAAGAATGATTTTAGTTTACTACAATAGCGTTTTACAACATATACAGTAATCAAGTCATTACATTATTCAGAATTCATATAAAAAGGACATCATTTTAAAGTTTGCTATTAAATGTAACTTTATCCTTCATAATCGTTTGATAAAACTTGTCTGCATAGACCATTTGCTCATGCCAAACCTATAAAAAATATGTTTACGACGAAAACACTTTGCGTTCTCTACGGATGCAGACGTTAATAACTGTCAAATTTAAACTTGAATTATATTCATTTAAGCGTCTATCTCTGTATAATATTACACAGAATGCAAAATATTATTTCGCAAAACACGCTTGAAAACACTTCCATCCGTTATCAATTCAATTCGAAAAGAAAGAAAAAAAAACGAAAAATAAAAACGGATAACCATGACGTCGACTTCTTAAACTACTTGAGAACAACTCAATCTCAACAAGCGACCAGCAATCTGGATGCTTGAAATAAAAATAAAAAAAAACAGCTGCCGAGATTATCATCTGCATAAACCCCTTACACGTATGTTGTGTACTTGTTTATACGAAATTCTATTAAAAGCATGACCGAGTAAATTTGCGACGTAAACTACTAAGTTATGACTGTGCCTAAACATGTTTACCGTTGAGTCGTTTTAAACAAGGCATCTTCTATGCTAGTGCACCACGTCAAATTGGAATCGATTTATTGCGTGAATTGCTTTACCAGGAATGCGTGATCTTTTAGAATTGCGGCGAGAAAATATTGAACCTCACTTATACGGGTTAAGTGAATAATCTCATACAACAATAGGTTTATTGGATGCAATTTGCAGTAAAATCCATAAACTATGCTGTTAAAGTACGGTTTATTCGATATCTGAGAAGAATATTAATTAGAGGTATTACTGGGGGCACGCTTACGTTCGTCCGGATCGCATTACCTTTATTTTATAGCCGACAATTGAAATTGAAATTAATTTAAAATACGCCAACAAGTTTATTGTCATCGTTTAGCTACTATTCAGTTAATCCTAACGGTTAATTCTAGTCGCCGTAAGGCATTCTTTTATACGACGATCAAAGAGGTTAGAATTTTAGAAGGGAGATAGGTTTTTCATACTTTAATATGAGTAATCTAAAGATAATTGAAGACGACCATCTTTTGTGCGTTGTCGAGTTATTGTTGTTAACACCAATTGGAAAGCAATAGTGCGAAAGAAGAATGGAATTTTGGTAATTGAAAGACGGTGTTTGATATAAAACCCGTTATATTATTACTTTCACCACGCTGTTCACACGAATTAAAGAATTGATAAAATATTTGATGACATTTAAAAAATGTGCTGGTCTACTATTTAAAGGAGTTGTGAAATTTGAAATTACTTTTTTATAGTGCGACAATTGACATAAATCTTCTATTTTATAGAGTGGAATACCGTACTCGTCATGCAGAATTTAGAGATTTCTTCTCAATTGAAGCTGGTCTAGTGTTTTGTATTGATGTCCATTCTGTTACGGAGGCGTTTGGTTCTGAATATGACAGAAATGAGTGGCGTTTGTTTATTGACAAGAAGGAATCTCACGACATAATGAAATTTCCTTTGTGAATAGGACATCTCGGACAAAAAAATGATGAAAAAAGAGAGTGAACAAAATTAATATCACTAAAACCATTGAGTATGTACAGGAAGGTCAGATAAGAATGCAGAAAGTCATATTATTGCATTTAATTTTTTAGAGAATTTTGCAATTTCTTGTTATTATATTAAAAAGCGCGCTCTAGCGGCATCACTAAGAAATAGACATATCACAGGTAAGATAGGTTTGATGGAACAATAAATGCTTTTTCCAATAAGACCAAGTTTGTTCAAATCCGTTCAGCCGTTTAGGAGTTACAGCTGTTTATTTAAAAAAGCATTGAATTACCCCCAACCACTTTATTTTAATAGATACGTCAAAAAGTGTTATACAAAAATTACTCGAGGCATATATCTTTGGGTAAAATTTACTGGGTGGATTTCAGTAAAAACTCACTTTAAAAGTTTAAGATGCCGGTTACGCCCCCTGGCGACCATCTTGGAAATATGGAAACATTTTCCACGGTCTTCTTTTGACCACTATAGTCATAAAAATTTTTATCGCAAGTCTCTACGACGAATAGTTTCCGAGATACAGCACTTTGCATTCTTATCTGACCACCCTGGACAGGTCGACCAGAATGCCGTGGCAATAATCAATTGTTAATGTAACAATATAACAAGCGTGATCTTGTATCTTGTATTGCTTCGGCTTGCAGATTACCAAGGATCTTCCCTTCAACTCTTACGTTTAGTAGAGTGTTCAGCCGAGTTTTCAGATACTCAATCCACCTTCAACTCAGATAAAACTTGTTAACTCTAGGAGTTGGATCCACCCGAGGGGTTGGTGACGCTCTATTTTGCATCGAGCAGGTGGAAAATCATCCTTGGACGTCAGTACAGCCAAGGCATCTCCGGATCATAGATTGCCGATTCCAACATCAGTGGATTTGTGTGTCCCTGGAGGTGGTGGAGGAGTTTATCCAATGGTTTCTATAGCGGTCAGTAACTGATTCTGGAGCACCTGGAGTCTGCTCAAGTGGCAATTCGCAACAGTCGCCCAGACGATCTGATGACAGATTTGTAGAGCTTAATCTTGCAAGCAGGATCGAACTTACTTCTTCTGTTCATCATGGAGAAACAAGCGTGAATTAGCGCTCTCGGCAAAGAGTAACAGGAGAGTGCACTTAGCTATTGGCGGCAAAGTAATCTTATAACCTTGGAAAATACTATATGTTTTGACAAGAGTTCAACGAACCCACGCTGTCAATACAATCGATTGATCACACGAATGCGGTTTTTTGCTTAATTTTAGCTGTGTGAGATTTTATAAAGTGACATTTATATACAGGGTGCGGTTAAAATATTGCATCAAGTGGAATAACAGGCAAACGCTTAGAAATTTAGATTTGATATTTGGTAGCATTAAACTGTATATTATAGCCAAGATTTTGACATAAATTTCACTTGCTTTGTGCAATTGATGTGGCCAGGACGACACCATCTTGCTTTTTTTTTAAAATAGGAACAAGGGTTTAACTTTAAAGCATTTGAGAGTTAATTACTCCCAAAATACAAAGACATACAATATAAAGTTGTTTATTGGGAAATAATTCAAAAAAAATTGTGAAAAATTAATAATGAAATAGAAATATAGATAAATAAACAAACTCATAATAAATGTTCAAAATGCTGCCCGTTCACTTCTTGACACAAATAAAGTCGTCGTATAAAAGTGTTTCATTAACTATGTCAATACTTTCACATATTTAAAGTTTTAATTGCATTATTCCAACATCTTCATTAATAAATACTAGCCAATCAAAATTTGGTGTCCAACTTTCAGTGTTCTCAATTAGAAGAATTATTTTACGCATTCATTCATAATAGCTCTAGTGCAGCGCGCCAATCACAGCTGAATGCTGCAATATGATACTTTTATACAACTTCTCTGACTTAAGCGCAACTGCCACGGGATTCTGGTCGATCTGTACGTCATCCATCTTGTTAGTCGGTACAAAAGTTATGTATTTCCTCTGCACATCAAGCTTGGGTTGATACAAATTTTGTCAATGGAATCGATAAAACTGCGTAACTCAGATAAGAGTGTTCCTAAAATAAAGGAGGCCTAAACGGAATTGTAAAAGCAGGAATTCACTTAGACATCCTAAAGAATCGATTGGCTTCAAATAAAATCATGGCATGCAATATGATCTAAAGATAATTTTTTTTTATTCATATTTAGACTTTTTCCCAAAAAGTTTGGGAAACACACTACATTGAGTAAAACATTTAGTGTAAAACGCATAATATCCATCTAACGTAGACGTAACTACGCAAGGATCGTTTCAATTAACATTCTGGACACGTTCCGATTATAAAGCTTATTTCCTATTAAATATGTGAACATTAAATTGTATATACTGCTGAATTTATTTGTTATATTAGCATGTAAAATTGTTTATCAAGTTTTATTTGTATTTCTACTTTTCACATTGTAAAAAGGCTCCTGGAATCTATTATCTATTTATTATCAAGTTTCTGAATTTAACCACGAAATTCCGGTTTTATAATGTGCCGAAATCGACTTGAGCTATATAAGGTATGTGATAATTAGCAAATAAAAGCTAATTTTAATCGTATGAAGTCATGACTTTGTTGCGTTGTTGACACTTTTTTATTGTTGTCTTCTCTTAGATGCAGGCCTCCATAGATTAGTATTCCACTCAAAAATGAATAGGGAATTTGATCTTTTTTTAACAGATCTAATTAATTCGATTAAATTTAACGTATTTTCTCAAACTATAGATAAATTAGAAGGCCCACAGTCGTTTGCGGACATTTTATTTGGTAAATATCTTTTCTGTGTAATAAAATATTGAATCTTGTATTTTAACCTTAAATTAATTTAGAATACAAAATGATAAAAATCCCATTTTTTGACAAATATTATTCATTTTAAACGTCATTTCATATTTTCACGATTACGACGACATTTAAATAAAGAAACTTTTGATTTCATTGCGTTATTGCATCAGCGAGGGCAATCTGGGCCAGAAATTGCCGCCATTTTTAATGTGCCTCCAAGTGTTGTTAGTAGGGCTCTAACAAGCTTTCAACAGACAGAATCTGCAAGGAGAAGACCCGGTAGTGGATCTGAGAGGAAAACAAATCAGAGACAAGATCGCTACATACGAATTCAGACAAGGATGAATCCGTTTAGAAGTGCTATATGGTTGCAAACACAGTTACGTGCCGCCACTGGAGTTAGAGTTTCGGATCCAACCATCAGAAACCGTCTGAGGGAAATGGATCTTCATAGCTGCAGGTCTGTGAAACGCCCAAAATTAACGAATGCCAACAGAATGGCTAGAAGAGCTTGGGTTAACGAACGACTTGCAGAAAATTTTCAATAGGAGCATGGTTTATATACTGATGAATCCAGATTCTGCTTATTTAGTGATAATCGTAGAGTAAGGGTGTGGAGAACTCGAGGAGACCGTTATAGACCCGAGTTTACAAAAGCTGTGGTGCTGTTTGGTGGCGGTGGTATCATGGTGTGGGCGGGCATTAGTTTGAAAACAATGTCAATGGACACATACAGAGATAACATTATTCAGCAATATGTGGTCGACTTTCGTGAGGCTGTGGATGGAAAAAATGGTTTTTATTGATGATAATGCACGACCTCATCGTGCAAGCAATAAATGACCTCCACATTAACCATTTTCCTTTACCACCAATGTGTCCCGACTTGAATCCAATTGAGCACATTTGGGACAGACTTCAAGAACAGCTCAACGAACATAATCCATCCCCAGTTAACGTGCAACACTTGCGGGAAATTTTACCGCTGTGTTGGAGAAAAGTGTCGCAAGAACACGTTAATAATCGCATTATGAGTATGCCCCGAAGATGTACAGCTGTGAGAGATGTCCGTGGCCATTACACACGATATTAGTATTAATTGTTACAGAAAAATGTTTATTTTAGCTATTGATAAAAAACTTAGTAATCTAACGATTTTTCTGAATAAATATACTTGAAAATTTTAAATTGTTGTGTACAGTTATGTATCTAATATAATACACTAGAAATATTTACCCATATTTTCAAAAAAAATACAAAAAAGTAAAAATTCCTGATTCATTTTTGAGTAGTTTATTTTGAAACTGAAATAATAATCCATGCCTTAGCATCCCCCAACAGCTTGCGCCAATTACAGGGGGCATCGGCTGGCCATGAGTTATTATTACGCCTGCGGCTGTAGACCGACTTAAGATGTTACCTTTCCGCATTTGCCGTGGAATTTGGAAAACTACAGAAAACCAAACTCAGAAAGGAAGCACCGGGGTTCGAACCCGGTACTGCCGGACTGCTAGTCAAGTGTGCAAACCACTAAGCTACCAGCCCGACCAAAAATGATCTAATTTTAAGTTACCGAACAGTAAGGTAGTAGGCACACAATTAAATAAAACGATATAGAAGCTTAATAACTTTCTGTTCAAAAGTTTCAAAAGTCTGTCTCGGAAAATGTTGATGCAGTTCATGACATGATTTTATCAGACCGTTGAATTGGGCTAAGATCAATAACTAAAAGTTTGAATTGTAATAATTTTAGACGACAAAGTTTCTTAGAAAACAAGGTCTTCCAGAGAAAGCACTTCTTTTGTTGGATAATGTCCCTAGCCATCTCCAGGAAGAGCAACTTTCGTTTGATGATGGTCTAATTCATGTTATGCCTCCCAATGTCACACCTTTCATTCAACCTGCACACCAAAACATAATAAGGTTAGCCAAAATGCATTATCGTTCTGTGTTTTTGGCAATGGTTGTAGCTAATAAATCAAATGATATTGATGTCGTTATCAAGCAGTACAACCTCCGGGATGTGATTTTATACTTATCACGAGCATGAAATAAAAAAATATTTTGGAAAATCAGCACGAGGACGATACTTCGTCAAGAATTATTCAAGCTAAATAGCGTTGCAGAGACTAACCTTCATTTATGTAGTTAAATAAAGACAACTTTGATGAACGTGATGAAAATTGTACCACAATAGATCATTTTGATGGTTCTGAAATCGAATGTGTCACAGATCAGAACTAAGGATTGTCGAAATATAGATAAAATCAGCCAGGTAGAAGCAATTCATATATTTAAAGGAGGTTTGGAATGGGCTGAGCAAAATAATGCTGACATCGAGGATATTCAGTCCCTACAAAAATTTCAACCAAGCAACGTTTCCGTCTAACAAAAGCAGATTACTTTCTAAAGTATGTTTTAAGCGTAATACACATTTAACTGAAAAAAAAGTTCGTAAATTATTTTCCAGCAAAGAAGTCATAAAAGCTGTAGAAACCTAGTTTGCAGAACAAGATAAAAATTTCCTTCTGAAGGGTCTACAGGCCTAATACTACACTCTCTAAAGTTTCATAGCTTAGAAACTAACCATGAAACGATCAAGCTCGTAATAAATAAAATATAACAGTTTTAGATGGCCAAACTGATCTGATTGTCGATGTTCATTTTTATTCTTTTAAGCGAAACTGGTCGTGACGTACTCTTTATGTATGACATTTTAAGATAATTCCATGAACAATAAGTTAAACAGTTTAACCAGTTTTTTTTTTTGTTCTTGAAAATGTACCCAACAAATGATTTATTTTCTCTAATTTGACTTTGCTGATCCATTTATAGCCATTTCACCAGCAACATTCAAGCCAGCAACAGTCAAGCAAACCAACAAACTTTACGATTAAGTTCTAGCGATACTTATTGAGGCTCGAAAGGCTCGGATCAATATTTTGAAAGTTATTGTGATTTTTCGAATTACGTTTTGGATGCAATTAGAACTCCAACAAAAAAATAGTTCTTTCGAAGGTGAGGGTGGTTCACACATACTTTGATTTATTTTTTTTAGACATAGTCCTCAAAGCTTGGTAGATCAAATGTCAAATTACCTTCCAATTATCCGTCAATCTACAATAAGTGGGTTGCATCTCTTAACATTTGTCAATCAATACTGTCAAAAGCTTCTCTTATTATTCTTACAATTAGTAGATTCATATAATACGCTTTTTTGGTTAATTATTCTGTTTGTAAATGAGTGTAGGCGATGTAAATGCATTTCTTATCTCCATTCATGTTAACAGTTACAAACTATGTTAATATTTGTTTTATAAAAGCAAATTATGTCAATAAAAAGGCGCATGCCGCTGATATGTCAGAGGAAACGTATAACGACAGCTTGTAACACGCGTACAATTTAATTTAACCTAAATGAACATATAGCGATATAACTTTATCCCTATGTATGTATTTGTAATAAACATTTGAACTTGCAGAAAGGTTTTGATATGACATTAATCCGCTTCCTTCCTCGTACAAACAATGATATTTTCGCTCGTTTAAAATAATATCGTAGCGGTTTTGCGGAAACGCGTTAGTCATACGCCAAGATAGATTAATTTACTAGCTTGCGAGAATTAGTAATACAGTAAACGAAATGAGAAATAAACTCGTAAAATTACAGCACGTTCATTAACAAAAATATTTATATTGCTACACACTCGTGAGTCGCGCGAGATGGAATTAAAAGGAACTAAAACTTCGTATGGGATATGAGACGTTAACCTGCGATAAGTACGGTGTACAATCAAGTGTTTAACAAAAGGTGTACAAGAATTGCTACAGTATAAATATTTATATACCAACGTTGACTTTTATGTATCTTATGGCCACGTATTTATTAATTAAGTTTACTCAGTTGTAATTTTATCTGGTAGATACTTTTAAAAATGTGTAGGAAGGTAGCTTTAACGGTGTACACTGTCGACGATCTTTAATATAAACTATTGACTCCTAACGTTTCTCATGGTTTACGTTTTAAGTTGAGTATTTGGCGCCATATTGGTTAATAAAATATTAAGTACATATTAAGCTTGATATCCTGGAAAATCTGTTAGTAGATATGGGGACTGTATTAATTCTAAATGAGTGATGGGTATAAACTAAGGATGTTTAGATTGTATTAGTTTTGACATAATTGTAAACTTTGTATAAAAACTTTCCCTAAATATCATTAGATAACTATAAAGATTAAGTATTATAGAATAATAATAAAATGACGCAAACTAGTGAGTCACAGAATAATTTTTTTGACGATTAGTCATTCGTTTATAATCATAAAAAAAGTGGAAAGAAACAACTGTATCCTTATGGGATATAAATCAACTTGATTCTTTCAGTAACATATAGACAATTTCGTTCAGATGTCAATCTAGAGAGACTATTTTAGGAAAATATTTTGGAGTCTACAAGGTAGTCCAAATAAGCGTTATGAACGATATCAAACTTTCATCTAGTTTTTCAAATGGTCATGCGATGAGAGGTTTTCTGGTAGATGCAAGATTATTTCAAAGATTAATGGATAGATTTGACATGACTGAAATAGTTAAATATGAAAAGGATGGCAGAGTGAGGCCCGGAGTAAATTAGAAAAAATGAATTTAACATTATTGGAAGTGTTGTTGAAGACCCACATTTGCAACTTCTTCAATGGCAAGATTTTGAAAATAAATTTATATAATTGAGGTCAACCTCGAATTCGAGAAATATGATGATGATGAGGAGGCATAATTGGAGACCAGATAATAGGACCTCATTTTGATGGACATCTAAATGGGGATATTTTTCAAAGATTTTTAGACGAAGATCTTGATAATATTCTAGAAAATATATCATTAGACCTATTAAGAAGAATGTGGCTCCAGTTAGACGAAGTGCCTGCTCATTTTCGTATAGGAGTTCCTGGAGCATCGTAGGGATACGTTAGTTCTGATTTAGAAACCTGAATCTGACCTAAAAGGTTTGTTTGAAATATATCATTGTCTTATTGTCGTCATTCTAATTGTCCTTTAATTTATTTGATAAAATACTGGGCAGAAGTACTCCCAGGACAGAAGCAGGCTAAAGAATTCATCAAAGAATACATGCCTAAATACACTGATGACCTTTTGAACAAAGGCAGGAGAATGGTCAGGTTAGTAGTAGGTCTGCTAAGAGGACATAACAGACTCAATAAACATATGAGCAACCTTGATCTGGCAGAAAACGCTACGTGCAGAATCTCTTAGGCAGAAGAAGAGACCTCGCAGCACATCTTGTGCTACTGCGAGGGACTAGCCAGATTGGGGCTAGAATGTACTGGCGAATCATCTCCAGATATGACGAGCTACATATATACAAACCTGGCAACGCTAGAAAGCTTAATAAAGAAGGTAAAGCTAGACTAGGTGGTCTAAATAACAGAAAGCTACAATAGACCCATATGTGGCAGTAGCAAAGGGCTATTTAGCCATCTCGTGAATTATCTAATCTAATCTAATCTAATCAAATACCAGAAGTATAAAAATAAGTTTTTGGGAATTGATAAAGTGCATTAAGGTGAACTGAAATATGCAAAAAAATACAGGGAGTCTCACTAAAATAATGATTTTAATATTGTCAAACTTATTTGGCCCATCTTGCACACTTAAACATATTTCCTTGAAATAGAGTCTTACAAATAATATAGATTGACGGATTAACGGAATTCCGACTTTCATTGGTTTGGGAGCTGTAGAGTCTTGCACACTCAGAACGACAAACAACAATAGACGCTTGAAAGTTAGAAAATAGTGCGACTAACCAGACAATGTTACAAACAGTAGATCACCGTCAATGGGCAGATGCTAGCGAGGAAGAGATTCAAAAGTTAATCAAAAAGAAAACCGCAAAAAAGCAAAATTAATAAAGACTTCTAGTGAAACCAATTCATGGAATTTTACTTTTGTTTCAAAGAGAATCAAATTAATATAAGAGATGATTCATTTGCTGGCATTAAATTTAAAGAAGCAACGCTAGCTTGTGATTGTAAAAGAAAACAACTGCAGGAAATACGAGAAACAAGAAAGGTTAATGCAGTTGCTTTTACACCGGCAGGATGTAAAAACTGTAAAAGGACTGGGACCAAAATACGCCCAAAGGGCTGCCAAAAACGTTCTTTAACATTGGCATTAAGTAATTAACATGGAATGGTAATAAAGATGCGTCTGCATCTATTTATATAGCGTGCTTCATTAATAATGGGAAAATATTTTAACTGGAGATATTACGTGTCAAATAATGACCATTCACCGATTTATTCACCATTCGCCTTATTCAAAATCGTTTTCGAGATGAAAGTCTTCAATGTTTTTTTCCATCTTTAAGCTAATCTACTTGTACGATGAAAATAAAATTTGGCATAGCGATTTAGTATTATTAGATGCTTCTGATGGTGGGATTTTCCGAAATTAAAAGAGAAAGTTGGAAGGATTTGTGGGTAAAAATAGTTTAAATAGCAAAAATCCGAGTAGGCCAACACTCAAATTCTACGTCACTCGTGGAATTGTCATTTTAAGACAATTTTTCGATTATTCTTCAATACTTCTTATGTAAATAACATATGGAAAAAACACCTTCATCTCGAAAACGGTGCGATTTTGGATAAGGCTGTTTTTGGTCAATGGTCATTATTTGACACGTAGTATCTCCAGTTAAAATATTTCCCAGAATTAATGAAGCACCCTGTATAGTAGATCTGGACGTATACCCAGTTTAATTATTTTAAAAACGAATGGGAAAATGATTAAATAAGGTAACGACTCAGAGATTTTTACTGACACCAAACAAAAATTGGAGATTAGGAAGTATTACAGTACAAGGTATAAAAAATGCCTGTAACTGTTAATACTATCTCCAACTGCACAAACGAAACCGCTTGGAAAGTGAGAATTAATACCAATAAATCAGTAAAAAAGTGACAACTCATTTTTATATACCAATAGCTGTAATCCATTTGGCGAAAACAGCAAAATTAAACAACGATGATAAATTTCATCGGTTTTAACTGGAGCTATCGCCGATGAAAGTTGATAACTGTATGGTTGGCAGAATTCCTCGATAATAATTTTGACCAAAATGTTCCTACAAAATACATGTAATTAGTGTAATTAACATTTACTATGGTTTATAGCAGGGATTCCCAAACTATTTTAGGCAAGAGACTCCTTTTCCAAACAAAAAATGATACCTCAGACTCCCATCTCTCTCTGTAATCTCTTGAAATAAATTAGATAGTAGATGAGTGTATTATTATTCGAGCGCCAACGAATTTTAACCAAAGTGCAAGCTTGTTATATAGTAAAATATAATCATGATTTCGTTAGTGGTAAATCGCGTATATGTGTCAAATACAGAACAAGTCAAAACGTGCCTGAACGACTTGTACGCTCGAACTCATGGTTTTCATCTTGTACGTTGTGCACGCTTATCGACTTGTTGAGTTTTTTTAAAAGTACAACAATGATCTTCCTATTAAAATATTAGTAATTCAAATTGGTACATGTGACACAACTTATACAGTATGTTGAAAGATTCAAAATAACTTAACTTGTGTTAATTAATAGGGTTCGATTTTTCGACCTCATCGACCCCCAAAATCAGTTATATCGATATCGACCCCATTTTGGGAATTCATGGTTTACAGAGTACAATAATTAATGGGCTACAAGTAGATGAAAGTTCTGTGGTAAAACCATTTCCGACAAATACTGAAAAGTAAGGTTGATTCGTCGAAAATGTATCAACAATATCTCTAGCAAACTCAGAGCAGCTAAAAATATTGAAGGCATTCAGCATATTATTGATGGCACATGCCAACTCATTCTAAAGAAAAGTTTACAATATCATGCATACAAGCTGCAACGATCTCATAAACTTCGTCGTATGGATTATCGAAGACGAGTGGAATTTTATCAATAGTTCCTAAACAATGAGGATATCCTTAACATGATTTTTTTTCTTAGATGAGGCTTGGTTTTATCTTTCTGGATATGTACCGGGTGGCCAACTAAGAATGTCGCCCGGCCATATCTCCGGAACGGTTTATAGTACAACTTTGGGAAAAAAATATTATTGACTAAAATGACCCCGAGAAACATTTGGAAATTATTTAGCAAAGCGTAGGATGACCGCTAGAGGGCGTAACTGACCACCAAAAATTTTAATTCTTATTTTACGCAAAATTTACCAACTTAAGGTCTATCATAAATATGAAAATTGGAATCTACTGAAAATTTTGCATATTTTACGTCGGACAACTGTTTTGTATTTTGTCAAATGAGGGGAAACGAGGAGGGGAAACTTTGTTTTGAAGGAACGTTTATACCTCCGGTTCTGTTGAACCGAATTTTGCAAACTTAGTCATTAATCCTACAATCTAATGCTTACAAATTGGAACCGATCTAATATGTGACGTGCATGCTAGAGGGCGCTGTTTAATTTTTTCCGGGAATTTTGTTTTTTCTCGAAAATATTAAATAGAAACATATATTTTTGACAAGACATTAGAAAATTTGGCTAAATTACCAACAAATCAGCGTAAACCGGATATCGCTATCTTTTATCAATCCGAAGATATCTTCAGAAACGTATGGATGGTAAAAAAGTCTTGTATAAATTTAAATTATTCTGCTTCCCGTGAACGAAATTTAGCAAATTTGATCTTATTAGAAAGGATATTCATTGCCCTATGTGTAGTGATTGAAGCTGTTTAATTTTATCATGTCCGTCGCCGCTAGAGGGCGATAAAGGAATTTAAATACATAAATTGTATGATTTTTGAAAAGAACAGTGCTTGGAATGCTTGGCGGCCAAAAAAACGGACTATCATGGATTTCCCTAAACCTACTGCTAGTGACTTAAATTGTTTAATATTGTCTTTATTTCTGTCGCCGCCAAAGGACATTAAAGAGAACAGAATAGAAGACATGTCGGTAGCGATTCGCAACATTATGTTTTTTTTTTATATGATGAGTGTGCTGTGCATTTCTCCGTAAATATTCGAAATTTTCTGGCCCCTGATAGGTGGATGTAACACGCCAGTCTATTTCCATGGCCACCCAGGACCCCAAATTTGACTTGCTTAGATTTTTATTTGTGGGGGCGAAAAAATATCTTATTTTTGCAACGCGATCTACTGCTCGTAACAACTTGGTTGTGAGAACAGGAAATATCGCGTTCAAATTATTTGAATTATATTGTTGTGCTTTTCACTAAAATCATAAGCTTTCAATTCATTGTTTTATAGTATTTGGGCATAAATATAACTTTCCACGCACTATTCTTTTCAAAAATCATAAAATTTACATATTTAAATTTCCTTTACGCGCCCTAGCGGTAATGGACGAAACAATATTAAACAGTTTGAAGCATAAAACATAGGCCAATGGAAATTCTTTCTAATAAGACCAAATTCCGTTGACAGAAAGCAGAATAATTTAAATTTAAAGAAGAAATTTTTACCATCCACACGTTTCTGAAGATATATTTTTTCCCCAAAGTTGTACTGTAAACCGTGATATGGCCGAGCGACATTCTTAATTGGCCACCCTGTACATTCACAGAATATGAGGTTGTGGTCATCGATAAATCCTCATTTTTTAATTGAAAAACCATCCTATCCCTAAAAAGTTGGGGCTTGGGTTGGAATATGCCGAAGAGGATTGGATGATGAAGAATTACAAAATGGGCTTTTCCAGCAAGATGGTGCAACGGCACATACGACCACAGAAACGCTTCAATACCTGAGAGAATTTTTGATGACAGAATAATAAGCAGTAACAAATCCTATATCCAACTAGGTCTTGCGATTTAAACATGTGTGAATTTTTTCTGCATGGCCATACATAAAAAATCCATTTATACAACGCCAATACATAATCTAGAAGAGCTTAAAAATCGCATAACAGAAAAGTGCGAAGAGATTAATAACTCACCGCAAATGTTGCATAAAGTTTTTGATGGATTACGGAGAAGAGTTGGGTTATGTTTAGACGTAAATGGAGAACATTTCCGACAATTTCTATAGTTTTATGTTAATTATCTTTTCAATGAAGTGGCTAAAGTAACAATCAAAAACATTTATATAGTCTCCATTAATTATGGTTTTTCTCGATGGCACGATAGGTTCGGTGGCATTGTAACTTGAAACTTCTGAATTCTGAAATGCTGTCATGTTACATGTTAGATTAATGACAGAGTTTGCGTGGTATTCAAATAGAATAAAAAATAAATTTTCATCTGCAATGATCATGGTCAATACTTAATTGAGTACAAGAGCTTCCGCTTACGCATACCTACACAAAATATATGTAAATCGCTATTTAGCATCTCCTTTCTTTAAATTAACTCCAATAATTCCTTAAAAAAATAATCGATAATAACGATCTATTCTCTCAAGACAGAATTAATTAGTGTCATATATATACTTATAAAACTTAATTAATAACAATTTTAGATTCCTACTTGATTACATGTTCGGTTAAATTTAATTAAAAAGTACGGATTAATTATTACGAAAATCATACCGGTAATTGGATAATTTTCGGATGCAAACTTATTATTACGAGTAAGGCACACATACACTTCGAAACAAGCACAGGGTCCGCATGTAGTAACACGTAAAAAAAAAAAAGATGCGCCCGGGTATGCTCGAAAAAAACCTGATGCGTGCAACCGCAGCGATAAAACGGAATGCAGTTCGGAAAATTCAGCGTCCAAACGTAACGAAACGGTACGTTCTGCTGGATGTACACATGAGTAAGCCGCGTCCGTCGCGATCTTATAAATAATTTAAACTGTGTTATCGCGGAGAGTCGCGGTATGAAACTGAGCACGAGACGGTTAGATTATAAGACGTCGAGTTGTGTATGTGTATAAGGCAAGCAAGCCACAAGGTAGAGGGATTTATCTTTTCTCGTTTTGAATGGGAACCTGGGACCGTATAGTGGGTACCTATCTTCTATTTCGATGTGTAGTAATGGAACCGCGTCGACAATAACGCTGTAATCACTATATTATAAGGTATACGCGCGGATATTATCAGGAATTCGGCGTGAAGATTTAGTTAGCGCGGGCACACTTTATCCTTGTAGAAGGGGGAAGCCTATAATTTCGCACGTTGAAGATATGATTAGATATAATTATTACCGCGTGTTCGTATCGTGTTATTTCATGTATAGTTTTAGCAAAATAAGGTGTTGCCCTGAGTTCGTATCAAATTTAAAAGGTGTAGCCGTGTAACCGGTATGGAAGTATCAGTCCCAAAAGCTTACTCTGGGACGTACACGACCTGAGATTGGATAGCATGCGATTTTAAGTATCTTTTGAAAGGAAATGAAACATCAATATAGAAGAATACAAAAAAGCATACTCAGTAATCTAAGAGATGTTGCATTACTGAGTATAATAGTGTAATGTTCAATCATTACACAGGCCTACAGTGGTTTTGGTGCCTAAGTTTTTAGAGCTGATTTTAAGTATATTTGGTGTGCTGAATCCAATGGCACATCCATTAGCATCAAGAGCCTTAACAAATTGCTTCATTCGGCCTAGCTTTATATGGAGGGGTGGTAAGATGATTTTCTCCCGTTCAACTAAAGACTCGGATGTAATGTTATTTTGCTCCTAAGCCACTCTTTTTCTACCCAGTGGTTTGTTTCGGTCCCTGTTATCCCAGAGGAACAAGAAACAAGGATATTTTGTGTAACCACTTTGATGCTCAAGAAGAAAGTTTACCATTTTCAAGTCTACACAAATCACCCAGCGATTTTGATGGTATTTTACAGCCGTGGCCATATGTTATAGTCCAGGTAGCTAATTTTAGCTTACGGCTAATTTTAGATTACGGCTTTTACCCTTTTTGGCATACTAGATATTAATTTTTTTACAGATACCTGGCAAAATTAATTGCCATTCCTGCAAAATTATTTTTTTAAGGTCAGTTTGTGATGACACTTTGTCTTCGTACAATTTCTTTTAAAATACGCCCCAAATTTTCAATTGGTGACAAATCAGGCGATTGGGGAGACCATTCTAGTAATGGTACTTTGTTTTTTTTAACCATCTCATAAATCTGAGATTTATGGCATCGCGCAGTATCTTGCTGAAACAAATATTGGCCTGACTCCCATTCACGCCGCCTCACATAAATACATTTTCCCAACTCCCTCTGCTGTCATACACCCCAATATCATAATATTTCCTCCGCCAAATTTAACAGTATTATTATGGGTGATACTTTTGCCTCCCTCTGCTCCTCACGTACTGACCACCAAGCGTGCTGAAAAATTGCAAATAAACAAAACAAATTTTTAAGTTTAATGTTTCCTTATTTTGTAATGAAAATTATGAAATTATTGTTTTCTTGGTAACTAAATGTAAGTTTAGGCATGCCAGTTTCTTATCTCTATATTAGATTCATCAGACCATACAATTTTTTTGCCAATCGTCTTCTGTCCAATTTTTATATTTTTGTGCCCAAGCAAGGCGTGCTGAAATTTTAACATCATACTGGTTTCGAAGGTCTGCAGAGAGTTGTTTCGAAGTTCTTCTTCTGTCTAGCAATGCAATTCGGTCTAACATTCTGCCTTCTCTACTCGATGTCAATCTCTTTCTGCCACGTTTAAGTTGGTTACTACACGAACCTGTTTGTAAGAATCGTTTTACGGTGTTTTGCACTGCACACTTGAAACATTTCACTTGTTTTGCAATGTTCCTTTGCGATATCTCCTGTCTGTGTAGTAAAACAATTTGCCCCACTCAATTGAGGTTTTTAGGCATACTTCTTGTCAAAAAGCCATTTACAAATTACTTGGAATTTCGATAATAGCATAAAAATATAGATTCTAGGTATTTTTCGAGGTGGACTATAACATATGGCCACGGCTGTATCTTCTATAAGACCAAGGCTATTGTATCATACTCTTCCTTCATTACAGTTGACTGAGCAATCGGTATTAAGCCAAATTTGTTACCATTGTGAAGAAGAACACATTTTAAACTACGCTTGGAGCTATCATTTGCATCCTATTGAGGAAGTCTCATTTTTTCCAAGAGCCCCTTAACGTCTAAACAAAAAGTAAGATTGTCTTGTTGATTAAAGAATAGATGCAGATCCTTTTCAATTGTTCGATAAAAAGTAATTTTTGTGCCTTGTTCCAGTACATTCTTATCATTCAATCTTGATAAGTTTAAATCTCGAACGAGGTAAACACTGTCACTGTCATCAATAGAGTCAGAAATATGTTGAAAAAGGTTACCTTCATCCTCGCATATATCAGGTAACCTATGAAATATTGGAATTGGTATTTCATCTAAGTGAGGCAATGGGAGACTACGAGGGAGCGTTTTTATTTTCGCGGAATGGGGGATAAGGGGTGGAAATACCAGGACATGCAAGACGGATACATTTTTCACATCTTTCAATTAATTTATTTATACCCTATAAAAAAATGATTTCTCTTTATCTGCAAAATACGCCGAAACTGCCTCCTAGACTTCATCAACGGCAGTAAATTTTTTACCCCGCAGCTCTTTTTTCATTTTCGGAAACAGGTAATACTCACTCGGGGCCAGGTCTGGGCTGTAGGGTGGGTGATTCGCAATTTCGAAGCCCACCTTATGCAGGGCAGCTAACGCAATGCGGCTCTTGTGGACGGGCGCGTTGTCGTGCAAAAGCAGCACACCTTTCGTCAATTTTCCCCGTCTTTTCTCTTTAATGGCTTCTTTTAGTCGCTCTAATATTGAAGCGTAATATTCTCTGATTATAGAAACACCTTTATCTCTATAATCAATCAAGAATATTCCTTCCGAGTTCCAAAATACCGTTGCCATGAGTTTCCCAGCTGATTATGACACTTTAAATTTCTTGGGAGGTGCTGTGCCCTTTTTGTGCCACTGCATGGAGTCTTGTTTGGACTCAGGTTCATAATGATGAACCCAAGTTTCGTCTCCAGTAACAATTCGACTCAATACACCATCCTTGTCTTCATTACGGAGGTCCAAAAATCCACGCGAACACTCTACGCGCTGTTGTTTTTGCGGCGGCGTGAGCATTCTCGGCACCCATCCCGCTGACCTTTGACATGCCGAGATGATCGTGTAAGATTTTAAAAATTGTTGTATCGGATACTTCAACTTCGAGTACAATTTTTTCAACTTTTTGGATAAGTGCTGGCGTGGTCACCTCAATGCTCCTGCCCGGCCTCGGATCGTCTTCAAGGGATTCCTTTCCTTGTTTAAATAAACTATACCACTTGTACACCATGGTTTTTCCTGGACAAGAGTCGCCGTAAACCAATGACATCTCATTCATTATGGTCGCGACTGATTTTCCTTGCCTGGTAAGGAACTTTATAACGGCACGATATTCGATTTTTTCCATATTTCACTTTTCACTCCTGATTATGTTACTTGGTTGACGGTAGCTCAAAGACTAACTGTTTAATAATTGTTTGTTTTTTTTAAGCGTCGTTAGTGTTAGTTGCATGATTTTTTAAGCTGTATTACTTGTCTAACTACAGCTGTGTACTCGTGAAGCGTGTGTGTGTAAATGAGTTAAATGGTTTTGTTACAGCACCATCTTGCAGTTTATAATCCTGCTCTATTATTCACTTTGCTTTCAACAGCGAATTTTCAATTCAATCGGATACAATTCTTCAAGAAAAATGTAACCATCCTCTTAGATATGTCAACACCGACTCTCAGCGACCTAAACCTAAACCATATAGCAAATATTTTTTTATGTGTGGTGGCTACTCAGTGCTTTGACAGCTTCAAACAAAAAATTGGAAGAATAGTTGTAATAGTTTGAAGATTAACAAAAAATAATTTGAGGCCTACAAGTGTTTCTCTATCTATCTCTATCTATTCAATTAGGGTTGGATACCTCTAGTCCAGGCACTTGGGCTGGATGCTCTTTGCACCATCCCTATTAAAACTCTAATTTCCAGTTGAGAAGTTTACTGTCCTCTATAAAGTCCCTAAAGTGCCCTCAAAGGCTCCAGTAGATCCTTTCCGAACTGTTTTTGTCTTGTGTCCCCTTGTAACTCGCATCTTTTGCACCACAGTTCGTTTATCCGATGCTTCCTTGAGACAGTGTCCAGTTATCAACGCAATAATGGTCTTAATTTGTTTTTAATTGCGTCTAATTAGGTTTCCAAAGAACTTAGCATCCCCATCGTCTATTAGCGCTTTAGTGTGGAGTTGGGATTCTGTCGACCACCATTTCCTTACACTTTCTTTGTCTAACCAAGACTAAATCTCCCTCCTAGTAGAGTCCCTGGTGATTCCACATACGGGCTCTGGTCCTATGAAGTGTTTCTTAGAACTCTCCTTGACTAGTTCATCGGCTATTATATTGTCTCTAATATCGTCATGTCCGGTCACCCAAATCAACGACACGTTGTTGTCTTGTGCCAATGTATTGAGGTGCATTACGTTTATTTTTCTCTTCGTGCATCCTCCAATTGCAATCTGCGAAGGCTTGAATTGTGAATACTTTTGACTGGAAGACATCAGATGCATGCACACCCAGGCTTAAAGATATGCTCTGTCTTGGGCTCAATCCATAAATATTGGTTCCTGTACCCTTACTCGATTTGGATTCAGGAGTAAACCAGTTATCAGAAGCACTACAACTGTTTTAATTATGGCAGTCGCCGAAATATGAAAAATAAGTGCTTTTATAATTTGAGAGTTTCGGATATTCATATTTTTTGAAATAAAACTGTAACGATAGGAAAGCTTCGTTTTTATTTGAAATTGTTTGATGGTATCGACGTTTTCATAACTCCCGAATGTATTTTGATAGCTATAATGTATTTAGAAATCGACAGCTAGTAGAAAAAATGTAATAGTTATAGATGTAAAAAATAAATGAAAAAACTGCTTCCATATTTTCCAGGAAGACGTGGAGATACACCAACAATTATTAAAAGGTAACAGAGCAGTGGGGTCATTAGCAAGAATGTTAAAGGCAAGAAATATATCCAGGGCAGACAAGATACGCATTTATGAAACAATTATACGACCTGCGGTTTTGTACGTATACGAAACGTGGACAACTATTAGAGCTAGCGAAAATAAATTGGATATTTGGAAACAAAAAGTCCTTAGAAAGATATTTGGAGGTGTAAGGGATTGGCATGGACAGTGGAGAAGACGAACAAATACAGAAGTAAAGACCTTGTATGGATAACCAATAATAACAAATAAAATTAAGGCGCAGAGAAGTAGGTGGCTAGGACACATCATTAGAATGCCGGACGATAGGGTGGTAAAAAGGGTCCTACATGAGGGAGTAGGCGCTAAGAAGAGAAGAGGACGCCCGAAAGAGAGATGGTACCAACAAGTGATAGAAGATATAGAGAAAATTGGAACCAGTGATTGGAGGGATAGAGCAAAGGACCGGAGGAAGTGGAGGGAAGTGGTGAAGAAGATAGAAGCATATAGAACATATATATGCCTATATGTATATTGCAGGCCATGATTTTGTTTGAAATACGCTTGTACGCTTGTTAAATTCGTTAAAAATTACAATTTTCACGATTACATTGTCATAAATATTTTAACTGTTACACAACTAAAACGGAAACAACTGCTTCTATAGTTTCATAGCTTTCAAAAACGGTTTCTACATTTTTGTTGATAGTTAAAATTGTGAAAATAGAAATTTATTTTTATATAATGTAATTTGACAGCTGTCAACAATTCTTTGTTTTTCACAACAGCCCTTCTTACCATTCTATAAATTCGAAATGTATTTTGGTAATTACAAAACCCTGACAAAATATACTGTTTCTACAATTTGACACCTCTGAGAAATTCTGTTTGACAGTTTGACAGCACTTAAACGTATCTTAATTATTGCTATTTTTATTATTACTATTATTTCTCTGTCGCTCCCAAAAGCATTCCAAAAGAAGACATTATATCCTAGGTAGAATTATCAATTCGCACTCTCCCTAAAGAAAATGCTCATGTCTTTCTTCTGCAAAAGCTCCTTAGCCAAACTTGTCCAAAGTAGAACGTGCAACCCTACGTTCTCTACGCGCCAACAAAGACATAGTCATTCTTTCTGCTGACAGAGAAAACGCAACAGTCATTCTGGACAAATCTCAGTACGTGGTCAAAATATCAGATTGGATATTGCCCAAAGGAATCCAAGCTACTCTCTTCCAAAAAATCCATAAGCAGAACCTACCTTTCCGATAGATAGTTAACAGTAGATTTGGCCAATTACACCTTGGCCAAATACTTCACTCATACACTTGAGAAATATACAGGCAATGCTCCTCAGCTAATACTTTCATGGAGGTATTCATGGAGCTTTGCTTTGCTTGCTTTTTTACAATTTGTCAGCTTTTAGAAATTAGAAAGCTGTTTCTATATTTTGGCAGCTATATGAAACCTGCTTATAATTAATTTTGTTTTTATAACTTCAGAGCTTGAAGATGCAAATGAACGGAAGAACACAACTCGCGTATTTATGCATTTACTTGATAACGAGATGTTCATTTCAAGCATGCTTTTGTTTTTTTTACTTCATTTGTTTACATAATGAATAATACAAATATTTTCTCTTTACTGTTTATGTTTAATATATTTTGTAATAATTGTGTACAGATGCAAGTGTGTGTAATATACTGTATAATAAGATAGCTTCCTAAGATTGATGAAATGTTTTAAGCTGAAAATTTAAAATGTTTTCAAACAAGGAAGTAATTTAAGATTCATATTGAGGTACATAATTCATTAATATAAATTGTTATCTCGATATCTGCTGTAAGAAACATAATTTTAATATTTATGTATGAATTTGAACGCAAACTACACAAGATTGATTGAACATGCAACTTAAACTATATTTAGCTTACATTATCACATGCTGTGAGACGATGGAGCTTCAATTTGAAAGTTTTCATTTCGAATTTCTGCTTATTGAACGCCGATTCATCTTATTAACCGATAAAAATAACCGCTGAGATTCTGCAAGGTGCGAACCGTACGACCGTAAATTACAATTCTCCCTCCATAATGCATGCCAACATCTCATGCTCGTTCGCTCCGAAGATAATTAAAGTCGAGGGAGTAGCGAAGAAATTGTCGCACTAACACCTTCTGTACAATTGGGGGCACCTGCCTTAATCGACTCCAATTTTCACTCTATCATTATTCGTATTAATCGAATCTACATGGGTCGCAGCAGTCCTCGGTTTGATGCTGCTGCTTCGGCGGCTACTCTCATATTATTAAACACTCATAATACCCTGATGCATCTCTATGGAACCAATTTCCACTTTAACACATTCGGATATAAATATATATCGGCTAGTGAGTAATGATCATGATCCAATTCAAGTAATTTTGGTGTAATAATACTAACACAATATCTAGGTAGTATTGCTTATTGCTACATTGTTTCGTTATCGTTTACCCATCTTTTCATTTCCCGACAAAAATAGAATTATGTACTGTAGATTACTGCTGTAGGCAGGTAGAAGTAATATTACTAGAGTATATAGCTATGATAGGACGTGTAATATACGAACCTAATTATGTACTTAGTTCGCTAACGGAAGTAATCAATTTCATATTAGACGAGATTTCATCTCGAGTGAGGGAACTCCCACCTATTTTAATTTTAGTTAGGTTTTAGCTCTAGGATGCATACCTGGTGTCCTGATAATTGCTTGATTATTTAGGGCCAGAGAAAGATAGAAGCAACCACAAGAACATTGTATGAAAGAAGCGATAAGCGATTCAGTGTCACTTGGGACCTGAAGAAGCTTCTGTAAAGGCATCGCTGAACTGTGTCTACAAACTAGCAGCCTAGGTTCCTAAAGAGAGCAGAAACACTGAACTTGCTATTGCAAACACATCTTGCAGACTTGATAAATATTCCAGATCACAAATATGACCATGAACTAAGAAAAAATTTTCATTTCCTTCCCTCAATATGGGACAAAAGCTTGTTTGGGAAGAGATTAACTCCTAACAAAAATCCAGTGAGTTATTAATACATTAAAACCCTCCAAATCGCCTTGCTATAGGAGAGGTTGGGAGAAATTTTGCCAGTGCTAGTCAAACTAACTTCTACCTAAGTTGTATTCTTCAACTCTGGGCACAAATTAGACTGGCGTTCATACATAAGGGTGGCAAACGAGCTGTTTCGGAGCCTAAATCTTATTGCTTCATCAGTCTGAGTTCATTTCTACTCAAATCAATGGAAAAAGTAAGAGACTTGCAACTCTCGCAGAAATTATCCTACACATTCTGATCAATAAGATTGAAGGGACAATTATGGACAAGAAAATTGCTCTATGTGCATTTATTGACATCATCAATGGACGTCAATAAGAGAAATCTCAGCACCATGTCAAGTTTATTTATCAGCAAAGACTTTCTTAGGAACCACCTCAAGAAAAAGGACAAACTGGATAACAATGAATGCCGATTCTGATGGAAAACCGGAAAACCTCAGACCGCATCATGTGCGACTGGATAGCTGTGGTCTGGTGGAGGTATTACCATCTCGAACAGGAGCACCTGGAACTAGCTGATGTTAGAGTCATAGCCCTCAGGAAGATATTAAATTTTATTAGAAGGGAAGGTTAGAGATCAATGTCAAGATGTCTCCAGTTCTGTCATTGTTCCATCAATATTTTCTAACTTTAATCTACGAAATTTTGCATAAAAAAACCTGCTCTTGGGTTGAACTTTAGCATCAAATTACCAACTTTGTAATTGCCTGAAACTATCAATTTGTTCTGAATATACTTGTGTAGTATTTTCATTTTAGAATTTTCAGAACATTTTATATTATCCTCGGAGAGGTGGTACTGTTTAAATATCTCGAAAAATCGACCACCACCTGTTTGCATATGAGGGGTTGGCGTAGAATTGTTGAAAAAGCTTAAGCTCTAAGTTTGAAAAAGAATACATTGTAACGTTTTTGAAACAATTTCTCATCAAGATTAATGTATTTTTATTTTAGAGATAAAAGATATCGTGAGAATAATATCTTACCTTTCACGTCCAAATAGAATTTAAATAATGTTGTCTTTTTTCGTTTGATCTTTCTGTCATTCATTTTCATGTTGCTAGTTTTATTAGGTTCAACACCAATTTCCCATCCTCCCATGAATTTTAATGACCAAATACTTCATCACGTTCCAATTTTTTTTTTGCAACAATAGTTTTCAGTTGTCAGCAGCAACTAAACATAACAACTCTTGAGTAATGACAGTATTTCTATCTATCTTAGATAATAGAACGTCTTTATTAAGTTATAGTTTTGCTATAATTAAAATTAATGTTCAAGAAATGAGAAAGATTGAAGTTGCCAAGAAACAATATGGGTTTATCCAACAACAAAATTTCAAGGGTATCAATAAATAGTCACTGGCGGAAATATTTGGGGGAAATACAACCTACCACAATATAAAAAGAAAAGATTGGTTGGTCGATTGACAAAGAGCGATATCAATTATCAGTCCATTGGTCACAAATCTGGGCTGCAAGGTATTCAGGTTAATGCCACATCTTTGATATACATATATACAGGGTGACATAGAAAAAACTACAATGCATAGCAGCATGTGATCGAGGACCAAGAAATATCAAAAAAAGTTCCTATACACACATGTTCACATGTTTTCAAGTTACAGACTGTTTTTTATATTGTTCTTGTTTTTTACTTTTACCTAGGCAATAAAAAATATTTTTCATGAAACAAAATATTTGGTAAATGTGAAAGCTATATTAACTTAGTTTATTGTTCAACGTATCTTTCGAGAGAGATACCCAGTAAGGCAAGTTCCTAATGTTAGGACATTTATTGACGTACATAGGCGTTTGGGAGAAGATGGTTACTTTAAAAACCAAAATATGATTCTGGGGTTAAGAGCACTCGTCGTACTGTTGCAAATGAAGAAGCTATTTTGCAAATAGTAGAAAACAATCCTAGAATAAGCACCAGAAGAATAAATGCAGCTGTACAGAATGTCAATCGTGAATCTGTTAGGAAAGTCCTCAAAGTACAACTTCTTCATCCATTTCATTTCCAAAAAAATCCATCATTTTACAATTGGCGTGTACAAGTGGATGCAAAATAAAGGGCAAAACTTTCTGCCATTAATTTTGTTTACTGGTGAAGCAGGTTTCAGTCGCCATGGGATTTTGAATGACTGACAGGCAAACTCTATCGAAATTTTTTGGAAAATTAACCAATGTACAACATGCATGACGGAGGGCCAGCTCACTATTCTAGGAGAGTAAGGGAATTTCTGCAACGAAAATTTGGAAATAGGTGGATTGGTCATGGGGAGGAGGGAAGGGAGGAGGGAAGGGAGGAGGGAAGGGAGGGAGATCTATACCACGGCCGACTCGTATTCCCGACCTTAATCTCCTTGATTTTTCATATTGGGGATTTATGAAATGTGAAGTGTATTCGCAGAAATAAATAGTGAAGATCAATTATGGAACAGAATTGTGGAGTCTGCTGATAGATTTGGTGATAGTGTTAACATATTTCAAAGATACCGTCAGTCAATAACACGAAGATTGAAAATCTATATTCAGGAATAAGGTCATCAATTTGAACACCTTATGTAGAACTAATATGTATCTTATATTTTTTTAATGGAGTTTTGTTTAACTTCAACAGCGTTTAACTTGAAAACAAAAAGCAATCGGCCATGTGTGTATAGGAACCTTTTTTGTTATTTCTTGGTTCTCTATCTGTAGCTTTTTCTATGTCACCGTGTATATAACCTTTTGGCTAAAAAATCACTAAGTGCTGCTAAAGACCTGTTGGTGGTGTGAGATGCACCTTATCTTATTGATACTACGATACTTAAGTGAAATCTGCAAAATCCTTTGATGATTGGACAAGAAAATTTGGTAAAATGTCAATGCATCGCTCTGTATTCACAGTAAAAGGACGGCTGCTCATTTAAGTCTGAGGAAAAGATTTTATTGAAGGTCGCAAACATTTCAAGCACTTCGTTTAGAAACTGCAGTTTCTGAGCAAGATCTGCTGGCTTTAATTCCTGGATTGTTTGAATTTGGTATGGATGTTTTAGTAGATGCGAATTAGAGTCATTTTGGACACACTTCAGACATTAAACCACCTTCAAGTAGAGGAGCTGTAACGAGGAGCAAAAGACAACAACATCAGTCTTTATAAATCGTCTGAAGAAGCTAACAATAAGATCAAAAAATTTCTTAGCAAAAACGTTATTTATTTTATAAAACAAGACAAGAGTGGGGTAAAAATTAGCCAACTGTCAAGTCTAGCATAAATAAAGTGATCCACAAAATGCTGGCTTAGTGTCACCACCATCATCATCGTTACTGGATCCAGAAACCTTTTTGGGTAATAGATGCTGAAATGACATCTCAATCGGTTATGTGAGGCCGTAATAATTTCCAACCCGAAGCAATTAGGTCTTTCCACAAACCGAACAAACTTAAAAAAGAATGTCATTAGACTAAAAACTTCCTCATTTATAACGCGATATTTCCTCATGACAACCTCAGCTACACCAACCAATATATCATTGTTTTAAAAAGGTACGTAATTTCTACGAAATTAATGGCTTCCCGGCATTACTTAATCATCCGCTAATACGAAAACGAGGAATCAATTTATGCGACATCTCAATTTCAACTGCTAGTACAAAAAGGTGGAGAAAAACGGTAAAAGTTACTTATGAAAATCATAAATCAACCTGTTAATTGTCAATTAGGAGCAAGATTACTTTTTTGTTTGGTCATTTGTAACGCCGTTTGGTGCCCACTCTATCACAACTTCTGTAAACACACATTAGCGCGGAGTAGTATAATTTTTTTCCTTATCCAACTTGTGCAACGCTGCGCTCTGTATAGCGCATTCATTACTTGTATGAATGTCTCGTGGCACGACCGCACATACTAGGGTTATTAATGATCAGAGAAAGTAATGATAATTTAGTGAAAAGAGTGAATTGATATTGATGCTCGTTTTAAATGTTGCAACGAAATAGTCGGAATCAGAATTTATTTTAGTCTTGTTCTGGATAATACCGATCATAAAAAATATCTTTATTTCGCGTGATTATTTGACCGTGACCAAATATATAGTGTAGGTTAACGTGATCGTAAAGCACAAATCGAAACCAACAAAACAAATACGACGTAGCATTCCCACGAAATGGTCTAAACGATGTATGGATGTAAGGAATGGTGGATATTGGTGTTGTAGTATAGGCGGGATATTCTGTTTGCATTAATGGGTGTCAGATATCCGTATTTGTTATTTGTCGATAGCAAATATTGTTCGTGCTAAGACGAGGTGTTGTTGAAAGAAAAGAGGAAACCGTGCGTTTAACAATTGATTCTGGATATGTTTACAATAAGTGGTTGCGTCATGGAAATAGATCATTTTGATTTAAACAGTATACGTGTACGGCATGTTGATTGTATAATAGTAACATGGATGAATGTATAAGTTATGAAAATATGTATAGATATTTCAATTATCACTTTTTTTCGTTGGTTATATTATTAAGATATAAATTTTGTAGGAGTACAACCGCGCCAAAAAAGATGTAAAATGTTTAACTTCCGATATCTTGGATATATATTAGAAAGGATTCCACAAAATGTACGAGGGAGTGTTTTTATATTCGTGGAATGAGCGGGTTTTAGGGGAGTGATTAGGCTCATTGGGGGCGTGGCCTGTGCAGCGACTCATAATTAGTATAAATACGAAGTTTCATTGTTATTAGACAGTTAGTCTTTGAGCTATCGTCAACCAAGTAACATAATCAGGAGGGAAAAGTGAAATATGGAAAAAATCAAATTTCGTGCCGTTATAAAGTTCCTTACCAAGCAAGGAAAATCAGTCGCGACCATAATGAATGAGATGTCATTGGTTTACGGCGACTCTTGTCCAGGAAAAACCATGGTGTACAAGTGGCATAGTTTATTTAAACAAGGAAGGGAATCCCTTGAAGACGACTCGAGGCCGGGCAGGAGCATTGAGGTGACCACGCCAGCACTTATCCAAAAAGTTGAAAAAATTGTACTCGAAGATGCTCGACTAAAGAAGAAACAACTCGCAGAAATGGTTGGAGTATCCGATACAACAATTTTTAAAATCCTACACGATCATCTCGGCATGTCTAAGGTCAGCGCAAGATGGGTGCCGAGAATGCTCACGCCGCCGCAAAAACAACAGCGCGTAGAGTGTTCGCGTGCATTTTTGGACCTCTGTAATGAAGACAAGGATGGTGTATTGAGTCGAATTGTTACTGGAGACGAAACTTGGTTTCATCATTATGAACCCGAGTCCAAACAAGACTCCATGCAGTGGCATAAAAAGGGCACAGCACCTCCCAAGAAATTTAAAGTGTCACAATCAGCTGGGAAACTCATGGCAACGGTATTTTGGGACTCGGAAGGAATATTGTTGATTGATTATAAAGATAAAGGTGTTTCTATAACCGGAGAATATTACGCTTCAATATTAGAGCGACTAAAAGAAGCCATTAAAGAGAAAACACGGGGAAAATTGACGAAAGGTGTGCTGCTTTTGCACGACAACGCGCCCGTCCACAAGAGCCGCGTTGCGTTAGCTGCCCTGCATAAGGCGGGCTTCGAAATTGTGAATCACTCACCCTATAGCCCAGACCTGGCCGCGAGTAATTATTACCTGTTTCCGAAAATGAAAAAAGAGCTGCGGGGTAAAAAATTTACTGCCGATGATGAAGTCAAGGAGGCAGTTTCGGCGTATTTTGCAGATAAAGAGAAATCATTTTTTTATGAGGGTATAAATAAATTAATTGAAAGATGTGAAAAATGTATCCGTCTTGCAGGTGAATATATTGAAAAAGAAAAATAATTTGGTTTTTTTTATTTCCACCCCTTATTCCCCATTCCGCGAATATAAAAACGCTCCCTCGTATGGTACTCACTGTTTTGTCAATTCTAAGATTTTTTCTATTCGTACATTCGTTCACCGTGTCTGGGTCTTAATCTTATTTGTACCCAAATGGTCATGAAAAATTCGGCGAACACTTATTTCAGAAATGTTTAACTTCACTGCTGCTAACTGTTTCATCTTTAAATAGCCATCTTCCAATATTATTTCTTGAATAACATAGACTTGCTTCATTAATTTATCATATTTTTATGTTTTTTTTTTGTGTGTTCAGTTCGAAAATGACATCCATTTCTCTCCATCACCTAGAGATTTTTTACAAAGTGCCATGTAATTTTGGTTTTTAGTTATTTTATCTTAGTCTTTGAACGGCTGTGTGAGCACATCCATAACTTTGTAAAAGGACCTGTATTTTGCTCTGTGTGCAAGTCAATGTTACACACATATGTACCGGGTGATTCAGTAAGGGTGGCGATCGGCTGTATCTCGGAAACTGCTAGGCGTAGAGCTTCGGGGAAAAAATTGCATAACTAATATGACTACCAGAACTATCCGGAAATTATTTAAAAGTTCGAAATGTTACCGCTAGGGGGCGTGTCTGTTATTTTCAATTATAAAATGAGTATTATCTCAGAAAATTGCGTGTTAAGGTATAGCCATCATTTGAGAGCTGAGCTAATGTCGTATTAGTTTGTTTAATGACTTTTTGTCGTATCTGCCGTAATAAGAAAGGAGGGAGCCGAAGAATGTTTCAATATTTAAATTTTAATATCTCCCGAACCGTTTAACCGATCTGAATATTTTAAAGCTTATTTGATAGAGCATTTTATAGATTTTTATAAAAAAGAAAATTGTTCTAACATTTTTTTTTTGAAATACGTAAAATAGAGAACTTTGTTTGTGGTGGTCACGCATTTTGCCGAATTTCAAAAAAAAAATAAATAGAACGGTGCTATTAAATGCTATTAAATTTCAGTAAAAACAGCATCTCGATATATCTATTTATTCTCGTTTTATTCACGTAAGAAGATAATGAAATTTATGGGAAAAAATTAAATGCTGATTTCGCAGGTGGCCTTACAAGTAGGCGACTGATGGTTTCTATGGAAACTACGAAATTCTTTGAAATTGTTTATTGCGAATGAATTGAAATTAACCATAAACATAATTTAATAACGAGAATGATAACAGAAAAAAACAACTATAATTTTCGAAATAACAATAAACATCGGTATCAACTCACGCCACAACTTTGATTAATTATTCGGGACACGTGTTTCGGTATTCGGTTGATGATGAAAACCCATGCGTTTTCGAAACACGTGTCCCGAATAATTAATCAAAGTTGTGGCGTGAGTTGATATTATGTCTAGAATTTTCCAAAGAACCCAAAAAATAAATAATATGCAGAGGTTTCCAGTTAAAATAAGAAAGTTGATATTAGCCACTGTCACATGACACACCCTGTATAATTTTTTTTTGAAAAAAATGCGCATTTAAAAATACAAATCGACGTGTCCAGGCGTTTTTCCCAATACACCCTCATTTATTTGTTATCGAATTTATTCCATTTGGCTGTTCCACACTGTATGTAGTAGCAACAGTTTAAAAAAGAAAAATGTCATTGCCTTCTAGAGGGTAGAAATATATGATCATATGGTATTTTCTTTAGATAATCAACATTTGCGTTTAGATAGGTCTTTTTTCTGAAATAAGTACACCTTTATCTCTCTTTTGGAAACTGCAATTACTGTGCCATTTTTTATTATATCACATTGCTAGTAGTTCATATTTATTTTATAATATTTTGCCACAGCTGTCTGAATGGAGACCAAGTTTGAGATAATTTTTGATACATTTGTGGTATCAATCACCCAACTTTGAAGCTGCTTTGAAACTTCTCAAAAGAATCTGAACAATAACAGAAACTAAAAATGTAATTTATAATTTCTAAATAGGGCCAAACAGGGCTAATACAGCTAAATTTAACTGCTTCACTACAATCAAAAAAAATTGTATCTTAAAAGCAACAATAGTTTAATCCTTGATGAAATTCAGTTCGCGCTATCGGATAGAATTAATGAAGAGAGAATTAATATGTACATACATAGTACATATAGCATAGCTGTAGTGCAAAGCGGAATGCGTATGATTAATAACTCAACATCACATTCTCTTTGAAAACACCTGATTCAGTAACGTCGGCCGGTAATATTGGTAACGCCAACGTGTTCATGTTTCTAATAATTGGCTATAACAGCAAAATCGAATACGAGTTCCTAGTCAAATAGACATATCAATAATTCTTATCTGGATATTAACACGTTAACCTCTAGTGATGTGATTATTTTACTGCGGCTGTTGCGAAACTTGCACGCTACTTTGCATGATGCTTTTTGTTCTATATCTCGTCGCAGTTATTTTGTGCCCATCGGGATGGTGATTACAGAGAATGATCGTCTTATATGATGAGAGGAACAAGATGAAGAACGTGGTATCCTTGGGTGGTCTCCATCCTACCCATTCGCCAAATGTTTTAATTGCGGTAATAAATTACTTGTTTTCAATGTCGGTTCGCACTGCCGAATATGTACAGTACACATTCCAATATGCCAAAGAATTGTTATTAATATATGATATCTGTATTTTTATCAGCCCCTGGCTTCGAGGATTCTTTTTAGTGGCGATCTGATACGATGGAATGATTGATATGAAACAGGATCGTCTGCATCTGTCTTGAACATGAAAATTATGGTAAAAATCGTAGAAAAATGAGCGTGATTTATCGGGCTTCATATATAGCAAGATTTCTTTTTTATTCTACAGTAAATGTAATTTAGAGAAAAAAAGAGAATCACTGTGAGAGAAACAATAAATGATGAATACTGTAGCGGAAATGTTAAATTGTGTACTATGTACAATCTGAGAGAAACATGCCTGGCAAGTAATTCAATTAACGTTATCAAACATGATGGGATAAGAAAATCCTTAAGTAAAATTTTCAATCGTGAAGACGCACACTACGATCTTGCAAATGAAATTAGGATCATTAGATTAGTACTTTCAGTTGTGACAGCTGTTCAGAGAAATTGTCAATTTGGAAATTTGACACAAACGGATGCCTTAACCCTAAATAAGTCAATGGAAAAGGAAAAATTGACAAACAAAAGAGGCAAAAGAATCTGAAAAACCAAAAAATTCTTTGCCAAGGAAATAAGACTATTAAGTTAACTGTTCGAAGTGTTATCGTCCAGCTTAAGCCTGTTTAGAAGTTCGTCTTGAACATTTTGAATCATTTTCAGGTTAAATCTGCCTATTTCATTTTCAATCTGGCTGTATATTTAAGCAATTTTTTTTTAGCTTGTTAAAGTAGAGCTTAAGCATAAAAAATCAAGAGGTATAAGATTTGGAAATTATGTATGTGATGTTTTCTGGCACAGCAGAACTTTTTTCTCTGGAAAAATTGTTATAAGCATTGGAATTAAGTAATGTTTGAAGAAATTAAAAATTTCTTTCTCCTGTCACGGATTCTTCAGAATAGAAAATTGTCCGTTAAAAATCAACATCCAGGGACAAAGTAGAAAGTTGACATCTAAACAAATAGAAGGTGATATCAATACTAAAGAACAAGTGATGATTCAGAATTGGCTATCGTTCAAAAATATGCACGTTTCTTAAACAAAATCAAAAATAAACTAGCTCTTATTTAGTTAGTAGCATGAAAATGTTCTCTTGCTATGGGAAAGAAGAGGGCGATCAAATTTTCAAAATGTAATAATCGAAATGCCAGGCATAAAGGGTGTGGAAGCATACTGAAGAATTGGCAGAAAGATTTCTCGTTTATTTATGGGCTAAATATTCCATCACGTTACGAAATACAAGAATTTACTGCAGAGCAGTATCAACAAGAAAGAAAAAAATACAGTAAGTGTTCAAGGCAGAAATGAGTACCTTCAAAAGCATTAGTTCAAGACTCTTGAACTACAACTTGGCATATACGGCATTCTTGACGATCCTATTACTAAGTGCAGAGGCAGATAGGCATTTTGTAGCGGTTTTCTGTACAAGCTCAAGATCAAGCTTAAGGGACAATTCTTTAAATAGTTTAAATGCGATTCTAAAAATAAAGGTAAGCTTCTTGGATGGAGACATTCTGAACTTCACAACTTTTGCCACCAAGATTTGAGAGGGTGGCTGCCTCTAGCAACGAGTAAGAGCATTTCGGCAGTGATTAAATGCCACCAGCACTCACAACGCCGCAGCCGTGAGACAAACACCGCTAGCCATAATCCTTCAAACTTCCAGACTTATCATCAAACATCAAACATTCTGACGGCAAGTCAGGCAATGATTTGAATGCTGGGTTCACTTATGGAGTCAGATACTAAATATACTTAGATAGCTGAAAAGAACTTGGGCATTACCACCAACGCCAACAAAACATGAATAACTGCAACAAGAATCTGAAAGAGGCATCAATTGATTGGTGCTGATTCTGGCGAAGAAGACGTCGCCAAAAGACCAGAAACATACCCATAGATGCCTCCACTTATGTCAATCTGCACTCATAAAGGTGTAGCTAAATGTAAGAAAGATCCTCGAACAGTCACAAACACACTCTCAGCCCTAAGAGATGTACGATGTTGGGCTATACAAAATTCAGCCAATGAAAAACCCAGGACCTTCATTATTGCACAAAAACATATGAACACAATACCTCAATCGAAATTTTGGTAACACTGGTATGTGTCAGAAGGGCCATCTTTGATTGACCAAATATACATAGGGTTTAACTTGAAATGAGACAAATATGTGCTGATGTGTGAGTACACGAATCCAAAACTGCCTGTTTGGGAGCTCTCTGAAGCTCTATACAGATAGTGCTACTAATACAGTCGAGTAGGTAATAATGGCAGAAAATATACAAGATTATAAGAATAGCTTATGACAAGCTGTGTCCCATTTTAGCGAAGAAAATTTTGATTTGGTGAGATCAGGGCATTACGCATGTTAAAAACTTTGATAGTTACAAATGTAATACACGAGGGCAGTTCAGGTATTATTGTCCCTGACATAGAATGAAATGACTTGGAAACGTGGAAGTTTTCTTTAATTCTTTCAACATAGTTCCAGTAGTAAAAAGCTTTAGCGCCCACAGAAAAAAATGTTTTGTCTTGGGCTGCTAAACCATTTGTTCATCTGGATTTATTATCTGTCTCTCATTATCCCGAAAGTGAATCACAAGAAATAGTTCTTTGAGTTTTGCGAATACATGGAAGTCACTATGGGCTAAATCTAGAGAATAGAGAGGTTGTTAGAAAATTTCGAAACCAGCATTATGAATTGTCACAATGGGAACATAGCTCTAGTGGGCAGAAGCGTTGTCCACATCACGTCCGAGTTTCTCCCTCCTTTTCTTTGACAGAATCATGCAGTTTTAAAATTAAAGCAGCATAATATTGCCCAGATCTTCCCCGCAAATGCTCGTGCGCAAAAATCTTGAGGGGGTGGTAAAAGGTGATGCCTCCATTCCCTACTCCGCCTTTTTGATTCAGAATCATAATAATGATCTCCCAACTCGCTTAATGATGACCAAATTCGTCTCTGAAGTGACCTGTCGAGTACTTTTGCTCTGGTGTCAACATTTTCCCTTACTTATCGATGACTATGAAAATCGACGGCATCTATGTTAGGGACAACAATATCTGAACTGCCCTCGTATTTAACAAAGAGTAGATTTACGTTTACTTTTAAACAATAAAATTATTGTAAGTCGTCAACATTTATTTAATGTAGTTGTTATCTTAAATGTACATTTTTTGGTAAGAAATTATTGCTAAATATGGCAGAATGAAACAATTTCCTACATAGAACACAGTATTTAATGACAAGGACTGTATAAATATTGGTTTCCGAAAGAAATGTGTAAGTTAAATAAACTTCCATATTTACATTTGTCAAACAAATTGCAACAGTAAATTAAACCAGTACGCGGATATATTGATAGCCAATATTTATGCAGGGGCAAGGAAGCGATGGTACGTTGAATTCACCAAGCCGTCTGACAAAGTAATCCGTTCTAAAAGATTTATAAACCCCAGTGCATTTGTATCAGTCAACCACTTGTACAAATCTTTTACCATTATTCGTCTGCGCTCCATCGTTTTCAACTTGCAGATTAATAGATCGCGTTGGCTTAGTTGGATTTTTATTTTTACTATATATCGGTACCTTTACTTTGCTCTGTTTTCCTCGGGTTTTGTAACATCCATACTTGGCAGTATCGAGTCAGATTCGGAATTAGTCGAGGAATGAAACAATGCGTTCGAGATGAAGAGGCAGTCTACAGTTGTCATCGTTTCTGACGGGTGAATTTAAATACAATAACATTCAAATAATGTATGCGACATTTATGTATCTGGCTTAAATCAGAAGCGTGATACATGTTTTTAATGCATGTCGTACCAACGTAAGTATCGAGCTTGAAAAATCTCTTACAAATAAGATCTGTCAGTGGCGAGTACGTGCTTATTAAATACGTCTTGTTCATCAGCGGGGTACTGTTATTAAGGCATAACCTAATGAAACTACATCAGGTGATAATTAGCTCGTGTGTGTATTGAATAGCAATTAAGATGTGTAACAAGCGTTATAGAATCAACAACTTCACTACCAATAAAGTGAGGTGTAAATTGATCAAAAGCAAATAAAGTAGTGAGAACCGGAGCGACTATTAATAGAATTCCGAAATGTTAATATTAATTGAATAAGTTTTAGTTTGAGAAATAAACTGACGTTCAATTTTATACAAAATACACTGCTTCACTTAATCACAGGGACAGTAGTTTAAACAGCTGTAATTCTCCACATGTGTAGCTAAGAATTGGCACAAAATTTGCCCAAACTAAATAATATATTTACAGGGTGCGGCAGAAAGGATTCTATACTTCAAACGTTTGCTGAAAGAGAAACAACATAAGTTACAGCAATGCTTTCTTTTTCAATAAAAAGAGTAGCCTTTGGAAATTTGTTTCATAGGTTGACAGTTGTCAACAATGCAGTGGACAGTGCCTCAAAGTGTCTTTAGTGTGGAACAATTTTAGTGTCATCCTCGTATATTGCAACGTGGACGCCTTATAACTTGGAAAGATTAAGTGTTAAACAAAAGAGCGAACCCTGTGGCACCTCTGCGGAGGCAATTTTGAAAGAGATGATGAAGAAAATGATCGACCCTAACGACAAAACTATTCTGATCAAGTCCGTCAGTAGATAATCCCTCTCTGAGACCGAATTGCTCATCTTGAAGAATGTTATTGATGATAAGCTTTTTTTGGAGATGATTCAGAACAGCAGATTCGACAAAATGTACAATTTATGGCCGAAATGGCCAAAAATCGGCGAAAAAATCTAGTTGTAGATTACTACCCAGTACATTCTAACGTCAACAACACCTTAGTGACGAGCAAAATTCAACATAACTACCAAAACCAAAATGTAAAACACGAATATTTGGAAATCAATTTTACAAGTTTGAGAAAACTGTCATTGCGGCTTGAAGCTTTAACCTCCTGCAAGGAGAACGATCAGTGGGATCTGTAACCGAAGATCTCAAAACTTCGAAATCTGCCGTTCATCGTATCTGGAAACGCTTTCAAGAGACGCACATGTACCGCTCGAGACCTGGTAAATGACCTTGGAGCTGCTGATAGGGTTGAATTATTCGGCGAAATCATTAGAAGTTCATGGCTCATGGAGAACTGTTTACGATCCAGGAGCCCAGTTGGACCACCTCGTCTGACCAGGGAAGACAAATAAGCTAGACATCTATCCTCTTCAGATTTCGATGTGATGGACGAGTTCGTGTCTGAAGACATACTGGAGGACCGTCGTTTTGGAGATGACTTGGTCATGTGGTGGGATAACTATAGATGGGCGTACTCATCTTGTAATAGTCCCTGGGCGTTTAGATGGTAGAGTCGACAAAAATACAATTCTCGAGGATCATGTGGTACCTTTTGCGAATGATATATATGTACATCATTACTGAATTTCTACTACATTGTTGTGATGGAATAGCCTGTGATGAGCGCAGACCGCAACCCTATAGAGCACTTGTGGGATATAGTGGATAGACCCATATGATACCGTGCCACTGCACCAGAGACTCTCCCAGAGTTAGAGTTAGGGTTAGATGCTTGTCGAAGAATGGCAAAACACTCTCAAAGATCTCATCCACCGACTTGTGCGATCCATGTCATGCAGACACCAAGAAATAATTGTGGCTAGGGAATAAAAAAATATACATTTTCTTTCGACAGTTCAGATTTCATCTAATTGTCACAAAATATGTCTAAATTATAATAGTAATACATTAAGTATAAAAAAATAATAATGAGATACAAAAAAATATGATTTAGTTAGTTGGGGTGCATTTGTATCCCACGCTTTCTGACTTAATAAAACCTGTTCCTACCTTGTGACTTAATAAAACCAAGGGTGCTGTCGATACAACAGACAAGATGGCTAAGCAATATTCGGCAAGACGTAGCAGTAATCGATGACCAGTAGTGTTATTTGGTCACATTATTGATTTGATTATTGAAAGATATCAAACACGAAAATTAAATCACTACAGCACTACACTTACATTACATGATTATTGTTGTTCCAGAACTAGAAGAGATAAGTCAGATAAATCAAAACCCAGCAGCAGGGAATGCTCATCCAAAACCGGAAAAAAACTGAAAAAGGACAAGGAAGATGTTATTTATGCGCTAGAAGTAGAGACAGAAAATCCAGGCAGTACTGCTCAGAACGTAAAAGATTTGTGTGTCCGGCTCATTCTAAAAAAGTACCATCTGCACAGAGTGTAGCAAAAACGATGTATGCTAAACTTATGGTGTCTTGAACCTTATTATTATTATTATAATACTGTTGCCTTTTTGTGCAAATTCTGTGTTCCGTTAAGAAATAAAATGTTAAAAGTAACCCTCAACTCAATATTAACACTTTCATACGGGTCGATGGCCGCAGTGGTTAGGCGGCTGACTATTGTTGTGAGAGGACGATAGGCGGCGGGGTTCCATTCTCTGGAGGGACGGTGACATTTTTTCAGAGAGTTTAATCCCGGATCGACTTGCCACTCGCTGTTGGGAGCAAAGTGATTAACAGCGCGGCATCATAAAAGGCGATATGATGCTGTCACAAAGCCAATTGAACACAACATACACACACAAAAACTACGCCGCGAGAGTTGCAGTGATAGCCAGACAAGCGATACAGTTTACGGAGTCACTGCAACTAAGCACCCACCACATAAAAAAAAATAATAATAAGAAAAATTACGTGGGGTGCAATAGTACCCCACGCGGTACTTTTCGTAATTATATTAACGCAGTACCAGGAAGATTAACGACACCCCACAAAAATAGTTCATCCTTAACGACACCTCACAAAAAGTAGTTCATTCTTAACGACACCCCCACAAAAGGTAGTTCAACCGGCTCAAATCACAGCACGGAGGCGACCAATTGACATCAGAATTTTGTCTGATTATTTGAGTTTCGGAAACCGTGCCCAAAAGTTCAATTGTTACGGTCGCTGTGACTACTTGAACTTTATAAGCCTTCATACCGAAGCCTCTATGCAAACTTTTCCTCCGAGAAGTGCAAGAAATGTTCAATTATTGAGAAAGATGACAAGTTGATATTGATGGATTTTCACACACACTCTATGTAACAGTAGCAATGATTTACGCTGAGCGCACTGAACAATAACTCACCACTCAGATAATACTTGAATTTACTTTTATATCAATTTTTATTTTATTTGCTTAATTTTACTTCCGTTAATATTGTCTTTTGTTGTTTAGTTTGGTTGCTGGGTAACTTATAAACAACAATCTGTCAAAAGTATCCATTAAACAAGTACAGTTAATGATAAATCTTAAAATGTTTTGAAGTTTAACTTTAGTGCGTTACTTCTCTCACCATTTCTGCGTTGTTTCACAAAAATTAGTAGCCATTGATAAGTGTAAGCATAAATTTCGTTAAAAGCAAACATGAATGAACAAAATAGACGTCGTCATTTGCATCCTGACGATGTGAATAGGGCAGCTGGAATGCTGGAAGTTGGAGTAAGACCAGTTGACGTTGTGGAGCGGCTAGGTACAACACAGAGCGTAATTAGCCGACGTTACAGAGATACAGGTAATCCCAGGGAACATCTTGGAAGAAGACACGCCACCACTGCTATTCAGGACCGGTACATCACTCTTCAGGCTCGCCGACAGAGTTCACTAACTGCTACTGAGTTAAAATTGCGTCTCCAGGCAGTGCATAACGTGACAGTCCACACCCAAACCATCAGGCGTCGTTCAAAAGAAGTCAATCTTCACTCCAGATGCCCCCTTAGGGTTCCACCATTAACCAGAGGAAATCGAGGACATCGAGTAAACTGGGCTCGAGAACATTTAAACTGGACTCGAGAACAATGGTCGACTATACTTTTTTCTGACGAGTCGCGATTCGGATTAAGACCAGATACTCGCAGATTAAGAGTCTGGCGTCAGCCTGGTAATGCAGCAAAGCTACAGCACGCCCAAGAAGTGCACAGCTACCGAGGTGGTACTGTAATGATATGGGCGGGAATTATACTGGGTAGGAAAACTGATCTCGTTTTTCTAGATCAATTCTTAAATGTTGAGCAATATATCCAGAATATTCTTGAACCTGTTGTTCAGCCATTTGCAGAAGCGTTGGGCCGAAATTTAATCCTTATGCATGACAATGCACGACCACATGTGGCAAGAGTTGTTACCGATTGGATCAATAAAGCAAGAATTGAGGTTTTGCCATGGCCAGCTCAATCCCCAGACCTCAATCCCATTGAGCATGCATGGGATATGCTTCAGAGAAGATGCCTGCCACATATGGACGCTACACAAAATCGACAAAATCTTTCACGACAGTGGAATCTTCTTCCACAAGAAGACTTGGACAATCTTATTCTGTCTATGCCAAGAAGATGTAGGGCGGTTTTAAACTGCAGAGGAGGTCCCACTCTTTATTAATTCCTTAATCTTCAAATGTTTTAATTCAATATAAGATTAATTTTGAATTGTTGTTTAGGTCCATTTTGTAGAATTTCTAATTCCTAATTAATAAATTATTATTAAAATGTGTTAAATACTAATTTAAGTTAATTTCACTCATAGCTTATTTTACATTTAACTTTCAAGACAAAAATAGGTAAAAAGATGCACTAAATTATTTTTTTAAGCAAATAATATATATATCCTTAGATGATGTTGATGTGTGTATATTATAAAATTGATTACAATAACAATTACGTAGGCATGTAACGATGTACCATTTAAAATAATCGTTACACCTACTACGTTAAAGAGCAATTCAATAGATTTAATAATGTCTTTATCTGGAACGTAAGATCATTAGAAGATACAGTAGATTAGGTAACGAGAGCGCTGCAAGGCTACCATCTAAAAACCAATCCATTTTCTTAATTTAATCAAAACTATATATGTAGTTCGTATTAGAACGCGGTCCGCTATCTTGCCTATTAACGAAAATTACAAATTGATGTTTCAACATCTCTTATTTATGTTTTCATTAACTTTACTTCTTATTTATTTAGAGAGTGACGAAGCATTCCTATTTAAAGACACACCATTGCAATGCACGACAAATATTAGATAACGTGGTAAAAACATCACCAGAAAAAATGGAATACAGCCAAAATGCGTTAACTTGAAATTTTCTTGCACTTAGTAATTGTGGCGGCTAAAATACATCTTTTAAAATAAATTGGATTGCTGCTCATTTCCTGGTATACAATAAATGTTGAGAACGAGTTCTGTACGAAATAGACCAATATAAATTATATCGTTTGGTTCAACGTTCTGTGTTATTTTTAGGTAACCTTCAACAAAACAAATTCGGATACTTTATAACCGCTCCTTATTTTGTTTTTTTTTACGAGAGTTTTTCGCACAACTTCTGGTTTATTCTGTTGTGTAGAAGCTTAGTATTCGTAGTCGCTGTATTAAAGGGTTCCATTTTGAATAAGGAGAGAGAAGATCCGTCTAAAATTAATACCGAATCTTTTTAGTTTTAATTGCCCATATTCGAAAACGCAAAACATTTAAATTGATGCAATTCCATTTTAAAAATATTTTTCTCAGTGTGCATGATTGCACTACATGAAGAGGAATATTCAGAACGTGTAATTGCTGAAATAAAGGGTGTAAAAAAATCGACTGTGCACTATACACTCCAGCGGTATCGTGCAACAGGGTCTGTTGAAGATCGTAATCGACCAGGTCCTTCTCGAATAACAACGGCTGCTGACGATCTGCGAATTAGACTACTGAGCAAACGGAATAGACGGCTAACAGCACCGGAAGTTACTGCAGAGATTAATCGCGGACGTCGAAGACCTGTTTCGGTCAGTACAACAAAACGCCGTCTAAAGGAAGCCAATCTTCATGGACGTGTCGCATTGCGGAAACCGTTGTTAAGACGTGGGAATCGAAAGAAAAGGTTACAATGGGCACAAAACCATCGCAACTGGACGCCAAATGACTGGGCTAAAGTGCTTTGGTCAGACGAGTCGAAATATGAAGTTTTCGGTTCAAAACGCAGAATTTTTGTCCGACGTGCGAAGCATGAGAAAATGCTACGGGAGTGTACCAGGTGTCCAATTTTCGATGGTTTTGGGGGGTATCTCACTTATTCGTAAAGATAGAGAGTTGCGGTTTTCGCATTACTGTGCTACTTTTTTGTGAAACGAAAGATGCCGCGAACAAAATTTTCATAGCTCACTTCGTTTTCGAGATACAGGCTGATTTTGAAAATATTGCATTTTGGAACCTCCCTCGTATCTCAGTTATCGTTTAACTTATCGAAAAGGTAAAAAATGTATTTTAAGCAGTTTTTTACGTAGACTCCAGTGGCGTAGATAGATTTCCCCTGAAGACTGTAATTTCTTAGATATTAGTCAAAGTTATGTTTTTTTAAATGGGACACCCTATATATTTTCTGTCGGTTTGGTTAAGCTTTTTACAAGCTTTTCAAAAATATATAATACTTTAGATATATTTGCTTTTTAAATTAAAAATATAATTTTTTTGTTAGTAGGCCATGGCGAATAAAAAAAACAACTGCGTCTTATGTCAATTTACGAGTTTTAGGTGGTTTATGTCAGAATAGTGTCAGAATGTAGTTATTAATTAGAATTTTCATTCAAATGCAAATATATCTAAAGTGTTATATATTTTTGAAAAGCTTGTAAAAAGCTTAACCAAACAATCAAAAAATATGTAGGATGTCTCATTTAAAAAACATAACTTTGATTAATATCTTAAAAATTACAGTCTTCAGCGGAAATCTATCTACGCCACTGGAGTCTACGTAAAAAACTGCATAAAAAACATTTTTTACCTTTTCGATAAGTTAAACGATAACTGAGATACGAGGGGGGTTCCAAAATGCAATATTTTCAAAATCACCCTGTATCTCGAAAACGAAGTGAGCTATGAAAATTTTGTTCACGGCATATTTCGTTTCACAAAAAAGTAGCACAGTAATGCGAATAAGTGAGATACCCCCCAAAACCATCGAAAATTGGACACCCGGTATAGTTCCTACGGTAAAGCACGGGGGTTCGTCTGTGATGGTGTGGGGATGTTTCGGCACGGCAGGAACAGGTGACTTAATCAAAATAGACGGCGTTATGCGTAAAGAGGACTACAAGAGAATTCTCGAAGATAATGCCATTCCTTCTGGACTGCGGCTAATTGGGGAAAACTTCACGTTTGTCCATGACAACGACCCTAAGCACACCGCCAGGATTTGTAAATATTATTTAGACGCTCAAACAGAAGCAAATAGGGTGTAAGTTATGCCCTGGCCTCCTCAGAGCCCAGATTTGAATCCCTTGGAGTTGCTATGGGACGAAATTGATAGAAGGATTAGGAATCACTGTCCAACTTCAAAAGATCATCTCTGGAGGCTCCTTCAATCTGAATGGCACGCAATTTCTAACGACACGCTGAGAAAATTAACCGATAGAACGCCGCGTGTCGTTCAAGCTGTATTAAACGCGAAAGGAGGATATTTTGACGAGAAAAAGGTGTAATAATTTACAACAAAATTGCACTCAGTTCGCTGAATATTTTGTTACTTTACTTTATTAGATGTTTATCAACAGAAACAGAATTAATAAATTTATTTTTGTGTTGTTTTTCTTAAGTTATTTGTATTTTTTAAATATTTTATTACTTGCCCAAACTTCCATGAGCGGTAGTGTATATCCTTACAATAATGAAAAACCATATCGTGGATCTCTGCGGCGAGAATCTCTCGCAAAACGTTTCAAACAGAGAGAAAAAAAAAACACCCCTCGAATGTAGCAGAGTGATCCAGGAACTCGGAGAGTAAACCCGGCTGTAATTTAAGGTGCGAGTCGAAGTCAAAGGCCCGCGTGCTTCACTTATCAAAACAAATTTAAACCTTATACCACGATATTTTAATTAAGCGGTGTTATAGCGGTTCGTGTAACTACATACGGTGTAAATATACATGTGTTAGTGTGGACGTGAGTTTTATATCTGTGTGAGTACGGGTGAATATGACTAGATGCGCATCATTGAACCGGTTTGCTTTTTCGTATATAGCGGTGCGTGATAAGAATCGGTGGATAATGAAAGAGAACCGACTTAAAATAATACATTTAAAACACTTTTGACAATGTAAAATGTAACCGATAAATACGTTGTTTTTTTTTCTTGTTTTTTTTGTTAATAAAGGTCGAAAGTCAACCCTACATCTCGAAACCATCCAATAAATAAGAAATTCTAAAACAAAAATACCGATCGACGAATCGATTCTGAGATAAATTATGCCAGAAGATCTAATTTTCAATAGCGTTGATTATGCAAAGAACAGATGTATTAAACATTGATATTCTAAGTAGTACGGTAGGCAAAAATACAAAATATTACCAGGACCAAATAGAAGATTAGGGATACCTAAAAGGGATCAAAAAATTACAGGTTTGTTTGCTGCAGCAACTTAAAAGAGTAGTTTTGAAAATTTTGAGGAAACATACGGCATTAAAAATTTAAACCATCAATTTTTATTTGAAGACGTAAGTAGAAAGAAGACTTATGCAACTAATATTTGGGCTAAGGCAAATCCCAATTTGAACAATATCGTTTTGTAGACAAACGAAAGTATTTTTACCAATTGTGAAGTGTTTAATAGACGCAGTAAGCATTAATTAGCAGGTTTTGTCCACTAGCGTGATCGAGACAAGGAGTTACTGGTAGGGGGGAGTGGGGATGAAAGGGACATTTTTAGTTTATAACTGCTTTACAGTATTAAAAATAATATTTACTGAAAGTATAAGGTAGCATTGTAAAGAACATAAGCTGTAGTACATATTTATAAAAATAATAACCAAGAAATAACTTAAAAAAAAACTCCATTATTAAGTTAAAGTAAAGATTGACAGCTGTCCCTTCCATCATTTGGAGTGCGTTCGTAAAAGCTCCTCGCGTTATCCGAGGTGTATCCAAAGTTTACCTTACCCGTTCGTGTATGTTGCGGGTTGTAGGGGGGTGATTAGGCGCATTGGGGGCGTGGCCTGTGCAGCGACTCATAATTAGTATAAATACGAAGTTTCATTGTTATTAGACAGTTAGTCAGATAGAACTTTCTCTGCCCGACACGGAGGTCATCTCTCCTCCAGAAGACCGATCGCTGCTGGTGTCCCACAGGGCTCGCTCCTGGCTCCGTTCCTCTTCGTCAGTTACATGTCAGACATTCCCAAAACGGACGCGGCCCAACTGGCAATTTATGCTGACGACACCGCCCTTTACACGGTGTCGACAGACGAGAATCTCCTACAACGAAGACTCCAGCATTCCTTGGACGAAGTTCTTTCTTGGGCTTCCAAGCGGAGACTGAAGATAAACGAGTCTAAATGCGTGGCAATTCGTTTTTCCGTCCTTTATCTGGGGATGAGATTGGACTCGCGTCTCACGCTGAGTCTCCATGTAACTAAAACCATTGAGAAGTTTAGCGCGGCCAGAAGCTACGTTTATCCCTTGCTGTGTGCAAGAAGCGGCCTCTCGCTTAGAATCAAAATATTAATATACTACTTCTTTTTACGACCGATCATTACGTACGGGGCGCTGGCATGATCGAGTGTGGCTAAGACCCACTTTAAGAAGCTGGAAACCTTGCAAAATAAGATCTTAAGGCTCATCACCGGATCGCCTTGGTACATCAGGAATCAGCAACTCCGCGACGACCTAGGAGTCCAGTCACTTCAACAATTCGTGATTGGTCTATCAGCCAAAACACTACAAAGGGTGGAAAGATCGGACAACCCCCTCATCAGTCGGCTTGCCATACTCGACCCTGACAGACCGCCACCCAGAGTGAGAACGAGGAGGATTCTGGCGATCGACGATTGACTCACATGAACATTTATCTACTAAACACCTCATTCAAATTAGTCGCACCAGACAGCGTTCAAATCTTTTAAATTCAATCCCGCTGCCCTAAAAAGGGCATTCAAAGAATATTAACGGGCTTAGGAACAACAGTTCGGCCCTGGCAGAGAATTGAGCGACCACAGTTAGACAGTTAGTCTTTGAGCTATCGTCAACCAAGTAACATAATCAGGAGTGAAAAGTGAAATATGGAAAAAATCGAATATCGTGCCGTTATAAAGTTCCTTACCAGGCAAGCAAAATCAGTCGCGACCATAATGAATGAGATGTCATTGGTTTACGGCGACTCTTGTCCAGGAAAAACCATGGTGTACAAGCGGCATAGTTTATTTAAACAAGGAAGGGAATCCCTTGAAGACGACCAGAGGCCGGGCAGGAGCATTGAGGTGACTACGCCAGCACTTATCCAAAAAGTTGAAAAAATTGTACTCGAAGATGATCGACTAAAGAAGAAACAACTCGCAGAAATGGTTGGAGTATCCGATACAACAATTTTTAAAATCCTACACGATCATCTCGGCATGTCTAAGGTCAGCGCAAGATGGGTGCCGAGAATGCTCACGCCGCCGCAAAAACAACAGCGCGTAGAGTGTTCGCGTGCATTTTTGGACCTCTGTAATGAAGACAAGGATGGTGTATTGAGTCGAATTGTTACTGGAGACGAAAAAAGAGCTGCGGGGTAAAAAATTTACTACTGATGAAGTCATGGAGTCAGTTTTGGGCGTATTTTGCAGATAAAGAGAAATCATTTTTTTATGATGGTATAAATAAATTAATTGAAAGATGTGAAAAATGTATCCGTCTTGCAGGTGAATATATTGAAAAAGAAAAATAATTTGGTTTTTTTTCCACCCCTTATCCCCCATTCCGCGAATAAAAAAACGCTCCCTCGTATATATGTCGCTACCTCGTATTACTCTTACCTTACCTCTCACCTGACTTTACGAACACACTCTTGGTTCGGTATGAAAGGGACACACGATGTAATGAAAGAGACAATTAGTTATTAGGTAGGTTACTGTATTTAATTTCGTCATTAGCAAAATGCCATTCCAGTAAATTCATTATCAAATGAATATAATGTCTTTAATATATCGGTGCCTTAGCGAATATAAGGCTGTGGGAATTTCATTTCAATATGATTCAACATCAGCAATGTCTTCATAACATGTCACGAGGATAAAAAAGTAGTTGTTAAGTTTTTTCTTCAAAAATTTTACAGTGAACTCAGTCTGGGAATAAATAGTTAAAATATTCCCTACAGCAATTTTGTTTGTTTTCTTCGTTGGAAATGCAACCCAGAGATAATCTCCCTTTACAAAAAGCTCGTTTTGGTCAGGCAACTTAAGATTTTCAGCATCTGTCGCAGTGATATATCACTATCGCTTGATTCATTGCATATTTGCCTTTATATTTGTTTTCTCTTCTTTGCTAGTTCCACTTTCAGTTTACGTTTTATTTCTTTTTTCCAGAAAATCTTTCTCTACACTTTCTTTATCTGGAATATCCATTAGGAACCTTTCTTCCTTCCTCTTCCTGATACCTTTCTTGGTTCCGCTTTGGGAACACTTTCTGGACTTATAACTGATAACGTATGCGTATCAAAGAAGTGAAAGGACTAGTGTGCTGATTGATAGTAGCAGTTGTACTATGTACAGCGGAGTTTGAAACCGTTTGAAACTCAATTATTTATTAGCCCACTGTATCTTGTATTGAAAAGGACATGTCCCTTTCAGTACCAGGTTCAGTGTCCCTTTCATTACTATAGCACGTTATAATACTCTAGCGGGAAAGATGCTTTATAACCTAACATTACATTACGATGCATTACTGTATTCGTTAATCATCAATGGTTGGTAAATGTGGACTTGCTGGCCATTTAAAAAAGTCAATTTTGTTGGGCAAATATAGGGTGTTCTGTCATATTGCTAATTTCTTTAAGCAATATGGATAGTTACCTTAGTTACTGAGATTTCCCTTGATAAATCCAAATTTTTAAACAATTTTCTTTTTTCGGAAAAACCAACGTACTACACGATCTACTCGAAATTTCCATCCGTAAGTCAAACACAGTCATGCACGATGTGAAAGTGAGTTACATACAGCTAGGAAGAAATTTTGTTGACGAATGTCAATATTCAATAATTCAGTGGGATAAATGCAGTGTTTTAAATAACCCCCCACAGAAAGAAATCAAGTAGATTTAATCTTAGAACACGTTACTTAATAATTCACGTACCAAATTGGTGAATACATTGATGCGATACCAAATCGCAACCCTAATATTCAGAGGTACATTTTCGGTGATTTAGGTAGAATGTTGTTTAAAAAATCAAACTAATTTTGTTCATTTAAGCAAGGTGGTAACAAAATTGACCTAAGAATAAAATTATTGATGATGGTTAGCCAGACATTCAAAGTGAATCGTGTTGATGGTGTGCTGGTCGAATCAGATGTGGCTTTTCTGTTTGCCAAAAACTGGCATTGTGGAGATGTTGCTGCAGTAATCACAGGAAAAACGCTACTCACGCTGTGTAACTCACGGGATGTTACTTGTTGAAACTCCATGATAGAATAAATAATAATAAAATAGAAAGGAGGTCGAACTCGAAAGGAACACAAAAGAAGCTACAAGGAAAGAAAGACGGATTCAACATTTGCCAACCATTGCATAGAACTAAACCATAAATCTAATAAAGAATTTCAAATTTTACATGTACAAAATAAAGGGAAAAAAACTTAATTTATTTGAAGCTTTAGAAGTTAACAGATATAAGTAAACAGGTCAGGCACTAAGTGAACAAACAGATTTAAATCACTCCCCTCTACTGCCTTTCTAAATTTGTAAAAACACCCTGTCTTTGAACACCGACATTTATGTAAAATATGTACTATCGCGAGCACTTTAAACGACTCAAACTGCCATAAAACGTATCTATTGTAGGCTTTCCTTACTCGAAGCAATATTTAGGTAAATATAACTGGGCAACTATAATAAGCCGTATATCCGCAGGCCGGAGGGTAGATACTATCTAAAAGAAATTTAAGCGAAAAGAATTATGAATATATTTGACAAGAATATGATGTACTGTAGAAGGTAGACCGTACTCAAATTAATTGAATAAGAGAAAATGTCATCATTTTTCTCAGGGAAAATATTAATCTAACAACAATTATTGCAAAAATTATAAACTTACAGATTAGGACACGTAATTATGGAAAGAATTTAATATTATTTTATTAGTATGTGGTCAATGTTTTAATAGAAACAGCCGATAATAGATAACGTATAGAAATATTATGTGATTAACGTCTTTTTACAAGAAATCTCAAATTAAACAAGGTATACTTCTAATACAAAAATATCTCTTATTTCTTAACCTTTTGTGAAATTTTATTTAAAATGTTGGTTTTAATTGAAATAGTACTTATAAAGGTACATTTACAACCAATTCAAAGTTACGAATTAAGCTTCTGAGCACGCATGAAATTGGAAAGTTGCATTTACAACCACGTCTTGAAGTGTTAAACAAACATTTTGTAACTTAATAAATTAATTAATTAATGTATATAAAGTGTCCAAGGTCAAGTGCACCAGGTTGGCAACGCCAGATTTATTTTGGTCAGACTGTAATATTGCCTACTGCCTACCTTGACTGGATAACTTTATTCTTATTATGTTTAGTTGTCAAAAATGAAAATTTTCTGTCAAGATTATCCATCACCGAAATGATTACTTTTTTTTGAAAAACCAAGAATCACTAACAAAAACGTAAATGTCAGTGAAAACTGACAGTTGTTGGAGGGGTTAACTCTAGCCTGTTCAACACAGGTCCAACATATTAAAATAAAACTGAACTATTTTTCATCGAAAAAGGGATTTTTGTGTTGCCAACCCGGTTCACTTCACGAGTTGGACACTATGTATTTTCTATTAGTAATAAGCTATTGTGCCAACATAATAGATGTGGATTACTGTTCAAATGTTAATTTGACAATCTATCTTGACAGAAGGTAAATATCTGTCTAAGAGTATCAACCAATCACAACAGCCGATTTCCAATTCGATGCTTAGCGAGACCAAGCAACGAAGTGCGAGTTTGCAATGAATTTCACTTCGAATTTCATGCCAAAGTCTGCTCTGAAGTTGTTGTAAATGTGTCAATTTAAAACGTATTATTTTAACTGTCAATTATCGAATTTTGAATTGGTTGTAAATGTACCTTAATTTACTGACATTAATAATACAAAATTTGATGAAGAAATATATTTGTTTATAGATGCACGTGATGGTTATGTAAAAGAAGATTAATGATAATATTTGTCGGTGTTTGTTTTGCCGGGTACTTAAGAACTTTAAATGTTTGTATAAATACGACAGTTGTATTAATTTAATAAGAATTTAAAGCCAATATTAGTTATTTCTTAGTACAATTTGCACTACTGAAGTAAATTCAATATAATTTCTTTGTAAAACTAATTGTCAACCGTTAAGTACCTGAAAAATGTTTAATTTAGACCAGTCAGATGCCGTGTAATACGTTTTGAATTGTCTCGCCCAATAAAATGTTCCTAAATCAACTGATAATTACCTTAGATATATTTCGCCCTATTAAAAAATTAATATATATTCAGAAATAAATATTTGTTTAAATTGATATTTAATTTTAATCATTTCTTAATGTTTTGTAAACATTGTTTTTCCTTCATCAGATTTCCTATAAATACAATATTAATATTATATATAAAAATATATTTTAAACTTGCACTGCGTATGAATATTCTAAACATAATATCAAACAGAGCGAATTTCGTCAATAAATACGAACCACATTATAATCATGAAGGATGTATTACAACCATTATAGGGTATATAATTTATTGCGAATCTTTCTACTTGCTTGTTATCGACCCCTAATTACAGTCGCCCAGTGCTTCTTGTCAAATGTTTCGAGAAGCTGTATACGGCCATAACGCTTGCAGTGTGAGTCGTTTAAAATGCTCGCGATAGTACCTATACATATATAACGCTGTAATGATTTTGTGAACATTAATCCGACATCACCTGATGAAGCCAAAGTTTTGCGAAACAATATTGTTGTGAGTGAAACAATAAAAATTATTTGAAACTATTCTCACGTTTATTATTTATTCCATATTAAAACATACGGAACAGATACACCACAACAAATAGAACATGCAAAACCTAACTGTAAATTAAAATAGTTCGTGAGATCAACTCAATGCACAAAAAGGATTTTATATTTGGACAAAATTAGAGGATCACAATTGAGAATTCGGAAACAGTAATACATACGACCTTGATTATCGATGACAAAGTTGCGTAATTTTGTGCTTATTAATATGCTTTCAAGAAATTTGGAAAATTCCGAGTACTTTAGTTATTCAGAAAAAAATTAACATTTGGATTTTTGTTTCTATTTTTTTTCTAACGTTGCTTGCTGCTGACGAAAAACACTTGTTTAAGCCACTTTCCTATGATCTATTAGAAATTTGTTTGACTGCATTTACCTATACTTGCTTGTATTTCTAAAATCGCACTGCGTATTATTCTTCTTGAGATAGTCCTAGCTTTTCAATCTCTCGTGGCGGGTCTTTATTTTTAAGAAATTTCACAAAACGGTCTAAGGATCATATTTATAGTTCGTGCTTGAGGTTGTGTCGATGCTTGAGCACGCGATATTGACGTAAATGTCATTACAAATATGTCAAATTTGCGTGTTCAAGCATCAACATAACCTCAACCTCATAAACTACATATAAATATGACGCTAAGAAGCTGATATTTGGCTTCCTAGCCGGCCAATGATCAAATCTGTGGTTACGAACTCAAGCATATTAAGAAATATGATATTACGTAACTTTGTTAATTTAACCAATCTCGTATCAATCATCCTTTCCGAGACCCCAAAGATGAGCCTCGAATTTGGTTGACTCCGTATAAGCATGCAATCATGTTGATGCGCAATCCACTTCTTTGCGGTGATTAGAGAGGTTTACGTTCTAAATAAATATAGTCATTAAATGTTGTAAATATGTACACTGCTGTGTTTGATTAGAAAATTAACGATCTCCATTTAATAGCATTTCAATCGTATAGATATCAGAAAGATGATGTAACACTTGAAATTAAACGTTTCTTATTTATTGCTCTCGCTTAGATTTGTTGAATATTTAAAGAAGTTTAGCTATTTAATCTTCAAAGTCGGTTTTTATGGTTAAGCAAATATATTTTGTATATTCACACATATCAAAGTTAGCGACATTAATAGTTTAATTGAATAAATTAGATTCTCAAAGTTAGTTTGATTATGATTTATCATATCATCTCGCTAAAGTTAATAAACTTTATATTTTTATTATTCGAGTAGAGAAAAATATTAAACAGTTGAAGGTTAGTCAAGCTATATTTAAATTCATCTATTGATTCATATCTAATATCTGTAAAAATTAATATTCATTCTATCACTAATAATAAGTTGAAGGTTAGAATGAAGAACTATCTTGTAGTAAAGTAACATAATTTGCAAAATGATATAATTCTCGAGTAACTGTACGGGCAATCAGTAAAAATGAGACCGACTTCAAGCTCAACATCTATTTTATAGAATCGGTTTCATATACAAGGTACTAATCGTTTATTGACTTGTAGCCGTGAAGCCCCTCGCACTAGCGTATAATAGTTATCGGTTCTTCGGTTCTTGTTGAATGATCAAATTCAACGTTACAGTAACTTAGTCATTGAAATGCAATTGCAATGAAGACGTGGAGGGGAATAATATTGCAGCACGCCCAGCTTAAACCACAGGTTTCATACGTTGTTTATAACAGTTGGTGACGTGAATTTCATTCACAAAACACAGCTCTAGACAGCTTCCCACGCAAACGTATTTACCGTCTTGACTGCGAGGTCTCGTTGCAGGAAAGTCAAAACGATTTTGTTGAAACCTATTGAGTGTAGGATGTGTTAGAATGTAGAACATTCGAGTGGAATAATTTCGAAGCGCTTTTTACGTTGATAAATCTCGCTTTTTATGATCGGAAATATTTTGATTACATAGAGAGCAGGCTATTAGTTCCAATCGATTGTCTACAAACAATCGTAAAAAATATCTCCTTTAGCGGTAAGGATTCTATGAACTGTTAACCGGTTTTAGTTGTGGAATGATGTCTTGTCTCCATTGTATTAAGAGAAATCATGTATATAATGGATTATGAAATTAATTCCTTAGTAATCAACAGAATTGTTTACAGTATGTGTAGGACTTACAGTTAAATGTAATTCCTATATGTTTATGAAGTGTCTGTTTTGATTTTTAAAGCCTTTATTTATTCACTCATTTTGTTTTAAATTGTTGATTTTCTGGATAAATTAACTGGTAAATTACGACAATATTTTTATTTTGGAAAAAATTCTTAATCTCATCTTTGCTGTATAATATGCAGTATTATCTTAAACAGAAAAAAATTGAACTTCTTTCCTGCATTATGCTTGACAACAAGTCGCAAGCAAGAACAATGCTTCGGGCCTTTTATGGGATGGAAAACTAAATTTTTTATGGAAAAATTTGACTTTTTTGTCTCAAGATAAAGACTTCTTAAAAAGAATTATCACTGGGAATGAAATTTGGGAAATTTGGGGGGAACCATCCCACGAAGCAAGAGTCCATGCAATGGATTTTCCACCGCCAAGAAGGTTTGAGCGTAATTTTCATCGGTAAAATTGATGGCCACAGTTTCCTGGGACGCAGAGGTGACTCTTGTAAGTGAGTCTATGCCAAAAAGAGTTACAATACCGAAAATGTCCAGAAAGACACAATTAAGGAATTGAACACAACTATAACCGAAAAAAAGACCCCACAATTTTGCTCAGAAATCTCTGCTTCTGCACAAAAACTACAGGGTGCATAAGGTACGAATTGTTCAAGTTGTAATTAATCAATCAATGAACATTCTTCCTACAGTTCCCACTTCGCCCCCCGTCAGTATTATCTCTTTCCAAAAATCAAAACACTCTTGAGAAGGCGTTGCTTTTCATCGAATGAAGATGTAGAAAATGCTAACACATTAAGAAGAAAGTTTGTGCCACAGTGTGGGCGATCTCAAAACGATTACATAAAGGAACAGTTAAAAAGGCCTTTGTGGTCGTAGCATATATTACCTTACATAAGCAAGGAGGAGCAGCATTTTTGCTTTTGAAAACGATTAACTCCAAGTTATGTCAGGTTATGAAATCGAGTATCCATCCAAGTAAAAGGCCTGGATTTGGATTCAACTCGTTACATATACATCACTGCAGTCAACCTTCCTTTTTCAAGAAAAATTAAAGATTATGCAAATGAATCTATTAAGCGTATAGACTCAAGACATCAAAAACCAATACAATTGATTTTGTAAACTTGAGATTCAAATAAACTTCATATCTGAATTGTGTCGGAAAATAATGAGATTACCTGACGGATGAGGTTCGAGTTATCCATGTATTTATGATTTGTGGCAAAATTTAGAAGATTTGGAAGCAAGATTTTGGGGTGTTTTGGTATGAAAACGACGTATTTGCTTCTAAATAATTGTAGGGAAGTGGATTTGGATCCAGGTCTACTTTTACACAGGACAGTTACTTTGTCCATTTGAAGCTGCAAATACATTCACCTTAATTCAAAATACATGACTCGATAGCTTCTCAAAAGTTATTTTTTTCAGAGAGGACTTTCTCAAAATGATCTCATTGATCCTAATTAGTTTCATTGCCTAACACTTCAATCAATAAACAGGAATGAAGATCCTAATGTTAAACACCATAATGTAGACTACCAAATGCTGCTTTTCAACTTTTGCTGAAGCATCGTTATAGAGTACTCAGAGTTAACCTAGCAGCGTAAACGCAGAACGCTTTATCTCTGGCTCAATTTTAGCTGTTTAATTAAAAAAATGTTGCCAATAAAGCTATAATATCATTTACATAGTCAGAGTAAGACTAGGATTTTTTATTAAGAAAAGGTGCACAAGAATCCATTTGAGTAAAGTTTGAGTGAAATTTGAGAAATTAATTCCCAGAGAAAAATTTGTCTGATGTCTTTTTGTAGCATCTGTAAACATGGAGAGATCCATGGTTCTAATAGTTAATAAATTGTTGACTGATTGTCGTTCTTCTCTTCTTCTTCGGATATGTTAGAACTGACAAATTAATTGTACAGTTTTTTTGTTTCTTAGCCATGAACTGGACAAGATTGCCTTTCTGTAATGTTTTAACACTTTCAGTTAGGCTACTATTTTATTTTCATTTTCGTTTTTTAAATGCAACACTACGCTCCTCTTGACTAGGCTACTCATTCTATTAGTAATCAGTAATGTCTTTTGGTAATAATCATTTGGTCACCGATCTTGTGACTAGATTACAGGTATCAACATAGGAAGTAAATGTTCAAGCTCCCTTGATGAAATTTGCTTCGTTTTGAATATTTTTTCTGCTACTAACTTTTCGATACCAAACAAAACAGAAGATGCAGAAGGCTCATGAGAGGTTAGGATATCACTTATTAGTCGGGGATTGTTCTTTTGGTTGTAAGTAACAAGAATGGATGGAGATGTGGTGGGGATGAGGTGATGTTATCCATTTGTCTGTAATTTTTATTGTTGGTATCAGGAAAGGAAGCAGGTAAGCAAAAATATCTAACCTCTTTGGATAAAACTGTGCGGTTAGTTGATCTTCCATTAACATAATTATACAAAGATACCATTATGAATAAATACAATTTTTGCATCTATTGCATTCAAGATAGTTAGAGTATAAAGTTTCATCTTCAGGTTGACCAATAAAATCCGAATTGTTCGTTAAATTCGTCGAATTATTCAGAATTAGATGACTCAATGATTTTGTTTCTCCTTGCCTTTTCAGCTTGAATGTATCAGTATCAATATAGCTGTTGCTTTATTTGTTTAAGATAAGCAATTTTTTATTGAAATCGTTTTGGTAGTGCAAGGGAATATGTTGCGACAACAGTTTTATCCCATTTTCTGGGAGCCTTACTTCTCGTCTATTTGGTAGTAATTTTGGCAACTTGTACAAGATTTATTATCACCGTTTTAGATCTAAAACCACTAGATTTATTTATAGGGATATGATGTTCTTGACCGAATCAACTGGAACACCCTGAAACTTTATGATCGGGAGATTGTCATTGTCCTATTGTGATAGGAAACTCATTGCAATTCTTTTGTTTTTATAGGATTATCTCGTTTGACGAGTTCCAAGTTGTTTGGGTTGAAAGGATTAACTACTGTAGCTTTAAAGCCGTTTTGAGGATTTGATAAGGTAACAGCTGCTATTTATGCTCTTCCATCTGCTAATTTAATCGTTTTGCTGAACTTACTTCTTGGCCATATTTTAATCTTTTGTCCATTGGTTTGGAAAGGTGTTGTCGAAAAAATGTGTTTACTTGTAGACTGTAGTGTGCAGGGGCTCTGATACAATTTTCAAACTGGGAAACGTACACGATTCTCCAGCAGTGGTTGGACACCTCTTTCATCTAGCACTCTCCGATTCGGAAAACGACGCTGATACTCGACGACTGCAAGATTTGAGCTTCCGTTGCAAAAGCCCTAAACGAATATTATATTCACGATGAGGGAATGTGGCAGGCATTGTGAAATCAGTTTAAAGTCAAAATGAACTGTCATTTATAAAATATTAGCTCCTGTATTTCTGTAACGGTTGAGAATAAGGCCCATGTTTATAGGAACTTTTATGTTTATTTTGAGGTTCTGAAAACGTATTTAAAATATTGACGTATCACCCTGAATCACCCTGTATATTGCAATATTTGGAGTAATATCGTTGTTTTTACGACTATTTTATGCATATTATTAGCCCATCCTTTACACAATTTAAGATATACGGCATGGAAAGAAAGAAATTGTTTTTGCCTTTGAAATGAGTTCCGACAGCATAAATACATCATAAAGTATAAGGAACTTGAACATAAAATACTTAAAAACGTGTCGGTCATATATTTAAACGTTCCAAATCAATTACAGAACCCAACAGCTATAAGGAAGTGGCCCCATGAACACATCGGGAGAAAATATTAAATAAAATATCAACACGTGCGTTCACACCTATATATTTTCTTTTCTTTTTCCTCGTTCATTCAGACAAAGAAACAAGCTCGTAAATACACCTTCGAAATGCCGTCGTATTCGGAAAGGGTACACGAATCGAATGCGTCAATGTTGAGGGAGCCCAATACCCACTCAATTGATTTGTTTATTTCCACCCATCGGTCCTACGTGTATTACTTACGGTATAAACTGAGAGAACTCAGAAATACTTTTTCGTTACTTATCAATGATTAAGTTTGTCTAATATATTGGAACATACAGACAGAAACTCGCTTCCATTTCGTTATGAGTATATGATCGTGAGTTTTATAATTCGGATTATTGATGGGTGTAATATAGAGCTGGTTTTATTTTTGTTACGTGAATGCGACGTTTAATTATTTCTTCGAGACGGGAATCGTTTTTGATTTATTGAGTTGTTGAACGTAATTGTTACAACATAAACATATGTAATTGAAGGAAATGGCGAATAAACAGTAACAACGTGTCAGTTTATTACTCATAGTAATCGTAAATATTGCTCTACCTGTGTGTCCATGTAATGGCATTGTGCTTATACAGGGTCGGGCAAAAAGAGCGGAACACCGAATTTATGGCTTAACTAGTGCTTTTTCGTAAATTTAACGTTAAAGTTTTTGTATATTTTATGTATTATTTATTGGTGTTTGCAGATTTTCTGTTTTTGTCACATTTTTTGAGATATGACGTCACCGGATAGTTTTTTAAATGAATCACCCTATATTTATATTTTTTTTTGTGTAGATATTTTTTTCCTGAATTCACTAATACCAGGTTTAGTGGGTCTCTGACTTATGGTTTCATAAGAAAAAAATAAAATATAATGGCATCTAATCTATATTTAATAAAAACCGAACAACAATTACTGAAAATTCTATTCATTAAAGTGTCCATTAACTTTAACAAATGATTATGAAATTCATTTCTCGCTTAAAATATACTCTTTTTGCCCGACCCTGTATATGTATATACAGGGTCGGGCGAAAAGAGCGGAACACCGAATTTATGGCTTAACTAGCATTTTTCGAAAATTTAACCTAAATTAAAGTTTTCGTATATTTTAAGCGAGAAATGAATTTCATAATCATTTGTTAAAGTTAATGGACGCTTTAATGAATAGAATTTTTAGTTATTGTTGTTCGGTTTTTATTAAATAAATATTTAGATGGCATTATATTTTATTTTTTTCTCATGAAACCATAAGTCAGAGACCCACTAAACCTGGTATTAGTGAATTCAGGAAAAAATATCTACCCAAAAAAAAAATATAAATACAGGGTGATGCGTGACCAACACAAACAAAGTTCTCTATTTTACATATTTCAAAAAAAAATGTTAGAACAATTTTCTTTTTTATAAAAATCTATAAAATGCTCTATCAAATAAGCTTTAAAATATTGAAATCGGTTAAACGGTTCGGGAGATATTAAAATTTAAATATTGAAACATTCTTCGGCTCCCTCCTTTCTTATTACGGTAGATACGACAAAAAGTCATTAAACAAACTAATACGACATTAGCTCAGCTTTCAAATGATGGCTATACCTTAACACGCAATTTTCTGAGATAATACTCATTTTATAATTGAAAATATCAGACACGCCCCCTAGCGGTAACATTTCGAACTTTTAAATAATTTCCGGATAGTTCTGGTAGTCACATTAGTTATGCAATTTTTTCCCCGAAGTTCTATGCCTAGCAGTTTCCGGGATACAGCCGATCGCCACCCTTACTGAATCACCCGGTACATATGTGTGTAACATTGACTTGCACACAGAGCAAAATACAGGTCCTTTTACAAAGTTAAGACTAGATAAAGATAAAATAACTAAAAACCAAAATTACATGGCACTTTGTAAAAAATCTCTAGGTGATGGAGAGAAATGGATGTCATTTTCGAACTGAACACACAAAAAAAAAACATAAAAATATGATAAATTAATGAAGCAAGTCTATGTTATTCAAGAAATAATATTGGAAGATGGCTATTTAAAGATGAAACAGTTAGCAGCAGTGATGTTAAACATTTCTGAAATAAGTGTTCGCCGAATTTTTCATGACCATTTGGGTACAAATAAGATTAAGACCCAGACACGGTGAACGAATGTACGAATAGAAAAAATCTTAGAATTGACAAAACAGTGAGTAACATACGAGGGAGCGTTTTTATATTCGCGGAATGGGGAATAAGAGGTGGAAATAAAAAAACCAAATTATTTTTCTTTTTCAATATATTCACCTGCAAGACGGATACATTTTTCACATCTTTCAATTAATTTATTTATACCCTCATAAAAAAATGATTTCTCTTTATCTGCAAAATACGCCGAAACTGCCTCCTTGACTTCATCATCGGCAGTAAATTTTTTACCCCGCAGCTCCTTTTTCATTTTCGGAAACAGGTAATAATCACTCGGGGCCAGGTCTGGGCTGTAGGGTGGGTGATTCACAATTTCGAAGCCCACCTTATACAGGGCAGCTAACGCAACGCGGTTCTTGTGGACGGGCGCGTTGTCGTGCAAAAGCAGCACACCTTTCGTCAATTTTCCCCGTCTTTTCTCTTTCATGGCTTCTTTTAGTCGCTCTAATATTGAAGCGTAATATTCTCCGGTTATAGAAACACCTTTATCTTTATAATCAATCAACAATATTCCTTCCGAGTCCCAAAATACCGTTGCCATGAGTTTCCCAGCTCGGATCGTCTTCAAGGGATTCCCTTCCTTGTTTAAATAAACTATGCCACTTGTACACCATGGTTTTTCCTGGACAAGAGTCACCGTAAACCAATGACATCTCATTCATTATGGTCGCGACTGATTTTCCTTGCCTGGTAAGGAACTTTATAACGGCACGATATTCGATTTTTTCTATATTTCACTTTTCACTCCTGATTATGTTACTTGGTTGACGATAGCTCAAAGACTAACTGTCTAATAACAATGAAACATCGTATTTATACTAATTATGAGTCGCTGCACAGGCCACGCCCCCAATGCGCCTAATCACCCCCCTACAACCCGCTCGTTCCGTGAATATAAAAACGCTCCCTCGTACAACTGAAATTCTCTGATTTATATATCCAGATAATAATATTAGTATCCAAACTTTACTTCTAAGTTAGTTGAGTGGAAGGGTAAAGGTGTTTTCCAAAAGGTTGTCGGCCATACTATAGATTCAACAGATTTTGATGCCGGTTGCGTTCTAATCCAAGTAGTTCTAACTGTGATCTTGATAGATGCAAATCTAGTACCAAAGACGTGATGAAACATATTTTTATAACATCATGTCACCTTTTCAAAACAAACACCATCAATGCGAAAATGACATTGTTCTCTATCTATCTATCTATTCAGTAAGGGTTGGACACTTGTAGTCTAGACACTTGAGCTGGATGCTCTTTGTACCATCCCTATTACAACTCTCATTTCCAGATAAGAAGTTTGCTGTCCTCTATTAAGTCCAATAACTTGCCCATTGGAAGCTTGAGTACCCTCGAAGGCTCCAGTAGATCCATTTCGAAATGTTTCTACCCGAGTACCTCCAATTCCTCACATGTGCAGATTATATGTAAACTTGTTTCCTCCTGTAACTCGCATTTTTTGCACCAGGGTTCGCTCACCCGACCCGTGTTGGATAGATGCTTCGTTAAAGGACAGTGTCCCCAACCCAATAATGATCTTAACTTGCTTTTTTTTGCGTCTAATTAGGTTTTCAAAGAACTTGACGTCCCCGTCCCCTGTTAGCGCTTTAGTGTGGAGTTGGAGACACTTTCTTTGTCTAACCAAGACGAAATCTCCCTTCTAGTAGAGTTCCTGGTGATTCCACATACAGGCTCTGGTCCTATGAAGTGTTTCTTAGAACCCTCCTTGGCTAGTTCATCGGCTATTATTCGGCCTCTAATATGTTCATGTCCAAGTACCCAAATCAAAGACACCTTGTTGTCTTGTGCCAGTGTATTGAGGTGCTGCTTACAATCTTTTACCAGTTTTGTCCTGGTAAGAGGATTGATAACTGCTTTGATAATGACATTGTTAATTGAGCTTGGTTTTGGTACCCATCTTATATATTAGTAATAAGAATGAAGAATATTTTCAATAATCTTTTATGCAACATTTTTATATTGGAACAATGTTTGATTGAGTGCCCTACTAACAAGGCACGTTCTAGTTCAATCACCACGTCTTCGGTTCAGCTAAAAGCTTTGCATTTGTAGCTCGTCCTTTAAGGTTTTAGTAGATGGAAATTGGTTAAAGAAGCTACTTCTCCAATAAACAATAAAGGGAAACAAGTTCTGGTTTCGTTGATAGAAGTCTATAAACTATCTCTATCTGGACTCTCGATTAATACAGTTTAAGCAGTTTCTTGGTCTGGATATAAATTATAAATGTGTACTTGGGAAGGGGAGGAGGGGGGGAGAGGACGCCTATAACTCCAATCTAATGTTAACAAATTCGAACCAACCAAGTAATTGATTCTTGACAATTGTTTGAAAAAGTTCCGAAAGGATAGAAATATGGCAAATTGGCCGGTAGTTATTAATATTATTATGATCACCTTTTTTAAATAATGGAGTAATAAAATAGTCTTTAAGGAAGGAGAAAAAGTATCCTTATTCTACAGAAAGTTTGAATAAGTAAACGATAGTTTCAGTAATGAAACAATAAGAAGAAACGAACAGATTGTATTAACAACAGAAGTGTAAGTAGAGTCCTGTTTAAAAATTACTTGCGTAATATCATCGACAGTTATAGAGGCCAGAAAGAACGAATGGGAAAGTATATTTCTGCATATCAATCTTCTTGTTGTCAAAGACAATATCAGGTTTTTTGGAAGACTAATTAAAAATTACTGAATTCATCAAAAACATTTGCTCCAAACACGTTAAAGTTTGGTAAAGTATTACATATATGTATATTCTGCATAGGATGTAGGTAAATGAAAATATTTCAACAATCGATACGAGGACTGATTAGATAATTAATTGGTTACAAAAATATAAGTGGTAATCAGATAAACGTAGATCTAAATAAAAGAGTAATCATGTTGTTTATGATCTATTTGTTTATAACTTAACAGGAGACTTAAAACGTTAGTAATTTGGTGAACGTATTCGAGGTGACAAAGATATAAATCCACTTGAAGAACTCAAGGAGTTGAAAATGGTACAAAAAGGCACTAACCGTAGAGCAGAAATGGCATTAAACAATAGAGCAGCTCTCAAATTTGATTAATGCTGTTTGGAGTATTTCCATTGTTTGTTGGTATATGATTAATCAATGTTTCAGCAGTTTGTCCACTGCTGTCTAAGATGAAACAGTAATCACACATGAACCTGTAATCTGCCAGGCCATAACTATCAAAATGTGTTTTGCTGTGGTTGTATTGTGTTTGCTGGTCTTAGGCTTTCTTTGATTCTTATAATAAAAAAATGCTTCTTTTCGATTCATTTTAGATTGCCTCGGATGCGTCTTCGATGGTCCTTGCTGCCTCGGGCTCTTCAGTGACAACTTCCATACCTTACTCGATCTGTATCCGTCGTGTCGGTTGAAGTTGTTCCACGGATTCTCTCACTATCCGCAGATAGTAGTGATTATTACTGATTAGTATCTTCATGTCATTATAGTCGATTACGTGACTGCTTCCGGTGTGGTAGTGTTCAGTTACTGCAGATTAATCTGCTAGCTGAACACTGCTATTCTACTACTGTGGTAGTTAGTTCAATACGCTTTATCCAATATTTTTCTAATAAAAGAATTCCATCCCTGAAGTGCAATTCCGGAAGGTCTGCAAAATATCCATTTACCTCCTCGATTGACTTAAAACGTTTTCCAGGCACAAATTTCTTTAGATTTGGTAATAGGTGATAGTCAGAGGGAGTGAAATCTGGCGAATCGGTTGGATTTTCTAACGATTTGTGCGCATAGGTCTTCCTTTGCGCTAAGGCTGGTAAATCCGTTAGCCTTTTCATCACTGGATGATGGTGGTTCTTCTAACCACAGGGTTCTTTTTCGGTCTGGGTAGATTCGGAGATCTGCGACAGGGCGACCAAATCGCGGCCGGGATCTACTGTATCATTGTTAAGATTCTCCTTACAGCCACACGAGGAGGGGGTCTATCGAGATCCAGTTCCCCCAAGTGCTGGATAAGTGGGTTCTCCGACCGCGAGGCCCTCTGAAGGGTTCCTCTAGCCAGCGCCATCGCGTACTCGCTCAGAGGCGGAATGTTCAGATCCCTATAACGATTTGTGCTTCAAATCCCTAAATTTTTCTCTTGCCAAAACACTTTTGTGGGCCGGTGTGTTGTCCCGATGGAACTAGATTTACTTCTTTTGCAGTTCAGTTCTTAAACATTTTTTCATCTAGTTAGTCAAGAAGGTGTGCGTAGTATTCGCAAGGTAATCAAATTAAGGAATCCCTTTTGCATTCCAGAAAACACAAGCCGTGATCTTTCTGGCAGATGAAATTGATTTCGTTTTTTTTTTGGGGGCAAAACTACCGGCTTTCATCCACTGCTTTGAATGCTGTTTCATCTCAGGCGTGAAATGGTGAACCCGCTTTTCATCCATGGTAATAAATTGGCGCATAAAATCGTTTGGATTATTTTTAAAACGATCGAGAGATATTACTGTAATCAATTTTCTTGATTATCGCAAGAACATCAGGAAAAAAGCGACTAGCTTCATTATTTTATTATTGCGTGTCTTATTCGCGGATAAAGAAAAATTATAACCAGTAATCTAAATCGAATTAGACTACTCGGAAGTAGAAACAGTTGAAGTATTAAATATTCATAATTACTCGCGGATTCCTCGAAGGCAACTTTAATAACAGCAAATTAACATTTATATGAAACTTAACGTTCATTTCGCGTTTGCAAATACAACCGACTTAGATTATTTGGAACACCTTCGTAGCAAGCTAGCACAAGAAGTAATTTTAATTGCGAAGGAATTACATTTAAAATGCGATACAGTTTTATTGAACTTCGTACATTCTAATGCAGTAGAAGTAAACAATTATTATCTTTAAGACGATGTAATAATCCGATAATTCCATATTATTAAATTATCGTGTAGTTTACAGTGAATAAATAACCGTGCAGATTACAATAATTAATTTTGAACAAATCTGTGAGCGTTGGTGGAATGGTTGAATTAAATTTGTAAACATGTAGCTAAAGATAAATATTTTTACAATAATGGGATATATAATCATGTTGCATAATAAATATCATAAATCAGTCTAATTATATAATAATTAACTATAAATATATAACGCGATCTAGTTTTGATTCATTACCTAACCTAAATTTCTTATCTTTCCGTGAATTACAATATGATATAGTGTTAGTTTTTTGGTCTGCGGTGTTAAATGGTACAAATTTCGATTCGATATACATAAAATATAGCTGGAAATGAAGTAGACTATGCGAAATCAGTAACGTGACAAATTATTGTGGGCATTTTTTTATAAAAATACATATACAAACATAAATTTATTTCTTTTTTATTTTCTCAAACAGTAGCTTAAAATCTCAAGACAAAGTTGCAGTTTTGTCGAGAGAACAGCTACGATGTTATTACTAGTACATATTTGAAATAATTTCTGCCTTTGTCATCGCATTACTTTTCCATAGGGGTTCTGAGAAGGAATTTTTTGGTAAGATCTCAGTAAAGTTTTGAGAGTTTTGGTTTTTTAATTAATTGGGTATTTCACTGTTTGCCAATGTTATTACTGATATGGTCTTGCAGTTAGGCCGTTTATGGTTGATTATGTGGTGCAAGGTTGGTAACTGGTCATGAAACTAGCCAAAATAATTAGCATGTGTGCAACTAATCAGACAGCACATATCTTTTTTGTAACGGTTTTATTTGGATGTGCTAGACAGTACATTTTTCAGAGCTAGTTAAAACGTAGTTAGCAAGCTCTAAGTTGCTTACTAATTGAACACTATAGAATCTGGAATTCATCAAATCATCCAACTCTAACAACTGTTATTGAACAATGGATAGAATTTTCATAACCATGTATTTTCAAAGTATAGAAGGCTACAGAGCTATCGGAAACATGGACACGAACAAATGATTTGCGCGGCAGATGCAGATTTGAATTCTTTAGATAGAAAAAAAATGGTATCGAGACATGTAGCTAGACTGACAATCCATGAACTGTCCAAGCTAGAACGGTATCTGCTGTACCGACGTGTGTTGTTTAATACTTCCGATCTTGCCCGTTAGATGGAATGATGTTAGAATTAGTCCATTGCCGGAGGTTGATATAATATACTATAAATTAGGTTTTGCATTTGGAGGAATGCTGACGAGACCAAAAAGGTCGAACTACGTGATCCGTTTCTAATGCTTGATCTTTATCGATTGCACTCGTTTGCAGGGCGATCCCAACAATTTCTCGACGTTTATGTTAGATAAGAATGGTCAATTATAGAAAAACAAGCCTTTAGATTTGCTGATCACAAATATAGGGTGTGTCAAGAAACCAGTTTAACAATTGTTCGTTTTGTAGCGTTGGTGCTAAGTCAAAAAAACGTAACATAGACTTTATATTTAAACTATATCTGAACTTGATACGTCAACTTACTTAATTTTTTTTCAGGTTATATGTACAGGCTGGGCAAATTTCGATGTTTTAATAGGGGATCTCGGTAACTATAAGAGGTATCAAAAAACGGACCACGCATCCTCGATCTGTTTTTTCGTGAAGAGGATGATGGTGAAAACCAAATTTGGCTATCAGCTTTCGGTTTCGAGTTATCCCTGAAAATTCGATTTTTCCCATTTTCGTTTTATCACGATATCGCGGCTATTTATGAAAATTGACAAAAATGGCTTTTACGTTCTTGAGGCACTTTTTTGATTAGAATGCAATGGCGTTAGAGAATTTTTGAAAAAATTTTCGAAATTCGAGTTGGCTAAAAGAGGATTTTTTGGCCATTTCAATGATATATATCATGTGGGGTCTATTCGTTCGTTTTCACTGTATTATAGCAAAAAATTAACATTTTCCATTGATTTTCGTCATTTTACTGCTTTTTGTTAGTAGGCGTGTGTCATTCAACATACATGAATCTGTCAGTAGGTTTATAAATAGTATCAATAGTATAAGTTGATTATTTGATTGTTATTTGTTGTTTGTTTATGTTGCAATGCTTTATTCACAATAATAATAATGCTGAAGCTGCATGTGAAACATATTTTAATCGTTACCCGGAAAGAAGGCAACCCAATAAATCTATTTTTGACTGAATGAAAGAGAATCTCATTAATTTTGAAACTTTTAACAATTGAAGATCGACGAATCACACATATTTTAAATTTCATGTTGAGAATAAATTAAAACAAAAAATTATTTACAATAGATGTTCGAACTGGCGCCCATTATTTACAATACATAATTCACATCGTCTCGAAACGCTCCGAAGTGCATTGTGAATATGAATACTAGAAACAGAATTAAAACACTGTATAAAGTTCTCCCTCAGTTCGATAATGTTATTATGAGTTTGTTTGTATTATCGGTCTTTAAGATGTCCCCAGAAAAAGAAATCTAGGGGTGACAAATCCGGCGAACGTGGTGGCCACCTTACTGGTCCGCCCGTGCCTATCCAGTTGTCTCCAAAATTTTCAGTCAGCAATCCTAAGACTGTTCCAGTGTTATGGGGCGGTGCGCCGTCTTGCTGGAAAAATACATTTCTTATCTCGTTCAAAGGCAGTTCTTCCAAAAATTCTTCTACTACATGTTGGTTTATGATGTTATAATACCGTTGACCATTTAATTTTTCTTGATAAATTTGGTATGCCAGAATACGACTGTCAAATAGAGCACACCAAACACTAAAGCCGAATCGACCCTGATTTTAAACATCGACGGCACGGTAGGGTTTAACATCAGACCACCAATGTTCATTGTGTCGGTTAAAAATTTCGGCACTGCTAATGTAGACTTCATCCGTCCAAATAATTTTTCTCAAAAATGATGGATCCTCCTGAATTTGTTGAAGATACCAATTGCAGAATTCTAAGCGTCGTTAAGGATCAGTCAATAGGAGCTGCTGTTGTTTCCTCACTTTGTATGGCCTAAACTTATGTTTCTTCAAAACTGATAACGCACGTCGTCGTGATATACCCAATTCCGCTTCAATTTGACGGCTTGAGATTGAAGGATTTGCTAGTGCCATTCCAATAACATTGACCCTAACTTCCTCAGTATCTTCCTTATTATAATTCTTCGATCTTGATTTGTTGAATGTTTCAAAATTAATGAGATTATCTTTCAGTCTTCCAAAAATTTATTAGGTTGCCTTCTTTCCGGGTAACGATTAAAATATGTTTCACATGCAGCTTCAGCATTATTATTATTGAGAATAAAGCATTCCAACATATCATACTTTTCGTAATTTTCATAAGCCATCGCAAATTTATAATTTTAAGGTGAAGCAACAATCAAATAATCAATTTAAACTATTGATACTATTTCTAAACTTACTGACAGATTCATGTATTTTGAATGACACACGCCTACTAACAAAAAGCAATGAAATGATGAAAATCAATGGAAAATGTAAATTTTTTACTATAATACAGTGAAAACGAACGAATAGACCCAACAGGATATATATCATTGAAATGGCCAAAAAATCCTCTTTTTAATGATATCATAGCCAACTATATGTTCCATATAAAAAAATGCAACTTTATGTCCTATCTCGAATTTCGAAAATATTTACAAAAATTCTCTAACGCCATTGCATTCTAATCAAAAAAGTGCCTGAAGAACGTAAAAGTCATTTTTGTCAATTTTCATAAATAGCCGAGATATCGTGATAAAACGAAAATGGGAAAAATCGAATTTTCAGGGATAACTCGAAACCGAAAGCCGATAGCCAAATTTGGTTTTCACCATCATCCTCTTCTCGAAAAAACAGATCGAGGATGCGTGGTCCGTTTTTTGATACCTCTTATAGTTACCGAGCTCCCCTATTAAAACATCGAATTTGCCCACCCTTACATATACAAAATGGCTTGGGTTGTACCATTAAGGGGTAAAATACAATGAATCATAAATCATTGTGTACAATCCTGGTTCATTGTTGAGTCATTTCACTTTTTATTTGGGAAAGGTGTACAGTGAAGGTAAAAAGAAAATTAAACGATGATTCTACCATAAGGTCTGGATTGAATCGATAAAAAGTAAGAGGTTGACACCTAAATATGAGATAAATAAAAAAACTAGAACGATGTGGCTTGTGTATAACATAGATGAAACCCCGAAAAGCGATGAATTAATAATTATTCTGGTTGATTTGACTCACAAGGAAACACAGGCAAGTGGTGGTGACCGATTTAAATGAAATTTGGTGGGTTTGTAGACTGATGCAGTGTACGAACAACGGTAACTTCCACAGATGCTAAATCGCCCGTTTTCGGGGGTTGAGGCGCCCTAAAGCCAACGCTACCCTTCGCTATTTGCTTTAATATCTCCAAAACTATAAGACATATCAAAAAAAAAGTTAAGACAAATATATAACTGTTTTATGTTAAAAGATAGCGACAACAGTTTGCCTGTTATAGTTCTTGTTTTCCAGACAACAACCCCCACTCCCTATTTTTTAAAAAAACTATTGTAGATACATCAGCAAGATGAGACTTAATTTAGACTTAAGACCTTAAACGTAGTTATTTTAACTCTTCATTCTTAGATGTTGATTTCTAGCCTTCATTCAAGATTTAACAACAACAACGTTGCTGTCGAATCAAGCTAGAAAAATAGTAAAATCTCTATTACTAGTATCCACAATATAGTAAATGACAGAAAACATAATCGACGTATTCAAGAAACCTGGCATGTTTCACTATGAAATACCTCACTGGATCTCTTGGTGCAGAAGTAGAACACTAAACACTTCAACTCTGCTGTCATTATTAAGGCGATAACAAAACTAGAGGCTAGACTAATGACAGCGTTGCTGTCGAAACGCATCGGTGTTTAGTTAAAATTTGTTTGGTGTTTAGTGGGTTGAAGTGTTTAGTGTTATGTTTCACTATAATGAAAACATATTTACAAATGGATGTTTGACCAAGTAGCACTTGAACATCATCCAGAAAATCGTTTCTTTCTTCCTGAAATTAATGATACAGATTTTCTGACATTTATGGAAAAGAAGCAAGAGCTAAAAAAACACTAGAGGAATGAGTATTAATTAACATCAAATTAATATCACAAAACCCTATTCTATTCTACTGCTTTGGCTAAAAGTATGAGGCATCCCTAAAAATTGTTGTACACTAAATTCAAAACGACATCATAAAGTACCTCATTGAATATGAAAAAAACTTATGGGCTGGATTATAAAACATCTGGTGGGAGCGTTTCTGAAGCTTTAATAAAAATTTACATTAGTTTTACATGAACAAGGTAAGTCTCAAATGGAAATATCCAAATTGGTACACTGTTCGCGGTGAGTCGTGCAATATGTACTCAGAATGTTTAAAGAGACCGGTGCACACTTTAATAAACCGAAATCAGGCAGAAAACGAGTGATTTCTGATCGCCAGGACCGAAAAATCGCAGAAAAACTTTATCTGAACTTTGCTGCAGTTCTGTCGGAGGAGGCTGAAACATCCGGTAGCAAGATTGGGAAAATGTGATAATACCACCTCTACTGTGTGGGGTACTCACTGTTAAACACGGAGGAGGAGACATAGTAGTCCAGCCCATAATAGTACCAATGTGGATGGGGTCCAATTCCAACAAGACAGTACCCCTTGTCACAAATCAGCGACCACAATGCGTTAGTTTCGTAACAATAACGTTAACTTTGTTGGTCTGGCCTGTCCCATTGAACATCTTTGAGGTATTCTGAAGCGCAGAATCAAGGAACAAAGCATTACATCTAAACCAAGCCTTCAGGAATGGATTACCATTCCTATGGACTCAGAACAGTGTGCAGAATTTCTTCGCACCATGCCTCAAAGAATTGTTGCGGTCACAAAAGCAAGGGTTATAATTTGAAAAAAAAATTATAGGGTGCCTAATACTTTTGACCAAGGCTGTATTTGTCTAGAATTAACTGAGTACTAATGCGAGATGTGAATGTTGCTCGCATCATGCTGGTCCTTACACAGATTTTACATAGGAAAGGCATGCAGATAAAATGGGCGGCTGCTCTACTAATATTCATACCTCAAGGCTAACATCTATATTCCATCTAATATATCACAGATTGTGAAAGTGGTGGAATTTTTATAATCCTCATTATTTTGCCTGAATTGTGACTCGAAACTCAAGTATACCATCAAACATAATGACGATAAGAATACAGTTCCCGGGTGGCCGAATATCCTCGGGTAATGATTATTGAATATTTAAGTCGCGAACCGGCCATTTTTGAAGTACATCGCCTTGTTCTCAAATCAGACAATTCGCCGCCGCTTTTCCTTTGTAGTTTTCCAAGTCTTTTGTTATATTCGCCTTCGTCGGTTTCTTCTTTTTTTTTGTTTTCATCGACGCTTCAAGAATTCATAATTACCGAAACGAAATAGGTCGCCAAATATACCATATAAAAGAAGAGTTTACGGATATGAAAGTGTGTACATTATTGTTTTCACAGGATTAATATTATATTCTGTACGTAGATAGTGTCCGAAGAAATACTTTCTCTATCTATTGCAACGGATCCTTACATTAACCTTGGTCGTGCATCGTGTATCATAACAATGAAAACAAGAAACAAATCCCTGCATTAGCTCTACTGTCATGTAACCCTAATTATTTTTGACAGTTGAACGGCGGTTAAAACAAATGAACTATTATAATGTTAATGACCCGTACGACGGTAGGTAAGAGGTATCTACATGTTATGCGGATATACCTTCCTTTCGTAAGGTATTTTTATCGTTAGTTGGGTTATATAATGTAGTCGCTGCTTAATAATCCAGCTACAGAAATAAAACAGATTTTTAAGCAATTATTTACCTAACTTACCCCACTTCTTCCTATTTAGATATAACGCTTTGCTCACGTTTCTAGCGCTTTATAAAAGAGCTCGCTTTTTACTGGATTAAAATATATGGATAAAATATTTAGAATTAAAAAAATTTCAAAACAATTTCCACATTAATGCTGATACAGTGTGGAACAGCCAAATGGAATAAATTCGATAACAAATAAATGAGGGTGTATTGGGAGAAACACTTGGACATGTCGATTTTTATTTTTAAATGCGTATTAAAAAAAAAAAAAATTATACAGGGTGTGTCAGGTGACAGTGGCCAATATCAACTTTCTTATTTTAAATCGAAACCCCTGCATATTATTTATTTTTTGGGTTCTTCGGAAAATTCTAGACATAATTCATGTACAATGTCCCATACCTATCTTCAACTGTTTCGGAAATATTAAGTGTTTTCAGATTTATTACAAAAATTAACATTAAAAAAGAAAATTATTTTATTTCACAAATTCGCTACATTACACTAAAAACCTAATAAGTAATACTGATTATTTCTTAATAATGTAAAAAAAACAAAAAACATTAATGTTAATGTAGTAAATGTTCAAAATGCTCGCCGCGAACGTCTTGGCAACATGCTAATCTGGTATAGAAATGTCTTCTAACATTACTCAACATCTCAGGCGTGACTGATCTAATCGCAAGCGTGATTCGTCTTTTTAAGTCATCTAAGTTGAGGGGTTTGTTTTGTATACAAGACTGTTTGACATATCCCCACAAAAAGTAGTCTAATGGCGTCAGATCAGGAGATCGTGCTGGCCATTCTATCGATCCGCGCCTCCCTATCCACCGATTTGGAAGAATTTGGTTCAGGTACTGCCGGACATTGATTTGGAAATGGGGCGGTGCTCCATCTTGCTGAAACCATACTGTATTGGCAGGAACTTGTGGGTTTGCTGGATTAAGATATAAGTTTGCGAAAGTTGGCACGACATTATTTTGGAGCAGTTCTAAATATTTATCTCCATTCAAGTTACCATCAATGAAAAAGGGACCTACGATGTGATTTCCAACAATTCCTGCCCAAACATTAACTTTTTCAGGATATTGCGTATGTTCCTCTCTCATCCAGTGAGGATTCTCATTAGACCAATAGCGGCAATTTTGACGATTAACATGGCTGTGAAGTGTAAATGTGCTCTCATCAGAAAATAAAATATCTTCTAATTGGATCACATTGTTATCTAACATTGCCATCATCGGTTCACAAAAATACGTTCTCCTATCGAAATCGTCTTCGATGAGCTCCTGAGTTGGCATCATTTTACTTTCCTTTAATACTCGAAAAATTGATGTGTGGCTAATGTTGAACAGTGGGGCTCCTTTTCGACCAGAATTATGTGGGTTTTCTTGAAACTCAAGCATAATATCCAATTTCGTATCATCACTTACTGCATTGGCAGCTACTTTTTTAATGTCTTACATGACCAAGCTCGCAAAACTGTTTTTCCATTTTGCTAATTGTTCCTTGGGATACAGACGGCAAATTTGGAAATTTTTCGTGAAATAAGCGAGAAACATTTGTGTCCGTGTGTTATCTCCATAACCAATCATTTGTAGAATGGTTATTTTGTGCATTTCTGTTAAATGAACCATTTTTCTAATATTATTACGTACAGTTAACAAAATTCAAACGACAATAGCACTAACACTGATCACTACTGTCATGCAGGCAGACAACATGTTGCTAAGGCTATGAGTTTTTACGAAAATAAACAAAACGGTCTTTGTATTTTTTTAATTTCATATCAGTAAAAAGGAACGCAGCAATGGTTTTAGCTTACTTTATCAATATCAAGAGTTAAATGAGAAATAGATTTTTAGTGTAATGTAGCGAATTTGTGAAATAAAATAATTTTCTTTTTTTAATGTTAATTTTTGTAATAAATCTGAAAACACTTAATATTTCCGAAACAGTTGAAGATAGGTATGGGACATTGTACATGAATTATGTCTAGAATTTTCCGAAGAATCCAAAAAATAAATAATATGTAGGGGTTTCCATTTAAAATAAGAAAGTTGGTATTGGCCACTGTCACATGACACAGGCTGTATAATTTTTTTTTTTTGAAAAAAAAAACGCATTTAAAAATACAAATCGACGTGTCCAAGCGTTTTTCCCAATACACCCTCATTTATTTGTTATCGAATTGATTCCATTTGGCTGTTCCACATTGTATAAATTATAATTCTTATATGATTCAGGTAGGATTTTCATCATATCATCATATATTAAAACTTAATTACCTAAAACAAGAAACAAACAACATTATATCCACACTAAAACCCTGTAAGTAGTTAAATAGATCGTTAGAAACTCTCTTCTAAGATATTTTTATGATAACGCTTCAAAGGAATCCAGTTCAAACAAACTTTGATCTTAAAATGTAAGGAATTACAACAACCCGCGTTTCTAATCCCTACTTACGTGCACATCCACAAAAGAAGATATTTAAAGGAACATACATAAATGATAAAACTACTAAGATTAGAACCTCGAAGGAAAAAAAAAATAGGTAATAACTGTCCACCTTTATATATGTCATACATTACCGATGCTTATGATGTCTGGATTATTGGTTTAACTGTTTAGCGTTGCCCTCCTCGTTTAGGGCAGAAATAATTATATTCTGTTAAAGTTCATATTCTCACGAGACAATCTCGTATAGAATTTATAGAAATCATCGTTACATGTGTAAACATGACTGTGGAAACTTGTTAACAAACAACAAAAGTCAAATAAACCCACACTATATCTCATTTTCGTGAGCATAAAGCATCAGAAAAGTAAATATAAAGGTTTTAATTAGCTGTCTTTCCTACACACAACTTGAAATAACATTTCCGAAATTATACGATTATATGTTATTTTAGCAAACACTTATCATGATCTTATAATACCGTTTCCATTTAATGTTACGTTCTCTGACGATGACAGACAGCAAGCCGTGAATTTCTTTTAATTTAATTATCTGCCTGCAAGAAAGCGTGATGCTAATTTGAATATAAAATCTTCATTTCCTCATATCGTTTCAGTTGTAAATTAATAAAATAAGAATCAAATAATAATCAATTTATTTCAAAATATAATAATTATGCCATTAATTATAATTTGTTATAGGTTTTGAGACACTCAATATAGAGAAAATATTTCTGCATTGATCGAAACAAGTGATTGTCAGAAGGGGCAATCTCTGGGTTATCCGACAGGTGGGGTAAGACTTCCCATCCGCTATGGTGGTACATGTGGTTGAGTATTGTCATGATGCAAAATCAATGATTCATGTGTAGTCGCCTAATTCCGGCCATTTTTGATTCAATGTGATGTGCCGGGTTGGTCTGACCTCGCATATGATTTCCTGCGTTTAGAGTAGTCATAATGAATCAATTTTTAGTCCCCAGTAACGATACGATGCAGAAAAGACTTCCTTTTGTGCCCTTGAATCAGCATTACAAACACGCAAAATCGCTTTTCGATGTCTATTGGTTTCAGTTCATTCCCATTTTCTGGATCATACCCATATTCTTTAGACGCAATGAAATGACTTGTCGAGTCACTCCCAAAGATTCTGCAAACTCCTTTTGAGTTTGACACGGGTCTTCGTCCAATAAAGCCTCCAATTCAGCGTCTTCAAATGTTGCTGGCCTTTCCTCACGCTCTTTGTTACGAAGCATGTTCTCCATAAGCCTCACACAGCATGCAATGACTTTCCACTGCATTTTTCTTCAGATAAAAAGAAAAAAGTAAAGCTTCCCACGAATAGGGTTTTGTAGGCACAAAATTTGACATTGTTGGAGCTCAAAAAATGTTGTTTACACTTCGAAAGAATGCCACATACTGATTTCAATAGCCTAATGATGACGCGTCAACGTGAAGATAGTTGGCACATTATAGGATGCAATTTAATACTACAAATGTCCAATTTTCAGCCCGGAAGCCGATCATCAAAAACCTTCAGATTTTGATTGAAACGTTAACCTTTCTTGCTGTCGTGCTTCTCATGCTACCCACGTCTCCAGGAAATAATCCTGAAAACGTATTTCGAGTTCACAAGAGTTTCGTAAAATTTTGCAACAATTGACCAGCAATTTCCTGATATCTCTGATCTCTTTCATTTCTTAAATATCCTTAAACAGGTTATCCAAATCATTATCTTCCATGGCTTTACATATCTGTTGACCTACAAATATCTTCTCTTTCAACTTCGCTTCCAAAATAGCATTAGTTTTATCCGTGGCCTTTGCAAAATTTTTCACACCTAATTTAATATATAATAAAAATTATGTTGTTTGTTGTGGATCAACCAAAGATCTTTTTTTTAATTTCATTTGTTTGGGAATAAATTTATTCCAAGCAGGCCACATTTTCCTTATATAGTGATGTTTTCTACTGTTTCGACTGTCCTGTAAACATCAAAAACAGGCACATTTTGTATACCTGCTTTGTAAACGCAATAACAAGCCAACCTCCTTTAGCTCTCCACAGATTTCCCATTCGTATTGCTCACATCTTATCAGTTTAATTAGAATAGACATCGTTTCGCATGTCAGTTTAGTGTTCACAGTATGGCCAACTAATATTTCGATAAATAGATGAATAACCGCCACTCGTTTGGGTCGTATTCTTGATCCATAGTCTTAAAAAATTCAGGAATATTCTGACAAATACTTTTAATGTCTTCTCTGTTTTGGATCTAGACCACCATATCATTCAATTCAATTTAATCAATTAAAATGAAATTTATCCTTTTCCATGCTGAAAATTTCATCAGATTCGACGTCGTCATCAAAATCTTGATTCTAGTTAGTTTGAATGCTCGTCACACATGAAGAAATGGAGTGTGGTAGGATGTCCGAATGAAGTACTGGCTTTGTAATATAAGATTGAACATTTTTTTAATTGTTTGTTTTAGAATTAAAACCAAAAGTTTGTGCCATGCAGTAGTGGCAGTCGTTTTTGTAATTCATGGGCACCTGTCATAATACTGGAATTCAAAGCTGAATAAATATATTTTCGCCTGGTATCTATCGCACAAAATCAACCTCCAACTTTCACAAAAAGAAACGTGTGGCATTCGCTTTTTTTTTGTCTTGACTAAACTCTACAAATACAAAACAATTCAGATATGTTGATCTCAACTGTTCTGACATAGTTCTTTCTCTTTTTGCAACTGTCATTGCAATTTACACAATTTATTAGATGTTTTGTAGAATTTAGAACATTTATCTGGTACCGCAGACTTTAAAACACTAAAATTTAAACCGCAGGCACTCGTAAAAATAAGCAAAAACAATATATCTAACTATATCAATTTATGTGTAGGGTTCCAGAATAGTGTAATATGGTGAAAACAGTCGGGTTTAACAAAATTCAGATTACTAGATTTTATAACAATCTAAATATTTCTCGTCTTGAAACAAAATTTCCTGCTCATAGAAAATGTTATTTGCCTCTGGTGTTAATTTTCACTAGAAAGGGAAAACTAGACCGTTGTCCTTTGTGACTGAAATAGGGAATTATTTCTTGATTGGTAAACGCACTTTGTATGCAATATACGAAGTCTTCGACAGGCGATTCAGTCTCGCTTACAGTAGACCACCGTCAAACTCCACATTTTTAACTCTGTCACATCATGGAAGCCATGTTATTCAGCTTTTATGTATATAAGAGATTTCATGATGCCTATAAAGTTGATGCTGAGAAATGGTAAGCCCAACATTAATTTTTCATCAAACTTTCAATCAAACTTTTTGGCCAGAAGGTCAAAAGAAAAACTCATTGCTTTCCTTCGATAATTGCTCTAGCTCTAAATAAAGCAGCGACTCTGTTGATTAACCAGATGTTCAACACGTTGAACAACAAATTTTCAGTTCAACATATAGACCAGTTAATGATGCCCAGATGAAATTAAAAGGCAACCAAATGTAGCTTCTAATGAATACCAATTTTTAGAGCAACTTATTCTGCTATTGCAAAAATTTAGCTAGCAAAAAAATGCTGGAATAGAATTTTTTGGTCCCAATGCCAAGTGAAGAGCTCTTTGCTCCCAGATATTCTTCCTTCTCCAAATGTCGAAGAACAAATTTCTGATGTCCAGATAAAATCATAGGATAATTAAATGAAGCTTCAAAAGAATTTCTAAACTCAAAACTTGAAGGAAATCAGATGTAAGTAAGCTTACTGTTGTCATCAGGTTAATTTTACCACTTCCAAGACTTCGAAGAAGAGAAGATTTTCATCGACTTCAGAAATAATAATCTGATCAGCATTTAAAAGAAGGAAGAAGGAAAAAAGAAAAGACAGGGTTCAACTTGGTCTACCGATGAACTAATGTTACAAAAACATACTTATCGTGTTCTGTAATGGAATGATATTTAAGAATAAAAAATATAAACATATTAAATTCTAAATTACATTAAATTTATTTTATTATTGTTACTTAACGCTACAATTATTCATCTCGGTAGAAGGATATCTTCCATCATAATTTATACGAGTCAAAAGCTTTATCCTCATTTTCATCTTATTTCATTCTATTTTCATTCCTTTCTCGGCTCGCTTAATAGCTCGAATGAATATTTTTACTCAGCCATAACAATCTCAGCGCGCTTTCATACATTAGACGTATGGAAGTATGTATTTGTTACAGTCATGCATTGATGTAGTGGGTGTTTACGCTATTTCCAACACGGAAAATCAATTACCTTGTAGTCGTGCCGGTATTATGGTGGCCCTTTTAACGGGACATCAAACGGTCACGTCAAAAATCTAGATTTATGAATATGTACTTACAGTCAAATTCGTCCACCTGTTTTAGGAAATGTTATTTTATCACGCAATATCTGAAGGATATATCCCAATGAATTTATAACGAGTAAGACAGTATTTCTGTTCCAAATTGTTGCCTTATAATTAAATGTTAATTCCATATATAGCAAGGGACGTTATCCTTTTAAAAAGAACCCACGTGCGCATTCATAAACGTGACACACAAATCGCAAGTAAACACCTCCGAACTACAAAGAAACTAAAACTGAAAAGGTATTGTTGCGGAGTCTTTCTGTCAAGCGTACACAAATGAATATCTCATGCTTATTAAGATATTATGCGAAATTTACGATTTTAAGTGCATTGTTCTCGACCAATGCTGTACCTGCAAAAATACAAATAAAGATATTCTCGAGATTAGTATTAATATAAGAGCACTGTAAACTTGGTAGGCGGACAGCAAACGTTGTATTATTACTGTAGCGTGAAATGTGTAATGCTCCATTGTAATCGTAGTAACGCTTTGTTTGTTTCTATGAATTAAAAGCTAATAAAACATATAATTCTAGCGATTATTACTACATATAATAAGACGGAATCTTTGGTTTAGTAAACTAATTCCTTCGATTGGGCGAGGTCAGAATTACTAGCGTCGGAGATTGGCAAGGCAAGTTTGTAACCGCCGATACTGATTCGTATAGTTCTTGCTAGTAGGGTGATTCCTACAATTATACTATGAGCACCCATTACAGGCATTTTTGGTTGTTTATAGTTTGGCAATGCTCGTTTTCGACCAAATATAGCTCAAAAGTCTTAAAAAGTTATGCCCTAAAGCTGCTTGAAAACAGCTTATAACATTGGTTGAAAATGGTTGCCATTGCTTTCGAGGCACATTCAGGGTTTTGTTAAAACTGATCTAGTGATCTTCTTAAAGGATTTAATGGTTGCTTTACGTAAAACTTCCGTGTCATTCTGAATGTCCTTCAAACCATAATTATCTCACATGTAACACAAAGTGGAAGTTTTTACGCAGGCTAACCAAATCACTTTTAGCAACAGCCCCATTATGTAAACATATAATAATATTGGCTCCTCTAAACTGGATCTGGACAATTACCAATACGGCATATTTTGACTGCGCCTCGTGGTGTAGTATTGAAATCATTTGTATATGCATACTTGAGCATTGGATGATTCTAGTGCAAAAGAGGATATAGTAAAAGTAGTTTTTTATCTCATGGCCAGTTATTTGAACTCTGAATATTCTGTGTAATGATTGGCAAATGTATGGACGAAGGCGATGTTTTGTATATTTCCAATGAGAATGCAAATCACATGATTGAATACCTAGTAGGATGCCGAAGAACAGCTAAATTCGCATTACCCATGAAACAGAAACACACTGAGGTGGAACAAAAAATTGGGGATCTATTGTATACATTTGATACTCGTGAATTCTGATTTCTTGTGCAAAAGATATTCAGGCAGGCAAGTTTGTATGGTTATTGAATTGCAGTATTGGAGAGGCTGCTGAAAGTTAATGCAAAAAAAAAACTCTCAGTGCGTCGAGGCTGTATTGTTGTATACAGTGTGACCTATTTGTTCTCGAGTCACCCTGTAAAACGTTTAGTTATTGTGCAATTTTAACCAGATTTTTTTTTAATTGTAGAGCTTGGTGATCTGTATTCATGGAACAAAAAGCGCTACATTCCTATAAAATGCTAGACTTGCTACGTCAGTTTTTTAGGAGTAAAATTAAGAAATCATATTAGCTATTTTTTAGAAAAAATCTGTGCACGCCACTGGATTCATTACCCGTCAAAACGGGCCTGTACCAAACTTTATCGAAAACTTTTAAGTAATACCTATTCTGTAGCCAAATTAAAAATGCATCATCATCATTTTCCTAAATTTGTACTGAAAGTCAAGTTATCCATGAAAAAAAAAATGAAATAAAATTAAACTACAGTAACATGGTTTTATTATTACTTTTAATATGTCTAGTTTTGACAAATCAAAAAAGAAATAGAAACTTAAAACAAAACTGAAACAAAAAAAAGAAAATTCCGCTTTAGAAAACCCCAAAGAAAAAAATCGAGTGGCATCAGGTTTGGGAATCTCGGCGGCTACTCAATCAAAGGACTCTTTCGCTCTATCCAGCGATTTTCAAAATGTTCATTTAACCATTCTCTTACCAAAATAGCGTTATGAATAGGACTACCATCTAACTAGGACCAATTATTCTGTCTTTTAGTAGTCCGCACCAAACGTCTCTTTGCATTTATGACGAAGTTTGGATTCTCAGCTGACCAGTGATGGCAATTTTGACTTGAAACCACCCCATTTGTTATAAATGTAGCTTCATCGCTAAATAAAATTTCATTCAAAAAATTAGTATTATTTAGATATTCCCCTTGTAGCCAATAGCAAAACTCTAATCGTCTTTCCTCGTCTTCCAATTCCAATGTATGCAAAATTTTTGGCTTAAAAGTCTTTTTATTTTGTTTTTTTTTTCTAGGCATCTTCTAATACTTTCTTTGGGGATATTAAGATTTAAACTTCCCGTTCTAATGCTACACTGGGGGTTGTTGTCGACGTCCATTGTACCTGGTTCTAAGCAAATTTTTTGAAACAGACCTTGTCCCATTAAAAACTTTGTTAGTTCGTTGTACGGTACTCCGACTTACTCGTCTATCTGGGTGTCTATTATTGAATTCTCTCGCAGCTTCTCTTACTGAAAACACATTATCGCCAACAAGACGTACTATTTCAATTTTGTTAATATATCTTAAAGTTAGAATATTCCATGGTTATTAACACTAGACAAATTGTAATATCCTTCTTACACAGTAATGTCACTTTTGACAATTAACTGTTTCAATTTTTTTTTCATGGATAACTTGACTTTTAGAACAAATTTATGGAAATCATCAGTGCATTTTTAATTCGGCTACAAAATCGGTATTACTTGAAAGTTTTCGATAAAGTTTGCTACAGGCCCGTTTTGAAGGGTGGTGAATCCAGTGGCGTGCACAGATTTAAAAAAAATCGCTAATATGATTTCTGAAAATTTTACTCCTAAAAACTGATATAGCAAGCCTTGTATTTTGTAGGAATATGGCTCTTTTCGTTCCAAGAATACACTCCATCAAGCTCTACAATTTAAAAGAAATCCGATTAAAATCGCACAATAAATAAAGACTTTACAGAGTGACTCAATAACTAATGGGTCACACTGTACATACATATATAAAGTGGAAAAAATTATATTTATTAAATTGTGTTTAAGAATGATTAATAAATTAATTTTTAGCTGAGCCTCCATTTGAAATTGTAAAAGTTCTTGCAAGCCGTTCCAGGTTTGTTTGCTGTTGCTCCAGCGTTTTGTAAAATAATATTAGAAATTAGTAGGAAAAACACCGAAAAAAGGACAGCCAAGTTTTTGAAAATTGAAGTATTTAAAGTTGCACCACGTTGTTTTAGGCGTGTTCTGTATTTTTAAAGGGTTTTGCAAATAAATATTGCAAATTAGATGAAAAAAAGATTTTTTCAGACCACTTCCTCATTTTCTAAACATTTTCAAAGTTGTCGCAAGATGGTTAATATTATTGTAGAGTTTTGCAAGATAATATTGAAAATTAGACGATAAAAATGTGTTTTAGGTCAGTTACCCCCTTTTCGAAATTTGTATCTTGCTGCATAGTTTTGTAAAATACTATTAAAAACAGCCGAAAGGAAACCTTTTTTAAGTCACCCTTATTTTTTTAAATTTTCAAAAATGTTGTTCTACATTGCATATTTTGTAAAATAATATTAAAAATTAGTCGGAAAAAAATATCGAAAAATAAACGCCTATTTTTTTTCTGTCGCAGTTTCTTTTTGTTTTACAATTTTCTACATGTATTGTTGAATTCTGTAAATAAAATAGTTAAAAATAAAACATATTTAGATCAGCACCTCTTTTTCTAAACTTAAAATTTTGTTGTTTGATATTGATCTACATTGTCTCATATTTTGGCAAAATAATACTAAAAGTTAGTTGAAAAGATAAACGGAAAACTCCATTCCCAGGTCAACTTCCTTTTATTATACGAAAATGATGAACCAGTTACTATAATCCGCAACACAAATGAGAAACAAACATTTCACTAAACTTAAAAATATTTTTTTTTGATTAACTTTTAATTGTAATTTTGCAACAATGTTCAAGACAACAAGAACTTTTAAAATTTTGAATTAAAGTGGAGCAGAGTGTTGATCTACATAATGTAGGTATCTGCAGTAAATTTGTTGAAATAAAAAATGTCTAGCCAACGATTTCAAGTTGGTTTCACATCACCATCCGACAAGACTACATTCGTTATTAATTTACTATTTAAAATTAAGTATAATTCACTACACTTCTTCTAACAGTTAGAAGTCTCACTCCCTCTTTTGGCCAGCTTCTTGGAATTTGAAATCACTGTACTCTCTTCATCGAATGTGGGTAGTTCTGGTAGCAAGAAAGGCACTTTCTTAAATCATTTCTTTATGCTGTATTTTTTTATGTGCTTAGTTGCAGTGACTCCGTAAGTTGTATCGTTTGTGTGATAGCCAAACAAGTGATACAGCAACTCACGCGGTGTAGTTTTACGGCCGGTTTCATAATCAATCGTAAAAGCTCCTTTAACTAAAGTGTCCTTTAAGTTAAAGTGACCTTTAAAGTCAGCTTAAAGTTATTTCCGTTTCATAATGGCGCTGCATACAAACTTTAGTTAAAGCCGACTTTAACATACCGTACTGAGGTTGGTAACGCTGAATTTTAGTTGTTTTTCGTATTTTGTGTTGTATACGTAGAATTTGACACGTAATATTGTTATATATCCGTCAGATCTACTGTCACATGCGATTTGTAGCAAGATTGATTTGTAAAAAAGTGCAGTAAAATGAACAGAACAAAGGCGCAAATTTTATCAAAAATTCGAAAGTAAGATAAATAGGTATATTAAAATGCAAAATAACAAATAACGTATTAAATGTTGAAAGGTATGTAATGTAATAAAAAATTACTCTGCTGCTTATCAATTTTGGCAGCATTTCATTGCTCTTGATACTCGATTTATTAAAGAAAGCGAACTTTTAAATCTGCTCTCACCAATCGGCTCAGAACAGAACGATCCGCATATTTTGCTATACTTGAAATTCCATGAATAACCGCGTATGATTCGGAGCCGATCTGAACATGTCAAAGCTGTGCGCGGTTATTAATTGAATTTCATTTGGAACAAAACGTGCTGATCGTTCCTTTCTGAGTTGATCGGTCCAAGGCGATTCAATCTGCGTCCTCCTTTAACTTTTTTGCCGAGACTTTTAATACTGCTATGGAATCCTATACAGAAACAATCATAGTCTGTTGCAAAAAGTCACAGAGTCAATATAGTAGGTATAATTTTGCTGACTTTGTTGGAATTGCAATGTATTATTTGTCCTAACAATGACGTCGCGGTTTGATCTATCAACGAAAAGAATTCAATCTTATATCCAACGAAATAATCTTGCCATATTTTGCATACTTTTCGTGTTTTAAAACGTCTTCAACTTTATCATGCAAGAAAGAGCCCAGCAAACACGGAATATTAATTTTTTGTAAAGAATATATGAATTGACGTATAATGTAGATATTTGACATAACATTTGACAGCGCTAAAGTGGCCTTTAAGGCGTTAAAGTGAAAAAATCGGAACTTTAACTCGCGATAAAGGACACTTTTACTTTAAAGTGACATTATGAAACGCATTTTAAAAGTTAAAGGTTACTTTAAAATTAAAGTATCCTTTAATTTGATTATGAAACCGGCCGTTAGTGTGTGTAAATTGCGTTCAAACGGTTTTGTAACAGTATCATACCGCTTTTTATAACGCTGCGCTGTTAATCACTTTGCTCCCAACAGCGAATGATAAGTCGATCCGGAATTAAACTCTCCGAAAAAATGTAACCCGACTCTTATCGTCCCACCACAGCGATAGTCAGCTGTCTAACCGCTGCGGCTATCGTTAGCACCAATTTAACACTAATATTAATGTTTTATTTAAACGTTTCACTTGTGAGATATGTATCGACTGGTATTATTTAGTACAATTAGTATAATAATAAGTATAGTTGGCGGTTTATTTGAAATAAAAAAATGGAACTTCTCTATGTTAAACTCTATTTGTAATTTCAAGACGTTAATTCATTTCTTCACAGAAGCGTTTCAACAGTAATACGTCACCGTTTAGAGCTCAACATAAATCTTCTAAAAGTTTGGTGTTCGGGAATCTGTCTTGCATGAATGAAAAACTGTCTATAAATGTCAGATGCGATTTAAATTTTACGTTCGGTATCTTATTTATTTCGTCTTAATTATCCGGATATAGACATTTCGAACTGAGAATTCCTTTCTTGTACGCACCATATCGTGTTACACTATTGACTCTCGCCACGATAGCAGCATCCTGAAGAATGGTAGTAAAAGTTTACGACACTATATCAAAACATATTAGCACTCAGCCGGAGAGCAAGCCACGTGGTACATTTTATCGCCCACCGAAGGAAAATAAACATCTTCTTTTCTGGTGCATATGTGAGAAAAAAGTAAATGATCTACATTAGTGCAGGAGGAAACCCTAACATCTCATCTTTCCGTTATATCTCGATGCATGTACTTATGTAGGTTCATTATTAAATGTAAAAATTAAATAGCTAAAGGTTGAGAACAACAGGACAAGTTACTTTGTTCCATTGAAGTCAGTACAAAAACCCAACAGCATGTGCGTATCTAACGAATGAATTGTATTTATGTATGCTGGCTGATCGCTTTAGTTCGGATTGTTTGTTTGGATTTAAAGCCGTTTTTACTCCTAGCATTCTTCGCTTCAGTATTTTAAACTTTTAACGGTCACTGATTTCACTGAAGCGAATGAATTGAAGTGAAAAAAGGAACATACAAGAGGAGAATATCACAGTCACGTTGCCTATTTAGCGGTGTTTATTCTCGACGAAAGGAATCAGATGAGGTTCTTTGAGTATATTCTTGCAAAATATACGAATGTGGCAACTCAAGATAAATACGCATGCCTAAAAAAATATTTTCGAGAAGCGTTTCGACGTCAAAGTGCCGTGATACGTACTTCTTTCTGCTGTCAAATTATTCGATGATGTATGTATATTGAAGTATCCTGCCTTGTTATAGATATATTGTGTTGCATCATCGATCGCCTGAAGTATGGATTAGAGTTAAGTTGGGAGTATAATGTTATAGTTATCAAACACAATTATATTCATTGCATCTTCAATAATACAGGTACGTGATTGTGGTACAAATCACGTGTTTATTTGTTTGGATCTGATCGAATCATAACATTAATCATGGTAGAATTAAAGGAAGGATTTATAGAGCTCTCTTAGGTATGAAGTATAGACAGACACAAGCAATATTCGGAAGATAACACCTTTTAATTCTTCTAATTATTTTTCTTCTGTATTGTCTGATGTTTAAAAATGTTGAGAAAAATTAGACAGTGTCGGAAAATGATTAGTACTCGTTTTGATCTAGCCTGTACACAACATGGGAATACACTCATATATATTTATCAGATATACCAGAAGAGGTATTAGATAGAAGACAATATAGAGCAAAATCTGGTAACCTCATTCTTCGAGATAAAGAAGAGCAATGAAAAATATTTTCGAAGCGAAACCTTCGTGATAACGGAAAGGTTACCAGCATTTAAGATCCTTTCTTTCTTTTTTTTTTAATGTGTGGTGGGTGCTTAGTTGCAGTGACTCCGTAAGCTGTATTACTTGTCTGGCTATCACTGCAACTCTTGCGGTGTAGTTTTAGTGTGTGTAAGTTGTGTTTAAATGGCTTTGTGACAGCATCATATCGCCTTTTATGATGCCGCGCTGTTAATCACTTTGCTCCCAACAGCGAATGGCAAGTCGATCCGGGATTAAACTCTCTGAAAAAATGTCACCGTCCCTCCAGAGAATTGAACCCCGCCACCTATCGTTCTCTCACAACAATAGTCAGCCGCCTAACCACTCGGCCATCGACCCGTTACAAATGAAATAGCGGAGAAAGCAGTGTTCTATTCGAATGAAGAAGCAGATCTAAGGAAAAGTCCTAGAACAGATAAGACAAAAACTTTAGCTTTGATGGGAGATCCTATTTTGATGGTTGTAATGAACACAGTATCTTGGACCTTATTTTCAGAAAAAAATGGCGGACCAATTTATATTTCAGCAATGAGGTGAAAGGCATTTTCAAGTCAGGAATGAGAGATGCCGTCCAGACAAGTTGTTTGGGAATTAGAGAAATATTGAAATTAAAGATTGAAACTTGGATACATTACTATACCCTAGAAACCAAATCACAATCAAAACAATGGACTTCTCTCAAAGAACGTGCTTCAAAAAAGGCAAAAACGGTTTCTTCAGCCAATAAGGTTATGGCTACCATCTTTTGAGGTGGCCAAGGCGTAATTTTTATTGACTATTTAGAGAAGGGCAGCACAATAACTGGCCAATATTATGCTAATTTACTGACACATTTCGATACGAAACTAAAGAAAGAACGACCTCGTTTATTTCAAAAGAAAATTTTGTTCCATACAGATAATACACCCTCTCATTCGTCTGCCATTGCACGCGCTAAATTCATAGAATTGGGCTGCGAATTGCTGCCGCATCCTCCATATTCACCAGATCTGGCTCGGTGGTATTCGGTGGTGGTGGTTTTCGGTACAAATAAGGAAGTGATAGCTAAAACGAATGCATATTTTGACGAGTTTTTGATGGTTTACAAAAATTGGAAACCCGCTGGATGAAGTGTGTCGAATTGCAAGAGAACTATGTTGAAAAATAAAATATATGTCTATACTCCTAAACAACTCTTTCATTGAAAAGTCACTCTCCCGTCAAACAACCCTCGTATATGGGTTGACACTTGTTGGTACCTGCATTACAAAAAAAAAATACAAAACATATTTTAGAACTTCTAACATTTTTTTTGGCATTTTTGAAGAAACCGATTCATATTCTGGAAAACCACCAGTTCACACCGATGACTAAAGAAAACTCCACAGGAATATTGTAGCTTCTTTCCACGCAACAAAATAAAGTATCAACCATGATTTCAAAATAAATTTATTTTTCATCAAGACAAAGGGAAAAGTAGATACTACAAATGAAATATTCCCAAGATATTCGCAAAAGAGACGAACGAGAAAGACAAAAAAAATGAGTAACAGGACAACAATTTTTCTCCAAGAAGTGCTTTGATGAATGCTAACGTACAGAGAAGAGTAGAAAGTCTATTTCGAACCATGTAGGCATGGAAAGTGAAGAAGAAACGTCAAAGAAGAATTTTGATAAAAATTAATGGGTGACTGAGAAGAACGAAGAGAAAGCGAGGAAAAGGAGGATTTGAATCGTGGAAGCAAGTTCAAAACTTGTATACGACATAAACAGATGTTAAACTAGCTGAAAATTGTATTGACAAAGAGCAAGTCGCAATTATTTTCTGAAAAAAAATGTTTGCTTCGTTCTCTTAGAAGTTCTATGAAGAACAGGATTTATGAAAAGAGACCAGACACTATCATTATCAAAACCAAAGTGAATGATGACGAAGGGAACTGGATTTAATAAATCACAAGTTGATGAATTTTTGTATCATTATCAAGGTGTCGAAATCTATAAAAGCTGTGAGGCAGTGCTCTCACCAAATGCTCTAAAGAAAACAAGATTCTGCTTCTATCAACAGTCATGACTTCCACACATCAGTAGTTACAATTAATTTATGTCGAAAGGATGAAATAGTTATTTTGTCCTTAGTTCCTCAGATGACACTTAGATTACAAATATTAGACGTTGTCGTTTCTAAAAGACAAAACTGACCAGCTTCCCACGACTAAATGCTACTAAATCCTGGAGATGATATTTTAAATTATATACCTTTCAAAATTTCCGAGAAACTTAATAAAGAATGAAGAACTGATGATGATGAAGAAATAAAAATGCACCCTAAAGAATCACAAAAGCTCTATTGAAACCACAGACCAGAATTCAGAACAAAATAAACGTCAGAAAGAGGTTTGTAAATAATTCAAGGGTCAGAAGAACCAAGTACTCTATATTAGGTTACTAAAAATTATGTTGAGAGAACATAAGTATAATTCAGAAACTAAGACCAGTTCCAAAAGTTGTAGACAGTTGAAAAAACTGAGAACAAAAGGGATGATCTCTAAATCAAAAATATATAGAGACACGCTAGAGCTAGAGGCTAAAACCCTGGAGAAATGGAAAGTCTGACGAAACAAAATTAGAAACTTGCAAAGAATTTAACAAAATGAAGGAAATGAAACACAACATGATTCAAATAACTGCCACGGCTATCCCTCCAGTAAGCTATCCGATCAATACAATTAACAAGTGTTGTTTGGCCTTAAATTTTATCAATGGCAATTTCGATTTCATGTTTCGGCTCACCGTAAAAAATATTCTAACCACAGCTCTGAGGTGGCCAATTGACGTCAGAATTTCGGTTGATCGAAAACGGTGTTAAAAAGTTCGATTGTTACGTTGACTGTGGGGCAAGTAGTGCCGACCTCTTGAAAACAAACGTTGTTCATGTCATCCTCTTCAATTTGTGGAAACAAAAATTCGTTGAGCGTGAGACGGTAACGGTCGCCATTGAACGTAATGGTGGCTTCTTGCTAATTTTCGAAGAAAAATGACTCAATGATGCCACCGTGCCAAAATCCGCACCAAACAGTCACTTGTTTTGGGTGCATCGTCTTCTCAACGATAACGTTTGGATTTTCTGATTTTCTTCAATTGAATACTTAGATGATTTTTTGGTAAAAATGCTCACCTTCGTCCAAGCGATCTCCAGCCCATTGGGTGAACCGAAAACGTATCGGATGGTCACAAGGCTCACTATGGGTAACAGCAGCAATGTTTTGTGTTGACCGCCCTGGACGAGAATGTGAACGGGTTGTTTTGTCCAATAACGATCCAGTTTCACGAATTGATCCACAATCTGAGTTGAAATCCTATTATTTATTCTAAATTTTCTACTTAAATTTCTTATAGTTTGGGTTGACGATTCACCATTTTGGAAGTTTTTAATATATCCCATTTTTTGTTCAAGCGTAATTCGGGAATGTAAAATTTAATAACACTAGTTTATTGGTGGTTTATATAAAATCATATATTTTGAGATCAAACCGCAATGATATTAAATACTTGAATATTGCAAACATTTCATCATCCATAATTTCAAACATAAAATCTGTGGCAGCACACATAAAAATATGTAGAAGATCCATGCTGAGCTTTAGGCGACGTTTTCGATATGAGTAATACCCAGAAATATTAACCAAAAATATTTCAACGAAATTAACGATAATATTTGTTTAAAACATATATCATCGCTTCAACTGCTTTGAAGTGGTCTGAAAGACTAATACGGAAATATGAATCCAAAACGGTTTACAAATATACAAATAATTTATCCGAAAATGCATATTTTTCAGATGATTTATGTTCAAATTTGTTCGTGTGTAGTTAGCCGTAACAATTTATTAATAGATCAAAAGGTGGACAGCCGTCACTGCCAACAATAAAAAAATAAAATGTATATATATATACCTACAACGTGTAAAGCTGGAACTTTTATGCGACGTCGCGTCTATTCCTTTGAATAATTGCGTTATTTTCTTATCGACTATAGCTTGTTATTTATGACGATCAACTCGGAAACAACTGTCTAGCCAAGATAAATTACACGGTAATATTGGTGTTGAAGTAGATATATCATTTCTGAATGCACCCTTATAAAATTTTAATCCGATTGTGTTTGTTTATATTTAAGTAATCAGAACTGGTTATTTATAGTTCCACATTTTTGAAATAGATGTGGATGGAATGGAATTTGGGTTAACATTGATTGTTCATGTCATATCGGTTTTTTTTCTAGCGAATGTTTATAAAATAGTAAAATGCGGCTTAATGCTATAAATCCTGGTACAGTGAAGGAAATGTCGTATAAATCAAAACGCGGAGCGTTTTATGTTCAATAATCTACTTCATTTTAATGTCGCAATATGTTAAATTTACATTAGTTTGGACGTGGTATTTAGCGTATAAACGCATATATATTTTGGAACTTAGTTTAGCTCAAGTGTGTTGCCTCTAAAGTTGAATCAGTTTCATGTTATTATAATGAAATGCTTATGATAAAAAGAAAATGATGGCCCGACACGTTATAAAAAAACTATCACCATGATTCATTTTATTCGCCGGAGATAATAGTCGAAGGAAATTTATTATGGTCTTTAAAGGATGCGGATGCCAAGATTTAAAAAGAGTGTAAAATAAACTAAGTGGAAAATTCAATAGTTTAAGCAACCATTCTCACTACCACGTGGAGCATTGAGTCGTTTAAGCAACTTATTCCATTCGATCAAAACTTGCCTGAGAACTATGAACGCTTCAGACAGAAGTTCAATATCTGAGAGCCGCTAATTTTGAAGACAAGAAAGATGATCGCAAGATTGAAATATTTCTCAGCGTGGCCGTAACAGGATAATCTTAGCGATAAAAACCGGAAACTAGAACAGAAGCATAGCTAACTTAAATTTAAAAAAAATGTGTACTTTAGGCTAAGGGCCAAAGGACAAAGAAGTTATGGAGACTTGTTTCTACTTTAGAAGTCGAATTCGCTAAATTATCTTTTCTGGACGTTTTAACTATTAATAGAGGTAATCACATAGTCACGGATCTATATTCCAAGTCTTCTAGTTCTGATACATTACTTAATTATCATTCCAACCACCCATTACATCAAAAACTAAATTTGATTAAAAATGTTGAAGATAAAATCTTAAATGTACCACACAGATTTCCATAGGTTAACAAAAATGATAAATTTTAAAAAGTAGATTAATACATAATAACTACCCCCTCAAATTAATAAATAGACTTTTACTTAAAAACAATGATTTCACCCAAATATCCAACAATAAATACGTTAATAAACTTACTGCTTTTAGTAGAATTATTAAAGTTAACTTATTAAGCAAAAAATTGATAGCCATCTTAAATGGTAAGAATGACAACAATAAAATACTTCTTTACAATATTAATTCCTCATTTAGCAATTTGAAAGACAAAACAGATGCAACTAAATTGGTTGATTATAGAATCAAATGTAACAATTGTGAATTGAACAACTTCTTAGTGACTTAACTTTCGCACAAGCAGATGGTAATGGAAATCTATTAAATTCCTTACGACAGGTAAATGAAAATAATGCTATTAATTCCTTTTCCAATGGGGTAAGAAGTCAAGAGTTAAGAACCATCCTTAAGTCAAGGAATTGCAAATCGCTCAAGGAAGCAATTAATACTGCCATAGATGAAAAAAGAAATAGACCTTTTTTCCTTGCAGTTGATTAATATACTTTCTGAATACCAGAAAATCTTAGCCATAAATGTTTCTAGTCAATTGTAGTACCTTTAACTTCTTAGGGGGTGCTGTGACACGTGATTATGACGTGACATATCGCAAGTTGACATGTAGGAGTTAGTAAATATGGAGCATTATACGATTATTGAACATTATTATCAAAATGGTGAAAGTTTGATCGCCACCATTTGTAAAGTGCGTAAATATTCGGTCGACAGAATATTCCTAGTTCATCTTCTGTGAGAACAATAATCAAAAAATTCGAAAGTATTGGTTCGGGTAGTGACGTGAAACACGCGACAGGAGCTTGTAAAGGTCGTTCAAAACAAAACATCACGAGAGTGTGGAGACGTTCATTCGTCACATCTACTCTTCAGCGTATTTTCACTAAAGATTTGCATCTCCACGCTTACAAAGTCCAATTGACTCAACAACTTCTGCCAACAGACCATGCACAACGACGAAAGTTCCCCAATTAGATCCTTGAGCAAAAAATGGGTGAATGTCGATTTGGTGGACAAAATAATTTTCATTGGCGAGGTACATTTTCACCTCGATGGCTTCGTAATTTAAATGCATCCAAAACATGTTACTGTCTGGTGTGCATTGTAGCGAACGTTATCGTGCCATGATAATGCAGAGTTTTTTTGTGCCTCAATTGGAAGAAATTGCTCTTGATAACATATGGTTTTAGTAGGACAGGGCATATCATACTGACTGTCTTGCATGAGTTTGCTTCTGGTCGTGCTATTTCCCGGTTTGGTGACTAGAATTGGGCGCTACGTACGAGATTTAACGCCTTTGGACTTCTGGCTATGGGGTTCGCCTTGAAATTGGCTTAGATGTTGAGCCGCAGGCACCTATAGGCGGTTAGCCCATATCCTGCTAATGTCTGAACCACACTGTAACATAACAAGTTATGAGCCTTGAAACTGTTACCGACTATCTCACCGCTCGCACGAGACCGACACTTCGTGGAGAGGACCGGCGAGCCGGTGGGCTCCTCTCCCCGTGCTACTCATGTTAGACAAGTTTCCTTGTCAACGTTGGACGGGTCACCGCTGGAGACTCTTTAGCAACTCCTACCTCACATCTAACCCCACGGGGCCTAGGCCTCCTTGCGGATGGTAACTATCGGCCAAGCGTGGGAAACGGAATCTGGCCGTGAATTAGCCCGCCCGTGAATTAAGCCTGAACTACGGGGATGGCCGGGTCAAAGCCCTACCCTAAAATGCCAACCGCGCCAACTCTTTCGCCCCTCCGGCGATCAAGTTTCCGCGGCAGCTACAGTGAAACGGTAGGGTCCCAGAATCACCGAGTTGTTTTAGAATGAAACCAAAGGTTTCCCCAACCAGACAACCAGCGGCCGGACTACTCCTCGGCAAACCGACTTTTGTCCTCTCCTACTATCTTCGCCAAATCCTCCCGCCACGCCCGTTTCCCTGAGTGTGGCCACCAGGGATGGGGTAGTGCAGCTGCAGAGTTCTCAACGTAAGTGCCGTAGGGTGCCTCACTTACCCACCGTATATTCCGACAGTTAGCGGCCGGACACCCGAGCGTATGCCCATGCCTACTTTCGAGCATCCTCCCCTATATACGAAGTCTACTCCCGCCACGTCCGTTGCCCTGGAACTATGAAACCAGGGATTGGGTAGTGCAGCTGCAGAGTTTTAAGAGTCGACGCTATAGGGTGAACGCTGACCCTAACTATGGATATGGGCTTATCTGAAGTCACAAGTTTATGTTGACAAGCCTGTGACCATCGAAGTGTTGAAGGACAAAATTAGACGCTCTATCAATGAAATACCGCCACATGTATACAATAATGTTAATGCACATTTTATCGAAAGAGTGCGCATGTGACAGCAAAGTCATGGCGCCTATTTAACAGATGTTTTTCTTCATTATAAAGCAATAAATATTTCAGTACTTTACTACAAAAAAAAAATTAAACTTTGCATTTTTTTAAATAAAACTTGAAGAACTATTCAACAAATTTTATTCAACGTTTCTAGAACAACCGAATACGAGAAATATCAATTGTTCCAATTGAATGTAATAGCTTCGCTCTAGTAAAGACTGTTGGCTATAAAATAGATAACATAGGGTTTGAAGTGCCATGTATTACGTAACAAATGCTAAGGCGCCAAACTTTCGAACTCGTATATTATCTGTAAACAGACATTTACTGGCTTCCTCTGGATCCCTAAAGTACATACTTTTTGCGCTTAATGCTCCTCATACAAATATATCATCTTTAAATTATCAATTTAATCGTAATATATCGGTTGTATTTATTTTGTTCGGTGTACGTGGTACATTCCACTAGGACGTTATAAAGTTTCAACGCGGAGAAGGCAGCAGCAAGTAACGGAGTCGTTAGTGTAAGCAAATGTGTATTTTATAGGGCTATATTTTACGTGTGATTTCAACAAACTTCCTCTTTTAAATTACCGAATGAGGCAATCGGAACGTATAATTAAATAGCTAGAGTTGCAGATTAAAATAATTACGAGTCTAACATATTTAGGTTCTAATCATTTAGTAGTTGTTATTGTTTGTAATTATCACGTGCTCGTCTTATTAGCGCAAGATTAAAATGAAATTATTAAAATAGGTAGCTAATTTATAAATTCTTAATTAATTTGTTGAGAGGTTATAATTAAAAACACCTCTTAATTAATTGAGACTTTTTTCAATTATTCAGGCTCAAAAATAGTGTGTAATGCTGAGTAATCCGAATAAAATTTTCCACATAGAAAACCGAATAAATACCTAACGTTCCCAAGTGTAAGGCCCAACCTTACACCGCGGCAAATTGTCAGTGATATATCAACAGTTAATGGTACATTTAATCATGTTGCGTAGTCTATATTTAAGGCAGTTTCTAGCAAACACAGCGATATGTTTGCCTATACACGGTATAATTTTAATTATAGATAATAGATTGGTGTAGGATAGGTGTGCTTTGGAGCGAGTCATCGTAGGCGTATTGTTTGATCAGACTTCAGTTCGCAGCAACTCAGCTCGCCTTGCAATTTAATACTTTACCACCATTCATACTATAAAATTTTTCGCCACACCGCGACGGTTCTCTATTTACAATGGGCTCGCATTCCTACCACAGAAACGTAACATGTGCAGTGGTGTTTTATCCACCGAGAGAAAACAGTAATAAAAGTTCTTTGTAATATATATCGCGTACCTTATTATTATTCGCGGTTATTCTTTATGTGGGTGGTTGTATCCATCAAGTTCTACGGTATTTGTTTCGGATTCACTTTTTCACGGCGTTGATAGTCGACTATAAATAGGCGGCCGGTAAAGTGAATAATGTTGTTCTGCGAGTACTAAACACTTCAGTTTTGCTAAATACCTGACATGCGAAGTGATTTACGTCGCTTTCTGAAGCTTTAATGTACAGAGATTCTCATCTTTATAATCATTTCAATATGAATACGCTGACATAATGTTATATAGATTTATAGATTGCCTGTCAGCATTTTTTTTATGTAGTTAAAATTATTAGAATATAGCTATCGAACCTCGGCTATAGTTTCTCTCTGTAATGTTCTATTCGTGTTGGATGATTAATAGTAATTTTGCTCAATTAATTTTTCTGGTGATTTATTTTCAAAACGTCTAGTTCTTAGAAGATTAGTTTTGTAAATTGTTCCTGGAGGATTAACTAAAACACCGACGCGTTTCAACAGCAATGCTGTCATTATCAAGGCGATAATAAAACTAAAATAAAATAAAACCTACAAATAACAGGTAACCTAAATGTTATGCACGGTCAATCCGATACGCATCATTAATTTCCAATTAACGAAAACAATGACGAATGCGGGATAGGTCCGTCGTCACAGTTCATTACACATGACTTATTTTTATATATTTCTAAACTTTCGAAAACATTTAGCAACTTACAATTGTTTATTTGTCTAATTGATTTAACATTCGTATGATCGATGTTATGATCTGTTTCTGACTTTTCTAAAGGTTGTATTTTATCTTTACGGTTACCGATGACACTTCGCAAACTAGTCCCAGAACTGTAAACTATTCTGAGATCTAGCTCTTTGATGATTTTACTCAAACCTTTAGTGATAAAGGGAGCGTAAGGTAGGCTCACAACAGGTGAAGCTTTAACATCCTCTCGAAAGGTCGTAGATTCTTTCGCAGTTTTCTTACAATTAAACTTCCTAATTAACTTATAGATATGCTGAGGCTGGAAACTATTACACTTGGCCGCATCTTTTATAATTTTAAGTTCTTTCTCATACCTCGCCTTGTTCAAGGGAAAAGTGAAAAGTCTGTGGACCAAAAAATTCAGACTTGCCATTTTGTGTTGAACACAATGATGGGAATCTGAAGGAATGTAGCGAAGTGTACTGGTTTCCTTTCTATACACGTCGAACTCTAATCTACTGTTATTTCTAATTACTAAAGTATCTAGAAAGGGTAGCTGACCGTTCTCTTCTCTTTCACAAGTAAACTTTGTGGTTTCGAACCGATTATTTAATCTATTGAGAAAATCGTCAATATTACATTTTTTAGTATCAAATATAGGGAAAATGTCATCCACATACTGTTTAATGTTCTTTATTGTTTTTTATTTAACAGTACATTACATTATATTACATTATACTACATTCATGTAAGCAACTAGATTGACATTAGCGATGTACCTTTTTTTACTGTTCCTACTTCACTCCTATACATATGCACGTAGTACGTAGAGGTGGGTGCGTTCCGTATGCATATTAAATGTGTCTATACACAACACCTTCCCCCTAAGATGCTATATGCATAAGTACATATACTAATAACTATTCCTAATATTGCATGTAAATAGATTAACCCTATACTGAACATTTCTTGTAACTTACTACTAATAAATTTAACACTAACTTATAAATCTAATCTTTGAACGGTTTTCCTAGTTCTACCAAATCTGCTCATATCTTTATTACTAGTTTGTAAGATGGGACGTTTAGTATTATTCATTGTGGTGTTTGATCTGGATATATTGGAATTTTCTAGTCTTTGATTGTGTCGTGTAATGGTGTAGTGTTCTGAAAGTATATCCTCTGGGTATAATTCTGGTGCTATGGTTTTTTCGTTATACGGTTTTGAGGTTGACAACTTTATTTGGCTTGTATTTCGGCGAAGAACTTTCGAGTCCGAATCTCTCCTTATCCAAAAGGACCTTGGCTCTTTGGCTTTGCGTATAATTGTCGCTTTTTGCCACACTTTGTCATGCTCGGTTTTAATGACTATCTTATCTCCCTCTCTGAAACTTGATAATGATATTTTTGATGTTTTATCATAGTTGCTTTTATATTTTCTCTGATGTTCTTCGAGCTTATGATATATGTGTTTTTCAATTTTAGGTTGTAACATTTTATAGGTAGTAGGCATAGTAGTTTTTAGCCGTCTACTTTGTAATATTTGAGCGGGCGATGCCTTTAAACTTATAATTGGGGTATTATTATATTGTAATATTGATTCTCTATAGTCAGTTCCGTCTTCATGACTTTTCCGTAATATTTGCTTAGCTATATTTACAGCTTTTTCTGCCATACCATTACTACGGTGGTAATGCGGCGTACATGTGGAAATTGAAATGTCATTCTTGAGATAGAAGAGTTTACATTTTTCTGATAAAAATGGTAAATTGTCAGCAATAATATTTTGGGGATATCCGAATCGACAAAATACTTCTTGCATAGCATTTATTACACACTCGGAAGTTTTACTAGAGAGTTTAAGCATTTCTATCCAGTGTGAAAAGTAATCAATGAGTACTACATATGAACTTTGTCCGTGTTCCAGAATATCAATTCCAATTTTATCAAATCTCAATTTTGGTATATCATGCGCTAATAGAGGTTCGCGTGGTTTTGATGTCATGTATTTCTCACAAACTCTGCATGCTCTTATATAAGAAGTTATATTACTAGACATATGAGGCCAATAAAAGAGTTGCCTTGCTTTAGCTATTGCTTTATTAGTGCCTATGTGACCTTTATGAAGTAACTCTATAATAAATTGTCTAAGCGATTTTGGTACGATTATTTTTTCTCCGAGAAATACTATGTCGTTTTCGACGTAAATATCGTCCTTACAATTGTAGTACGGTTTACACTCTTTGGATATATTATTCTCTTTCGGCCATCCAGTGAAATAGAATTGAGTAATTTGTTTTAAAATAGTGTCTTTTTTGCTTTCGTTTCTAAATTCTAATTTTCGTTGATCGCTCATTGGCAAATGCTTTGATACTGAGTGAACTATTTCTAACATTTCGGGGTCATATTCAGTGGTTTTTAGGTAAGATCGCGATAACATGTCTGCGAAATGTAAATCTTTACCTGGAACGTAATATATGTTTAAATTATATATAAGAAGTTTTAGTCTTAATCTTTGTAAACGGATAGAACCGATTTTCATAATGGGTTTGTTCATTATAGAAACAATGGGTTTGTGGTCTGTTTGGACATCAACATTTAAGCCATATATAAAATTATGAAACTTTTTTGTTCCAAAATGGATTGAGAGCATTTCCTTTTCGGTCTGGCTATAATTTAATTCACACTCGTTCATTGTACGTGATGCACAAGCTACTAGCTTTATGGTATTATTCTCGTAAACTTGAAATAAACAACATCCTATGCCACTCTTTGATGCATCACACTGTAAAATTACTTTTCTGTTAGAGTCAAATGGGACTAGTGCTGGTGATTGCGTGACTAATTCTTTAATTTTTTGAAACGCGGTTTCATGTGGTAACAACCACTGCCATTCGATATTATTTTTTAATAACTGACAAAGGGGATGTAAATATTCTGCCATGGACGGTATGTATCGTCTCACGTAATTAAAAGATCCTATAATTCTTTGTAACTCTTCTTTAGACTTTGGTGATTCTAACTTTACTAAAGATTCAACGCGGTCGGGATCTATTTTCATACCTTGGTCTGAGATTATCTGTCCCATGAATTTAACTTGTCTTTTTTTATATTGAAATTTACTTCTATTGAACCGTGCGTTAACCTGTCTCGCCTTTTCAACAATTAATCTAACAGCTTCATCGTGTTCTCCTTCTGTCGCTCCGCTAATAATCATATCGTCGTGGCATATAACTACATTTTTTATACTACCAAAATATTCTTCAACCTTTTCATCGAATAGGTCTTGGGAATCCGACAAACCGTATGGTAAAACAATAAATCTATATATCCCGAAAGGGGTGGAAAAACAACATTTCCATGACGATTCTTCGTCTAATTCTAAATGATGAAACCCTTCAGACATATCAAATACTGTAAAATATTTTTTACCTATCAATTTTGACAACATCTCCTCAATCGTAGGAATAAGTTTCGGTTTACGAATGATCTGTTTATTTAAATTATGAGGATCTAGGCATAAACGTAATTTACCGTTGGTTTTTTCCACGACAACCATTCTATTTATACTCGCGCGTGAATCTAATTTATCGACTTTGACAATCGCTTTTCTCTCAACTAATCTGTGTAACTCTGATTTTACTGCGTTTCGAATAGCACGAGGAACTTTAGTTGGTGGTTGACATACGGGCTCGAAGTTTGAAACGGTTGTTATAGTACACTCACCAGGAAATTTTCCTGATCCCGCAAAAACGTCCGCGTATTCTTTAACGAACTTTTCCTTATCATCGGTTGTAACTATAGTACTACTATCAATTCTTTTAACTAATTTTAGTTTTAGAGAAGCTTGTCCTCCTAATAATATATGTTCTGCTGTTTCAATTACCATAAATTTTTCAATTATTACTTTGTCTTTAAATGCGCAATGCAGGTTTACTGAGCCTATAGGCCTTAATTTTGACCCTTCGAAAGCTTTTAAAATAGAATTTGTAGGGGTAACTTTACTTTGTTGACCTATTTTATTTAAGATTTTAGATGGTATTATACTAACATCTGCTCCAGTATCTATTTTTACATTTACATTTTTATTTTCTATACTTATGACTTGACTCCAAACATTCGCTTCGCTACCATAATTACAACGACTTATTACTTCGGCGTGATCAATAAATATATTATCCTCACTACCACTACTCACTCTATTACTCGTTTCATTTTCAAAGGATTTTACATTTTTTACCCTACATGCTACGGCAAAATGGTTGACTAAACCACATTTTTTACATTTTTTGCCATATGCAGGACATTGACGTGGTCCATGAAATTTCTGGCATCTTTTACAATTAAATTTTTCAGTTTTACTTTGATCATTACTTACATTTACCTTATGTTTAGTGTCTCTATTACTTACACTTGCTTGGGTTTTTCGTTTTACCTGGTTCACTTGGGTTGTCCCTTGCTGGAACTGTAGGCTCTGGTTCTTACTTTGTTCACTCGCTCTGCAGAATTGTATTGCTTTTTCCAGTGTAAGTTGCTCCACTCGCAGCAGGGCTTCTCGGGTCACCGGATCTCTTATTCCCATAAGTATCTTGTCCCTTAATGCTTTTTCTTCGGCTGTTTCTGTACCATTGGTATTGTAGTTACACGTCTTTACTAGATGACGGCATTCTGTTAAGAAGTGTTCAAACGATTCACCTTCCTTTTGAGTTCGTTTGTGGAAATTATAGCGTTCAAAACACTCATTTATCCTGGGATTAACATATTTATTTATGCAATCAATTGTATAATTGAAATTACCCATCTGTTCGTCTGGAATGTCGAATGTTGCCATAACCCTTGCTGATTCTGTCCCGATTATATTTCTCAATATTGATAATTTTACATTGTCTGCAGCTTCCTGTTGTCCGGTCGCTACAAGGTAGTCGTCAAATGCCGTTTTCCAAAATTTCCATTCAATTGCAGCATTTTCTCCTTGCAGATTAAAATCTGGCGGCAATTTTACGATACCCACGCTATTCGCGGCCATTGCTATCCCTCGTTCTACCGGTTCTTTTATATTTCTAACCGGCGATTCATCTACCATTACCTTATGTTTACCACTTATTAGATACTTTATGTGACTGCGCCATGTTTAATGTTCTTTATTGTTTTTTATTTAACAGTACATTACATTATATTACATTATACTACATTCATGTAAGCAACTAGATTGACATTAGCGATGTACCTTTTTTTACTGTTCCTACTTCACTCCTATACATATGCACGTAGTACGTAGAGGTGGGTGCGTTCCGTATGCATATTAAATGTGTCTATACACAACACATACCTCAACCAAACCCTAGGAAAGTATTCGCTCTCAAATTCTAAGTCCGTTTCAAAACGGCTCATGAAAAGGTTAGCCAAAAAGGGCGACAAGGAGTTACCCATTGCCGTTCCTTCCAGCTGTTCATAAAAACTTCCGTTGAATTGAAAAATGTTCTGTTTCATACAGATGTCAGTTAAGCGAATATATTCCTGGACACATTGTTGACTCAAACTATTTTGAAGCAAGTCCTCAAGGTATGTCAAGGTGTCTGGAATCGGTACACTAGGAAAAAGAGAACTAACATCAAATGAAATCAATATTTCACCCTCCAGCAACTGAATATTTTGAATTTCTTTAATAAATTCTAACGAAAACTAGGTTGCTGTATTGGCAAATTATTAAATTCATTGGTCAGCCATTTGGAAACCTTATAAGTCGGTGCGCTAATTGCCGAAACAATTGGCCTTACCGACTTGCCAGGTTTGTGAATTTTAGATAAACAATGTAATTTAGGGATAACAGGATAGAAAACTTGTAACATCGGCAGTAACAAGATTGCTGCAGGCTTTAAACACATTGTTGACGTCTCTAATCATTTTCGGTAAAGGGTTTTTTGAATTTGTCAGCTTTTAAATAAAAACAATCTTTTTCTCGCAAAGTTTTAATTATTTTAATGTTTTCAGATTTCTGAGGTGATTTAAGGTTTCAAATTTTTTGAAATAGTATGTTTGCAGGCCTCCCTAACGAACTGTTTTGTGGGTTCAGGAAACCGCTGGATAGAGGATTCTATCCCTGCAATAATCCCCTTAACATTCGATTCACTAGTCTGCAAACCAAATTTCAATCCTTTATTCAAAAGATTAAGTTCCCGTTCACTAAAAATTTGCGAGGAATGACTTTCTACTATGTTAATGGTATTCATCGGAACATGATGTTTATTTTTTAAAAAACAACCTAACTTTCTTAATTTCCTAACATGAGAGGATACTTTGGCTGTTTTTTTTGTAACAGTATAGTTATTGTACGTGAATAATTACAACATACATACCCTCATTCATTCATATTTGAGTCAATATATGGAACATAATTCCATAAATATTTGTCTAAAAACGATTATTTTTCGAGATGAGTTAGTATCTTAAATAGTTGTTCGCTACCTTCTAAGTATGCCAATATTGTTGCCGTACGCCGGCCAATCGCAAACTCGATAACGCTCGAAATATCTCCTGCCATGCATGTGGTAAGCATATGCCATGTTTAATCATTACGAAATAGACGAGGAGTCTTTGCCGTTGGAGTTCAATACCGGCACAAAGGACTATTGGGGAATCGGGAATTAAAATGATTGGTATATAATCATCTTAATAGGTTGTCATTTGCATTTTTAATTTGTAATGGTGTGTTGTCCTTAGTTTTAAATTTTAACAACAACTTCAACATGTTTGTAAAGTAATCTACGGTCATCCTGTGTTTTATAGTAGTTAATGTCATATTTTCTCTCAATGAGTTTAAAAATTTTCTGCCTTGATCCTCCTGACTGAACACAGTGCGAAATATTGGCTAAAAAAATAGAAAACTCGATTTAAAATTTAGTTTTTATTTGCTGGATTCCCCGATAGTCCTTCGTTCCGGTATTTTGTCAACTGCTTATTTAGCAGAAACTACTTGTAAAGCTAGTGAATACGTGCAGTATGAGGTTATCAATCAAACTGCAGATCACTAAATAATAGAATGAAACAATCTGAACAATTGTCAACAATATAACAAATAATATAACAAAGAACCTCCTCAAAACGCAACTGGTGAACATTTTTCTCACTCTACCAGGCGAAAGTAGTACAGCAGGACAAAAATATTCTTCAGATAGTACCAATTATTGATATCCTGGATCACCAGCGACAAAGTGGGTCAGAGGTTGAATACTGGTACACGCTAAGAGCCCCAGTCTCAGAGGTTGTCTACTCATAAAAACTAACCTAAACTCAGAGATAACTGTTCCAGGGACATAACCACAATGAGAAATTTAGAGGCTTTTCCGAAAGTACAATCGGGTGAGATGTACCAAAGGAAGAGGAGGTAGTTCAAGAAAGAAATCAAGAGACTAAGAGATTCTAACAAAGAAAATAGTGAAAACGAGTATAAAGTTGAAACCGATACAGAAGTAGAAGATGAAGATATAGAAATTCATGAAGAAAGACTAGGCGATCGTTTGAGAGATCGCTCAACTTTAAAAAGATGAGTACATAATGACGGTAGAAAATTTTATTAATCCTACTAAAGTTCCTGAGACATTTGAAGAAGCACTTAAACATGAAGATACTGTTGAGTGGAAACGGGCAATGGATAAAGAAATGGATTCATTAAAAGAGAACAATACTTGGGAAGTTGTACAACTACCAGAGGGTATGAAGGCAATACTATGTAAATGGGTTTATCGACTGAAAACTAAAGCAGATGGCAGTATAGATAAATACAATGCTCGACTAGTTGCTAAGGGTTTTAATCAACGTGAGGGTATTGATTACAGCCAAACATTCAGTCCAGTTGCAAAAATGACAACTATCCGATCTATTTTAAGCGTTGCTGCAAATAGAGGAATGCATCTCGCACAGTTTGATGTATCAACGGCTTTCTTATACGGAGAACTTGAAGAAACAATTTATATGGTACAGCCAAGTGGATACGAAGATGGTACTAGCAAGGTATGTAAGTTAAAGAAGAGTTTATATGGGTTGAAGCAAGCTCCGAGATGCTGGAACAAACGTTTTGGGGATTTCCTACTACAGTGTGGATTTAAGGTGAGCCAGGCTGATCCATGCTTGTATGTTCGAAATCAAGAAGGTAGTTTTATGGTGGTTTTATATGTGGATGAAGGATTGGTAGCAAGTACTGAACAAACAGACTTGAAGATATTCTTCAAGAAATTGAGTGAAGAATTTAAGGTCACAACATCAGTAGCTGCTTATTTCCTATGCTTACAAATTGAACGGAATAAAAATGATGATATCAAGATTCATCAAGAAGCATACGCCAGGAGTATTTTGAAGCGTTTTAATTTTTCTGAGTGCAAGACAGTGTCTACACCAATATTGAAGATCTCGGAAGTTCAACAATCAGAGAAAGAAGAATTTCACCGTCGAACCAAGCATATAGCAATTAAGTATTTTTTCATCCGTGAAAAACTAGCTGAAGGAAGCCTAGGGATTCAACAGATTTCAACAAATCATCAAGTTGCAGATATTATAACCAAACCTTTGGCTAGGACGCGCTTGAAAATTTTATGTGACAAAGGGATTACTATTCTATTCTTTGTCATATATATTATATTATTATCTTTTTATTTCACAAAGGAAAATGTTGAAATATATTAATATCTAGATGTTAAGAGAAAAAGATAAGATCTAGCAACGCGTGCTTAGTTTTTAATAAAAATAGTTACTAAATATGTCAATATAAAATATGTCAAGTTATGTATGTTTTATATTGACATATTTAGTAACTATTTTTATTAAAAACTAAGCACACGTTGCTAAATCTTATCTTTTTCTTTTAACATCTAGATATTAATATATTTCAACAGAATTTCATAAATTAAGTGATTAGTTTAACCCGTTTTAAAGCAAAATATCGGGTAATATAATAGTTTACGAACCTTTTTTTTATTAGAATGACAACCATGCAATAGAGTAGTATGCATTTACAGATGTAATTACTACAGATTAATGAAAGATGTTTATGTAGAAGAAAAAGTTTTTACGAACAAGAGTAACTTGATTAGGTTAAGTTTCCGAACACCTAAAAGTAAAAGGTAACTAACCCTGGTCGCTCAGGTTGAAGGTTCCGAAAACGCCGTTAGTGGATGGAAGAAAGCGGCGTAAGAGACGTACTGAAATCAGTCTATGACCAAGAGACTCCTCCCAGTCTAACTCCTGGACGGAGAGGCGGATTTATTTTGGGGTCAATCAAAGCAAGCAAATTCATTCTCCACCAAATTGTAGATTTCTTTCCTCTAGTGCGATCATATCGAGAGGGCTAAAACGGTGTGGGGGCACAGTAGGTCTTCACGCAAATATTTCGAAAATATGTATCTACTAATTTTTTGTTTTTCAAATTTTGATCGACATTAAGTTTTTTTTTTAACTGAAATAAACTCTTTTTTTTATTCTCTTTTAATGATAGGAGTTTGTCGAAGTTTGTGAAGATCGATACTTTTTAAAAAATTGTAAAAAATTTGGTTTTTTACGTTTTTTATTTCATAATTAACAACTTTCAACAATTTTCGACCAACTTAATATTTCAAAAAAATTATTAATTTTTTACTCAATTTTGTTTTTAAATTTTGAAACGTGAATAGATCTCGGCACCTTCTAAACCCAAACATTACCTATAAGATACATTTGTGGTTTAATTTCTTATTAATTACAGTTATTTATTTTTATTACTTGTCATTTAAATTTGATTTGTTCTTTTCTATGTTTATTTTCCTCGAAAATAGTTATAAATTATTTTAATTAAAAATAAATAATTCTGAATATAAGAAGTCACAATTTATGTTACATAACATTATAAATAATACTTCAAAACTAAACAAAACCTAATGCGAATCAGTATGTAATAATTAATGGAACTTTAATCAACGCATCGAATTTATCCTAAGTTCCAGTTTCGATTCGAACCTAAATCCCCCGCTCAGTCTTCTGCTCATTTCACGCCGCTGTATAACAAGTTGCGGAGTATTCAGGAGCTAAATCGAGGTTTACTAATAGGTGTTATTAGTAAGTGGTATCACAGAATACTGGCAATGCCATATGGTTTTTAAAATTATAATACAACATCATTTTATTTTGTTGTTTAATATTTTAAACGAAATTTTTTGTTTGGTTAATGGAACCAGGAGTCATAAAGAATTCTCACAAACAAGAAGATTAAAAAGAATTGTCCAAATACTTTCTAATAGTCAATTATTTACAATTTAATTCCTATTGTGTGTGCAGCGAATATTTTTTAATAAATACGCGGATTGTTCGTGTGATACATTTCTGCCGTAAATTCTTGACTATATCTGTGTTTCAATAATAAGGTAGCAATAAAATGGTAAATGTAAGTACTCACTTTGGCAGCCCGTTTCTGAAAATCCATAATGTAGGTGTTGGCAGGCATCGCAGTGGAATCCTTCTACGCCAGGACGGCAATCACAAAGACCAGTCTTTGGATCACATATCGGAGACTTTGAACCAATTTCGTTGCAGTCGCATTTTACACAATCTGCTGTCTTGTTTCCGTATCCTTGCTATAAAAAACTTTTTTCTGAACATATATGAATGTCAAATTGTCAAATTGAAATAGAAAACATGAGCAAAAGTATAGGATGTTATTCAGCTTTTGACTGTGAAATGAAAAGTATGTAATCTTATGAGTTGTCATATTTTTTGCAAAATTTTTATGTTGCTGCAGGACGTTGTATTAGGGGAAAACTTACAGATCTTTTTAATGCTTTTTAAAACATGGTAGGCAAGTATCATTATTTCTGATTCTAAATTATAATTTCTGTAGTTGTGATCGTTCTTTTAAAGGCTGGTGGTGTTGTTGTGTACGTCAAAAGCTGGATTCAAGCTTAAATTTTATAATATGGATAGGGAGAAGATAATATTGCTACCTTTCAAGGAAAGAAAACGATTGAAACAATTTTGGAATATGATAAAAACGACCACATCCCATGTTAAATAATGTGCCAAAGAGTGCAACAAAGATAAATACAACAGTTTGAGTTATATTGTGTGAGTGTCTTGAAAATCAGAATGATGGAAAACATGATCTATGCTAGTAGGTTTTTGTTTTACAGTTCTGCCAGACAAAAGGGGAAGCCAAAATCGTAAAAGAAAAATTTACTCCTTTGGCCTTTAAGGCTTTTTAACCTTACAGTGTCATATTATCGCAGACAACATGCACCCAGGAAATTATACCTTCTTAGTCATATTTCTATTGCTTCCATATATAAAGATTTATAAAAGTATCTTCGATCTCATTTTTCTTACTTATAGAACAGTGTCATTAACAGTTTGAATACATCATTTATTAAAATAGGCAATGAGAACTGTTAGTAGAGTAAAAAAAGAGCAAACGTTGACGGCGAGGATATCATTTTTTCTAAGGTTGGGCTGTTTGTCCATAAACCTTTTATTCTCTATTGTGTAGCCCATCTAGTCACGAAGTGTTTTGCTGTAGAGGTCTTCAGCGAGGTGGTCCGTTCATGGCGGCTACTCCATCCATCGGTTGTTCCCCGAGATGCTGGACCAACAGGTTCTCTAACCGTGCAGCCCTTTCGAGGGTTTTCCTGGCCAGCGTTCTGCAGAACGTTAAGCCTCTTGATCTGCGAATTACAATCGCTGGACCATGTAAGGGCGCCGTATATAGAACATAAGCTTAAGCCGTAGGCTGAGGAAACTCTTCTAGCAAATCCGGGGAGCCTGAGCCACCCCCACTCTAATCAATTGGGACGCCACCATAGAAAAGAAGCAAACGTTGAAGCAACTCTCTTTGAGTTTGATTTTTCTAATGAAAAATTGATGATGCACCATATTAACAAATTAAAATCGATAAGAAGTGGTAAAGGTATTGCTGAAGAGTGAAAAATTGCCGTTCTACCAAAATCCTGCATCATATGCATGCTAAACAGTAGAATTAAGTTTTGGAAAAACTTTCCATGGTTAATTCAGCTGGTTGAGCTATCAAGAAAGTTTATGGGCTCATACAAAATAAATTATAGGACGATATATTTTCCCTGTTTTCATGTAGATTATGCATGTTGTCCCAGCATTAATATACAATAGTTTCCTACACTCACAATGCTAAGTCTTTCTCTAACGTTTCCTGTCCCTATTATATCCAATAAAGTGACGTTTAATGTTTCTCTAAACATTCCAAAATTCATGTAATTCATTATTAGATATCTGCTTTTTTACCAACTCAAATGCCTCAGATCATGATCAACAGTTAGTTTAGAAAAATTTCAGTTTTCAATAAGTTCACCAATCATGTGATAATCAGATTGTTTGAAATTTTATGGCCAATATGGTTTATATTCACAACAAATACTAAGCTTTATTAGACGACAAAGTATGGGGGAAGTGGTGTAGTGTAAGTATATGATTTGCAAGTGATAACTTACAATGCATCCATCGCATGTTCTCCCCACGAATTTATCCTTACAAGGACATTGTCCGGTTACATTGTTGCATTCTTCCGATTGTGAACCAATTAGATCGCAGAGACAGGCCTGACAGCTACCTGTAGCCGGATTCCCAAAATACCCCGGTTTGCATCTTTCACATCTCCAACCTGAAACAAAATTGAATCGTTAAATACCTACTTTATATACCTACATTTTACTCCAGTAAATAAAATTTTTTAGAAGAAAAACTCTAAATTCTAAATCTTAAAATTACATTTGGAATGATGCCAGCAATATTGAGATGTATTGAAAGAATTATATTGCGTTAAGGATGTTACAGTAAACGTGATTACAAAACGGGTATAAAACGAACGCCATAACCGATCTCTTAACATAAACACGCATAAAACATGCAAATTCGTTTCATTAATTCGAACAACCTGTGCGGTAGGGTGATTTTTCATCGACATTATTATTATCATAACAGGAATCAAATTTGCAGTTGCCTATTACTAACAGGTATTTAATAGGTACGTCCTGGATCGCTCCTAAACTATATTAATATTTAATAGTTATTTATTAGCTTCAGAGTTATGTTTAGATCATTAATCCAATTATCTATACATGACGAGAAGAAATGAGGACCTTCTAATTTCCTCTTACAGACCAAGAAATGTTCAAGATACGAGGTTATAATGTACAGTTAAGTTTAAAGTAGAACATTTGCACTCTTATCCACAAAATAATACAGAAGTTATTTAGATTACGAGCCGCACCATGGTTGAAGCCATCTTATTCGATGACATTTTCAAAATATTACGCAACTGAGTGCGGCAAATTAGTAATCAACATCATTCCTATTTAAAGTTTGAACTGCAGAAGTAAAATTAAACAACAAAGAAAGTACTGATACGTATACATGATAAAATTAATATGGAAAATAATAAACTGTTATTTATAAATAATTTATTTAAATTTATGTATCGTTATGTCAATCAATCTATGTCAAATCCAAACAATTCTTTACAAAGAACTAGCGGCATAAAAAAAGCTACTCAAGGGTTTGTTTCGTAAAAAAGACCAACTGTAATTAAGTAATTAAATTGCCATAAATAACGTGGTGATTATTTATGTCTCTTTAGAATTCTTTTCAGGTATCAATCATTTTATACCCCTTCAAATGATCCAAATTTTTTTTAAATAAATTTTACAGCTACTACAAAACTTTCCAGGATATTGTTCAATACAACACCGTACGATATGATCGCGAAATTTCCTATGTCAATTTTTATTTTACGTGCACCTATACCTCCTTTTAATAACCATAAAACTATCTTTTAATGGATTTCGAAGGAAAATTAAATGTCATGAACTGTCGAATGGAGACGCCGGCAGTAGGTTAGCGCACTCGAAGCAACAGGATAGAAAGGAGGAGAGCTACAACGATGCGCTGCATGAACGAAGGGTAATTGGATTGGGACTTGACGTAAAAGTAATTGGCATCAGTAGAAATTATTGCTGATAACGATGAAACTCGTGGACGGTGAAATATTGCGAGATGAAAGCTTGATTATGAAGTATAATAGTTTGTTATTCCAGACGAACTTAACTGAGTTACGATCCGTTTTATTTTCGAAAATTTTATCGGAACATAATTTCGTTCAATTTACTATAATTTTGTATTTGATCCATCAATTTATCATCTTTTTGTCCATTAGTTTTGACGCGTTATTAAATGATAAGGGTATCAATTTTTAAAAAGAGTTTACTGATACGATTTAAAATTTTCATTTCATTGGTCAGTTCATAGCCAATGTCCTTGTTGTGAAAATACTCTAAGTTGCACTGAAAGATTACTAGGAAAATAAATGCCAGTCAAAACTTGTCAACCAGAGAGGGTTCACTTTGGAAACTGGTATTATGTTCTAAAAAGAAATATCAATGCAGTCGTAAAAGATGTCGTAGAGTGTTGGTCTAAAGCATGTCCCTTACAGAACACCGGAATTAACAAGTTTGATGGTAAATGTGAATAGCATTTGATTATTCTGCCTATAGCGGGTAGCATATTTGAATCTATTTTCTAGTTAGTGGATAAGGCCTGAGATTAATATAACCGTATATTGTCTTTTTTTGAATGCTTGCTAGTTGGAGGTTGCAACAACGATTCTACTGAGGCCTGTCCAAATCTGAACTCCAAATCCTAGCTGTATCTCTATTATAGTTCGTCAATTATCGTAGTATGTAGTTATTGATTTTTTTTTCGAGAAGAATTTATGTCTTTAATTCATCTGTAAAGTATAGTGCACTTGACGAAAGTTCCTTCTCTTATTTCGCTTAGACTTGCATTTTCTACGAGATGATGGTCTTCAAATCATTGCTCGAGAGATGACTTCAAGACTACAGGAAATGGTAAATACTGAGAAGTGAATAGCTATTTCTTGTCGTGAAACTATAAAACGGTGGCGAGATGAGGTAATATCTGGAAATGAAAAAGATAAAAAGAAAGATCAGGAGAAATACATAAATTAGACGACAAGAAGATTACCTCTGAAGAACTTCGAGAGCATTTGGCAGCAATAATTATTCGGCACCCGTGTTTCGAAGGCTTTTGGGCTCTTATCGTCGACCGAATACTGAATTCGCTATTCGGTTGATGATGAGGGTCCATTAGTCTTCTAAACACGTTGCACGAATAATTAATTAAATGTTGTGGTGTTAGTGTTACTGATTTATCTGTATTATAGATGTTTTATCTGTATCTGACGAGACCACAGCCATTGAAATAACACACACAACAAGATATATGAAGAAAATTTTACCTGAACAAGAATTAGATAGTTTGCCAAAATTTATTCACAAATATAGCTCGTCGAAGATTATGCATCAAGTTTAAAAAAATCTACTTGAACAAAATTTGAGTTACAGAAGGAAAGATGTAGGCCAATAGATGGTGCAAATTTGATAAAGCCATAAAGATTAAATGGCCAAATAGCCAATTCGTGCAAAATAGAAGAATACTGGTAATGATATCCAAACAGGAGCGTCTAAATTTGAAGGACAAGGACAGGTGTTTATATTAGCCAAAGTAGTAGCAATATTTGATTTAATTCTCAAAAAGCAGCAGAGAGTTTTGCTAATTAATGTTGCAATAAAGGAGTTGCACAAAGTTGAAGATGCAGTTAGTACTATCATGCTTCAAATTGGCAAATTCGAGCCATATTTCTAGGCAATAATATCCTAGACTGATGGTAAATGCCTTTACAATAAAATTCCAGTAACAAGAAGCAGTCATTGGACAGAAGTAGTAACAAAATCAGATGAGCCGTTAGAGATAGACTATGTAGTTTCTGCCGTTCCGGATTCATCAGCTTCTCTAGAAATTTAGCGCGATTTATAATCTACCAATTATCCGAGAGTTAGATCATTTCTGCAGTTACTGAGTTGTCCTGTTGACGACCGGTGGCACAACTTCTGATCTTTCCTGATGTAGGAAACAAGCTTAGAGTAAGTATACTGTCACCAGAGCTATGAGAACATGTCCAATCGCCGCCCTAGAGGTCCTCCTAGATCTCATACCGCTACACATAGTGGCGGAGAAAGTGGCCCTTACGGAAGTGCTCAGACTGACCAGGGCGGTGACTGAAATGGGCGAGATTTCGTACCAGATAGCTTGGTCATCTCAAACGGGACTTTCCCTACTTCTAGTGTACCGAACGATGAAATTGTTTGGAAATACAGTTTTGAACAGAACTTTTTGGGAGAATCCTTTAGCAACTCCCTTAAAGCAAACACCCTAACGTCTTCCAAGAGGAGATCAATGCCACTGGAAGATGTGCTCAACTGAACCTGCACAGGAACTATTTTCTCCGGTAGTCTAGCAGCGATAATGTTCTAGTTCTAACATCATCAGTTCGAAATTAGTCTGAGAGAGCCTTAGCAGACTAAACAGGACATACTGGAAACAACGGCAACGAAGAAGCTAATCTATTAGCAAGGAATGCCTCCACAACTTCGTTTGTGATATTGGAACCGTTTTGCGGTATAGGAATGACGATTTACAAAAAGAAAAGAAAGATAAAGAAAGGAGGTTCGAAGCATCCCTTTGGAAGAATCTCCCTAGTTTGAAACATTCCAAGATATTCCTTGAAAACTACAACAAGCATAGAACTAACTAGAAACAGATTACATATCCTCACAGGTTTTCTCACAGGGCATTGTCACCTTAAGGAACACACGACAAGGTGAGGTTGGAAACAGAATAGGGACTGGAGCTATCTTGGAAACTTGAGCTAATTATCTCTGCAAAGACGTCATAGACGAAGAAGAAATACCATCTCTGAAATCATCACAGTTATTGCCGTTTATTAAAGCTTTGAGACTGGATGGGGAGCTCTGAGAGTGGCCAAACCTCAGCAGCTTACAGCTCATTGAAGAGGGCACAATAGATCAATAGGTCGCAATGCAATATCACCCTTAATTAGATCTAAATCTAATCTAGTATACTGTCGGCGCTATTGTATAAGTTAGAGAAGATAGCTCTGAAATTTCGCCGCACCCTGATGAGACCAACAAGACCGAAACTATGTAGTCTGTCTTTAATCCTTGCTTTATTGCTCATGCTAGAAGGGTGATCTATAGTATGAATAATACTGTAACTGTGTTGCTAGATTTAAAAAGAAAAAAAAATTGAAACACTTTTATGGGTACTGTAGAAATGTTGATGATATTATTATAATCTTGCATACAGTCCCCAGATCGACTTTAAAATAGGAAAAAAAAAAAATTTTTGATTTCTCAGGAAATGTATCTCTTGATGTTTTGCTCTGCTTATTTTCAAACCCCCAAAACACAAATTACTTTTTATTTAACTCGAGATAATATCATTTTCTTGCTAGTAAGTATACAAATTGGACTCAAGTTTTTATTTAATAAATTTAACAAATAATAGGAAAATAAAAACTTTTAATTTGATATTCACATAATGCTCCTCCTTTTTCTGCACAGCTTTCAATGCGAGCTCTAAATTCATTGAAAGTGCGTCTTATTTCGAAGATTGATAAGGACTAGACTGCATTTTATATCCTATTTTTTAATTGTTCATTTCTAAATATGAATTACGGTTTAAATTTAAAATATGGGCCAATAATGCCATGGTACGAAATCTCACACACATTAACTTTTAAAAAATATTGTCTACGACAAGTAATTCTAAAGTTTGGATTCGTCTCACTCCAGTACCGGCAATGTTGAGACTAAACGGGTCGATGGCCGCAGTGGTTAGACGGCTGACTATCGTTGTGAGAGGACGATAGGTGCCGGGGTTCAATTCTCTGGAGTGACGGTGACATTTTTTCAGATAGTTTAATCCCGGATCGACTTGCCATTCGCTGTTGGGAGCAAAGTGATTAACAGCGCGGCATCATAAAGGGCGATATGATGCTGTCACAAAGCCATTTGAACACAATTTACACACACAAAACTACACCGCAAGAGTTGCAGTAGCCAGACAAGTAATACAGCTTACGGAGTCACTGCAACTAAGCAGCCACCACACATTAGAAAGAAAAAAAACGACGCCGTTAGTTGAAAAGATTGGTTCATCGGAGAACATAATTCGTTTATGAAAATTTGAATCTTCCAAAACTCTGTAGCCCATTTCTAAACAAAAATCCATACGTTTGGCTTCATCTCCATTTTCTAAAGTTTGCCTAAATTGCGGTTTAAATGGTAAAATTTTGTTCGCTTTAAATATTCTTTGTAAATGAGATTTACATGTTTACAGATTTACCCTGCTATTATTGCCCTCCTTATTAAAGACGACCTTGAAGCTTCTCTTGCGGAATGAATGGCGAATCGCGAGAACCGTCCGAGTTAAATATAAAGTAATTTGTGTTCTGGGAGTTTGGAAACAAGCAGAGTAAATCATCAAGAGTGAAATTAATCAGTCATAGCTAAGTACCTAATCCTGTTATTACCTTCTGTATTTCCTTTACACGCCAAGCATTGCCCTGTTTTTCTATCACACGGATTTCCTCCACAGCTACACTGTTGGCACTTCTGTCCAGGAACAGTAGGCGAACCATAATATCCATCATCACATCTAGAAATTAATATTCATGAGTATTAATTGTTATAGTTTAGAAACTGTTGAACTTACATTTCGCAATGGTCCCCAGTATAACCTCTAGGGCATTGCGTGCATACATAACCCTGTTCCTCATTTTCATTCGTGAGTTTAAACAAGTCCAGTTGACAACTAGGACTGAAGTTATTCTCTTCGTTTAAAAGTGGACACGCGCATTGTTTGCAATCGTTAGGCATTCCAATCATAGGATTTCCATAGAATCCAGGGAGACATCTATCACAGTTTTCGCCGGTTGTATTATGTTCGCAAAGACATTGTCCGGTATCGGGATCGCACGTTTTCGAGTGACCGTTGCAGTCGCATTTTCCACAGAAACTCTGCTCTTCACCGTTCGAAGAGTTAGCAATTATTCTAACGTAACCGTAATCGCAAGCTTCGCAAGAGAGTCCTACATAACCAGATGGACACGAGCATTTTTCAACGGCGCTTATCCCTTCACCGATGTTGAAGGCGGCTTCTTCGAGAGCAACATCAATTTGATCGGCGTGAAATTTAGCTCTCAATAAAATATGTTTTATATCAGTCAGGATGCTTAAAAAATCCGAACGACTTATTGTCGTAATAGTGTCCTTATTCGAGGTAGCGTCGAAATAGTACCAGTCGTATTCCGTGAACGGTATTCGGAACGTGACATTCGTTGAACTAAACAAGTCGTTACCGTAGGCTATTTTCTTTCCATTTCTCCCTACTAAAATAATATTCGGACCCTTTGTAGGTTTTCCGCTTGTATCGCCCCTCATGACTATCCAAATAAGCCGAAAAGTAAATACGGAACCGTAAACGATAAGCTTATTGCCTAAATATGGACTCGGGGCTAGCCAGTAGTAAGGGCCACCGCCCGCAACTTCATAATTGGCTATTGAAAGGATCCCTTGCTCATCTGGATACACTTTCTCGCTGGAACTGACGGATACGTCGCACACGTGCCAATTCTCCTTGGTTTTGATCTGGAAAATAAGATCTACGTTTAATATTATCTTGTTAACTTAAAATAATATTGATTTTATTTGGTAATTGGTAATATTACCATCATGAAAACAGAAGCAAGAACTGAGAATAAATGTTTACCTAAAATAAACTTCAAAATTAATTTCATAATTAACAAACGCTGTAGCAAGTTGCAGCAGACTTTATTTTTTCAAAAACATGCCTTGCAGCTTTTTTTTTCTAGAGAACTACTTTCTTCTTTCAATTAGTGGCTTTACCAGCAAAGTTATCTTTTGAACCCCAATTCTTAGTTGAGTTGAAGTATAAAACGTAGCCATTACGAGAATTGATGTCAATTATACGAGGTGTGGCAGAAAAATGATGAGACTGATTTTTTAATTACCAAAGCTTTAATTTTTATCAAACATCAATGTTATCCCTTAACCGATGGAGACGTTGTTACCACTGTTAGTAGTAGCCCAGGAAGTCTTCAACCGGTATGGTCTTCAGTGTGTCCTATACACTCTTTTGGATGTTGTCTAAAGTTCCGAAATGACGTCCTCTGAGGACATCTTTCAGTTTAGGAAAAAAAGTCACAGGAACTGAGGTCAGGTGAATACAAGGGCTGAAGAACCACAGGAATGTGTTTTGAGGTAAAAAATTGTGACATGGGGCGTTGTCATGATGGAGCATCCATTTGTCTGCAATGTCTGGGCTAACGCGAATTATCCTTTTTCTGAGCTTTTCAAGGCAGTCTTTAAAAAAACTTGGTTGACAGTTTGTCCTGGAGAAACAAATTCTTTGTGGATGATGCCCCTTTTGTTAAAAAAACAAATCAGCATTGATTTATTCTTCGATTTGTTCATTCGAGCTTTCTTTGGGCGAGGACAGTTTGCAGTGTGCCACTCTTGACTTTACCTGTGATCACACGACTAAAGAAATCTTGCTCATTAGCGATTCTGTCACTTGTTTCTTCGATGTCTTTATGCTCAATTGTGAGGTTTTTCGGCACAATTTTGGCAAAGACCTTTCGCATGTCCAAATGATTAATTGTTCACTCGACATGCTTAATGTTAAACGACGGTCTGATCTCATTAGAGTGTTGACACGTTCGATATTTTCGTAGGTTTTAAAACTTGAAAGCCTCTCTGAACGGTGTTCATCTTCAACGTCTTCTCTACCTTTCAAAAATGATTTGTGCCAGCGAAAAACTTGAGCTCGGGATAAAGAATGTTTCCCATAGGCATGTTTTAATTTTTCATACGTCACACTTGCCGATTCTCCAAGCTTAACACAAAATTTAATGGCACAACATTGCTCCAAACTCCGCTGTTCCATTTTGAATGTCGGACAACCAAACCACAACTTCGCTAATAGCAGTCACAAAAATCACGTCGTTAACGGAACGAGTTGAAACTCGCACTCCTCTTCATCAAACGAAACCAATCATCTTGTAAACCAAATATTCCTTTGTCTGAATTTGCAATTGCTTCTTCTAGTCGTAATCAGAAAAAAAAGTTGTTCTGCACAAGATGTACACTCAAAAATATGGCAATGAAATAGCTGACAAGTGAACAAGAGGTGCTAGCAAACGGGAAGGAGTGACGACGTGTGGGAATTCTTATGCCAGAATCAAAGCCTTTGTCACATCTGAACTCGGTGCTAGGTACTGCTCCTATTGGAATGCACTTGCCATCGTGAGACATTGTAAAACTCTCCACTGTGTAGAAACTGTGGGAGTGCGGAGGAAACTCCAGTCCATCTCCTTCCGGACTGTCCAGCAGTGGGCAGAGAGAGGCGGATATAATTTGGGGCCGATCGATTAGATAATTCCGGAGTAGGTCAATTAATTCTTGACCAGGTTGCCGACTGCTTTGTCCCGGTGGAACCTGGTTGAGGGGACTAAAACGTCTTGGGAGCTCAAAAGGTCTCTCTCTTGGTCGAGTATTAGACCAGGACTACAGGTTACAAGTTCTTACGTCAAACAATTAATGTTAGCAATCGATATGTATGATATTGTTTGGAAATTTGAAGAAAATTCTCATAAATTATCATTGCTGTCCTCACTTTTGTGTAGGTTCATGTCACAATACCCTGTGAAAAAGTTAGTAAAGCTCTGATAATTCTATTCTTAGTATAAATGATTTTGTGAACTCGAATTCAAGAAATGGTCTCGTTTCAAAAACTAACCACCCAATGTGTTCATCAGTTAGATAATACTTCCACAGTCGAAATTTTGATCGTGTTAAGTTATGATATCATTTCTGAAGCAGTTTGCTTGAGAAGAAGAACCTTGAAAAGGATACAAACATTCGGCAATCCACTGGCATCCCAGATTGCTTCCAGAGTGGAAAGGGCATTGATCATTGACGACAGTTTTGTCTACAACTGACGATCCTACCAGCTCCAACTGATGTTACTGGTACTAAATCTGCACAACATCCTTTAACTAGACAGACAAGTCAGAAAACGCCTTGCAAGAAGAGAAATTCTTTTCTCTCTTATGGTATTCTTTGATAGAGTTGCTTATAAGTAGAATTCTTCTTTGTAAGTTTCTACGTCCTCATTCAATTTTTGCACACTGTCTTTAGTCATTAGTGTCACTTTGACGATCATTCTGTATTCTAGAATATAAATGCTGGAGGTACACATACTAATTCAATCATTGTACCATCAGTAATGATTTTCTGAAGGATTCGCTTCAATTGATTTTAAAAACACTGGATATTTTTAAGTTTTTAAATATAATACAGCTTTGAGATGTACAGGAGATACTATTTTACATATTCTAATTTTAAGAGAAAACCAGTCCATACTCACCGTTTGTTGAACCAAAATCGCGGATTCGCAAAGGTTCGTGACCCCGGAACAGTAACAAGGAAAACAGCCGTCCGGATTCGATTCCCGGAGCGAGAAGTATCCGGATTTGCATCGTTCACAGAACGCCCCTTCCGCGTTTACCTGAAAAACCATCAAACCACTGACAGACTACCAACTGTCTACTCAACGTAACGAATTTAACTAACTCGGCATCAAGCTGAGAACATCCACTCATCTCGGATCATAAACTTCCGTGACTGAACTATGTCTTTTTTTCTCTCTCTCTTTCTCTCTATGTTTTCAACAAGCATATCACCAGAAAACATCACCCACCATCAGAAAGCTTTACCTTACACATACATTGTCCCTCGCAATCGCTGATGTTCGCCGTCCCGCGGGTATCGCATGGGCAGACTTCGCAGTTGGGGAATCCTCTAAAGCCCGGTACGCAGGAATCACAACGCGGTCCGGTGTAACCTGGTTTGCAGTCGCAAACGACCATATCGTCATCTACGGTGCAGCTTCCGGTTGATCCTAATGGATTGCAATCGCATCTCAGGCAGGGCGTTTTGTCGCTAGGAGATACGCCTTTCGGACGGTAATAACCACGTATGCAGCGTTCGCAGTTTATTCCAACGGTGTGAGACTGTGGATAATTGATAAATTATATGACTTCGCACAGGCAAAATAACGACCTTTCATAAATTACAAAGATTATTAATATGTACAGGTTGAATGACAAGTCCGTATGCAGGATTCAACGGTTTTATTTTCACGAAAATTTTTTGATATAAAAATTAATAATAGTAGAAAAATACATCTAAAGAAAGAATAATTGTTCGATAAATGTACCGTAAAGCGAGGTGACTTTGGCCCGGTAAGGTGACTTTGGCGATTTAAGGTATAATTTTTTGATGACAAGTAGAACCTAACATTTTAAATTCAGAGCTTAATCGTCATCAGGAATTTATTAAATGTACAGTATTGATACAAATTACGTAGATTTTGTAAATATATCTGCATTTTGACACATTATGGGAAGAGTTTTTTATAGTCATGTTACAAGCATAACAAAGATACTTCCCTGTAAAATTTGTCGGTAACAGCCAATTATAGAAAACATCATCGTATTCTGTCATTAATATTAGCAAGGCTACTATTTTGTGAAGTTCACTTGGTGGTTGAAAGATGATATTGGCAGCACAATTAAATGATGGATATCAATTTTGAACACATTGCAAAAATATCACGAAGACGGGTGACTTTGTCTCAGGTGCTTATCTTAATTTAATAATTTAATTTAATTTCCCATTGACTCATTTGATCTAAGAATGCTTATTAAAACCCACTTTGATCGTGAAGGTCGTAGAGAAAAAAATATTCAGTAATAATCTACCGGACAAGATTTGGTTAAAAGGGTTTTTAAAAAGAAGTGTTGCCACCATACATTGTTTATAAATCTGATAAACTTTGATCAACTTGGGTGGAACATGGGCCAGTTGGAACTCGCTACAATCGGTCTAAAAGTGGCTGGTTTGACTCAGAATGTTTTGAAGACTGGTTTGTGTCGTTAGTAGTTCCTACTTTGCGAAAAACTCCTGGAAAAAATTATTAATAGTTGAGAGTAGAGACTTGCCAGAAAGAAAATATTAAATTCGTGCGCCTGCCACCAAATTCTACACATCTCACGCAGTCTTTGGCATACTTCACACCCAGGAAAATTGCTTGAAGGAAGATACTAACAAACTTCAAAATGAAAAATAGAAAAACGAATTTATTACCAAAGAATTCGTATCCCCAACTTTTGAAACAATTGGTGGATGCGATTTCAATCAATGGAACAGAGAACTTAAAAAGCGGATTTAAGAAATGTGGAATGTTTCCTATGGACCGTTACAGAGTGTTGGACTTCCGTCAAACCAAAATGCAATAGAGAATGCAACCTTTGCTCCTGTAATAAATGAAGTGGTTTTAGATTTTCTCTCAAAGCAAAGAGGATCTGACAGTGATACTCCAGTTACTAAATGAAGAAAGAAAATCAATGTAACAGCTGAAAAGAGCACTACTGTAGAAGATTTATTGATGCAAAACAATAAGAAAGCTCAAAATAAAACTCGTAGAACGAAGAAAGGCAAAGCCTCAAATGAACAAAAAGGAAATAACAAACAACCAACAAAAACGAATCAGAGTGCTGCTATAGTTTCTCCCAATAACCAAAATCATGACTTAAAAGCCAGAGAAATTAATAATATGGATATAGCATTACCAAACATTGGCAATAATGCTGATAGAGGCAACAAACAGTTAAAAAAAGTAGTATCGGCAAACACACAACCTGGTTGCAGTGGACTCCAGAATACAAACAAAAAGAAAAGTTGCAAAAATATCTGTGTTGCCTCTGACTCTTCTCTATCTGATAGCTGTGTTGTCTACAATAACACTTCCGAAGAAGAAGAAATTCTGCCTAAGGAGGGCTGGAGTCTATGCTGATGGGAAATTTCAAAAATATTTACGAGACTACAGAGAAGCTTTAGTTGAAACCATGGGATCAAGTGGGAATAAAATTTGGAGTTCCCATGACAGACTTGGACGTGATTGGAGAACCGAAAAAGTTTCTGAAACTATGTTTCTCGTTCCAGAAATGCAGAAGTTTATATTTGAATGATTTATTGGTCTGTACTTATTATTCCAAATAATAACTTTCAATTTTATTTAAAGTTTGTGTGTTTTTTATTAAGTTGTGCTCATGTAAACACAATATTTTTTCTTGTTTCCCAATAAAATTATTGAATTTTTTTTTATACAATATAGCTCAAGAGAGATATATGAAAAGGTTACTTTAGTCAACTCTATCTTTAGACATACATATAATTTAGTACAAAATTGTTCATGGATCAAAGTCACCTTCACCGGTGAGGTGACTTTGCACATCCTGTTTTTATTTTCTTTCTCGAAATACTACATCTTATTCCACTATTATTACTCAGAAATAAAAGACCATGCAGAGATTAACCCTGTGGTACATAACAAATCTTAAATCCAGTATACTAGTAGTAACTATGATAACGTTAATTTAGAAAGTGAGCCTAAGTCGCCTCACTTTACGGTACCACAAGATTTTATTTTTAATTTATCTGAAAATATAATTTCCTTCATATAATATCTCGACACTAATTACATCGCCCAGATTACTTCAGCAACATGAACGTAAATAGCTTACCGTACAGTTGTCGCAAACTCCGCCGCCTTGGTAATTTCCGTTCACGTCCATACTCAATCCCGCCCTGTCGATATCTTCGTCGTAGTGGCAAGATTTAGCGTGCCCGTGACAGTTGCACGGTAGACATTGTCGTGCTTCCGCAGGACTACCCGGACCCCACGTGCGTTGATTATAGAGTGGACAGCACCTATCGCAATTAGGACCGCACGTATGGTGAGTGCACTCGCATTCCGGGTGCTGGAAAATTAATTCTATTAGTTGTGGGAAAATTAGAGGGTAGATTTATTGGGTCGTAAATTTATTTTAATTGTAAGCGAAGATGCTGTGGCTAAATCGATACGTATGCCCTTTAAATCTAACTGTACTGAAAGTTTTTACTTTGTGAATAGATTAAATAATAAAATATTTAAATAAAAGGAGCCAATACTTTGGCTATTCTTAATTCAATTGCATCGAATCACTTTAGTCCAAAGTCTAACAAATAGAATCAAATTAGTTAAACACACAGGTAAGGCTAAAATGGTAAAAATTACTGCCAATTTAAATAGCGAAATTAAATGTCTGAATATTGACCAGAAGCGTGCAAGAGTGAAAGCATCACCTTCGATCTGTGCTCGTTTTGAAAATGATACAGGCTTCTTAAGCCGTATTGTTACTATGCATGAAACTTGGGCACATTTATACGACTTAAAAACAAAGCAATAATCGATGGAATGGAGACACTCTGGTTCTCCAAGGCCTAAGAAGTTTCATGTTCGAAAATCTGCTGGAAAAGTTCTTGCTTCAGTTTTTTTGGCATCGCCATGGAGTAATCATGATTGATTTTCTGGATGAGGGTGGGAATTATTATTTGACGTTACTTTGGCCGCTCTACGAGGAAAATTTATGAAGAGAAGGCGTATGATTTAGGGTTCAAATGATTCGAAAAAAAAAGTATAAAAGATAGTAAATTTTCTTCCAACGAAGAGATAATGGAAGCTGTGGAGGACTGGATTGTAGAGTAAGATAAAAATCATCTTTTTGAAAGGTCTAGAGACCTTGCAGATTCGCTGTAATAAACGTATCCAATTAAGAGGAGAGTATCTTGAAGACATTCTCGTATAATAACACTAGCCGACAAGATTTTATAAAAATTTTTGCATTGTTTTAAACATAAAAACTGTATTCTAATATAGGACATCACATCACCTTTTCAAAATAATATTTTTATCTATTTGTGTATTGTAAATGGACTTTTGTATGAAATGAGTATTAAATATAATACTGCAGAATGGTGATTGTTTATCGACCCGTCGAACACAAATCTTAAAGCCTTTTTACGTTTTAATCATAGTCCGAAACATCAATTCGATTGGCTTATTCCAGTATGCCAGTCAGTGTCAATATTAAATCCCTTATTACCTGGACTGCAAGTAGGGTTTACCATATATTGTTGTCTTATTTTTGTCTGTGGGATAGCTCAGCAGTTCAGCAACATTACCAAATAAAAGAATGGCATCTGGTGGCCAACTTTGTTCTTGGAATATTTAATATAAATTTTGAATTAGGATTGATTAAACAGTTTATAAAAGCACTAGAAAAAGAAGGCAACTGTTTTAAGTGTATACGGAAAAAGTTTCCAAACCTGTCTGATGCAAAAAATTCGTTTAATCCCCAGATTAGGAAGCTTTTAAACGATGAAAATTTTGTACGTATTATGAATGATATAGAGTTGGCAGCATAAACTTCTTTTAAAAATGTTGATGATTTCATCAAGGTATTGCAGAAATAGAAAAACGATATTGTTGCTGGTTTCTCATTAGAGAAGGCAACAGCCAATATAAAAGGAAGAAACTAGTTGACCCCACCCAAACTCTTCGAGTTTGGTCTATCTTTTAAAAATGTTGATGATTTCATCAAGGTATTGCAGAAATAGAAAAACGATATTGTTGCTGGTTTCTCATTAGAGAAGGCAACAGCCAATATAAAAGGAAGAAATAACTGTATTAATTTGTGTAAAACGTTGATATGTCAGCAATTTTCATTCACAAAACACTTAACTGCACAAGGGTTTTTGTACTCTTAATACCAATTAAACATTCTAGTATTTGTTATGTTCAGATTTTTGTATTTAGCTATTTTTGATAACTTCTGTTTAACAAAATTTGTAAGTACAATTACTATTTATTTATCTACTAGAAGAGAAAAACTCCGAAATTAGACGTGATTGAAAAATTTGGTTTTCGGTTAAAGACTGTGAGAACTATACACCAATTTTTACAATGGCTATTCAAAAAGTTTAAAATTGTCGGCTGCTGTAATTAATTGGTATAAATCTGTAGCGTCTATCATGTGCTGTGTTTCTGCAGCTGCGGAACTTCTTGCCTAGCGAAGCAGCTAGACGTCGAATGTACACTGCTCCTATTTCTTTGATATGTCTCCCTTGAGGAGAGTATTGTGGTTATAAACGAATCTATGTTGTTATTCTCTGTTTCGGTCATGGTTCGGATGATGTTTTCGTTGTCCATTTTTTTGCCGATCCCGTTTTCTAGAGTCACCCTCTCGATATTCCACTTGGGGCAGGTTAGGATTGCATGTTCAAGTGTGTCGGTATTATTACAATGCAGACATAGATCACTCTTAGCGAGGCCGAATCTCTTCAAATAAGTCTGGAAATGGCCGTGTCCCGAGAGGAACTGTGATAGGAAATAATTCGTTCTTCTAGATTTGCAGTGGTCCCACGGAACAAGGTCTGGGATCAAGGTCCATGTTGCCGTGGACTCCATTTTTCTCCATTGCCTTTTCCATTTTCTTAATGTAAGTTCCCTTTGTTGTGTCTTTGTTAACGATGATCTTTGCCCTTTGGAACAGAAGATTCTTTGCTGCTCTTCCGCAACAAGAGAGATCGGTGAGATCCCAGCAATCACCTGTGCAGCACACGCCGATTCTAAGGCACTAATCCAGGCTGGTACCGCATACAGGACTTGCGATTGGATAATCGCATAAAGCATTCCTCTCCTCTTACTCCCGGGGCTCCACATATTTGGCAAGATTTTCTATAGGGCCACCAAACTGGTCTCAGTCTTCCCTGTAATATAGTTTATGTGGTGGTTTAAAAGTCAAGTTTTGCCATGTTGATGCCAAGCACTTAGAAACAGATGTTGTCTATATTATGGGGTCCCTTCAATATAGCTGCCTCCGATTTTTGGGCAGCTATTTCCAGCTCGTTAAATCTCATCCAGGTGGAAATCTTTTCCAGCATCTCGTCTGCCTCTACTATAACCACAAGATTGTCCGCATAGGCCATTGTCGTGACTCCCATCATCCATTCTAGGTTCAAAACGCCATCGTACATGATGTTACACAAGGTTGGGCCTAGTACAGAACCCTGTGGTATTCCAGCGCCAACGTGCAAATCTGATTTTGAGTTCAAAATAATCTTGCTATCACAGAGATAATCGCTAATGATATTCATAAGGTACTCAGGATCCTTTGCCACGAGGCCGTATTAAACGCGTTTCTAATATCCAGCGCATCTCCTATTAGATGTCCTCTCCACCACGTCTTTAATAGCATGGACCGTGGAACGCCCTTTCCAAGATTATTAAAAATGTTGACATAATCAATATTTCACCTGATATAGAAGACTGCAGGCTTTTTAAAAAAGACCAAACTTCCAAACTTCGCAGATATGGCGATTTATTCTATTGAAGTTTCTTAGAACTTATTATAATCGAAGACGAACATTTCCATTATTGAAATAATGGTATTTTGCAAAAAACTGGTATTTCTTTTATTTCATTATTTTTCTCACGCCTTTAAATAACTGATACCGGACATTTTAGGATTCTCTGTGGGTGTCCGCTATTACAAAGTTATACTGTAAATTCCTATACCAACACGACTGTCGAAAATCAATACCAGATGGAATCCTTACCGCGCTGTTTTCTGTACTGCATCAACTTCATTCGTATTTCCAGTGAAAATAAATATTAGCGTTGTAGAAACTTAAGGGTTTGTTTATTGCAACTGTTTGACGTAAGTTTGAGTTCATAGCTACCTCTTCACAATGGCTTGCGAAGAAAATTAATGAGATTTTAAAAATACAATCTACTAGATAGTTAGATATAACTGTAAGATTTGATCAATTACGACGTGGTAGGTATCTAACTAAGTTTCATTTTAACATGAACTTAATTAAAACGATGTTAATTATTGGATGACCACAACTTTACGAGATTATATATCTTCAAAATCTTTCCTCGTTAGAGTAGGCTTTTTTTAAGTAAGGGTCAGATTTATAGTTCGTGCTTGAGGTTGTGCCGATGCTTGAGCACGCGATTTTATAATGACATTTACGTCAAAATTGCGTGCTCAAGCATCGGTACAACCTCAAGCAGGGACTATAAATATGATGACCCAGTAGGTAATCAGAGGTTGGTGTAAATGCGATGCTTTTGAAAATTCTGACAGTTGTCAAACATCAATTCAAATTGTAAATGCTTACACAAAAGGCCTGTTCGTTTGAATTGCTAACTTTGGTAAGTTTTGCCAGAAATAGCAAGTGTAGCGAATCAGCAATTAGATGTTTGAGCGGATGAATCTGATTTCATCAGCTATTATTGCTCAACACTTGAACCGTGAGCAAATATAGGAAATATAGCTTGCTACTTCTGACATACAGCAGCTTGCTGGATGCAAACGAACGAGTGTCTAAAACACCTGTCAGCAGCTAAATTTCAAACGAACACACGGTAATTGACAAAAGTGATATTGAGCACTTTCAGTAACGCAAACGAACAGGCCTAAAGTTGCTATAAAAATTGGACGAAAATTGGAAAGTGGAGATTGTCTTTATTCAATCAATCAGTGCATGCTGGATTTCCGGAAACAACCTCCTAACATGCCAGTAAGTTACGCGAAGCTCTTAAAACATATTTAAGCTTGTATTAAATTTGGTGAAACAGGGGGTGGAGCAGCTAGATGTTCAATGATGAATGCAAAACTAACACGAAAAATCAACTGAAAAACTATCACAACAACTTCATCTGTCAGTAGGAAAGGATTTAAAATTGTCTCCTTATAAAATTTAAGAAATTTGTGAACTCGAACAGATATATTTTGCAACGAGAACATAGTACTATCAATGATTTTTGAATAACATAAACACTAACGACCTCCTCGATAAATATTAGTTTTCTAATGAGGATTGGTTCTATCTTTCTGGCTTTCTAAATAAGCAAAATATGAGCATGCAGAATGAGGCAAGCAGTTCTCACGAATTCATAGAAACTAGACAGATTTAAGGAGGGTTAAGAATTGTTAGGCCTAAATTTTTTGATCAAACCATAATTACCTACTTCACGACGATGAACTTACGGTAGTATGTTTCCAGAAAAGCAATGCACCAGCCCACAATTTTTTTCTACAATATCTCCAGATTTGACGGATTTTACATTATTTTGTTTTTCCATATTTAGAAAACCACCATTTTCGAAACCGGACAACGCATAGTTGAAGAGTTCCACAAGGCTATTGTAAATTCTTACCATAATCCAGGAAATCCTCATAAAAACATGAAGCGTAGAATTCAACTTCTACAAAATAATGATCAACATTTCCAATATCTGTTTTCGTATTACTTTCTTTTACTTTTGTCAATTGTAATAAATATTTTTTCAGAAATTAAATTACTAAATAATTATTACACACATTTACATGACCTAACTAAACTGTCAAAATTATGCCTTTGTGACAGATTACATGCGCTTGACATCTGGCATCATCAACCATTTAAGGAAGTGTGGCCGCCTTTAATGAGGACCGAAATGATACTGCTATACAGCGTTAGTAAAAAGTCATAAGAAAACAGTAAAAAAATTAAAAAAAGTGTCCTAATACAGAAAAATCAAGATACCTGTCTATTCAGGTTGCGATTACAATAATTGTTCAAAATGCTCTCCATTTACAATTTGACAAAAATGTAAACGGTCAGTAAAATTTCTTATTGAATTTTGTATTTGTTCTGGAGTGATGCGATTGGCTTCTTGAACTATTCTCTCGTCCAATTGTTCAAGATTATGGGGACGATTTTTGTACACTTGACATTTCAAGTGACCCCAAAAGAAAAAATCTAATGGCGAGAGATCTGGCGAACGTGCTGGCCATTCGACTGCTCCTCTACGTCCGATCCAACGTTCCGGAAAAATTTCATTCAAATAATCGCGGACATTATGGCCAAATTGGGGGGAACTCCATCTTGTTGAAACCAAAAATGTGCATTAGGATGATCACCTATGTTTGCATTTGGAAAGAGGGCCGCAAGTGCTGGAACAACCTCATTTCGCAATAAATTTAAGTAGACGTTGCCAGTTAAATTTCCTCTTATAAAAAATGGTCCTATGATGTTGTTTCCAACAAGACCAGCCCAGACATTCACCTTTTGAGGAGGCTGTGTATGGACTTCTTCAATCCAATGCGGATTTTCAATTGACCAGTAGCGACAATTATGTCTGTTCACAGTGCCGTTGAGACAAAACGTTGCCTCATCTGAAAAAATGATGCGATCTAAAACATTAGGCTGCTGCTCGATCAATTCCGTCATTGTTTCGCAAAAATGTAGTCTACGATCTGGATCATCTTCAGTTAACTCATGGACGGGATACATTTTATAGGCTTTCATTCTTGCTGATTTAAGAATCTTATGAGCAGATTTTTGAGAGATCTCATGAATTTGACCTAATTCTGTTGTGGACACGTGATGATTTTCTTCCACTGTAAGTAACACTTTCAAACTAGTTTCTTCATCTGTTGCTGTTAATGGACGTCCCCTTCTAGGTAAATCCTTCACCTGACGAAAGACTTCAAACTTTTGAATTGTTCCGCATACCATACTTTTACTAATGTGACGGTCCGGATAAACAGTATTAAACAAAATACGAACCTCTTCAAAAGAACGTTGACGATCACCGTACCCACGCATCATTAATATCTCAATTCGTTCTGATTCAGTAAGTTTTACTGCCATTTTCAAATGTGTCAATGTCTAAAATACGTAAATTTATAGCGATGCAAAAGTTAAAACGCTTTTAAAATTGTCAAATGTGACGGCAAAAAGAATGCAAACACTAAACAACAACTTTTTTCAAAGGTACCTTGTTTTTTCTGTATTAGGACACTTTTTTAATTTTTTAACTGTTTTCTTGTGAATAAAAATAAACATCTTAATACTTCCTGAACGTAGTTTTTTATTTTGCATTCAAAAGTGTTAAAAAAAATCTGGGCGTTCCGTTTAAAAAAAAAGTTAGACGTATTGCCGATTAAACCGGAAGTGAAAAAAATATAAACTGTATTGCATAAAATGCATTTATATTAACTATACCCCCATACCAAATTTCAGAAATCATAATTTTCAAATAACAAAGTTATTCGACCGTTCCGGGACTTATTACTAACGCTGTATAAACAGAAATAAATAATTCATTTAATATTGAAAACAATTACATAAAATTATAGAAATTGTTAAAAATGTTGTCCATTTATGTACACGAAGCCCAAAAAGTCCTTGGACGCGGTAGGTAGGCGACCGTTGCCGAAGCTATTTCTATCTCTCACACCCTCTCACCCTTCAAATATTTCCGTAGTGCGCCTAATAAATTCGCTTCGATATCGGTAAGATTATTTTATTTTGAATGAATGGGAGACACAGAGTTAGGGTATCGAGACGGCTCGAGGCAGATTGTGCGTTCCAAATAAGTCTGCAATTTCTATTGTAACACTGTATTTTTGGTATTGAAGATATTTGATTCGTAATGCAGATTCGGGCGATGCATAAGAAAAAAACGACGTTTCAATATTTTATTTTACATCATAAATATATACTTGTTGTAGGGTTTCTTTTTATTATCAACTATTTTTTTAATTGTAGATTAAATTGTAATACCTACTTTGATTTTAATGTGTAATATTGTTATTGATTGAAAGTAAATTAAATTTCTGAAAGAGAAAAATTATTAAAGTTAAAATTTACGACTTACATTTTATTTTTATTGAACACATTTAAGTAGCCACAAAAAATATTATATAATTACCTTCGGTATTTTCATGCAGTAAGTTTAGTAGGTATGAGTAAGAGCTAATTGAGATAACGTGTGTTAAGTTATACATACATTTAAGTCTTATCTTGAAATTTGGTACCCTGTTATTTATTGTTATTTAAAGAAAAAGCGTGGGATTTACGTTACTAATTCTTCGTTGAACATGTTGTTATCCTCCTAGTTTTGTAAATAATCTACTGAATATAGGTTTAGCAATATTTAGGACGAAATAGAAAAGCGAATACTTGTTGACGAAACTGGCTGAGAAGGATCGATCCTTTTCCTTAAACTTGCAAATGTGTGTTGATTAGATCATTACTTTTGATCGTTTATAAACAATAAAGCGATACCAATTACAAATGATGGAAACACATTCAATATTTTTCAATAAGTAGTCCAAATGAGTAGTGACCAGGTAAAATGTTTCTTATTGTTAGTACTAGATGAATTAAATTTGGATTTCTATGATCATTATTAAATTGAATTAGATTAATATGTCCAGAAATCCAGAAATTCAATTTAGGTTTATTATGTATATATTATAGAAGTGGATAGTAAGAATCTAGTACAAATAATAACTTATTTATTGCAATCGTATCTATAATTAACCAAATGCCAGGAATAATTATCTGCAAAAGTATAAAAATTAATTATAATTATAATATAATTAATTAATTATTAATATTAAATCCGGAGAAAGGTTGCTAATTTATACTTCCAACGTAAACATAAACATCAAAATTATTTAGGAAGCCATTTATTCTCAGCGTTTACGTGTTGTAAATAATCAATGAAGACGAAAATGGGATTAAAGAAGATTAGATGGAAATTACAAGAATTGTACACTCCGCGACACTTGATTGGACGCAATATGTATAACTTTGCAAATAGAACACTTATTTAATTTTTGTTACTTATATGGACTAGCTAGTGTTATCGTCAGCAAGTATTCGTAATATGAAGGGAAAAAATAAAATTAACGATAAGCAAAAATTTTTCTTTGAAAACGACCGCGACAGTAAATTGAACGCACTTCAGTTGTCTCTTTGTAATCGAACCAAGTAGACCTTTTTTGCAGTATTTTAGTTAAACTATTTTAGAAGTTATCGTATACGGATAATTAGTCGTATTTGTTTCATTATGGGAGGCGGCAAAACGCTCACGGAATCGGAGCGAATGCAGATCGACGTTTTACAAAACGAACAGTACTCCATTCGGGAAATAGCTGGGTGCTTAAGGCGCAGTGGTCGTGTGATCCGTAATTATCTTCCTGATAAAGAAAATTACGGCAGAAAACATACAGGGCAAACAGCAACAGTCACTACTGAAAGGAAAAGGACGAACATTCTTCGGTTAGCATCGAATTCAGCGGGTACTGCACGTGCAATTAGGGAAGCTGCTGGGACTTCTACGTCGGTTAGGACAGTCCAAAGAATATTACAACGATCAACACACACTCAACGGTTAAGACTGAAGAAAAAACCACTTTTAACTGCCCGGCACAGAGCAAAAATATTAGATTTCGCGAGGCAGTACGTTAGGTGGAACGAAACTTGGAGAAATGTGGTTTTTACAGACGAGAAACGATTTAGCATGGATGGCCCGGATGTTTTTCACTATTGCTGGCATGATCTAAGGAAGGAATCTACGATTATATCACGGAGACCTCAAGGTGGAGGAGGCGCAATTTCGTATTCTGGGGCCGTCGATTTAATTTTTATTGAAGGGTCTCTGAATGCGTAAAAGTACCTAGAGATCATGCAACAAGCGAGAGAGGTTATACAAATTAAATTGCACACCGACAGCTACATTTTTCACTGTTTTAATCAACTATTGGTCACTGTCTGTTTGAGTGATCAACGCATTGTCAAAAACACTGTTCATTGTAATAAACAAGTTTGTATAAGTTTAATCTCGATTTAGTTTAATACTAATAGAAAATATGAATTTTGAATATTTAACGGATATGCTTGAAGTTTATTTGGAATGTGGGAAAAGACTATGTGACGTTATTAGAATTTATCAGGAACGTTTCCCTGATAAGGAATCACCACATCACAAGAAATTTGCACGACTGGAAACCAATTTGAGGATGTACGGATCTTTTAAAAAGCCAAAAAAAGAAGTACGAACTACAGATGAAAATTTAGATTTAAACGTTTTATTGATGGTTGCGGAAAATCCTAAGACGTCTGTTAGAGAGATTGCTAACAACATTGGATCTTCCAGTACAACAGTACATTCTATTTTGAAAAAAAAAAAACATAAATTAAAACCGTAGAAACCTCAACGGATCCGCCATTTGCTGGGAGACGATTATCCACGAAGAATGCTATTTTGTAATTTATTTTAATTAAATTACGAGAAGATCCACTATTTTATTGTAAAATTCTCTGGTCGGGTGAGTGTACCTTCACGAATAATGCCATATTTAATAGAAACAATCATAGGTATTGGAGCAATGACAATCCTAGATTCCTTATTGAAAATAATATCCAGAGAAGGTTCTTTTTAAATGTATGGTGTGGAATTTTAGATTCTAGAATAATTGGACCATATTTTATTGACGGTAACCTAAATCAAGAAAGATATTATACATTACTCGAAGAAATAGTGGATAATCTAGAAGTATTGTCGATTGCTCAACACGCACAAATTTACTTCTAACAAGATGGAGCTGCTGGAGCAGTATTTATAGGATAGTGTTTTGGATTTTTTCATTTGATTATTTTGTCTGATCTAAACAACAAAAGTGTTTATTTTATTGTCTGTATTTTTCATAATTATGAATAAAAAAGACGTGATTGTTTAATTGCGTACTCCAATTCATGACCTACTGTTAGTTTTGCCATATAAAAATTTGCAAAAACTTACTTTTCTTGCATTATTCCTTATTTAAGTGTATGTTTTCATGACATTATTCGAATCGTTAGAAAATATTCTTTTATAAAAATCAAAAAAATATATATAGTGCAATTTGAGAAAAAAAGTTGAATTACGTTTCTCGCGAATTATATCTGATAAACAGATAATTTGTATTGCTGTTTGTAGTCTTTACGAAACCCTACAGTTTCATATATAGATCATTAAAATCAGATGATAAATAAAGATATTACAGCCTTTGGAAATTTTCGTGGAACACCCGGTATATGTATATTAAGTAATTATATTTCTGAAAATATCCTGTTTCTGTATTTTGATATACATTTTATAAATCTTGTATTCCTATAAATTTATATCTTTATATGCGCTATTTATTCGTACAGAAAAATACAGATGATATGTATATATAAAAGAATTATACATAAGAGTATTTAAGACCGGCAACGTAACGTCTTCTGTTGTCACCGAATCAAAACCTACTACAACGAAACGAAGTGCCGTATTGCATTTCAGGGATGTAAACGACGCGAACATTGGCGAGGAGGTTGGAGAGGAACAGCAATACGTTCGGCAATGCTCGCCTATCTGCCGCGTCCACGGACTTTTTGGGCTTCGTGTACGTCTAAACATAACCTAACTGTAGAAAAGTGAAAACTACTAAAAAGTGGCCCAAACCTAAGGACAAACATGAATTAAGAATATTTTTATAGTTAAAATAAATAAATTAAGCTCAAATATAGCATTCAGTTTTAATTCGAAACGAGAAAGAATTCTGACTTTATCTCTTGATTTATATCGGAAGGAAATTAAAACTTCCATATAAGTTCACAAAAGCAATAATTGCATTATATCAGTGCTGGAATGCAGGCGTATACACCAACACGCTGCTTATATTGGTCATTACATTACAGCAACGTCAGTATTGTATATCTGTTTATGTAAGAGTATATGTATTCACATTTATGTACAGGTCGTTATTTTTTATGTAACTTTCGCACCATCTGTACGAATCAACGACATAGCGAAATATTATTCTTCGAATTGTCGTTAACTGTCTCCATCCTCGTATATTTCCTCTTCACCCACTAATAGGTTTAAGTATGCTTTGCTGGGATAGGCTGATCTATCAACAATAAAATCGATGTAAATGAGGTCATCGTATTCGTCGTAAAATCTGTTTTAGAACTTCCTTTCTGCAGTTAATGTGGACGTTTACATGTCAGAAATATAGCTATTTTGCTCGACTTGAAATGTAATCACAATTTTGCTCTTATTACGTAATTCTCACATTATCATAAATAAGTTCTCCAATTTTGGATCAAATTTGTTGCTGACTACTTTCTCATTTAAATGAGGGTTTTGTTTGGAACTTTTTAAGGTGCAAAAACTCCAAACAAAAAAGCTTGAGTTTAAGCTCTCATCTAGTTTTATACTTTTTCCATATTTACACGAATATTATAACATAATCTACATCTTAACATTTTTGAATATCTCTAATCTCTTTGCATCAATTCAATAGTTTCCAAAAGCTTACGGGAAGAAAAACTCGTTCTATTTTAAACCTCCCTTTATGTCCTATACGCGCATTATCAGACGTTCGTTAAACGATGTTTGGTCTCGATCCAAGTTACTAAATTAGTAATTGCCCACCGTCCTAAATTGCGAGAGTTTCATTCGCGATTACGATTTCGTTCAGTGTTTTCTTTACCGCTCACCACCGACAATAATAGCCGTAAGACAAGACGACAACTACGCATTCGTCATTCATTCGCAGTCGTGATGAAGCGATTTGGTCGAGGATATCGAATTGTGCGATTTTTAATGCTCGCTTTTAGAACATCGTTGGCAAAGCTTCTTTACAATCAGAAGTGAAGTACAAATCGGATAGTATTCGACTGGAATTTATCTATAACAATGGAAGTATTTGACATCTTTAACGCAATTAAAAAAACTTTCATAGAAACTTGAAGACAACGAACAAACTTGAATTTATTAAAGATTTTTTTCGGATATTTAATCACACCATTTTTAAGGAGCTGAAATTTTGACGATTGACAATCAATCTTAGTCTACGTGGGCGCGTGGTGACATTCATTCTTGTGATCTAATATTTTTATCGTATTTCATACGAAACTATGTAATTAAAGCACAAGTAAATACTATTAATTTAAGCATATTGTCGATGTTTTGTGGACCAACGTAAATGGTCCTTAAATTTGGTGGAGGAGAGGTTAATTTAGGATTGTTGTGTTGGCTATACATGCACTTTTTTCTGTAATGGTAGGACTGGAAGAAGCAGCAAACAGGTATAATGTTCCAAGAGCAATACTGAAACGATATCTGGACGAAAAATAATTCTATGAGACAAAAGTTTCTTTTTGAAACGTCTCGAGGCGTTGTAGATTCATTGAAATAAATGTATCCAATTAAGACGAGAGCATATTTTTCAATACCTTCTCGCAGATGTATGTCTGGCAAGTTTCGTCAAATTAAGAAAAATTGTCAGGTTTAGTCATTCAAAATAATTGATTAGCTCATTCTCTAATTTGTATATATAAAAGGCGTTGTCTCGACTCATACATCAACGCCCAGCTCAAACAGCTAAACGCAAAACCTTTAAATTTAGAAACGCTGTTGATTTTATTTTGTAAGCATTATATAAGAAATTATTTTTCGAAATTTTGCTTTTAAAGTTGTGAAAGGAGGTGGCAAAGTTTGTATAGAAAATAATATTTTTATGATAAAATTTATTTGAAACTAGGTACTAATGCCCTGAGATACAATATGAACCGGTGAGTTGAATAATGGTATAAGTCCAAAAAATGGCGGTGTTAAACAGAGATAACCAAAAGGTTTTAAAAGGCAAGGCAAATTAATGGCAATAGTTTTCTATAGGTGGGTGTTTGAAAGTGAGTTGAAAAACAGTATAGTATGACCAGGACTTCTACGATTCTTTGACAGAGCACCGGTGGTGATGGGGAAGGAAATCTTTTATTACAGGCAGCTGTGGGTATACTCTTTCGAAATACACAACATAAAGGATGATGGTGGGCAGTTTTACATGTAACACGAAGGACAAGCCTTCAAAGGGCAGAATAAGGTGTGCACTTTTTTAAAGCATTACATAGAGACCAAGCTACCCCCGCAAATAACAGAATTATATGTGTTATCAGATGGCTGTCCTGGTCAAAACCGCAACAACACAGAAATAAGGTTTCTTTTGGTACTTGCTGCAACAAAACGATTTACAACCATCTACGAATATTTTGCCTTTCGTGGACACTCGTTTCTGCTTTGTGACAGTGATTTCGGCTGTGCAAAACGGTTAATAAGGAAGGCAGATCGAATTTATCTGCCTGAGGAGTATGAAGAAATGATAAGTGGTGCAAGAAAAACAAAACCCTTTACCATCATTAACATACAAATTGTCGATTTCAGAAACTGATGGTCCCAGTTTTACAAAGCTACCAGTAAAAGTACGGATGTTTCCAGTACTGCCAATGACTTAAGACAGCTAACATATCAGAGTGCTACTCCAGGGTATGTCAGAGGCCATTCCTATATCGACGGTTTTGTATCCCATACATTTAAACTACAAAACCCAAACGTTCTATAAACGCAAAGAAATGGTTGACATCAAAAAAATTCTCTAGTACGTATCTTGAGAGCAGCTTGAATTTTTTTACCACCTTACATCGTGGAAAACCCACAATAAGCACTTGGATAATGAATAATTCTTTTAAACTTGTTTTTCTTCATTAAGTTTTGCCTTTATTTGGTGTTTACAAAATGGTTTTGTACTAATAAACAACAAAAAAAGTTATTTTGTTTGATTGAGTCTAAAAACCATACAAGTCCAATTCCGTTTATGAATGATTCTTTTACAAATGGCTGAAATCAAGATTTATTTATTTAAATGAATGAAGCATATATCAAGCTACTATTGAACAATACATTCCAAACCTCAAAAGTCATAGTCAGATAGTTTTTTCAATTTTTTTCAAAACTATCTTTTGTGTAATGTGCTCCAAATACACATTTTCCTATTTTTGCTTCTGTCACAGTATGAACATCTTCCACCACCGACATTGGTAGTATTAATTTCTTGAAAAATTTGACATATATCTTGCAATCTCATTTTTATTCTTCTTGGAACATTACTCATATTTGCTCTTATTTCCAAATGTGGTCTAATTAAACCTCGTGAAAGTTCCTGAAGAGAATTTCTTCTTAACATGTCAGTATCAGAATTATTGGCACAGAATACTACTTCAGAATTAATGCCGGCTATATTTAGCATTACATAAAAAATGATCATTGGCCATTGTATTTCTTGTACAATTGTAGCAGAGTATCCACACCTCCTTTGATGTTGTTGTAATCTGTTATAATTGTTGGTTTTTGTAAATTTCCAGTGCTAATGTCAATTTCATCATCATGGTGCAATGTGGACAATAAAAGCAAATTTTTTTTCTCTTTGGGTATGTATGAGACTAGTGTACATTCTTCAAAAAATCCAAACATACTGGTCGGAGTTGGTCTCTTGAAGGGTTTAGAAAAGTCCAGTGGTAATTCTTTTTTATTTTTTCTAATGGTTCCAATGGTAGTAAGTTTATGGTACCAAAAATATGTTGACATAATCTCATAACTACATTTGTTGGTTTATTAGAAACCTTGCACGGCTCATCTGGCTGTTGGCCCAGGTAAACTTCTATGTTGCTAGTATAAAACATTCTAGCATCACAGAGAGCTAATATTTTCAGTCCATATTTGTTGGGTTTGGAGGGAATATACTGGTGGAAGCTACATTTCCCTCTGAATCCAGCAAGCATTTCATCAACTGTAATCTGTTCTGACAAATGGTAGCCTTTTGATAATTCTTCATAAACAAATCAAAAATTTCTCGGATTGGGGTAAGTTTGTTCATTTCTTTTCTTGCAAGCCTAGTCGCTCTATTGTCGAAACAAATACATCTCAACAAAATCTCAACCTCATTGTTAGATGAAATGTTTCGACACCATATAGCCATCTGTTCTCCAAATATCATCTATATTTCGTCTGTTACTTTTACAAATTTGGACTTCAAAGGTTAGGAAATGCAGTTAATACTTAAACTTAATAATACTTCTTACTGAAGAAACAAAGTGTATTTTGTGAAGTCTATTTTGCGACTTTTCATCTTTATCTCTTCTGAGATATTTCAGGCAGAAAATAATAATGTTTTTAATCGCAATGTTTGAAGGCCCTTTAAAAGATGATTTACGAAATTCCCCATCCTTTTACAAGTAGAGCAAAACATCTTATCGTGCGTGTTTCTATTTTTATAATGTTCCAATTCAGCAGTTCTTTTTTAGAGAAACCTGCTGTGAACTGTAATGTTAGTCACGTACTATAACAATAAGTACCATTTTATAAATCACAAAATTGCTCCGTAATCAAAATCCATGACAACACTACAGCAATAATATTTCAAATTGCTATTTTACGTGACGAAATTTATATATGTGTGCTATTATTACACAATACATACAGTAATTTAATAATAAATATCTTACAGCGGATTAAATACTGCCAAATACATCCGAATAATATCGTTTTCAAGCCAGACGCGTCCGCATATTCAATAGCCGAACGAGGAGAGCGAAGAGAAAAGAATTCAAGTAGTAGACACACCATATAAAGTGCGAGAGAGCATCATTCCATTCTAAGAACACTATAACACAACTGCAATCTGTATTTGGTATTATTTGATAGCCATCTTGTGGGAAACCTATCAATCCTGTCCACTGGCTACCGTACCCGCAGTGAACAACATACATAATTGTTGTATGCGCTCACGAAGCTCTTTAAGAGATATATTTATTTCTGACTGTGTACTCGTAAGCATGTGTATATGCATGCAATCGTAAACCGTAAAAGAATATGTGTACATATGTATGTCCGTGTGTATGGTCAAGGATTGATAGATGCGATGCTATTCGGAGAATTAAATAGCTTGGAACACATGCTGCTGATTTGAATATTTCTAAGATTCGTTAATTAAAAATCTAGTTAATTCGTATTAATGTTGACTCTAGTGATTTTATCTCTTGCGGTCATTACATTTCGAGAATTTTCAGCGACGGTTAAATCGTGCTGTAATTCACACTGGATTATATGCAAATTCCCAGAAGAATATTCATTATTCTGAAATATGCCGTTCGCACAATTACCGAATCTAAACTGAGGGGGAATCAGTTTTCCTCCGCAGACTTTGCATTTTCATTTCAGTTTGCGCGAATTAATATTTTCCGTTTATAATAATCCGCAGTATCGATGTTTAGTGTATCATTAGAATAATATTTTACTTTTTTTTTAATTCCACTCCTTATATGTTTCATTTGTATGTGGTGGTTTCGTAATCATTTACCCGTAGGTTCATATTTTAAGATTGATATATTGCGTGTAATAGAGTAGGTATTTACATACTTCTACCTTAAATTAAGATAATTTGAACAGAAACTATTTTAATGAACGCATAAATTGACATTATTAAAATTATTGCCAATTTACCTGCAATTTATTTGCCTGCAGTTATTACTGTATCACTTGCATAAATAACTATCCCAGACCCAGGAATGTCATTCTAATTGTTAATAAAACTTCCTTCATCTTTATTCTGCGGTGCCAAGTTGATTTGAGCAAATTTATTTTCATATATTTCGAAAAATGTATGGTTTACCATTTCCTTAGATTTTGTAGCATCAATGGTATCCTGGTTTTCGGTCGTCGGTAGAATCCCTACTTAGCGTTTAGCAAATCCACGGTAGAACGCATGACCAGATGTTTCTTACATGTTATCCATTCATCGTTGTGCTCTATCAGCCTCTTTGTTCATAGCGCTTTTGTCTGTTCGCTTGTTTACGGTCTTCATGCCTATTGGCGTAAAGCATAAAGATTTTTCTATTGTAGACTTTGACGTTCTATTGTCATTCTGACAATATTAGTTTTGACAATAATGGTTACAATTTTACGCCAATATCGATTTATAAACTTGAAAGACAGAGAAATTTAACGGCAGCTCAAAAAATTCTGGTCATCAGCGAACTAGAAGAAGGTTGGAGTCTGAGGTGCGTTGCGTCAAACCTAAGCCATAGTCTCATTTCCAAATTAAAAAGAGCGAACTAATGACGAAGACGATGCAGCATTGGTTCACCACATAATCGAAAATTCGTTTTCTACCGCTGTGGAGGCCCGACCAAAGAGCAAATTTTTCTGGTTCAATAAGAACTGCCCGAAAAAAATAAGAGGAGTTGGCTTGCCTAGCAAGAGTGCTTCAAGAAACTTTTTTAACAGTAACAAAACAAGTTTGGATTTGCACTTCAACATTTTAATAAAGGTCCCGACTCTTGGAACAGTCTTCCATTTTCTAATCAATCCTGTGGTTACGGATCAAAAATATTGTATTGTGTAATGTGTCTTGGAGTGGCCTTTGCGTAGTCCAGACCTAAATTCTGTGGAAAATGTATGAGATTTAATGGTGGTCCAAATTCATAAATGGAATAGGGTTCCTAGAAATAGGGAAGCATTGTGGAGAGCGATTCAGTAGGCTTTAATAGAGCTGAACGAAGAACACGCAAGAAATTTAGTTTCAATACAAACTTTAAGAGTTGCTATTGTAACTTCCTTTTATGCATAATTTTCGTCTTTTTGTGACAGTCCTCAAACTGGTGCTTTTACAGCAAACCAGGCTTATTCCACACTGTCTTAGAGCATTGCAGAAAAATAGTCGACAAAAAAATTCAACAATTCATTCTTGTTTGAACTGGCCTCCCTTCTTCAAATACAAATTTTTAATTAATTCATGTTCCAGGGTGTTCTAGGTTCTAAATATTGTAACAAAATTTAGAAATCAAAATTAGAATTAATTAAAAGGCACGAAGAAAACATTAACGCCAACATTTTTTTTTGAAAATGTCGAAGCTGTTCAAGATTGTTTTGATATTGTTTCAACGCATTGGCTTTGTAACATGGGCAGTTTATGACATAATGTAGAAAAACAAAAGTTCTTTTGTACTCCACCTCCTCTGTTTTGCCTCATTCCAAGTTCTAGATTTTTGTATATTGTTTTTTCATTTTATAATTAAAACTAGAAAATTTCAACTTGGTGAAATTTTATTTTTTCACTACATTTTTTAACCCATCTAAATTTTTTATTTTGAAACTTTGAAACAACTAGAACAACCTGAAATAATAAAAAAAGAAGGGCTGACGGGTGACTACCTTTTAATGCGATTTTGCAAAGTTGGAAACGGAATATAGTAGGAAATATTTAGAAGAACTTGAAACTAGTTTACGGTAAACTATCTTGACAGTTCAAATCCCTTGTTTGTTTATGAACCACACCAATTAATTGAACATGATTTTTCAATTTTTTTTTCTTTCTAATAGGGAGCAGGTTCCATAATCGTGTATTATAAACCAGAAAAGCCAAAAGAAAAAAGAAAACGCTTTCAGAAGAGCAAAATCAAGACAATGTTGACCGTTTTCTTCGATTCAAAGAGAATTGTTCAGAGTGAATTTGTCCCAGAAGGTCAGACGATGAACGCAGAATGTTATCTGGGAGTTCTGCAACAATCGGGGGCTAGAATTCGAGAAATTCAACCAAAATATGGAAAGCTAGGCAGTTGGGTTGTATTGCACAACAATGCACTAACACACAAAGCCATCATGGTATGTGAATAATTCAATTTTGCAATAATTGTTATCATCATAATTTGCAATTGCTTTTGAAAAGTATCTGTTTTCAACATCCTCTTCAGCTTTTCTTTTTCTTTTCAACTCTTTCCAGCTCTTTTTTCAACATCAGTACTTTCACTTCTTAAAGCTTAAATTCTAAACAAAAGAATTGGGTTTAAGTTTCAAGTTTTAGAATTAATATCTTTGTTTTCTTCATAGTTTTCTATCTGAACAAAATTTTCAGAATTGAAAATTATGCCTGCTTTAGAGCCTTGTTTTCTTACCATTGCCATCCCCTCCCTCCTCGAGAGCCCCTTCCAAGAAAACATATTAGAAAACATCTACCAAAAAATGCCTGTAATAGGCGCTCAAGGTATATTGTTGGAAATCACCCCGAACCACGTGGTGTCGACTTCCCAGGTCCTGTCAACGCCACTCCGAATGCAAGATCTAATTACAAGCTTGATCTGTTTTCATTGCACTCGTTCGCAGGGTGATTTCCAACAATTTTTTGATTTTTATATTGTGACTTTTCTCGATGTTTTCATATGCTACGTCATGGAAAAACCAGAAATGGAATCACAGCAGATCGGGACGTCTAGCGACAACGACAATCAACGAATTATCCGAGCTAGATCGCTATCTGCTGATATGTTGTGTAGTGCCCGGTGGTACTACTTTCGACCTTGCCCACTGAAGTTAGATCTTGCATTTGGAGTTACGCTGACGAGACCTGAGAGATCGAAACCACGTGGTCCGGCTCTAATGCTTGATGTATCTTCATTGCACTCGTTCATGGGGTGATTTCCAACAATATACCATGAGCGCCTATTACAGGCATTGTTTGGTTTTTCCTTGTGATCGTTGCCTTGAACGCGAGTGGATGCTTTGGCTGAGAAATTGTCTTCCTTGTTTCCTATCAATTATACATCTTCTTGTAGATAAGACTTGATTATTTTTTGCAACAGAAACAGCTACAGAATTATTTTCTGATTAAGAATAAATATTTAATCTGGTGGATGGAATTAACGCTGTATTGGTGTCAATTCAATATTATTGTAATGCATAATAAATCTTTTCATTTACCGGCCTCTTACAAAGCTTTATAAACGTAAATAATACTGACACAGCAATAAATTATAAAAGTGATAAAACTCGCAATAATCTTGAAACATATGTATATTTAATTGTACTATCGTGGAAAAATACGACCGCAAAACTACCATAATTGCACACGTTCATTTCACAATAAGCACAAAGGGGTATAAAGATAAATAATGTTAACGATTCACCAGACAACAGGCCACATACACTGCTTTATTATACTTTTATTGTTTTCATAATGGTGTAATCAACTTGCTACTTGATAGGATAACCTTTCACCAGCCGAGTGAACTGTGTTCACAATACTATTGTCGTATAAAATATAATTTATGTAATGTGTACACTTACTATATACACTAATTTGGTGTAACGACATCTACACGTGAGCATAAAGGTTTGCTGATTTGCCCATATGGTCAATTATAGGCTAAAGAAAATTAAACCGTAATGGAGGTATAAATAATTCGAAATAATTTTTATACTAACGATGTAATGTCTTCATTCCATCGCATAATAATTGATTCTGATTAGAAACTAAATTTATCCATAAACATCTTCTGCATAAATTAATATTATTAGCATATTATACATACACACGATAAAGAAGACGAAGACCACCCCGACATTAAACAAGAACCATAAAATACAACATAAGGTGAAGCTACGATTTGAATAATAAAAGCGTTTTAACATTAATTCAAATTTCCATTCTAGAATTAAATTATTTCTTACTTTTGTTTAATCTATTCAGTGAATCTCGACAATTATGCCGAGAGCGACTTCTATTGTATTAAATTAGAATCACTGTGAGAGATAAAAAACGTTTTGTTGTTGAATGCATGTGGGGACAAATATGGAATTGTGTGGCTATTCGAAGGTAGAGAGTTTTCTAAAAAGGTTAATTGTTAGCCTCCACCATATGTTCACTGTTTACTCTCACAGGTTTGTACATATCTATCAAGAAGATATTTCTCTATTCCTACAACTTCGTAAAGCTCGTCTACCTTAAACAGATACCGGTAGTAATTATTTATGTACATACATACGAATATATACCTTGACTCCAACAATTAAGGAATTTTTAAGGAAATTTATATTTTGTTTGGTATTGTTTTCTTTTGTTTTGTTTATTAACATTATTTCTGTTTTACTGAATATTTTAACAAAATTAATTTAGAAGGATGCATTAAACATGTTATATTTATTATACATACAAAAGATTATAAAGAAATCAAGTCGCTACTGAACGACGATACTAATTTGTCTTGAATGGATGAACGATTTGGCTTTGCATGGATGACCTCTGACATCTTTGATAAATGGATTAGTGAACTAGACACGTAATTTTTAAACGAAGGTAGAAAAATACTGATGTATATTGATAACTGTTTTGCTCATTCAGCATTACAGCAAAAATTAAAGGCCATTAATCTTCAATTCTTTGCACCAAGCGTGACCAGTAAATTACAATCCTTAGATCAAGATATAAAAAGTTTTAAGCATCACTATAAACGAAGAATTCTAAAAACAATCTTCAATGCTTTAGAAAACGACATTTCTTCTGCAATATCATTGCTGGATTGTGTGAAAGAGATTGCCATGACATGGAATGTAGATGTTAGTCAAAAAAGTATTAAAAGTTGATTTAAGAAGGCTGGTTTTGGTAAAGAAGATGAGGAGAAAGACATAATATCGCTTTCTCAATTAGGAAAGAGATTACGCAATAAAGAAGCTGAAGAATTGCTTGTTGAATAGAAGCAGGACTTTCACGAAAAGGATCTTTGGGTCCTTTTCGTGAAATGGAGAATAATCTTTTTACAACATACTATCCCACAGACGAGGATATAATTGAAAGGGTGTCAAATATTGTGAATGAGAAAACATTATAAGAAAGTGGTGAAGAAATTATAAAGATACTGTCACATACATACATAACATGGTCTGTTCCAGATATAATGAGATTGGTCTAAAAAAAACACAAAGCGTTTATTATTTTGATTTTTATTCTTATTTATTCAAAATAGCTTCCTTCTGAGTCAATAAAGCGCAGGATACGTTCAACAATTTTATCGAAACATTTTTTATACTCATTGACTGGAATGGCCTTTAGTATGACGGTCAACATCTTTTGGATGACCAGGGTGGTATCGAAACGATTTCCTATCATCGCCAAGTTCAGTTTGGGCAATAGCCAGAAGACGCATGCAGCCAAATCAGGTGAATACGGTGGAGGATCGTTAACAATGATCCCTTTTTTGGTTAAGAATTCAACTAACTGCTTGGCTCTCGATATTCCGGTCTAACTCGTCGAATTTTGGCCCACAATCGTTTTAGAACTTCCATTCATAATATTCTGCGATTGCCGTCTGACTATCTGGGACGAATTCGCTGTGACAACTTTCTTTCAATCGAAGAAAACAGTCAGCATTGTCTTAATTCTGCTCTTCTGAAAGAGTAATTTTCAGCCCTACCTGTCCGGTAGGACTTTTAGGGTAAACTCTCACTACTATAGCTCACCACTCACCACTATAGATATCCAAGGCGAACAACTGCCTTGGAAACCCCACGTTATTTACCTGGAAAAAATGTTATGTCTAGTGTTATGTCAAAAAGCAAATCAAGTAAAAAAAAATACATATATTATACACTTTACAATTTTTTAACCTAAACCCACCCTCTCTTACCTTAAACTATTGTGTAAATAAAAAAAACACTGTCGCTCTGCTCTTTCTGTCTTCGTAATTATCTTTTCAGAGGCAAAACCTTTTTATTTTTCCTTCTGTTTTATTTTCGTCTCCTTTTGTCCTTCTATATTTTTAATGTCTTTTCTTCTTTCAAAGCTTTTGACTATCTATCTTTTTAATGTCTTTCTTGTTTTTTAAAAAGATTTTTTTTCCTTCACCCGACTTTTCTATTTGTTCCAATCAACTTTCCAAACGTTCTTCCTTTTTTTCTTTTGTTTTTCTTGATAATCTTTTTTCTTAAAAGTTTTTCTAAATATCCATAGCGTTGCATGTGTGTATGTGTAATTTTGACAATTCAAACTGTTCTAAATTTCCAGTATTTAATATATTACTTTAACTAATTTTGATTAACATCACAGAAATAACATAAGACTTACGGAGTACGCGTTGGCGATGGCCAGGAAAACGTTAGAGAGGGCGTCTCTGTCGGTGAACCCGTTAATACACCACCTAGTAGAGGTGGACCCGGCAGCAGCCGAACCATTCACATAGGAGGACAATATCACTAAGTACTTCACGTGGTATCGTAACACGCATCCAAGAGAGAAAGGAGGGCTAAAGGAACAACAGTTCCAATCCTAGAAAAATGGAGGCCCTATGTAGAAAGAGTAATTTTTTATCTTTTGGATCTTCTGGTGACTTCCATGCCGCACTCTGGTGTTTTGTTTTTGGCTCATATTGAAAAAATCGACGTTTCAGGACGAATGACAATGGTTGACATGCTTACCGGATTCCTTTGGGACATTTTCAATATGTCTTTGCAAAACTACTGAAGTATGCAATCTTTTTAGTCATCTGTTAGAGGGTGTGGCACGAAGCGCGCACAGACCTTCTTTTTGCCTCAATCTTCGGTCAAAATTCGATAGACTGTGCTTTACAGTATCCTCCTCGCATACACACAGCCGTCGCTCCAAAGAATTTCTTTAACTTTCTTGATGTTTTCATCATGGCTTTTGGCATCGCTGCTTGGTAATCTACTGCAAGGACCTCACAGCCATGAGGGAATCAGCCAAATTAACAAAAAATCTATCCACCGAACATGCATTCATGGTCGTATAAATTTTTTGCGTTTTGTACTTTGCTGTACCACTTTTACCTAATTTAAAACGGAATTTAGCATTAGCTCTTTGTTCCATGCTGGTTTTTTTTCGACCGACGCGACCTATACAACATAGATAGTTTCGTAGATAGAGAGTTTGTTTAGATGGGAATCTAACATACCTATCCATAACAGCCCCACTGCGTGTGTAGTGCAGAATTTAGGTGACATCTAGGTGACATATTGCAGAGATTGACGTTGATTGACGTACAGCTTTATTATATCATCGTATCAGGTGTCATTGCGTTCATATCTGATTTTTTATTATTTTATAATATGTAAAGTTTATTTAATTATATTATTTGAGTTTTATGTTGTAATCAGTTATAGTTAGTAAGTAGGTAAGTGTTATAAATATGGTATTTGTGTGTTGTGTAACAAATTGCCAAAAACACACTGATTGTAGTATTTCTATGTTATTTTTGTATATACTAATAATAAGTGCAAGAAACTGCTTCAACTAGCAGCCACCGCAGATAAAAACGACAGATTGAGTGCATTAAAGTGCAATATGCCACAAACACTATTCAGTATTTTACGACTCTAAATTCATTTTAAAATTGCCGCCTGCAATGTTGTTTACATACTAGACCTGCAGTGGCGCTGTTATAGATCAGTATGCACGAGTAGTATATTAGATTCTCATCTAAATAAACTCTCTAATCTATGGTATACAAAATGACTTTACATCAAATGCCAAACGACAGTGAAATATCAACCAAATTCGCTTTAATTTTGAGGTTAGGTAGCTGAGGGGTAGAACATTTATCTGCCATAATTCACTCATAGATGTCTCTGCGCTGAGAATTTTTATGGAACCCGTCTTATCGTATCTAGAACAGCAAATATATTGTCTCTATGGGTGTATCACAAAGTTCTAATCTAGATCCATTATTGTTGACAATTTTTATCTCAGACAGTCGAGCAGCGCTAAAGGCTCTAGGGGCATGTACCTTCGAGTCGAGGTTAACCTGGGACTCTCTGCTGACCTTCAAAATTCCGACCCAAAGAAACACAGTTACACTGATATGGGTACCAGAACACGGGGGGTGCGAAGGAAATGAGACTGCCGACGCTCTTGCAAAAAAAGGCGTGGAATCTCGATTTATTGGACCAGAGTCGTTTTGTGTTCTTACTAAAAGCCACATAAAAGCTTATCTCCAACAGTAGGAAACGAAGCAAAAAATCTCCCATTGGACTAACATCCCAAAACTAAGACAATCAAAAAACTTCATTACTTTTTCAGCCACTAAGGCTAAATCTCTGGAGCTCAATAAAAGAGACCTTAGCACCATTACGGCTTTATTTACTGGTCACGGCCCTTTCAGGTATCTTCTTAAGAAGATGGGCAAGGTAGACAATGATGAATGCGGTTTTTGCTCCGAACATAGTGAAACGGCGGAGCGATAGCGCAACAAAGGCTCCGCCACCTCGAGCAGGCGCATTTAGAACCGGCTGACATCAGAGTTACAGCCCCCAAGAAGATCCCGAATTTGTTTAGAAGTTTGGAGATCAATTGGGACTAAAAGATTAATGGTATTCACAATAGATCCCATTGCTCGCAGTGAAGAGACGCAGAAAGGTCTTAACGACCCACCAGTAGGTAATCTAATCTAATCTAATCTAAATACACTCTCTAATCTATGGTATACAAAGTGACTTTGCGTCAAATGTCAAACGACAGTGAAATATTAACCGAATTCACTCTAATTTTGAGGAGGGTAGAACATTCATCCGCCATTATTCACTCAATGATGTCGCTGCGCTGAGAACTTGGATGGAACCTGTCTCATCCTATGTAGAAGAGTAAATGTATTGTCTCTATGGGAGTACCACAAGATTCTAATCTAGATCCATTATTGTTGATAATTTTTATCAGTGATATGCGTCTTGGTTTAAATTGTCTTGTTCTTGAATTTGCTGAATCTTTCTAGAAATTTTTTCATTCAATGGCGCCTCACATTTACAAAACAATCTCAATAAAATAATTGCGCGACGCTAAGATAGCTGGTTAAGTCTGAATGCTTCAAAATGTGCGCAGTATGTGCCTCTGCAAGCAAATCTTAAGAATTTGTTATGAACTGCATCGCTATCTTCCAATTTATCCGAAAACTAATTCATGGTTAGATAGACTGCACACATGGGAGAAGCTTACTTAAGTCTTAATCTGAATGTGTAAAATGAATGAAAAGTGACAGAATGAAGTTAATAATAAGAGTACAATACCTAACAAAAAATGGTTGCCATCTCAAAAGTAGTATTTTGTGACATCCCCTTTTTCTATTCTAAGCTATAGAATTACATAACGTAGGAAACATATAATTCTAATAAAATCCTCAAATTGAGACGGTTTTAAAGCGAAACATTTTCAGTTTTGTTTTGCGTAACTATTTCAAAACTAATACGTTTTAAACTTTTACCCAACAAGTGCATATCTCGTTTCCTACCCTTAAGCCGCGACTGGAAATTTCTGTAACTAGTTAGAATCGATTTTCTCCGGTAACCTGCTATAACTACCTACAACCTGAATAATTCAATTAAAGTTTAAACGTGTATGCTTACCCCGGAAGCAACGTTGTGTCTGCAACTGGAGGCGTGTCCGTTGCAAACGCATTGACCCCTATGTTAATGTCCTTAATTGAATAGAAAAGCTTCCTATCGCGCATGTTGTCCTGCGACAGTCTCTTGGGCAGTGGTGCGTCTGCGGTCCCTCGCAATCCTTGCAAACGGAAACGTACGTAACGAGCTTTCGTAAATTCTAGCAATTCCGGACTTGTCCCATTAGCTCCCGGCCGTCCATGTACTAAAGAAGTATGAATCTGAAAGAGAACACAAAAACATGATGTACATGATGTAAATTTAATGAGATTTAAATTTAATTTTTATCTTTTTATGTACAACCTATAAAAAGATATAAAAAACCAAATCGTATGTTTAGTTTCCACATAAAATAATACCCGTGTAATAGGCCTAACGCCTCATCCATTGATATTCAGTAGCTGTCTCCCTCGACAATATTTTTTATTGTTAGCTCTTCATGTTCTCGTATATACTAAAAGAAGTACATAAGCCACGGTTTTTTACAAGCAATCTAAGCGATTTATTGGGAAGCGAGGAACGCACATAAATCAGATTTATTGCTTAATCCCGCTTCAATTTTATTATCGTAACGCACTCGTTTCTCCAGATTTTTATTCTCCTGCTGACATCGCTTACAGCACGGTTTAATTTCTGGTCGGTTTATAATTTCGAGTGAACGAGGTATAGATTATATGGTTAAAGGTTGATGGTATCGGTCGTTTTAAATTTATATTAAGGCAATATATACTGCGTTAATGATTTATTGTTCATGGTTAAAATGTATGGAAATCTGTTTAGATATCTATCGTCCCCCGTATTTCGTTTATTGAGTTGTAGCAAGCAAAGGTGAAATTGGTACAAATTTAAATGTAACAGAATTAATCAGTTTACTCTTTCTATATCGGATTTTGATGAATATTTTGTTTCGGTATACATAGCAAGTATTTGAATGAGTTTCGTTCCAATGGATTCGCTCATATTTTGAGGCCAATATTTGATATCCTCAACTGAAGTCAAGAGTATTTCGGACTATTCTGCATTGATCGAAACAAATGGTAGCCAGAAGGAGCAATATCTGGGCTATACGGCGGGTGGGGTAGGACTTCCTGTGGTCTTCAATCTTCCTTCTAGGGCCGAACGGTGGTTCTGTAGCCCTTTATTCTTCTTGGATAGCCCTTGCTAGGCTGGATGTTTGAGGTTTTTAGTCTTTTCTGTCTAGGGCGACCGGAAAAGAGGTGGTTCAAGTTCTCCTAATTGTCCTCCTCAGCATCGATCGCAAGTACACGGCAAACTGTGACTCTAGGCAGGGGCCTGTCGAGGACGAGTTCAGTGAGTCGGCTTACGAGTGGGTTCCCGGATCTTGCCACTCTTTCCTGAGTTTTCGTCGCAAGGCTGACCATGTACCTTCGATGGTATTCCCAGGTCATCGCGGAGATGTTGGTTGCGCACATACCATGGTGCCCCGGTTATCAGACTCAGGACACTGTAATACCTCGAGCTTCTTCAGGTGAGTCTTCGCCATGCTTGACAACGGCAAGGCCCCGTATTTATCGGGCGGAAGAAGGTAAAATAAATAAAGAAAACTTCTCAGCCGATTTGTCTACATGTGATCGCATATTTAGGCGGAAATCCAGTGTGACACCAACATATATGACCGAAGGGCTCCAGGGGAGTCTGAAGTGATGCACGAAGATGTTTTCTGGTGGGGGACGCAGCCTTTTCTTGAAATGGACTGCCACACATTTGGATTGATTGATTTTTAGGCGCCACCTGGAGGCCCAGGCCAGTATTTTGTCCAGCGAGTCCTCGAGCCTGTTGCGAAGGATGTTTTCATTGGCGTCTGCGGTGTAGAGCGCCGTATCGTCCGCGTACATTGCGAGGTCAAACTCTGGTGACCTAGGTAAATCAGACATGTAGACGAGGAAGAGACTAGGGCAAGAAGAGACCGCTGAGGCATTCCAGCAGCTATGGGCCGTATAGAAGAGACTATATAGTTGGATGACCATTATAAGTTTTGGATTCGTATCGAATAGGGGTAAAAAAAATACAATGGACAGCGACGACTATTCCACGGATGAGGGATCAAAAAAACGTAAAGTGAGCAGCGAAACGGATAATATATTAGAAAAAAATAAAAAGACACAAAGTTCGCCACGGAAAAGCCAAAGCAGAGAAACAGGGAAGCTGGATGAAATACTAAATATTGTAAAATATATGACTACAGAGCAAAAAGAAATAAAAAAAGAGATACAGCAAGTTAGAAAAGAACAGAAACAGTTCCATGAAGGGATAAACATTATTATTATTATTATTATTATTATTATTAAAACAACAATAAACAAATTCATAGCTGAAAATATTGGTATTGAAGCAACAATCAAAGCAGTTAATAAAGTAGACGGAACAACTTGTATAGTCGAACTGATAGAGGAAGAAACTAAAACAGAAATAATGCGAAATAAGGCCAAGTTGAGAAATATGGAAATAGAGAAGATATATATTAACGAGGATTTAACAAGAAAAGATAGAGATAAGCAAAGACAACTGCGAATAAGAGCACAGGAAGAAAGAGGAAAAGGAAACATCGTTAAGGTGGGGTATAATAAGCTCATTATAAACGGGAAAGAATGGAGATGGAATAAGGAAAAAGAAGTACTCGAAAAGAAGATAACAAAAAACTAGAGATGCAAACGGGAAAAGAAGAAGCGAAGTCGAAAGCGGCAAACGAAAATGACATAGCGATGGTAAATGCAAATAGACAAAAGGAAAAAAAAATGGGATAGGCAAAACAAAAAGAATAACAAAAAGGTGGAAGATGGGAACATGGAATGTTAGAAGCTTAACAGGAAAGGAAGATGAATTAGTGGAAGAATTGGAAAAGGTTGATATGGATATACTTGGTATCACTGAAACGAAAAAAAAAGGAGCAGGCGAAATAATACTAACAGAAGGGCATTTATTGATGTATAGTGGAGTCAAAAAAAGAAAGGAGAGCCAGAGAAGGGGTCGCTTGCTATATAAAAAAAGAAAATATAAAGTATTTACAGAAATGGACTGCTGTCTCGGAAAGAATTTTGACGGTAGAATTTGATTTTGATAAAACAACGAAAACAACAATCACAGTAGCATATGGAACAAATGAAGATGAAAAGTAAAAGCTAAAGAAACATTCTAGGAGCAGCTATCCGAAATAACAGAAGAAACCAAAGGAAGGGTAATAATATTGGGAGATCTAAACGGAAGAGTGAGATGGAAGGATAACGAAACCGGAGAAACGATTGGCAGACATGGAGAAGAAACTAGAAACAGTAATGGAAGAAAACTAATAGAATACTGTATATTCCACAACTTAGTGATAACAAATGGTTTCTATGCACATAAGGATATGCATAAATATACAAGAGAAGTACGAAGTAGAAACGAAAGATCGATAATAGACTATGTCATAATAATCAGAGAATACCGGAGAGAAGTAAAGTATACGAAAGTGAGGAGAGGGTGCGAGATAAATGGAAAGAGATAGCAAACGAAATCAAAAATTGTTGTATGGAGTACTGAAACGATTAAGGAAAGGAAATCAAGCTAAAATCTTATACATAAAATCAAAAGATGGAAAAATACTAGAAGACAAGTACGACATCATGTCGCGATGGAAAGAATACTTTGAGGAGTTACTAAGCACGGAAGTTAACGATCACGTCACCAAACCGGAAATATGACACGAGTCACCCCCAAGAAATAAAGAACACATGGAGCACGACAAAATATCGACGGAAGAAATAAAAGAAGCACTACAGAGGCTAAAGAGAGGCAAGACAGCAGGAATTGACGGAATAACAACAGAGACGGTAAAGAATTTGGGAGAAAATGGAATAGAAGTATTAGAAATACTATTTAATAAAATATGGATCGAGCAGAAAATACCAGACGATTGGAAAATTGGAGTTTTGTTACCGATATACAAAAAAGGAGATAACAAACAGTATAAGAATTATAGAGGAATTACACTATTGTGCGTCATACTAAAAGTCTACGAAAGAATCCTGGAAGAGAGATTAAAAGCAATAATGGAGGTGCAACTCGAAGAATCACAGAATGGATTTAGAAAAGGTAGAAGTGTACAGGACAATATATTCACTTTGAAGCAAATGATGGAAAAGACTGCAAACAGTACGATATACATAGGTTTGGAATGACCTGGAGAGAAGCAGAAATTGCGGCAAAAAATAAGAAAGAATGGGCAAAATTCATTTACAATAGAAAATAGAATTAAGTTACATATTGAAATTTAAGTGTATACCTTGACACCCTTAGGGCAATTTTAGGGTTTATTGATTATAATAATAATAATAATAATAATCGAACAGGGTAAGACTTCCCACCCTCTACTTTCCAAGCAAGTTTTGACGAGTTACGCAACATGTGACCGAGCATTGTCATGATGCAAAATCAATTACTCGAGTCCGATTGCCCATTCTGGCCGCTTTTGGTTCAATGCTTGCTTCAATTTGATGAGTTGTTATCGGCAGTGTTCTCCGTTGATGGTTTCACCCGGTTTTAGCAGCTCACAATGCACCACATCCTTCTAATCCCACTAAGTACACAGCATCATCTTCGAACCATGGATATTCAGATTTGGAGACGATGTGCTGGGTTGGCCCGTTTTGACGTTTGATCCATTCATTTTTCGTCTTCAGTAACGATACGATGCAGGAACGACTTCCCTTTGTTCTGTTCAAGCAGCATTTCAGACATGCAAAATCGCGTTTCATCATACCCGTGTTCTTTAGACGCAATAAAATGGCTTTTCAACTCACTCCTGAAGATTCAGCAAGCTCGGCTTTCATCCGATAAAGCCTACAATTCAGCGTCTTCAAACGTTGCTGCCCTTCCCTCACGCTCTTTGTCGCCTGTATCAAAATCACCACTTTTGAATCGTCTAAATCAAAAGCTTATGGAGCATGTTCTCCATAAGTCTCACACAGCATGCATTCAGATGAAAACAAAAGCTGTTGTTTACACTCAGAAGTCACTTTGTAGTAAAAATTGTGCATTTAATATCTCTTCAATTGACATAAAAATTTTAATAAATAAAAAATTTGCGATTTTGTTATTTTTATTCAAAGTGAAACATGTACGAGACTACAAAATTGTTTTTCGAAAAGTACTTTCACTGTTTTTATAATACCCTCGTGTCCGGCTATTAATCCGATGCATTTTAATTTGCTTGCAATTTTACATTCAAATGAAAATCTCTTCATTTCCGCAGGATAACATTGCGGCATCGCCAACATGTAGGATTTATAGCGGAAACTCGTTGTTTACACGTTAATTGCGAAAAAATACAATGCTCGTTTAACCAACAATAAACAGCCAACAAAAGCAATAGTACGGGTCCGAGAGATTGTCGCGGGCATAGCTTCACGTCGGAGTTATTTGCTTACACATCGCTAATTGGCCATGGTCAATAAATAAATGCAATTAACTTTGGTGTACACTCGCGGTATTCTCTCTTTTCAACAGGTCGCGATCGGCGCACCAGCTCACCGACAGTTTTAATCACTGCGATCAAAGCAACTCGTAAATATACATTAACGGAAAGCTCGAGCGCACAGGTATACATGCACACACGTACAGTTGGTGGTACAGCTGTGGAAAAATTATTATTTAAAGCTAAGTTCTCGAGATCCAGATCACGCCGTCGTGATGCAAGAGATGCGAGTTCTTGTTCGGCTGCTCGCTCACTCGCTATTTCATCTCACCATTACATACCACGTACAGGATATAATCTTCACCTCTGGACTTTTTATGCTCCGCATTCTACAAACACATTAACGACGCAAGAAAGTAAGTTGAGAAGAAAAAAAAAAGGAAGCGAAAACGCGGCGATGAGAGGGAAGACAAGTTAAGATAGAGAGATAAAAATAAAAAATTGAAACATGTAATGGGATTAATGATTGCATTTTCATTGAGGTATTGACAGTTACTAACATTGCTTCGCCAAGAAGTTTTAGTTGTAGTAAGTCATTGATTGACAGAAATGTAGAGATAACCATACACGATTTTCTCGCATCGTTACATGCATTATTTGTTATATTGATATCTAAAAAAAATCTTCGCAGTACTCAAGCATTTTAAAAAATGCAACAAAATTTAATTTCAAGTCACTGATAAATTGAATTAGCTGTTTTATTTTGAAGCTACATTATACGAGCATGATGAATTTCGCGATATCTTACGATGTTTTGAGCGAGCAATCTCAACGCAAAGCATCCCTTTTCTCGCCCTTACATCGGAAATTTAATTCCTCGTTTAAGATCACACCTAGATTCCTCACCGCACTCTTTAGTGGTACAGATTCACCATTAACAAAGATATTTATGTCTTTTCGATATTCTGGATTCAATCTGATTTTCTTAGAACCAAAAATAATTAGTTTGGTTTTTGCCGCATTTATACAAAGTAAGTGTTTTGAGCAACCACTAAATTTTCTATATCTTGATTTAACTTAATACATGCATTATCTACTTCATTCGGAAAAAAGGAATAATAAATCTGGGTATCATCGGCATAAAAATGATATTTGCAATGTTGAATGTATATAACAAAATGAGACGTATGTATAGAATACAACAATGGACCCATCACCAACCCTTGTGGCACGCCCTTCACAACTGGAAGAAATGATGAGAGAGCCTCACCAACTGTGACGCACTGACTGCGACCAGTGAGGTAACTATGGAACAATGCGATGGCAAAAGGGCCAAGTCCGATATGACATAGTATTGCTAACAGTAAATCATGACTCAGAGTATCAAATGACTTCGAATAGTCGAACAAACAGAGTAATGTTAGTTTCCCCTCATTCAAGGTTCCTATCATGTCATCAACTAACAAGGTCGTATTACAGCTGTGAGATCTTCTGAATCCTGACTGCATCTCTGGTAAAATGGCCAGTTGTGTTTTAGAAGTTTTTGATAAATCGTTAAGCTGCTCCACCCCTGCCTTCTTTGGTAAAGGAATGACAAGTGATTGCTTCTAGCACCCAGGAAATCGACCACTACTATCTCTCAAAAGTTTCCATGTTTTTTTACAATTTTGGACAATTTTACTAATCTTACTCTCCATATAAATACGTTTTTCAGTGAGGATTGCTTCAGTTGTTACATTTCTTAGTGATTTGTAATAATCCAAGTGACTGGGTGATTTACTATGTTCATATCTCTTTAAAGCACGATCGCGTAAAGTTTGCATAGTTTTTCATGGTGTCAGTTAACTATGGAGCGGCAGGTCTAGTAAATCGAGATGTTACCAGGGGCATATGAGTATTTAACAAATTAGCTAATCGATTATTGAAAAAGATAGCCATCTCGTCTACACCGGTCATGTCATAAATATCGTCAAACGGAATTGAAAGGAGATCGGCATTAAAAGCACCATAATCAAAAGATTTTAGTGTTCTATTGACGTTTAATTCACAAAAAATTGATACATGATCAGAAATAGGTAGGTTTGTTATACCTGAGACTAAATCCATACGTCAGAAATAAATAGTAAGTCGATTAGGGTAGAACTAGTACGCGTAACGTGCGTCGAGGAAGTAATTATTTGAGAAAGACCAAGGTAAACTATCATGAACATTTAGATCTATGTTAAAATCGCCGAATAGGACGATTGAATCGCACAGCTGCAAAATCTCAGATAAAGTGCATTCAAGTACATCAACGAAATTGTTATAATTCTGTTGAGGTGGTCTGTAAATAACACCAATTGTGTAAACCTTTCGATGATGGCAGGCAAACAATGTGGCAGAACAGACGAAAAGGGGCGAAGAGTTCTATTCGTCTGCTTCGGGGATTGAATGGTCCTGTCTACAGATCCAACGAAAAAGGTGGAAGTCCATGCCAACTATCTGGCAACAATCTTCGAGGACAATCTCAGCGGTGACACAGTCAGGGACGCAGTTGTAGAGCAGCTTCTTCAAACTTTGTCGAATGCAGTGGGTGAAGAACTTAGGCACAGTGACAGGGTTGAAATAATTAAGAAAGTGAACACAGAAAGAGACGAAAGGCTCCAGGGGAAGACGGTATTATTAACGAGGCCATTAAATGTCCTGTCTCTGCTATTGAATGTCTAGTGAATTTCATAAATTATATCTTGAGTACCCGACAGGAAGGACTCTGCCCTTCCGGAGAGTTACCACTCCCTTAGAATAAGTAATACTTGGGAACAGTTCAGATTCAAAACTGAACACTTTGGGGACTTTCAGCTCTTAAGGCCCACAGATTCTATCCGTAGAGGTTACGAGCAGAGGGACACTACTTGGGCGGTCTTTCTTGACATACAAAGAAGATGATGGTCGTGGGGATCAACCCCTCCAACACTAGGTTGGTTGTATCTTGATGGCAAATCTTTCCGGGTGAGGGATGCTGGTGTGCTATCGCGGCGCCTTCCGATCGAGTTGGGGGTGCCTCAGGACTCAATGCTGGGGCAACATGATACTACTACTCATTAGGGTACATTATAGTAGCATTCGATGCATAAAAAAAACAATTTTCATTATTCTGTTTTCCGTCGCCCGACCACTGTGCGACGCTCAATTCGAATCTGGATTCGTTGGAAAACAAAATGTGCCTCCACTCAGCAACGCACCAATCTTTTACCTCGATTCATTGGCGCCCTGTATGGTGGTGATCGCGAGTTAGTGGAATCCACTGCAAAGCACGGCATTCATACCCTGCACTCCTATTGCAGATATGATAAACCTCATCTTCGAAACGGGAATATATCCGGACGGTTTGAAAATGGTCACAATCTCTCCGGTCCATAAAATCGGCGATGAAACAAATATTGAAACTTATCGGCCAATTACGTTGACATCGATCATAGCGAAGGTAGAGCGATTTTAACAAGACTTTTTGACTTTTCTAAATCATCCAATCTTGTAACACCTATTCAAAACGCATATATACAAGGTACGAGGGAGCGTTTTTATATTCGCGGAATGAGTGCATTGGGGGCGCGGCCTGTGCAGCGACTCATAATTAGTATAAATACGAAGTTTCATTGTTATTAGACAGTTAGTCTTTGAGCTATCGTCAACCAAGTAACATAATCAGGAGTGAAAAGTGATATATGGAAAAAATCGAATATCGTGCCGTTATAAAGTTCCTTACCAGGCAAGGAAAATCACTCGCGACCATAATGAATGAGATGTCATTGGTTTACGGCGACTCTTATCCAGGAAAAACCATGGTGTACAAGTGGCATAGTTTATTTAAACAAGGAAGTGAATCCCTTGAAGACGACCCGAGGCCGGGCAGGAGCATTGAGGTAACCACGCCAGCACTTATCCAAAAAGTTGAAACAATTGTACTCGAAGATGCTCGACTAAAGAAGAAACAACTCGCAGAAATGGTTGGAGTATCCGATACAACAATTTTTAAAATCCTACACGATCATCTCGGCATGTCTAAGGTCAGCGCAAGATGGGTGCCGAGAATGCTCACGCCGCCGCAAAAACAACAGCGCGTAGAGCGTTCGCCTGCATTTTTTGACCTCTGTAATGAAGACAAGGATGGTGTATTGAGTCGAATTGTTACTGGAGACGAAACTTGGGTTCATCATTATGAAGTCCAAACAAGACTCCATGCAGTGGCATAAAAAGGGCACAGCACCTCCTAAGAAATTTAAAGTATCACAATCAGCTGGGAAGCTCATGGCAACGGTATTTTGGGACTTGGAAGGAATATTGTTGATTGATTATAAAGATAAAAGTGTTTCTATAACCGGAGAATATTACGCTTCAATATTAGTGCGACTAAAAGAAGCCATTAAAGAGAAAAGACGGGGAAAATTAACGAAAGGTGTGCTGCTTTTGCACGACAACGCGCTCGTCCACAAGAGCCGCGTTGCGTTAGCTGTCCATGCATAAGGTGGGCTTCGAAATTGTGAATCACCCACCCTACAGCCCAGACCTGGCCCCGAGTGATTATTACCTGTTTCCGAAAATGAAAAAAAGAGCTGCGGGGTAAAAAATTTACTGCCGATGATGAAGTCAAGGAGGCAGTTTCGGCGTATATTTTGCAGATAAAGAGAAATCATTTTTTATGAGGGTATAAATAAATTAATTGAAAGATGTGAAAAATGTATCCGTCTTGCAGGTGAATATATTGAAAAAGAAAAATAATTTGGTTTTTTTATTGCCACCCGTTATCCCCCATTCCGCGAATATAAAAACGCTCTCTCGTAGATCCACCACAAGAGCTATTTATACGGCGATCACTGAAATTACTCAAGCATTATCAGAAAAAAGAGCAGTAGCCGGTGTTTTCCTCGATTTGTCAAAAGCTTTTGATAGTGTAGATCACCGCATTCTGCTCATAAAAATAGAACGAATGGGTTTTAGTGGAGTAGTTTATAACGCTTCTGAAATCGTACTTAACAAATAGAATGCAATGTGTGCGAATAAATTCGTGTGGACAAAAATACCTATATGATTGGCTCTAAAAGAAGAGAGGTGTTCCTCAGGGATCATTACTTGGTGCTTTTCTGTTCCTCTTATACATTAATGACCTCCCTCTGGTAACAAACCAATTTATGAATATGTATGCAGATGATACTTCTGTTATCATAAAAGATGCAAATATCGCTAAAACAGGAACTTGTGAATTTGTGGTAGCTAAAACAACTAACGGGTTTTCTGAAAACAATCTGCAACTTAATGTAAACAAAACAAAGATACGTGCGAACCCTCTGTAACGCGAGTCGCACGCAATTTTCGCCTCTATTTCGTAAAGTAAAATATTCATAATTTAGGAACCGCTACAGATAATCAAACCAAATTTGGAATGTTCCATGAACAAATCATACTCTTTCTTTTAGTAACCCAAATTTAATTCAACTTTCACCACAAAGGAGGGGTGAATTTTTCCATGTGTACTTCAATGCTTGTAACTTTGTTCATAATTAACTTATCAGGGAAATGCTGATCGATTTGTGGCGAAAGAAATCGTTTTTCATTTTCTATTTGTAAAACAAGCGATAATATACTGTGTCTCTATTTTATTTACTACAACTGTACATATTTGAATGTGCATGTTTTGCAAAAAAAAAAACATTATCAGGAACTGCTTTCTCAATATGAAGGGAATCATGCGTATAATACCCTGAATGCGTTAGAACAACTCTGTTCCGCAAACTACATACACAAGTGTGCATAAAAATGCTGTGACAGAAGTTCTAAACATTTATAATCATCTATCCAGTAACATACGGCCGGTTTCATAATCAACCGTAAAAGCTCCTTTAACTAAAGTGTCCTTTAAGTTAAAGTGATTTAGTTAGCTTAAAGTTATTTCCGTTTCATAATGGCGCTGCATACAAACGTTAAAGCCGACTTTAACATACCGTACTGAGGTTGGTAACGCTGAATTTTAGTTGTTTTTCGTATTTTGTGTTGTACACGTAGAATTTGATACGTAATATTGTTATACAGGGTTTCCATGGCCAAGTGGGACATAGGGAGAATACATATAAAATCGGTTTTCGGTGAATATTATCTCCCTAATACTACTTGATTCAAAATTAAGGGCCGCATATTATAACTGGGTTAACAATGAACATCTCCACAATCATAGTACAAAGAAAGTCATTTAAATAAAGCCAAAAAATTATTATTTTTAAATCTATTGTACGTGAATTCCTAATAAGGCTTTCAATACGTGAGTTAATGCAAGCGTCCATGGCGCAATGGTCGCGCGACGGCTTAATAACGCAAATGCACAGATTGTTTAGGGTTCGAATCCCGGCAGATTAGTTTTATTTTTTATTTTTTATCTCCAACAATAATCCTACAAATTCAATAACACTACAAAAATCAGAGATTTAGAAGACTATAAAATCGATTTTTTGAGGATTAAGGTAAATAATGAATAATTTTTACAATAACAAAAATGATCACGTGCTATTATTCGATTTTTAATTGTTAATAACGACGAATCATTTGTCAAAATAAACAACAAAACTTAATCAAGATTAAAAAAAATAAATAAATAAAATTCATTTCTCGGATTCGAACCCCAAACAATCTGTGCCTTAAGTTATTAAGGCGTCGCGTGAACGTCTGCGCCACTGCCACTTGCACTAACTAACGTGTTAAGAGCCTTATTAGGAATTCACGTACAATAGGTTTAAAAATAATAATTTTTTTGGCTTTATTAAAATGACTTTCTTTGTACTATGATTGTGGAAATGTTCATTGTTAATCCAGTTATAATATTCGGCACTTAAATTTGGATGAAGTAGTATTAGGGAGATAATATTCACCGAAAACCGACTTTACATGTATTTTCCCTATGTCCCACTCGACCGTGGAAACCCTGTATATCTGTCAGATCTACTGTCACATGCGATTTGTAGCAAGATTGATTTGTAAAAAAGTGCAGTAAAATGAACAGAACAAAGGCGCAAATTTTAGCAAAAATTCGAAAGTAAGATAAATAGGTTTATTAAAATGCAAAATAACAAATAACGTATTAAATGTTGAAAGGTATGTAATGTAATAAAAAATTACTTTGCTGCTCATCAATTTTTGCAGAATTTCATTGCTCTTGATACTCGATTTATTAAAGAAAGCGAACTTTAAATCTGCTCTAACCAATCGACTCAGAACAGAACGATCCGCATATTTTGCTATACTTGAAATTCCATGAATAACCGCGTATGATTCCGGGCCGATCTGAACGTGTCAAACCGAAGCTGTGCGCGGTTATTCATTGAATTTCATTTGGAACAAAACGTGCTGATCGTTCCTTTCTGAGTTGATCGGTCCAAGGCGAGTCAATCTGCGTCCTCCTTTAACTTTTTTGCCGAGACTTTTAATACTCCTATGGAATCCTATACAGAAACAATTATAGTCTGTTGCAAAAAGTCACAGAGTCAGTATAGTAGGTATAATTTTGCTGACTTTGTTGGAATTGCAATGTATTATCTGTTCTAACAATGACGTCGCGGTTTGATCTATTAACCAAAAGAATTCAATCTTATATTCAACGAAATAATCTTGCCATAGTTTGTATACTTTTCGTGTTTTAAAACGTCTTCAACTTTATCATGCAAGAAAGAGCCCAGCAAACACGGAATATTAATTTTTTGTAAAGAATATATGAATTGACGTATAATGTAGATATTTGACATAACAGTGGCCTTTAAGGCGTTAAAAAGTGAAAAAATCCTTTAACTCGAGATAAAGGACACTTTTACTTTAAAGTGACATTATGAAACGCATTTTAAAATAAAACTAAAAGTACAAATTTAAAGAATTCAAAAAACACTTAAAAGAAAAAGCGGTGCTTATACAATGTAAATGAATTTTTTTTGAATATCTTTGTGTTAATGAATAATTTACTTACAAATTGACGTATAATGTAAAGAATATATAAAATTGACGTATAATGTAGATATTTGTGATAACATTTGACAGCGCTAAAGTGGCCTTTAAGGCGTTAAAGTCAAAAAATCGTCCGGGTTCTCCTACCCGTTTCGGTTTCCATCCCGATAGAATAATGTCACCTGTCGGAGCAGCTCAGTAAAAAAGTGCAGCTATAGAAAAATTCGTCTAGGGGATACCTTTATGCACCGCGTTCGGATTATACAGAGTGTGCTCATCACTTTGTTACCTTGCAAGTGAAACGCTGCCTACACACTAATGGCGCACCCGGTATATGAAAATAATTCTTTGCTCCTACATTCTAATAAAAGCTACTACAATATAAGCTTCTAAAATACTTACTTCTCCATTTTCTATCGGCATCAGCTTCGAATAGAAAGTCGTGCAGATTATTTCCGTATCACTGGAATAATGTGGTTTGCCTTTCTTCGCTTGAATTCCATACCTTTCTAAGCAGTCCTTATCGCTCGTACCGAAGTACTGCCATGATGTGAATGTCTCTCCATCAAGCGATCTTTCTAATATCCAAGAACCTGGCCGTGGAGATATGGCAGATTTTATAATTACATACGCCACTTGGTACACCTGCAAAATAAAATTATAATTAATAATTATGATACAGGGAAAGTTAGGATAATAATTTTGTTGTTAGCGTTATCATAAATGTTCGCCTGTTATGTTACGAGAGTGTTTAATTTTAAAAAATAATTCTTTATTCTTCCCAAATGGTTTGCGTGACATAAACCACGGTGATAATCGTGTAATTTGTACAACAGCATTGATAGCTCAGATTATCTATGTTAATTACTTAAAAGGTGTATCGCTAATTTTTATCGTTGGATTGGATGTAGAGTGTGAATCATTCATTACGCTTTTCGCTTTTGAAATCACCTGTCTCGAATGTAATGTATGCAGAAATGTATCCCAAATATCCTCTATCTCCTACTGAATAATTTATGAAGTGCACGGGAACTTTGAACAGGCATTATCCAACGTACAGCTATAGATGGAGATTAATGCACACGTATGTGTCAATGGAGTGACTAACTTACTACAAGTTAATTTGGAACAGTTTACTCGATCACATTATCGATTGCAAGCTCTCAAGCTAAATTACACAAACATGTTCGATTAAAGCAGATGATGGGTTGTCCTGATTAATGAGAATCAATTCATTCATTTACACAAAATAAATTTAGGTGGCCTTCACTGAAAATATTAAATATATGACGTATATTTTTACCTAACGGTATATTAATGATATTCTTAGCTACTTCATTTTATTTCTATTCAGAATTCCATGCTATATTTTATCATCATTCTACAGACTGTTTAATCTTTTCCTCGACTCACACTTATGTTTAAATTGCTCCCCTATACACGGATTTTACTCATTTATATCTCGTCAGGCGTTCCATCGCCGTCGAATAGTTTCCCACAATCATCTGGCTTAATGACACACATAAATCGTCTCATTCGAAATTGTGTCTCCGGTAAGAGAATGCACCGTGAATTCTGTTTCTAATATGGACCCAATAGCGTCTGGCTTAGGTGTAGACAATCGCCGGGATCGTAATACGTGACGTCACGGCACGACGAACTATGCACGTTTCGATACTTTAGATTACCGAAGATGTGAACTATATGCAAATACTTGGCTTCAAGTATTAACGTTCTTATTATTTAAGAGGTATCCTAGAGATAATGTTACAGATTACTAAATTGTATGCACTCGTATATGCTGAAGCAGTTCATTAGTAAGGAAATAATTTTGAAATGTCGAAGAATAATTCTTTCAATTTTTTAATAATTATCCTTCAGCCCCTTACATTAATATTTATTCAGGGAAATTTTTTATGCTGATCCAAATGTTAATGATAAAAAACCTGTGTCAAAAATTCGAATATCAAAAAGCTCTTAATTAATGTATTACTGTCATTAAAATGCATCTATTCTGCCCCTTTGCATGAGCTGTACATAAGCTGCTGGGGTTTGCCCATCTCAGCGCTCCCCCATCCAGTCTAAGAGCTTTAATAAACTGCAATAACTGTGATTGTTTCAGAGAAGGCATTTCTTCTTCGTCTTTTCTGAAATCTTTGGCTCGGGTTTTCGTAAAAGCGGTGCAGTTAGATGTCAGATGTTGCAGATTTATCCTTACCATGTGTTCCCCAAGGTGACAATGTCCTGCTCCATGCTTGTTGTAGTTTCCAAGGAATATCTTGGAGGATCTTAAACCAAGGAGATTCTCCTAGACATTCGTAGCTTCTCCTGTCTATCTTTCAGTTTTTTTTTTGTAGGTGCTCACCCCTATACCGCAAAACGAAGTTATGGAGGCCTTCCTTGGCAGTTAGGGTTTGATGTAAAGTTTCGATTGTGATTAGGAATGGATTTTGAACTCAACTTAAATCCTCGTCTCGCGTTGGTTGAATATGGAGTCCTTGATTCCGGTGTAGGAAAGCATCCAATTGTTCCTCCGTTTCCACAAGATTCTCAAAACTGTATTTTTTTTTAATTTGGCTTTAATTTTAAGTACTGTCACTCAAGTGAAAGATTCAATGCATTGAAGCACGAAAAATATTTGGAAAGATAGGCTAAACGCTGTAACCACTGATTTCAGTAAATCTTGATTAATGAGGAGACCTTATTTCGCAGACTACAGAGGGAAGAGGGTGGTGAACTTACGCAAGATTCTCAAAACTGTATTTTTTTTTAATTTGGCTTTAATTTTGTTATAAAGTTAAAGTACTGTCACTGAAGTGAAAAATTTAATTCATTGAAGCACGAGAAGATATCGGCAAGATAGGCTAAACGCTGTAAGCACTGATTTCAGTAAATCTTGATTAATGAGGAGACCTTATTTCGCAGACTAAAGAGGGAAGAGGGTGGTAAACTTTCCTCCAACTTTTTTTTTGTAGAGAGCATCAAGAATTCCTGTTTTTTGTTTTGGTTTCGTCTTGTAGAAGAACTAGTTTGTTGTCAGTTGTTGACTGCTTTAAAAGCACGTTGGAATCCAATTACTACTGTATCATTTTATAAGTAATTCTGATAATGGATACCTTCAAAGAGACGTTAATGACATTAGGGCAATATACTATCGTATAACAAACGGAAATACTAGCAATAGAGACTTGTGTCCGAAGAGCTGTGGAAAAACAACCTAAGAGTCAGCTGATTGCCAAGAGGCCCTAAAGATATCGTATCAGATAACTTCGAAACTAGCTTGGGACTGCTTAGAAAATCTGTCCAAACCCAACAGAACCCTGTCCAAACACAACAAAATCATTTTGGTATGGGTACCAGGGCTTACCAGGCAACGAAATAGCAAACAAGCCGGCAAGTAAAGGTTCTGAAACAATATTCATGACCTGGTGAAATGGTTGAATGGATTGCAAAAGCATACTAGTTAGGCTGGAATAGCGTTGAAAGGCAGACACAGTAAACGAATGATACCATCAAGGCAGTTAGCAGCAGATGTGCTGACTATCAACCGAGTACAGTTTAGAATAGTGATGTGTCTGTTAACAGGACACGGCTGTATAAGGAAATATCTATACAGAATTGATATCTTGAAGGATGAGCCTATATGGAGACTATGCAGTGAGGAGGAGGAGAAAAAGACCGCCTATCAGATTATCTTTGAATGCTTTGCATTGGAACGGCGGCGGTTTATTGTCAAAGTCACACCCCAAAGTTTGATGCATGAGTTAATAATTATCCGTTAAGCACCTTTACGTTATTGCTATAATCAGTTAAAATAGAGAACAAAATCGAAAACAATGTTTACACAAATCAAGAAATTCTTAATTTAGTAGAGCTTGCGGAATGTTTAACGTGTAACTTTTTGGACGAATTGATCATGTGTTAAATTGACAATTGGTTGATAGTGAAGAGGGAGAGTTGAATACCTTGGACTTATTTCGAAACCAATTCCAACGCCTCAGTTCCAGCCGCCGAAGAAGATTTGGGAATCAGTAGGTCTTCAGTACATAGGATTTGGCCACCACATTGATGCTCCACACAGAACAAGCATGAGTGTGATGGCCAGTTTACCACGCTCTTGCTTATTTCGCATTTTTCATCACTTAGTAAGTGAAAGTAACAAAAATGTGTGATTTAAAGGCCTGAACTTTATGAAATTCACGATTTCGACTGCTTCATCTAAAAAGTCTTGCCTATGAAGCATTAGAGCTAGTTTCAGTTTCTACAACGATATTTTTAAAATGATCAATAAACCCAGAATATTATCGTTGGAGATATTAATACATTCTTTCTAATTAAGTTCCTTTTCAATGATATAAAAATCGACCACGTTGAAAATTTCCTCTCCTCTTGTATTACTGTCGATTACTACCTAAAGGAACTACAACGAATATTTTTTTTTCGTCATTTCTGCGGACCAGGACTAGCTCAAGAAGGACTAACATCCACCAGCGCCAACTACCGCGAGAGTGACCACTTTAACAACTCTTATCATCAACAACTCAAGGCCTAAAGGGCCATATCAGAGATCAAAAGGCTTAAGAACCTCAACGTTCAGCCTTAGAAAAGGAAAGTAGGCAAATGGAATATTTTTTTCTGTATATTTGCAAAACACACTTTTTGTGAGGTAATTCCCGTTTTTATTTCCGGGGAAATCCAAAACAACCAGTTTTTTTTTCTCCTTTTATATTTTTATTTGATTTTGTTTGAATGAATTTGAATTGTACTGGCTTCTACATATAAGCGAATAAATCGTGGGTAGTTTCACCCTTTCAGTCTTTTGCTGGTTAGGTAGGAACACGTCCGAAGGGCGGAGTGGGAGAGTGCCAGGGTTGTAAAAAATAAACGATGAGCAGAAATATCTTAATGTGATATTTTTGCTCTTCGTTTCTTTTTTACAAGCCTGGCACTTTGGCAATTAAATTCAATACTAGTTTAACTCGGGCTTCGTTCTATCAGGGTCAGCTTGTGAATTGGATTGTTAACATTATGGCTACCATTGGCATAGATTCGAATGCCACAGAGAAGACTCCAAAACTTGAAAGATGTTAGTTGTGTTCATGAAATATTTGAATTTTTAAAGATAAAAGAAGTGATATGAAAGTTAAGTCAATTTCCCAGACAATGCAATATTGTCATGTTGTAAACCTAGTAAAATATCAGATGAAGATCAGAGAATCAAGAATCATCATCAAGAAATGTAGCCAGTCCATATGTTAGTGAAAGGTTAGGCCGACCTGAAATTCAACAATTTGTGGTAAGAAATGTGTCCAAGTAAGCAGGAGTTTATAAGAATTCAGGCAATTATAATGTTTATAAAGAACAGCGCCACCACTCACCAATGAATTCATGTGTCAAGATTTGTATTTTTTTTAATATTATTATAATTTAGAAAAAAAAACTTTGATTATAGGATCATTAATCGTATCATACACATAGGAAACAGTACATCACTCAAAACGCTTATTTAAGAGAGTTGGATGTAGAGAACTAAACTCTCGACAGATATAACTTTATTCAGTACATCAGGCATACAGAGAGATAAATATCCATTAGTAACCGAGTAATCGCTACACGTAACAACCATTCGATGCAGATCAAAACCGAGAGACAGGAACCGATTGGCGATTCTAGACACGTCCTGTGGTAAAGGGGGACAAACGGGTACGAAACCACAACGAAAAGATGGAGAGAGAACAAGTGGCCAGATGCTTGAACTATGACCAAAACTCGTAAACTGGATACCTCCTACGTCCTGATGAAATGTAACACGACACTTCTTCTATTATACGACGTCGATTATTGCAGGAGTGGAGAAATTGAGTAGTTGTTCCTTTTGATATCGGAGTAGAGAAAGAAAACGATGAAGTGTTATTGCCGCCGTCATTGTTGTAGTCTTATCTCTGTCTTTTAACGTTAACACTCGAATGCGACTAACGACATATCTACATATCGTTAGTAATACGACTTAGATCTGTTGTATTTTTTTTCCTCGCTGTTTAGACTTCAGGAACACTGGAGCTTCTAGCCACCCTAGACCCTACATTTAAATTTTAGGTAATTTCTAGGACATTATCGTAGACGCTTTTTTTTCGTTAACCAACTGCATTAAAGCACAACGTAAGGAAGGTTATATTGTTTTCTTGAAACTAAGCGATTATAGCCAGTATTGTTCTAAGAAAGCTTTGTTAACAATATATCGAGACATCGGAGGGTATTATTATACAACAGATGCATGCCTCTTTAATGGTCATTTTCCTGCTTTGTAATGAGATTAGCTTGAAATACTTACGAGCTGGTTTATACAAGTAATTGCGGTTAATATGGTTGTAATAATGATGCATGGAAATTTCATTGTTATAGCTTAATTTACAGTGTAATCCTGTATGATAATTATGGTACTATTATAGTAATTAGGAATCTTAATATATACTTAGTTTATTAAAATTATTCAAATAAACGACACTTTTGCGAAGTTTCATAGCGATTTTTATCAATTTTGAAATACATACAAGTTACTTACAAGGTGTCTAAGTTGCTAACTGTACTGCCTTGATCTAAACTAGGACTTCTGATATTTATTTGTGTTCCTTCCATCGCTGTTTTGTTATTATATACGAGCTAGAGGGAATTGAGTTTGTTAGTCGAAACGATTTGACAGGATACAGGTTTTTAGACAGCAGACTAAAGTAAATATCAGTAAATTTATTGATCATACAATATACAATGGACACTCTTTGCTCTGTGTATTTTGTATATCATTTGATATTTTTTTCGTCCATGCAAGTCTTGAAGAATTGCATAAAATAGAAGGAGAATCTAAAATGGAAGTAACAAAAATAGATGAGGAAAGAGATCAGAACAGACAGGAAATATCACAAATCACAGAAGAAGAATTACAAGAAGAGACAGAGAAATTAAAAATGGGGAAAGCCCCGATGAGATAACAACAGAAATGATTAAATTCCTAGGAAGGGAAGGATCGGAGAAATTACTTGAAATATTAAATACAGCAATAAGAACAAAGAAAACACTGAATGATTGGAAAAGAGGTATAATACTACCGATATATAAAAATGGAAACAAAAGAGATTGCAAGAATTATAGAGGAATCACCCTCTTAAGTACAACAGGAAAATATTAACAAGAATTTTGGAGAAAAGGATAAGAGCAACCATAGAAAATACAATAGAGGAAACACAATGCGGTTTCAGAACAGGCAGAAGCACCCAAGACCCCATATTCATAATACGACATGCAAATGAAAAAGCATTGAGGAAAAACAAAAATATTCACATTTGCTTCATCGATCTCGAAGAAGCGTTCGACAGAATAAAAAGAGAAGAAATTTGGAAAACACTAGAAAAAAGGGGGATAGACAGAGAAACAACTGATATATTAAAGGAAATGTACAAAGATGACGCGAACTATGTAAGAACAAATAATGAAATATCGGAACTGGGTGTTAAACAGGGATGTGTGCTGAGCCTATTACTGTTTGCGGCAGTGACTGATGACGCAATAAAGGAAGCAAAATGGAAAAAATAGCAGAACTCATGTTTGCTGATGATATGACAGTCCTGGCGGAATCAGAAAACAACTACAACACAATCTAAATACACTACAAAACAAACTGGATAAGATAAATATGAAAATAAACATAAATAAGATAAAAAAAATGATTATATCAAAAGGAAACAAAACACATGACATTAAAATAAACGGACAAAGCATAGAACAAGTAGAAAACCATAAATATTAAATAAATAGACAGTGAAAGAGAAATTGACGAGGAAATAAAAGCTGAGGTAGTAAAGCAAATGGTCAGACCCACAATAACATACAGTAGCGAAACGTGGACGTTAACAGAAAAACATAAATCAAGAATAAACGCAATGGAGATGAGATTCCAGGAAGATTAAAAACAAAACAAGAAGAGACAAAATAAGAAATGGAACATTTAGACAACAACTACGAATAGAACCCGTAAACGACAAAATAGGAGAAAACCAGCAAAGATGGTTCGGACATGTTTGCCGAATGCCAGAGGGAAGACTTCCAAGAAGAGTATATCAAACAAAAACGACAGGTAAAATGTCAAAAGGAAGACCTAGGAAAACATGGAAAGAGGGAGTAAGAGAAGAAGCCAAAAATTCAATGGGATGGAATAAAGGAAGAAACAAAAAACAGAAAAATGTGGAGAGAGAAATGCATGAGAAGGAAGGAATAATCTCAACTCAAACTGTCTTACACCTCACGGTAGGAAGGTACAAAATTAAGAAGAAGAAGAAGTCCATGCAAGTCTACTTGATTAAAATATATAATTATTAATTAGGCTAGAATTTTGTTATTTAATTAATTTCAGTGATATAAAACTCTAATATGACGCCCATTTAACTTAAAAAAGTTGCTATGGATACCTCGAAAGCCGCCATCTTAAATTTTTGTTTGACATTGATTTTAAATTATCCACATCAAACATATCACCTTTCATACGAAACTTTTTTTCGTAACTTTTATACTTACGGAGATATTTGACTTAGAAGAAAATGGCGATTTTTAATTTTTTTGACATAATTTCTGAATGGTTCGATATTTTGGATTTTTTAAAGCAGATTCTAAATTAATAGTGCAAAACATTGCCCATTTAACAAATCTCTATCTTGAATAATAATAAAGAAGATGCCCACGCAATCCCACCTGGTTTGGGACACCCTGTATGTCCTTATTTTAAGAGAAATAGAATAGTAGAAGAAATCGAATGATTTAGGAAATTTGATGCTTTCCTGTGGATGTCATTAACTGGAGTTTTTTAAAGCGGAAGTGGTAATTGGGTGATCCAGATTCGAGTAGTTTGATACGATTTGAGAGTATTGTGATGGAGACGAAGGGTGGGCACCTTAACACAATTTTTTTTTGAAATACTGTAGTCCTCGTTACGGCGAATATATTTATTCAGGAGTACTTCCTACGTAGCATGCACTGTAAAATATATTGCGAACGAGAATACTTTTAAAAAGAAGGCCATTTGTATACGTAAAATGTATTCAGCTTTGGGATGGTAACATTTTGATTTTAATATTTGCGTTTTTCTGGCCGTGAGAGGGTACCTAATGGGCACGTGTCTGGTCGATGACACCTATTATTATATTTACAAAATTGACCCCACGCTTTCTCGAAATACTTCAATGTTCGTCAAATCGTCGCGTGTACTTCATACAAGCATACTATAAGAAGTGCGTCAGTAACGAGTGCGTCGGATAGAAAGCATTGGTGACAAAGTTTGCCACTTCCACAGAAATAAATATGCTTGTTATTAGGGTCTTACACATCAGATGGTTGTTATAAAGTGTGGAGAAGAGCTGGAGAGTAAGGGTACAAATTAGGGATTGCTACATTCAACAATGTTTGCAGAAACATGTAATGCCTTTTGTTTTATTTGTTGCGAAACCTTTCACTTAACGGAAGATAATGCCCGTTCAGACATTGCAAGAATCAGGTGGGCTTATTACGAGAAGTTGGGATTTCGTTGTTATCTTTTTGGGTACTGGTCATACCCAAAGAGATATTTTCTGCTTTGATTGCGATGCCTGCTCGTTTGGTAGTCGTAATGATGGCACGTTTTCATAGGTCAAAGATATTTAGAGAAATTCTAGTATCCTGTTATTTTTACAATTTAGTGTCGATTTTGTTGTTGCTTTCGTATATTAGGTGCTATTTACCTTGTTCTACCCACGTTATATGGATTTTAGCCTTCGCTGACGATCAATCCAGCTTTTAATTTGTTCTACAGTTTATTATATACATCTCCGATGTTTATTCAACATTTCCTTAGAGAATTTCAATGATTCGCTTGCAATTCCTTCTTTGGTTGTTTTATTTCTTCCCTCAATGTCATTGTTATTGAAATCCTAACTTGAGTTTCTTCTTATATACCTGTAAAATTCATTTGAACTCGATTTCTGCCGGTCGGTTCTTTCATTCCTTCCGTTCCTTTCATTTTTGAAATTATATTTGAATTATGTTTGTTTAAAACATGTGGATCACACACGTGGATCTTCGAAACTGGCTCTGGGGTCAGATCAAATTCTTGCCTTTTATTCTTTTGTCAATTTGAGTGACTTGCAAATAAGCCACCGAGCTTTTGAATTTAAGTCATCCGGTAGTGTAACGTGTAACAATAATATTTGTCTTTAATATATCTAATAACTTTTATGTATATACAGGATGTCCAGCCTAAGATGCAACGGTTCATAGCCGACTTATTGTTAATTTTTTGAAAAAATGTTTCAAATAAATGTTCCCTCGAATCAAATTCTACACATTTTAAAATTAGTATCAGTAATGGCGGACTTCCGGTTCTACTGTAAGTAGATACTAACTTTATTATTTTAATTGGAACATACTTTTTGATTCCTTATTAAATTTAAAAGGCAAGCTTACACTGAGTCTAAGTTCGACCGTTTCCGGATTACGTGACGTTTTTCGAAAAGATGACAGCTTCAGCGTCTTCTGTGTTTGGAAATATCTCCGTAACTGCGAAAGTTAGAAACATGCGGCTTACAGATTTCGCTTAATCATGACAGAGGGCACGTCTTTTATTAGAAAATTGTTGCATTTATGTTACAGGGTGATTAAATAGGGATCTGTAATTTTTTAACATTAAAATCATGAATAACTTGATTTTTTTTTAATAGAATGGTATAGCAATTTTTACATAAATGGATGTAAAATTTGATTTTCTTCTGTTTTTATACGGATATTATTGTGTTTATTTCCAACGGTTTTGGAGATATTTCCGATTTTTCATTTTTTTACCATCCCCACGTATTGCGAAATACTGGCACCTTCCCCTCGCATTTCACCAGACCTGGGATTGGCAGCAATAATACTGGTATGCTTAAAAAGTGACCAACAAAACACAATAGAACCACTAGAAACAAACAAAACTCGAAAGAAAAAACATGTAGAATTTACAAAAATGTGTTCTGAAACATTGGAGATTAACCTAGCACGGATAATAGAATTTGTACAACACTATTATTTATTTCATTAAATGTTCGAAGTGCTGTCCGTTTTGGGCCCTAAACAATTGAAATCGCTTTTGCAAACAGTTTTGAACATTTCTGGCGTGACTTCTTGAAACGCTCTTAAAATACGATGACGCATATCATCTTGAGTTGTTTGTGGCGTCTCATAAACTTTATTTTTAATAAAACCCCATAAAAAGAAATCGCAGCTTGTAAGATCTGGCGATCTCGGGGGCCATCTGACAGGTCCTCCACGTCCAATCCAACGGTCCGGAAGAGACACATCCAAAAACTGACGAACTTCGACAGTATTGTGTAGTGGGGCACCATCGTGTTGAAACCACATCAGTAGACGTGTAGCCAGTGGAATATTTTCTAACAAAACGGCCATAGTATAATAATAATAATAATAATAATAATAATTCATGCCTTAGCATCCCCCAACAGCTTGCGCCAATTACAGGGGGCATCGGCTGGCCATGAGTTATTATTACGCCTGCGGCTGTAGACCGACTTAAGATGTAACCTTTCCGCATTTGCCGTGGAATTTGGAAAACTACAGAAAACCAAACTCAGAAAGGAAGCACCGGGGTTCGAACCCGGTACTGTCGGACTACGAGGCAAGTGTGCAAGACACTAGGCCACGAGCTCGACTAATTTATTATATTTTGAAGAAATTCCATATAAACCCTACCCGTCAGCCGTTGGTTATTAAAAAACGGCCCTATAATATGTTCCCCAGTGATACCTGCCCACACATTCATTGACCATCTGTATTGACTATGAGCAGCAATAAATCGATGGGGATTTTGTGTGTCATAATAATAGCAGTTGTGACGATTCACAAATCCACTTTTGTGGAAGGTAGCTTTATCTGAAAACATCACTCGCTCGAAAAAGTTCGCATCATGATGATTTCTTTCAATTGCCCACTGATAAAACAACAGTCTGTTTTGAAAATCGTCTGCAGTAATTTCCTGGTACAACTGGATCCGATACGGATGATACTTATGTGCTCTTAAAGTGCTGTGTACCGAAGATTTAGTGACATTAGTCATTCTACTTATTTCGCGCACACTGGATCCTGCATTTTCTTGCACTGCTAACAATACTTGCAACTGATTTTCTTCCGTCAGTACGGAGTTATTGCGGTTCCGTTTTGTACGTTTTACAGATCCAGTACCTGTAAACCTATCCAGTAGTGACAGAAATGCCCTCCTATCTGGATGCCTTCTATTCGAATAATAGTGTGCATAAACTCTTGACGCTAACAAAACGTTTCTGTTACATTCACCGAGAACGAAAACCATATCCACTCATTCTTCTTGAGTAAGCGACATTTTTAATTGTTATCTTACGAAATAATACTCTGAACGTCAATTCTAACACTTAGAACACTAATGATAGTTAGATACCTAATTTGTTTCAAAGCCTAATTTGATTTTACATCGATGTCGCTTGAAACAACTCAATAGTATATTTCACCATTTTGTTTGTTTCTGGTGGTTCTATTGTGTTTTGTTGGCCACTTTTTAAGCATGCCAGTATTATTGCTGCCAGTCCCTAGCCTGGTGAAATGCGAGGGAAGGTGCCTGCATTTCGCAATACGTGAAAATTACAGATCCCTATTTAATCATCCTGTAACATAAATGCAACAATTTTCTAATAAAAGACGTGATCTCTTTCATGATTAAGCGAAAGCTCAAAACCGCATGTTTCTAACTTTCGCAGTTACGGAGATATTTCCAAACACCCAAGACGCTGCAGATGTCATTTTTTTGAAAAACGTCACGTAATTCGGAAACGGTACCACTTAGATTCAATATAAGCTTAATAAAGTGCCCTTTAAATTGAATAAGGAATCAAAAACTGCAATAATATATAGGATGTTCCATTTAAAATAATAAAGTTAGTATCTACTTACACTAGAACCGGAAGTCCGCCATTACTGATACTAATTTTAAAATGTGTAGAATTTGATTCGAGGCAACATTTATTTGAAACATTTTTTCAAAAAGTTAATAATAAGTCGGCTATGCACCGTTGCATCTTAGGCTGGACACCCTGTATATGCTTTCTATGTGTTAAGTTTATATTAGCGGTTCTAAATCCAACTATATTATGAAAGATCTATGCTATAAGTTTAATTTAAAAAGAACGAAACCGCGTTGAAGTCTTTCAGATATTACATTAAACTTTGCTGTTTTGCTCATTGATCATATTACCTAGTTTCTGTTATTGTTACCAGTAATTTTTATTAAATGAAGGAACTGGAAGAAAATTCAAATAATAAAGCCCTATGTTAACTTATTTTTCTGTCTAATTACACGAGCCATTCAAATTTCTTACAAGAAGAGGCAACAGGGCCAAATTTTGCTGATACAAACAATAGATTAAAATATTATGCATTGCCAATTTAGTCTCCTGTTTTGAGCTGTATCTAATTTGCACCGTTTTTAAATTATAACGAAAAAATATTTTTTTTAATATAACGAAGCGGAATTATCAACACTCATCAAATACTCGAGTATCAATGGGACAAATCTAATCTAATTATCACCGAACGCAGCTAATTAATAATGTCACAATTAATAATATGTTAATCAATATCTGGTGGTTATTTACTTCCTGGAGAATTGCGGGTATGGATAATTTATCAATATCGTTTAACTGTTCCTTTAAGACGCAAATGACCATCTATTAAAATTCCATATGACGTCCCGTTCACCGTACTGCTGAGATACAAATCTGTTAAAAATGTAAATTATCCACATGCACACACACAACGGGTTCGTGTGCGTTTGACTTACTCATAAAGAAAATTGATTTATCTGTATCTAGTGGGGCCATGAGCGCAGTCATAATATTTGTACACGTCGGACGTGTGAATAGGAGGCCTAATAAATGAAAATCCTCTGTCCACTCGTCGTTATATAGCCGGGCAGAAGTAGCTAGTTGAATAGTGAGTTCCCACGTTTTAGTTTTTTGAAGGGCCAACAGCCCCTATAAAACGGATAAATGCTCGACGTTTTTTTGCTTTTTCTTTTCCTACGATTTAAACGATTTTAATGGCATCAGTAAACTTTTATATTCAATTCAATGGAGCGCTTAAAAATTATTCTAAATGGTATTTTAAGTGTATTCATATATGAAGGTATGTACGGGCGATAATGAGGAAACTGGTTTATGTGAGATGATCGTAAGATAAAAAACATTTTCTTCCCGTAATAGAGCATAAAAATATAATTATTAGGAATTTGAGTTAATTAATTTTATATGTCAGATATTTTAGAAGATACTCATATTTTACATACACCCATGAAAATATTTTCATATTCCCACATATTAAGTGACAAAAGTTAGGTAATTTTAATTCAAAAGTATTTACAATAAGAGCTCAAGAGCGTCAACTGTAATGGTGTAGTATCGGGATTAATATTTATCTTTAAACGCTCAGGAATCAAAGTGTTGATGATATACTTTTTTTAATTGGAGATCTGGATGTTATATACGGGGACTCTCTACCATCATTTACCACAGTGAAATGTTGGACAACAAAATTTAAACGCGGCCGTACAAGTTTGGGGGACAAACCATACTCTGCCGATGCCTAATTTCACAGTTTAAAAAAATATATTGAGATCACCCAATTCCTCGTAATGACAATCAGGAGACTCCAAAGTATTGATTCTATGAAGATGATAAGGTACAAGAATAAACTGTCTGGACCAACAAGAAGCACTAACAAACCACGGCCTAAGTGGTACAACTTCTTGAACTAATCTATAAAATCTTCCACGGGTTATAGCAGAAGATTGTCAAAACTCCACGCCACAACCCTCTCAATTCCTCCCTCAGAGAAGGAACTAGATCTTTAATGGAAATCTCAGATCAAACCACCCGCCTAAACCTACCAACTTTAGCTAGAGCGTCTGCCCTTTCATTAAAAGAGATACCACAATGACCAGGAATCCAACATAAAACAATATTAATACCAGAGGAGTGAGCATCATCCAAAAGCTCCCTAATCACAAAAATCAAATGACAATATGAGTTAGGACTACCCCGCTCTAACGCCATCAGGGCACTTTTGCAATCCGTAAGTACATTATTCGCATTTTTTGAAGATCTAATATACTAAATGGCAATATAAATAGCAACAAGCTCAGCCGTAAATGCAGAAGCCAACTCACAAATTAACTCGGAAAACGTGAAATTCACCGAAGGAGCTCCCCCCCCCCCACTGAAGCTGAGGGAGGATTAGAGTGCTTAGATCCGTCTGCAAAAAAATTATTGAAGCCAGACCATTTCTTATTAAGATAATCCTTAAGCAAAGAATCCGAAAAATCTCCCAGGACCGTATCATTAGAAAGAACTTCTTCAGGCAGAAGAGTACAGGGTTTAACAAATCTAGCATAGAAATCCACCCTAAAAATATCAGGAACAATGGCATCTCTAAAACAAGACACAATCAGGGGCACACGAGATCTAAAACGACGTCTGATAAGATCTGAGAATAAGGAGTCCAGAGCCAAAACAACCGGATTATCGGTAAGCGCGAAAGTTTTCAACAAATACCTCATGGTTAAAAACCGAAAACGTAGGAGGATTACTCGCCTGCAACTGAAGGGCATTGGTGGGCGTAGACCTAGACTTCTGGTGCAAGCTATTAGAACAGCAACCGAAAATCGAACATCCATATTCTATTTTCGACCTAAATTGATACTCTTGTAACAATTGTTATTGAGATGAGTACTATGAACTATCCAATTCTGCTTCGTGTCCAACCACAGATCCAAATAACATGCCGAACTTTTTGAAGAAATCAAAGAATCACGAAAATGGAAAGAAGCCAAAGAGAAATCCCTTCGCTTCCTGGAAAACCAAACCGAGGAAGACTTTTGCGTTGACAGTGTCAACCCACAATCATCCAACCAACTGCCAATCTTCCACAACCCATCCATCATTGACTCCTCAAGACCTCAAAGTCCAAACCAGACACATAAATAACAATATCATCCGCATATTGAAGGCAACGAATATTCTCCAACCCTATCATATAAATATTATACAACAAAGGATTCAAAATACTGCCTTGAGGCAAGCCCTTAAAAGAAACTCTAGAGGAATGAGAATTTATTAATGTCAAAGATTTTTGAAAAACTAACTGATGTAGACAATGACCAAAGAGTGCTAAACAACAGCCGAATTAAAGTGAGTTTTGAATTTGAATCCGGTATAATAAAAGAAGCGGAAGAAAGGATGGTTTTACTAAAAAGATTGAACCTTTACATTTGAGAATGAAACGCGACATTATTCAAATCACTGTCACGGCTGGCCCTACAGTACGCCATCTGATCAACCCAATTATCATGTATTATTTCGATCGTTTGTACTTGAATTTCATGAATTTCACGTATTTCGAAGCTTCGATTGTCTCTAGATGGTTAGCGTAACATTTATCCCTTCAAAACATAGTCCAACGGACTCAAATCACAGCTTCAATGGTGCCAATTGACATCAGAATTTCGGTTGATTATTCGATTTTCGAAAACGGTGTCCAAAAATTTAATTGTTACGTTGGCTGTTTGGCAAGCAGCGCCGTCCTGTTGAAACCAAACGACGTCCATATTATTTCCTTCAATTTATGGAAACAAAAATTTTTTGAGTATGGCATGGGAACAGCTATGCCTTGCTCATTTTAGAAAAAAAAGGTCCAATAATGCCACCGTGCCAAAATCTACACTCGTTTTGGATGCAAAATGCGACTATTTTGCTTATCGACATAGCCTTCGACGTGGAAATGAACTCACCTAAAAATATGATTTTTCAACACAGGACCGAAAATACTGCCTTGAGGCAAGCCCTTAAAAGAAACCCTAGAAGAATGAGAATTTCTTAATGTCAAAGATTTTTGAAAAACTAAATGATGTAGACAATGTAGCACTATTTGGTCATTATCAACAGCCGAATTAAAGTGAGAGAGATAGAAGAGGTTATTACGGTTTGAACTGCTTAACCACCCTTCTTACTCACTAGATTTCCACTCCTAGATTTGCTCCCTAATCTAAAAATTGCGCTCGGAGGACAGAGATTTTCGTTAAATGAGGTGGTCATGGCCACCTCAGACGAGTTGAAGAGATGGGATCATGGCTGGGTGAAGTGAGTGATAAGGCAATTTTGCCAAACAAAGTTTTATTACTTCGGTAATGTTTAGTTTGTGCACCAATCACATATGACTGTAATAATATTGTAAGCACAAGATTCGATTACTTCAACCGTAAGAGTTTACAGACGATTTCACTCAGAATGCAAGTTCTATTCTGTACATGTACATTACATTTCCGCACATTATAATCAAAATCATTCTCGGGTACAACTTCCTCGTCACATCAGAATTTGATCCAGCAATTATATCCGTATTTCATACAATTTCATCTTTCAGTTGGAACTGTAATTACAAACAGAACCTTAGAATAAATACACGTAGAGTGCCCAGGCTTCACTGAATGTAACCACAGTCAGTGAACATGTAAAATTAGTATCGTTTGTCTATTGAGAATCCAAAGACAAAGGAAAAGCGGTTCAACAAGTTACGGACGCTAACGTTCTCCATTCCCATAATGCTAGGCGTCGTAGTTACCCGGCAATCCAGACAGCAATAAAAATGCAAATACTTCGGCACCAGATACTCAATGCATATCCACTAGCGAGACGCTATTGTTTAGCCAAGTTCAAAAGTACGTGATCAAGAACGAACGCGCGGTTATGAAACACGAATTCGTAAATAAATTCAGCACATATTGATGTTGTTGCTCGCGCTGCGAATATTACATCCACCGTACTCTATACGTAGTACATAAACACACATACAGGCACTCGCGTTTTATTTAGGTACTCCCGAGGATTGTTGACGAATAATTCATCTTAACGATTTATGGACCACAGCGACCGTTAGTGTGCGTATTTAAAAAAAAAGTAGATCGTCCGTTATTTAGTAATTTATTCCTTCGCCAGTAATTACGAATTTGATTGCTTCACATGCTAATATCATCCGACGTTATAATATAATCTCTTCGTTGAAACTCGATCGGCTCACAAGGAATGAAGGGTATTGTGTGGCGTTCAGACATAGCAATTTTGCACAACGTCTTAAGGCGATCAACTTTCTTTGTGGAACGCTTAAAAGTAAGTTATTATAGTAATTTAGAAATAAATTGACGGATACAATTTTTGGAAGATGATTCTGGTGTCGTTACACCTCTATTGTGTAGAAGTTGGTTTCAGTGGAACCTGATACTCGATCAAACGAAACTGAAGCGTATTTTAAGACACATCTACACTTGTTTGCAATCAACAGTTTAGAATTTAAGTACAGATATGTGCATTAAAAATGTGACATAAAAAACTAACTATTACTGTGTGAACCGGACGTTTGTCTCATTAATTGCATCAATGTCAAAGTGCTTGTCGTAAATTGAAAATGTCAGAAATGTTAGAAATTCTTTGATGATTATCAAAGAATTTCTGACACATGACATATTCATATATATTATACAGCGTTAGTAAAAAGTCCCGAAACGGTCGAATAACTTTGTTATTTAAAAATGATGATTTCTGAAATTTGGTATGGGGGTATAGTTAATATAAATGCATTTTATGCAATACAATTTATATTTTTTTCACTTCCGGTTTAATCGGCAATACGTCCAACTTTTTTTTTAAACGGAACGCCCGGATTTTTTAACACTTTTGAATGCAAAATAAAAAACTACGTTCAGGAAATATTAAGATGTTTATTTTTATTCACAATAAAACAGTTAAAACATTAAGAAAGTGTCCTAATACAGAAAAAACAAGGTACCTTTGAAAAAGTTGTTGTTTAGTGTTTGCATTCTTTTTGCCGTCACATTTGACAATTTTAAAAGTGTTTTAACTTTTGCATCGCTATAAATTTACTTATTTTAGAGATTTGACACATTTGAAAATGGCAGTAAAACTTACTGAATCAGAACGAATTGAGATATTAATGATGCGTGGGTACGGTGATCGTCAATGTTCTTTTGAAGAAGTTCGTATTTTGTTTAATACTGTTTATCCGGATCGTCACATTAGTAAAAGTACTGTATGTCGAACAATTCAAAAGTTTGAAGTCTTTCGTCAGGTGAAGGATTTACCTAGAAGGGGACGTCCATTAACAGCAACAGATTAAGAAGCTAGTTTGAATGTGTTACTTGCAGTAGAAGAAAATCATCACTTGTCCACAACAGAATTAGGTCAAATTCATGAGATCTCTCAAAAATCTGCTCATAAGATTCTTAAATCGGCAAGAATGAAGGCCTATAAAATGTATCCCGTCCATGAGTTAACTGAAGATGATCCAGATCGTAGACTACATTTTTGCGAAACAATGACGGAATTGATCGAGCAGAAGCCTAATGTTTTAGATCACATCATTTTTTCAGATGAGGCAACGTTTTGTCTCAACGGCACTGTGAACAGACATAATTGTCGCTACTGGTCAATTGAAAATCCGCATTGGATTGAACAAGTCCATACACAGCGTCCTCAAAAGGTGAATGTCTGGGCTGGTCTTGTTGGAATCAACATCATAGGACCATTTTTTATAAGAGGAAATTTAACTGGCAACATCTACTTAAATTTATTGCGAAATGAGGTTGTTCCAGCACTTGCGGCCCTCTTTCCAAATGCAAACATAGGTGATCACCCTAATGCACATTTTTGGTTTCAACAAGATGGAGCTCCTCCCCATTTTGCCCATAATGTCCGCGATTATTTGAATGAAATTTTTCCGGAACGTTGGATCGGACGTAGAGGAGCAATCGAATGGCCAGCACGTTCGCCAGATCTCTCGCCATTAGATTTTTTCTTTTGGGGTCACTTGAAATGTCAAGTGTACAAAAATCGTCCCCATAATCTTGAACAATTGGAAGAGGGAATAGTTCAAGAAGCCAATCGCAGCACACCAGAACAAATACAAAATTCAATAAGAAATGTTACTGACCGTTTACATTTTTGTCAAATTGTAAATGGAGAGCATTTTGAACAATTATTGTAATCGCAACCTAAATAGACAGGTATCTTGATTTTTCTGTATTAGGACACTTTTTTAGTTTTTTAACTGTTTTCTTGTGAATAAAAATAAACATCTTAATACTTCCCGAACGTAGTTTTTTATTTTGCATTCAAAAGTGTAAAAAAAATCTGGGCGTTCCGTTTAAAAAAAAAAAGTTGGACGTACTGCCGATTAAACCGGAAGTGAAAAAAATATAAACTGTATTGCATAAAATGCATTTATATTAACTATACCCCCATACCAAATTTCAGAAATCATAATTTTCAAATAACAAAGTTATTCGACCGTTCCGGGACTTTTTACTAACGCTGTATATTCATATATAACCTTTTAAATCTATTATGACAATCTAATCTCTATCTGTATATCACGACAGATTCGTTTACACAAATAAAAACTTGGAATTTATGCTTATAAGAGTTGTCCCACTTTTTTTTGTACACATCTGTACATATACAGAATAGAATTTTGAATCAAATCTAACGTTTTGAATTTGAATCCGGTATGAAAAAAGGAAACGAGAGAAAGGATGGTTTTACTAGAAAGATTGAACCTTTACATTTGAGAATGAAACACAACATTATTCAAATCACTGTCTCCGCTGTCCCTACAGTACGCCATCTGATCAACCCAATTATCAAGTATTATTTCGATTGTTTGGACTTGAATTTCATAAATTTCACGTATCTCGAAGCTTCGATTGTCTCTAGATGGTTAGTGTAACATTTATCCCTACAAAAAATAGTCCAACGAACTCAAATCACAGCTTCCAGGGTGTCAATTGACATCAGAATTTCGGTTGATTATTCGATTTTCGAAAACTGTGGCCAAAATTTTAATTGTTACGTTGGCTGTTTGGCAAGCAGCGCCGTCCTGTTGAAACTAAACGACGTCCATATTATTCCCTTCAATTTATGAAAACAAAAATTCTTTGAACTAACAGCGGCCAAAATCTGTTCTCGTTTTGGGTGCATTCTTAATTATGAAGTTTGGATTTTCTGAACCTCAAATGTGACAAGTTTGCTTATCGATATAGACACAGGACATAGCCTTTGACGTGAAAATGGATTCATCTAAAAATATGATTTTTCGTTAAAAATGCTCATCTTCGGCCAAGCGATCTCCAGCCGACTGGGTGAACCGAAACTGTATGGGAAGACCATGACGTTTCAGTTCTTGGACTAATTGAACTTTATAAGCCTCCATACCTCCATATTGATGAATTTTAATGCACAGTTTGGGAAACAGGAGCAATATTTTCAGCTGAGCGTATTGGACGAGAACATGAACGGTTTTTTTTTTGTCCAAAAACGACACGGTTTGACAAACTCTCTTCACGAATTGATCCACAAACTCAGTTGAAGGCCTATCATTTATTGCAAATTTCTTACAGTTTGGGGTGAAGAGTCACAATGTTCTTTGGTAAAGTTGGTATGAGTGGGAAAACGTAGCAATCATATAAGTAATAGCAGGTTTCTTTTTGATTTTTGTTAAGTAGCCTGCGTAGTGCAGAAAAGCGGAAGTTGATTTGCTTCTGTGTGTATAATTGAAAAACAATTAAGACTCAATAATGAGGTTCGTAAAAATTAACAATTGCGGATCGGTGGATATAAAATGGCCGGAGACTAATGCTTCGTCTAATATCGACGATGTTATCTTAAATTTTTAATTTTAAAATGTTTTCATGACTAGTAATAAAACAGAGAAAATACATTATGTTTACTAGCGAAAAGCTTACACATGCCCCCAGTGTCTATTTTGTTTTTTACTACGGGTTTCCTTTTCGGCACGAAGTTCTTTGAAGAAGTCTTCCTCTAGTATTGTAGGTTTTTCATATTTGCTAGTTTTATTCTTTGAGCTTCTGTGGGTTCAGCTAATTTTATTTGGAACCTCCTCTTATTTTGTCCGATATGCTTGTGCATTGGTACAACCGTAAGTATGAACTTAAAATTTATAGTTCCTGCTTTTGGTTGTGCCGATACATAAGCACACCAGTTTGAGGTAAATGTCATTAAAAATGTGTCAAAATCGCGTGCTCAAGCTTCGTCACAACCTCAATTCTTACTGACCTGCCGATTTGTTAATTTAGCCTTTATAGTGTTAGTTGTTAGACTGGTTTTGTTCTTAAAGTATGGGGCTAGTTCCTTGATTTACTGTCGTCTGACCTTTGGCATTAGTAGAGTTCATACCTCGTTTGGGAGATTTTGCATCAGAGTCATGTTATCACAGCTGCTTATCTATGTCTGATCTGCAGGCCAATTTCATCCAACATTCTTACTAAGTCATTAATGTCTTCATCACTCAAATGGTTATAGATAGTTATAGATAGCGGACTTAGTTTTTTGTGTCTCGACATAGACTGACATTCGTCTTGTCTGATGGAAATTTATACAACAGCTTAATCACTGCAACCAGTTTCTCCTAGTAGATTTGGTCTTTCCTGTTTTGTACAGCATTTTTATTGTCTTTGGCATCGGCAGCGTCTATTGGTGTTTATCTGAAAGATCTTGAAATTTACAACTGTCGCTCGTAGACGTAGTAGTTCAGTTCTTCTACTGCACACTGGATTACTTTGGTATTCAATGGCCTTAGGTACTCTCAACTTCTGTGCATTTCATCCAATCAATCTTTTAGCCATTTTTTGCCTTTTTCTCGACTAGTTTCAACTGCTACTTGACTGGGTTTATTCTTCTGTTTAAACGTCCTCAATAGGTCAGCATAGGAGTGACCTTGAATTTTGACTATTACAATGTTTCTTTGATGTTTGTTTTCTGTTTATGTTTCCTTTTATAGAGACTTAATCCTATGCTTGTACATATTAGTAAACATAAATCTCAATCTCAGGTTTATGACGGCATCAACGATTTGGCTTGTACTTATGTCTGTGAGCCGATTTGAAAGGTGCGTACCTCTCTGACAAGTGGTTTCAACAAGATATCATCTGTCATAAAGCGTCTTGATTACAACATTTTTCATTATTAAATTATTTATGAATAAATAATAATAATATAGATCAAAAAACGTTTTATTTGCTAAGTGGTCGCCATAGTAGAGTGGCCGTTCTATGCTAGTGGCAGATCAGAGTTGCGAAGATTGAATTCTGATCGCGGCGTTGTAGGGCGTCTTGCCAGAATCGATTCTCCTATTGAGTGCTGAGTACCATTCACCTGCAGAGCTTTTAGGGTCGTGATAACAACAGTGGAACCATCTAGCTAAGTGAACTAGAGTCAGTAGTGATGGAAATAGGAATAAGCTATTTGATGTTTTTTGAAAAACAAAGGAAACAGTTTCTATTTCTAGAATCATCCCGACTTTATTTGGTGAAACGAAGTAACCATATGCTGCAAATCAGTAGTTCTTGTTCATAAACGGTAGCAAGTATAGTTTTAAAGCCTTTCTCTTCCATATTAGAAATGAAAAAAGGAAGATATTTGAATGAGTGCAATGCTTAAATATATTAACCATGAATTGCACAAACGGAAAGTGTGCGGTGATAAGAAGTTAATTGGTTTATAAGGTGGTTTCACTAAATAGTGTCGGTTTTTGGTCTGTGGGAGAAAGTGTCTACTAGATTTGGAAGCAAAATGCCTGTTTTGGAAACCAAGTCAAAACCAGAGTACTCTTGTTTCCAGAACAGGTGCACTGCTTTCAAAACCAGCCAACGCCTAGTTAAGAAAGCCTGGTGAAGGTGGAAGACATCTGCGCCATCTACTAGACTGGGTCCCACCCCCTATGCACTTTAGTCTTAAAGATTTTGTGTTCTTCAACTGCACCAAAAACGAAGTAATAGTAATATGGATTTGATACCCATATTTTGTGGTAACTTGTGATTTTGATAACTTTTTTGCGTGTAAATATTAAATCTAGCAGGCTTACTTTGGACTAACTTATTAAAATGGTTTGATCCAATTTCACGAAGCTTTGGAGCATTGAGTAAAGCTGAAACTAGAAAGGAGCGAACAATTTGAAAATTGAAGTTTTAAGCATTTCAGATGTAATTTTACGAAAAATGGCGATCTTTATCGAGATGTTGGACTTCAGGTTTACTCTGATTCTTTCTAGAGAGGAACATGACACAAAATAGTATTATGTAACACCAACAATGCTATTAACTAATCTAAAACGAATACCTGTTTCCAGACAATGAATGTCTTTGTTCTCTATTAGTAGACCAGCTATTAAACCGACATTTACGCCGGCAATAACAAATCATTGTTAAAGACCAATCAGACGAACGCTTTCGTATGATACTACTACTGCTTGCCGCGATGGTCATGTATTCATTCCATGCCACAACACTCCAACAATCCGTGCAGATTTATAGTATAAATGACCAGCCGCAATGTTATTGTTTCAAAGCTCACTTTGTATGGTAATCAGTAAACGTTTATGGTAGTTACCCGTGAACATTTCACCACGCCTTTTTAGTGTTTTAATCACGGCTGACTCGATTCCGCCACACTTGCGAGAACACTTTTTCTTATGCGTCCGGGAGCAGCTCGCTGTCCTAACATCACCCCATGCGCCCTCCCTTTCGCCATCCTGCGTTCATTTGATTTTGATTTATCGTCGTCGAGTTATCGATTTTATTTACCGAATTCGCTCGTTAAGCCGCCCGTAATATAAATCAGAAGAGGGGAACAGATTGAGTTCGCAAAAGGTCTCCGCGTAGGTCTTTCGTGATACGCAAATTAAGTCGTTAGATGTTTTACTCTTCCTACGTGATTGATCAGGTCAGATTGGGTGTTGTCTGTCGCTTGTTTAGGAGTAATCTCATTGAAAGCGACGTTGGAAATTATTATCGAGAGTGTATATTGCTTGCGAAAGCTATAACGAAATTGTTTACGAATTGATCTTCATTAAGATGTTGTTTATGGTACAAAAGATTAAATTATGTTTACTTGTACTGAAAGGGAAGCGCTTTCAATGAAATTCTGTGATGTTCTGTAAATAAATTCATGGAAACAGTTTCAAAATGTAATTATAGGTAAATGAAAAACTGTAATAATAACTCTAACTAAATATGATACTGCTTACAATTTATTTTAATTTAATACAGAATATTATATACAAATTATGATCAATAAATGCCAGCGTATTACATGGAGCGGATGTAATGAAAACGATACGTTTATATTTTCGTTATTATAGTAGAATATAGTACTCTATATCATGCCATAGATAGATTTTAATACAATTGAAATCTTGTGTTATAAATTCTATATTGTCTGACTTCACTTACTATTTTAGTTGAAATTTTATAAATGTATTGCTTATTATTTTCTTGGGATATTTGAAGGAAATAGTTAGAGTCAAGTTGTCTTAACTCTTTTGTGAAACAAACAAAAAATTTCATTTTTATGACCATAAGTGTTAGCTACAATAAAAACTGTATGGTTACTTTATAATGCCACTCCACAAAAAATAATGCAACAGGGTAAAGTCATAAAATCTTGGCATCCAATGTGTTTTCTAATCTTTGTTACAACATTGTGTTATGATGCATACACACAAAACATGGCCACAGCCAAAATGTGCATTTCTAGGTTATAAACTTGATGAGTAAATAGTATCTTAACTGCTACTATTAAGGAAGCATCCTCTACTTCCTCTATTTTTTTTTTGGTAGGTGGAAATCCTTTGTGGACACGATGTGCTCAGTTCTATCACACATGATAGTATGGGACTCCTAGTCGGCTCCGTCAAGTTGGCTCCCCCCTCAACCTTGCTCCGGGCTAATATCTATTCAAAAAGTTTGCAACAAGCTTGCACCACCTTGCGCCATATGTATAACAGCTTGCACCCCTCTAGTTGAGTACTTACTTAAAAAAAATTGTAGGTGGGGCTAACTTGACGCTAGCCCTCCCCCCCTCATCACGGAAGAAACTTGAAAATAGGGTAGATAGCTTCCACCCACCTTGCGCCAACTTGAGCCACCAATTTTAGAGCTTGCACCCCTCTCCAACCCCTATATATTTAATATTTATGTTTCCAAGCTAGCCCCCCCTCATCACAGGAGAAACTTCAAAATAGGGTACATAGCTTGCACCCACCTTGCGCCAACTTGCGCCACCAATTTTAAAGCTTACACCCCTCTCCAACCCCCATATATTTCATATTTATGTTTCCAAGCTAGCCCCCCCTCATCACGGGAGAAACTTCAAAATAGGGTAGATAGCTTGCACTCACCTCGCACCAGCTTGCACCACCAATTTTAGGACTTGCATCCCCTTCGTACTCCAATGAAAACTTGAGTAACTTTACCCTGCAATTTTATTTCGAGTACCTTAGCATATAAGATGTTCCAGAGTGTGGGACTCAGTAGATAGCCTTGCAGTATCCCTGCCTTAACTCTTTCCCTCTTGGTGACTTGTACATAGCTCCCTCTGAAGTAGTCCCTTCTCTTCTGGCGTTTGTAGAATGAGATTCCAACTCGCAGTGTTAAAAGCATTCAGAATATCTAGTGTGACTACAGCGTTCGACAACCTCCCTCGATTTTCATATATGGTTTTAATTTGTTGCATTGCCTGTAGCATCGATCTTCCCTCTCTCAATCCATACTGATGATTAGCAAGTGCTCCCTTTTCTCTATTTCCTCTAAGTTTTAGTTCTCTCAAAAATCTTACAGAGTCGCGATTAAAATCTCTGATCAAGATTCCCTCGAGGTAATACTGCTCCCGCAAGAAGTGATATTACCCCATTGCTTGACGCCCTTCAAGAGCTTCTTTATCGATCGAGGCCGCCTATTCCATATTCATGGGTCTTCCTAAAATATTTCTCGTTCAATTCAGATTTATTCTCCACCAGTTCTCCCTTTTTGGGGTTGTTGCTGTCCGCTCTCCTCTCGAGAGAGGGTGGGAGAAGAGAGTAGGGTGGCAAGGGGAGGGCATTCCTGCGCACACTGATCACAATCTACCTGCGTCAGATAATCCGCTCGTCGTGGCTGGTAACCTGAAACCGAGGCATCCATCGTTAGAATGCACGACTATCTGGTTTGGAAGAAAATCTAGACCCTTCGTTTCTTTGATACTCCTCGGAGAGCACGTCAACTTATTTCAGGCCCGCTGTGAGGCCAGATATTTCGAGTATCTATTTTAGTTGAAACTGTTACCGAGATGTCTTTGGATTGCCACTCCCTTGGGGGAGACAGCTCTTACGGAGGTCACTCTCCGAAGGACAGCTGGCTGGGAGTTCTTTTCCAATTTGATCTCTTGGTCGAGGATGAAATTCGGACGCTTTCGATGTTCGGCTCACACGTCTGGATCTGGGCAGACCCTCTCTCCCCCCACTTATCAGGATTGGTAGCATTCCACCACATTATAGAACCTACACCACACCCCACACAACAGTATAGGCAACCACGCCTCCAGGCTTGCTGGACGTCTTCGTTTTTAATTTTGTCTCCCTTGTTATGTCCTATTTGTTCGTTTTAATAAATTTTTTTATCCCACTTACTGACACCGGCTATAAAATACCCAATTACATTTCATTGTACAACACATGATGGTCCCATACAATTGGAGATTAAAGGGTTTAGAGGCACAAGTCCAACCCGAGAAACAGAATGATCAACGGCTATAAACCGATATAAGATGTCGCATTTCCGTATTTGCCATGCAATTTCGAAAACTACAGAAAACCAAATTCAAAAAAGTACCGGGGTTCGGATTCGGTACCTTCGGGTTAGGAAGGAACCAGCCACTGCGCCACTGACCCAGTATAAGTTGATCAATAAAAACTGACTCATGAAACATAAATCCCGACATCCTGATGTCGGTGATATTTTATAAAAACCTAGCGACAACCAATAAACCTAAAAGGGGGTTGATACCATGAAAGCTACAGCTTGAGACTATTTGATTCATTTTGTTATCGATATATTTTAAAAAAAATTGATTTTGTCCAAATTCAGGCTTACGTACAAAGTGATTTCAAGGACTGTGGGCTCGTAATAACAATAAACATCGGTATCACCACACACCACAACTTTGATTAATTATTCGGGACACGTGTTTCAAAAACGCATGGGTTTTTATCATTAACCGAATACCGAATTCGGTATTCGGCATTCGGTTGATGATGAAAACCCATGCGTTTTAGAAACACGTGTCCCGAATAATTAATCAAAGTTGTGGTGTGTGGTGATACCGATGTTTATTGTTCTTACGTACAAAGAGAAATTGAGCATTAATTTTTGAGATAAGTTGGTAAGATGATCGTCCAATTTGACGGACCTTTACTGCAATGTATTTCTTTAGAGCTTCTACATTTTGTAAAGCTTTATTCCTGACAGCATTCATTAAAGTCTTTTATCTAATCTGTGCAGGTAATAAAACATCTAACCATGCATACATCTATCACAAGTGATTCTGAAGCTAATGACTAATTAATAATTAAAAGCGAAGGTACTCTATTCATGGCAAAAATATACTGTATAGTTAAGAATTTACGCCTTAGCATAAACATTAAATACATATTGAAAACGTATATTGACGTCAATGGCGTAATAATTTTCGTATTAGATGAGCCGCGCACGGCGAGTAATTTTATGTATTAACTAACTCATGACCTGTACGTCTAATAGATTATGTAGAGGTTATATAACGCCTTGGATGTCTGCAAACACATATATTGTCTTCGTTGCCTTGCCGAGTTTATAGCGCTTACTCGGCAAGACCGCAGTACGGAGGCGGTGAACAGTTGTTACATGTAATGTGTGAATCTCGATAATTGCCTGCGCTGCATAGTCCCTTAATGGCTTCGAACGTCGTTCAGGAAAATGAAATTTAATTAGACGAAACTCAGCAATGTATTCTGACCTACAAGCTGTAACTAGATGTTTTCTTGTAATTTCAAGCTACGCAATTTGCGGGAATTGAATATCTTCGTTTAAATCTATGGAATGTATTGTAAGTTTTTATTTCGCGGCCGCGTCTTTACTAGCCTCTACCTGGATTATTTTCATTCTTAAGGATTACAGTCACACAAGGAAAAGCACGTCTGTTTAAATTTATAAAGGAATAGCTTTTGCTAACGAGTTACTACTGTTATTTATTATTACTAGATACAGTACGATATTACGATAATGTCTTTAGGTTATGTGTCTAAAATGTACAGTTCACAACAAAAGTATAGGGCACTCATTTATTTAAATTAAAACGGACATTACATTACTAGTCAGTCAGAAAATTGTTTTGGTTGTATGACTGAAATTGGAGATAATCGAGAAACGAACTGTTTCTTATAAAGAAATGTACTGTGCAGAAATGGAACACAAGGCCAAGGAAGTACCTCTCTTCACAGAAGAGGAACTAACAAATGCTGTTGCAAATGTGAAGGCTAGTGAGGCACCAGGACCAGATACATTCATGGGTGTTTTTAACCAGCTAATGGAATCCTAGGAATCCCAGTGAAAATGGAAGGAAGATATGTATATCATACTGTGGTGGAAATGTGCTTTTTTGTCTTGTAGTGGGTGCTAGTTGCAGCGGCTTCTTAAGCTGTATTGCTGGCTTGCTGCATTGCCTGCTTGCTCATCATATTGTCGTCAGCGTTGTTTGTCGTCGTCTACGTCGCATGTGGCGATTGCCTATTAACGCCCTAAAATGTGTGTCTAGGAGGTTCTCTAGTAAAAGAAATCGCCCTCCCCCAACTAACATCTCTTTGGGTGATGAGATCCTCCCCTGGTCGTTCAACGTTAAATACCTTGGAGTAACTTTCGACACTCGTCTCTCTTTTTGCCAGTACTTCTCCGATACTGCTGCCAAGTTCTTACATGGGAAGCTTGTCCTGTATCTGCTCCTCTGCTAGGAAAGCACCTCTTGAGTCTAAAACTCAAGCTATTCATTTATATGACGTTTCTCAGACCGATTCTCATCTACGGTTCTCTTACATGGTCCAGCGTTTCCAAGTCTCAAACACAGACACTTAACGTTCTTTAGAAATACCTGGATATACCATTCCTGAGCGAGTATGTGAGGACGCTGGCTAGATCCACCTTAGAAAGAGCCGATCGGTCTGAGAATCCTCTAATCCAACATATTGAGGAGTTGGATACTGACATGCCTCCACCACCACACACTAACCACAACAGTGCAAAGCCACGACCTAGTCTCAGTCTCTGCATACAAATACATCCTCTAATTCCGCGGTAACATCGAACAGCTCAATTGCGAGTTTAGAAGGCTTAAGGATGTTCAATCCAGGCAAAAACGGGGACCTCAGACAAGCTGAGTGAATGTTTGATTAAGGAAAGAAGGGAGTTTGAATTTCTAAAGAAAAGATTAATGAGAGTTAATAATAATTCATTTTAGGTCACACCCAAAAACAGGAAATGCTATAAATTGAAATGGCTTACAAGCCAGTAATAAATATCCATTAACTAAGATACATAAATATAGAATCAAAAGTAACACCCAGGTTTTGATGATTATACTCACACTAATTGCAAATGGCTAATAAATCGTTTTGTAACACAACACAATCGTTTGTAGATCTTATTTCACGAAACACTTTTAAATCATCTGCAAATATCAGGTGATCACTTTCAATAACACCGACGATATCGCCAATAAAAAGAAGAAACAGGAGCGGACCAAAGTTTGATCCTTGCGGTAATCCAGAAGAAGGGCAAAACGTAGCAGACCTCATGGGAAGATATTCTAGAAATTGCTCTCTACCAAGATCTAAATAACAGCAGTAAAGATGATAAGATTGAGAATTTGCCACAATTTCCATAACAATATGTGGTGGTCAACTAGGTCAAAAGCTTTCTGAAAATCCGGGCATATTGCATCTACTCTGACACATATTGTGTGGAGCAACTTAAATTTGTTACCGTAGAACGCATAGCCATAAAACCGTGCTGAGTTGGTGAAATAATGGATTTTGTAGATCTCTGAATATGACCGCATAGGATTGATTCAAATACCTTGGCAAAGTTACATAAAATAGAAATTGGTCTGTAATTATGGACATCCTCTGCACTCCCACTTTTCAATACTGGACACACTTGAGAGGTCTTTCATATTGCCGGAAGTTCAGAAGATATTAAAATCTTGTTGAACAAATAGTGTAAAGGTTTCACAAATAACAGTGCCACTTATGAAGCTATTTTTCGATATCTTTAAATGGAATAGGATTTCATCTTCGGATATAGAGGATAGATGGATCGTAGATGGTTGCAATAACTTAAAACTTAACAGGTCACAATAGCTTTCATCAGGTTGAAGATAAACACTACTGAAATAATTTGCAAAAGCATTTATAATATTTTGTGATGTATCAAGTTGAATATCATTGTAGTTCATTACACCAGGTATTCTGGAATGCCCACGTTTGCTGCTTATAAACTTCCATAGTTGCTTAGGATCACTGAGGACTCGATTCTCTGTACTTTGGATATAATTCTCGTAGGTATCAATTATAAGAGATTTGCATAATGTCCTTAATTCTTTAAAACGATTATAATGAAATGCCGTTCCATATTTTTTATAACTTCTATGGCAAGCTACCTTTTTACGAAGTTAATGAATTAAAGGAAAAACAGCAGTGGCTCTGGAAATCGTTTTGGCCAGGTTGATAGAAGGAGTGGCAAGAAAGAAATCGAGCCCTGACCAACTCCTAGTGGATTCTCATATTATTGGTGTCTGATTTGTATTCGATTTACTTATCCCGCTTGTAAACATTGTCTCCAGCTGCGATTAGAACTAATGTAGTAAGCAAACGAGAGAATTTATATATTTACATCAAAAAGAAGAACAGAAGAAACGATATCGATAACACTAGCGTACAATTTTAAACTTAAAAAAAAAAACTGTTATTTTTTCCTTTTATGGTGGTTCTTGCCTCTTGTAATGAGAAACCAGCGACACAGCGATTTATACCTCGTCGAGGAACGATGCACTTGTGTGCGCAGAAGATTGCAGAGGTCTGTCGAAGAGTTGTACGAGTGGGCACGCAAGTAGCGGCTCCCTCCCTCCAACATCGTTATTGGGGGACACTCCTGTCCCCCAATGCTCTGCAGTACCCAGGTCTTCTCCGCGGTGGCGTCCTGTTTTGTGAGGGCATGTTCGACTCTAGCTGCCCTGATTTACAGGAAGAATTCTTTCAGTTTGATGTTGAAACTTCGAGGTGTTTCTGCGGCTGATATTTACTTATGGTGCCCTCACCTGGTCCAGCTCTTGTGAGTTGCCGATCAAGAGGTTCAATGTTCTTCAGAATAGGATGCTGCGGGTGAGCTAGACCCAGACAGGCCACCGCCCCATGTCATTACATGGCATTGCCAGAAATTCAAACCCATGGCTAGACGAGCCGCTTATCTAGGGGATAAAAGAGGTTTGAGGACACTCAGTCCAATCTTTGCCCAAGACAGATCCTCCTAAGAATATTTCATTATGACGAGATCTCACCTACCCTGATATCATTTTTCCATTTCTGCAATATTTTTATGGAATCCTTCTCTTTGTTTGTCACTCGTCTTTCCTAAATTTGTACGAAAGAAACCCAAATGTGACTGCAAAGAATGAACTTTAAGCGACATTCAGCACTCTAAGTTTTATAGTTTTCTAGCAAATTAGCTATAACATCTTGGTAGTTCTCACTCTCTTGATTCCCCAGAAAATGTTTGTTAACATTTTTAAAAGAAGTCTATGCAGCCAGCTGCTGTTCAATGTATTTACTAAAAAAATACACAACAAAAGTGCAACGTAATAGAAATGTCAACAAAACTACTGCCAAACTTAGAGTAAAAGTAACTAAATTTAATAGGGAATTAATTAAATTCGAATTCCAATTCCCTTAAGAGTTCATGAGACTACTTTTTGTTTACACTTTATTTATTGATATCTAAAACAAACTTAATTTTAAATAAATCCTATTAGACGACTGATATAAATGCATCAAGAATTCTAATGTATTAATTTACATTTACCAGTTTGCATTTTAACATACACTTTGCGAACAGAGAGATAAGGCTACTGAACTGTACAAGAAACATTTAGATAAAACTGCATACTTATATAAATCAGATGGCGCAAGAACACAAAACAAGGAATGGTAGAAATTTAATGACACCTATAATTAATACGGATTTACTTATGCATATAACTACATGAATCCATTAACTGTATATGGATAAAGATACGAAACAAACTGTCGTACACAGGCACAGTGATATTAATTAATTTTACGTTTGGATGATTTCGCTCAAGAATCCGTGTTATTCGCGGATTAAACAACGCAACATATCTACATAACATGCATACATTTAATTAATGTAATAGCAGTACACATGTTAATTAATATCTTTATTTCCACAACAGCTAATGGGTTTTAGAATGTGTTTTCAAATACAACGCTCCATTTAATTATACATCGACAAAGTGGCAATATGCTCCTAACGACGATCCGGATAAATTGCTTGTGATATTTCTTGCTAGTGTCTAAGTTACTCGAGTAGGAAATGGAATCGTAAAGAAATTGAAACTAATGTACCCGAGCGATCTCGTTCAGCTATCTATTTCACGCGATTTATAAATGAAATGCAAGCGATCGTAACGACTATCTATCTACCTTGGAATCGATAGTCAATCAACAAATAATTAAATCATAAAATGTACAGTCGTAAATTGGTATAACTCGTATTTAATTAAAAGTTGAATGCAATCTTTAATAATTTAATTGCATTCTTATGGCAAATAATATAACAAAAACACTGCTTTTTTCAACATGCTAGAAACACTGATGGTATATTTTACCTAAGAAAGCCTTTCATTATTTTAGACCGACCTGCAATTCGCACAGGTTGTGACACCAAAAACCACTCGCTATGAAGAAAACTTTAAGAAATTTAAAGAGGCGACCGATGTGTGTCTGCGAGACTCATCGAAGAGGAAACTGCGATACAGAAGAGCACAATCTATCGAATTTTGAACGAAGATTTGGGCAAACAGAAGATTGGTGCGCGCTTCTACATACTCTGACAAACGACCAAAAAGATTGGGGAGTTCAGCATTGCAAAGACATGTTAGAAATGTCCCAAAGGAATCCCGCAAGCATGTCAGCCATTGTAACTGGTGACGAAACCTGGTCGTTTCAATACGAGCTAAAAACAAAACATCAGAATAAGTCATGGAAGTCATCAGAAGAACCGAACAAGGAGAGCAAAATCAAGACAATATTGACCGGTTTGTTTCTTCGATTCACAGGGAATTGTTCAGAGTCAATTCGCCCCAGAGGGTCAGATAGTGAACTGGGGGTTCTACAACGATCGTGGGCCAGAATTCGACGAGTTCGACTGGAATATCGAGAGCCAGGAAGTTGGATTTTGATGCACGACAAACCATCATTGCACAAAGTCATCATGAATTCTTGACCAAAAGAGACATCATTGTTATCGATTATCCACCGCATTCACCTGATTTGGCTTCGTGCAATTTCTGGCTATTTCCTAAACTAAAATTGGCGATGAAAAGAAATCGTTTCGATGTCATCTCGGTCATTCAAAGACATCGGTTGTCATACTAGAGGCCATTCCAGCCGATGAATATTAAAAATATTTCGAAAAATTTGTTGAACGTTTCCTGCGCTGTATTGACTCAGAAGGAGACTATTTCGAATATATAAGAATAAAAAATCAAAACACGAAATCCTTTATATATTTTTTAGAGCAGTCTTTATAAAAGAAGCGAAAGATAAAAAGTCATGCATATTTGTCCATGCTTTAATAATATAGTTAGATCTAAACTAACACTAGGTTATAAAACGTGGACACGTTTTCAGTAGAATTTGTAGGGGACGAATCACAGAATACGAAGAAGGAATACTCGAAGGAAAGTATATTGTGAACTGGAAAAGAGAAAACTAATGTCAAGAGCCCTTTTAGAGAAATAATGAAACAAATTATGAATACCTATACTAAAAAGATTTTTACTTAAGAGGCATAGGTTCTCGTTCAAATTGACATCATTATGTATATTTACTTCTACTTTACTTTTCTCTGCAATTTACTATAAAAATTTTTGCTTCGTTGCTATTGCTCCACGTTTCCAGTAAAACTCCGTAATCGTCTGATGTTCCTTTAATTCTTATAATATCTTCATGATCATTACCGTAACAGTTCTAAAGAAACACATTGTTCTCTTTGAAACACTTTAAAATAAGCGAAAAGCTGCAGCTTTATCATCAGCAATTGTTATGCATCTCATCATCGGAGCGATTTTGCCGCAATAAAATTTCCACGTTTATTAATTCTTTACGGTAACAATTTACGAGTTGGCGCATTTTCTCGTATCCCCATCTACGAGTGCCGCGTTTCTTTCCTTTCGTTTTTTTTCTCCAATTCGCCGTTCGCCTTGCCGGAGAAACCGCGGCACTCCGAAAAAAACAAATGCGAAGACAAAACAAACGAAACGACGAACGAAAAAAGCAAACGGACGAGAATAAGTAGGATGGCAAAAAGTCCATCCAATTTAATTAATACAAATTCATACCATTACGGAGCAGAAGTAATCCGAATGAGTTATAGATTTGTGGCGATGCGACTGTAAAAAGAGTAATAACAAGGCGTACATAAACTTGCTGTTAATTACATATGATTAATATTTTTTCTTCATCTTTTTTTGTTATATGTACATATATTCTTTTATTGAAGATATCTCTGCGTGTAATAATCTCTCATTATTTGATACCATTTCAGATTTACTAGTAATGTATTTCTTGTTTTCTAGATACCTTCACCTTCACCGCAAATATAGACCCAGAAAAGCATAACTTTTTTTCCATAACATTGACTCTTATTTTATCCTCCATAATTTGATCCAGACGAAACTTACTTTCATTTGTAGGTATAATGAGGCATAAGAAGCTTTGGCAACAGTTTCTCCTTTTTGCTTTGCACAAGGTTTTTTACCTTGGCGCTTTTGTTCGTTTATTTTTTATTGTTGATTTTGTATTTTGGTTCCATTTTTATTCTGCATGGGCGAGTCTGCTCCAAAAGTAAACTCGACCAAACGCTCTAGCTGCACCTGAACAAAGAAGTCCGTAATCTGGGTTCATCTAATCGACTAATCCCAAAATAAACCGCCCTCTACCTGTCCATGGTTGAGCAGTCAAGCAAGGAGACGAGTTGCAATTTCCTCCGCACCCCTACAGTTAGCTAAGTCCATGCGATGTATATTCAATGCCCAGCGACCAATAAAGATTCATGAGAACAATCTCAGCCTGTCTTTGGTTATTACTGAATATGCCCACATTTGGACGAATTTCCCCTATTGTCCCTGTGTATCACCGGCTTGGAAAGTCTGAACTGATGGTGGCTCACTCAACACTTCAAGTAGTAGAAGTCATTAGTGTTCTACTTCTGCACCAAGAGATCCAGTGAAGAACTTCGCAATGGTGGTGGCTACCAAGAGATTCAGGGACACTAACCCCAGGACTATAGTCAGAGCAGGACATAAGGTGCATATTTGGCATTAACACCTGTGTGCGTGTCTAGCAATGGTGCTATGAATTTAGATCTGACAAAGGTTTTGATGGTGCTACATCACGATTCTAGACTTAGGAATGGTCGCCAGCTGACATCTCTTGAGTTATTTTGTTGCCTCTGATCCTGATGAGTGGCTTGGCACCCATCCCAACGTATTGTAGTGACATTCCGAAAGATGTTCTAATTTCTATAGTACCGTAGTGTCATCTAGGAATCGAATTTGTCAGCTTGGCAATTCATTTTTATGTAATCAGTTCAAAATGTTTCTTGATAACAATTATTTCAATCAGGAAGACGGAAGGGAAGCCTCCAAAGCTGATGGCTGGTGGAACTTCTCTTTTTTCCAAATTCTAATGCCCGTGCTATTTGGCGTTTTCGAAAGCTTTTGCAGTGTGGCTTGGCACCCGTCTCAACGTATTGTAGACATTCCCCCAGTTGTCCAAATTTCTATGGTACCGTCATCTGGGAATCGAATTTGTCAGTTGGCAATGCTATGAGAGCAGCTTGGCAATTCATTTTCATGCAACTAGTTCAAAATGTTCTCTGCGCAAGTATCGATAACAATTATTTCAGTCAGGAAGATAAAAGGAAAGCCTCCTAAGCTGATGACTTCTCCATCGAGTTTCCCTTTATTCCAAGTTCCAATGCCCTTGCTGTTCGGCATTTTCGAAGACTTTTGCAGTCTTACGGCTGGGCATGTCTACATTCTATCTCCAGTGAAGCTGAAAACTTATGAACAGTGGTACCGTCTGTTCAATGTAGTTGAAGATGCCGGTATGGTCCGCTGTTTTGCCGGAGAAACCTTTGCATCCATTACATTTTGCTCTATAGTCCTTTAGGATTGCTTCTGACAGGCAATCCTCCAGACCAGTTGTGAAAGGTACTAAACCTTCATGTGCATACAACTGATGGGTCATTCGAGGAAAACAGTCTTGGAGCTAGGGTATTTGTCTTCTGTTGATAGGTTTAGATTGTTGATGATTGATTTACTCTTGTTCCTTTCGTTTTTCCTTTTTTCTCTTAAGCCAAAATAATATTTACGCTTGGTAGAAGTAACAATAGAAGATATTTGGTTTTTTTTGAACAGCTAGAGTTTTTTCTGGAGTTTTTGTTTAATTAAAAAATGGGATCTTTAACAATCGTACAGGTATCACACTGTTGTCTGGTATTTGATTTAAAACATTTTCATTTTGTTGGTAATGGAGGCTCATTTACATTGCGTCATATATGCTACGCCATCTTGGGAAAACACAGATGACGACATAGTTAGACGTATCGAGAAAATAATAAATGAATACAAAGATGTTTTCGAAGGCTTAGCTTGTCTTAAAAATTTTGAGTGCAATAGAAAAATACCCTTTAAATTGAAAGAAGCTTTAAAGCAAAAGTTATGTAATTTGGAACAAATGGGAGTTATAAAAAGTCAATGAAAGTACCGAGTGGGTAAATTCTGTGGTTAATGTATCAAAAAAGAATGGTAAGCCAAGGATATGTCTAGATCCACGTAAATTAAACAAAGCAACTCTAAGACCGCACTTTCAAGTCCCAAATATTGATGGGGTGAAATCTCATTTAGCAGGATCACAATTTTATTCTGTCCTAGATGGGAATTCGGGATTTTGGATGTTAAAACTAGACGAAAAATCATCAAAGATGTGTCCGTTCTTAACGCCAGAAGGAAGGTACTTGCCGCTTCTTGAGATTACGATTTGGCATCAATGCTGTACCAGAGATTTTCCATAGAGAGAAGATAAATCGATTTGACCTTGAAGACATTGAAGGTATAAAAATTATCATGGATGAAATATGGATGTTTACCATATATGTTCACCAGCTCAGCTACGCATGTCTAGAACACTAAGAACTGAAATTCCTACTTCAGGTCATAATCTTAGCTCATCACTAGTTAATCTCACTAAATATAAACAATTTATTGTTAGAACCAAAGAAAACAATAAAAATTACTACGATAGACATACTAAAATTTTGAAACCACTTAACATTGGAGATGGTGTTTATTTTAAGAAAGCTCCACAATCATCCAGTTGGATACCAGGAACTTTTACGCAATCAGGACCAGATATTATTATCATATATTATTAAAGATCTAAAAGGAATCCATTATAAAAGAAATAGACGACACATAATTAAACCAAAACATGCAAAGGAAAGAGAGGCAAAAAAGAATGAAGGAAAAAAAAAGATTGATGGAGGAGTGGAGAGAAGTGATTTTCAGAGTAATATTTTTATTGTAACAATCTTCCATATGAAACTGAAATTATTTATTGCAACTATTTATCCATTAGCAATTCATTTTAATTCTCTCAACCAATAATACGAAAGAAATTAAAATCGATCAATAATAATACCAATACTGTGCTCAAACACTAAAGTTCCTTGAAGGACAGTTTACCAAATTATAAATAGCAGCAGAAGCCTTATTTAATATGTAAACGACACAGCCAGAAAGGGAGCCTCTAAAAGAGGAGGCCCTAAATAAATTCGCAGAGGCAGAAGTAAATATGTCGAGCAACTCTAATTACCTATTAGACCCCATTATCTGTTGCTGTGAATAACTTATAATGTCCTCTCCAGTAACACAATTAAAACTTCCTAAATACCCGTACTAACTTGTATAATAACAAACTCGTCAGGGGGAGGAGATGCCGTGTAATAGACGGGAAGATTCCCTTCTTTGGATATTTGAGTTTACCTTATTACCTCTATTTGTCGCCCAATTATTTACCACGGGAGAACAGTTACCCTTCTGCCATCATCTGTGAATGTTTCCTGAAACTTAGTTGTTGTAGACAATGATAACGTGGTATTTGAAACTTATCCTCTATATATAAATTTAATTATTTGAAGATATGAATCAAGGCGCCTATCGAAGTTATGTACAGAAAAAGAGAAAGATCAAAGATAGATAGGGAAGTAGCCAGTCAATTTTTAGCCACCTTGATCTATTTACAAACAACAGCGTCTGATCGCTTGTTTCCTTGCTTGTCCGTGGTGTACTCGGGCTTTTCTACATGCCCGTTCAATTCAGAACAATTAGATACGACATTGATTACTAGACCCTATTAGCGAGATTTACAGCTTGTACGATGCTTGTGTGTGGTTGTCCGGAATATCAAGCAGCTTTTTGTCAGTGCTCTTTAGTTTTAATTACCGATGCTAATAAAAGAAACCGATAAAAGTCGACTTTGTAGAATGAGTGGATGGCGCCAATGCATCTTTGTTTGTGTTGTAGTTGCAATACGGAAGCAATTATAGAAATTCTTAAAAGAGAACTGTAAAACAATATGTTACTACATTATAACAATTTTATTGCCGTGTTCATTTAATTAAACAACTGTCAGAAACTTAAGAACAATTATTTTCTTCTTTGGTATTATGTAAGTATGTATCAATTATAATAATACATTGAGTACCTATGAGTGTAATAAAATAGCCAAAGGGCTTCATGGCAGATGGAATATTACTGTTGACGACTGCTATTATTACAAATTGCATCCTGTTTCATAAGGAGGAAGAAATAGGTCTCATACCCAAACGCCTTAAAGTTTTTTTTAAGCCCGATAGAACTTTAAATTGTAAAATTTAAAGTTTAATTAAAAAAAAAAATTATTCGAAAGATACCTACAGTGTGACCCATTTGTTATTCTGTCTCTGTAAAATCTTTATTTATTGTGCGATTTTAATCGGATTTCTTTTAAATTGCAGAGCTTGATGGACTGTATTCGTGGAACAAAAAGAGCCACATTCCTACAAAATACAAGGCTTGCTACGTCATTTTTTAGGAGTAAAATTTTAAGAAATATTATTAGCGATTTATTTAGAAAAAATCTGTGCACGACACTGGATTCACCACCCTTCAAAAGGAGCCTGTACCAAACTTTATCGAAAACTTTTTAGTAATACCGATTCTGTAGCCAGATTAAAAATGCACTGATCATTTCTATAAATTTGTTCTAAAAGGCAAGTTATCAATGAAAAACAATGAAACAGTTAATTGTCTAAAGTGATATTACTGTGTAAGAAAAATGTTACAATTTGTCTAGTGTTAATAACCATGGAAAATCTAACTTTAAGAGACAAAATTGAAATAGTACCTACGTCTTGGTGATAATGTGCTTTTAGCAAGTGAAGCTGCGAGAGAATTCAATAATAGACACCCAGATAGACGAGTAAGTTGGAGTACTGTACAACGCATTAACAAAGTTTTTAATGAGACAGGGTCTGTTTCAAAAAATTTTCTTAGAACCAGGTATAATGGATGTCGTGGAATTTTGAGAAATAATGACCAAATTATAGAATATTTTAACAACAAAACCCGGTGTAGCATTAGAATGGTAAGTTTAAACCTTAATATCCCCAGAGAAAGTATTAAAAGATGCCTAGAAAAAAAAAAAAAACAAAATAAAGGCTTTTAAGCCAAAAATTTTGCATACATTGGAATTGGGAGATGAGGAAAGACGATTAGAGTTTTGCTATTGGCTACAAGGGGAATATCTAAATAATCTAAATTTTTTAAATGAAATTTTATTTAGCGATGAAGCCACATTTACAACAAATAGGGTGGTTTCAAGTCAAAATTGCCGCTACTGGTCAGCTGAGAATCCGGACTTCGTCATAAATGCAAAGAGATGTTTGGTGCGGACGACTCAAAGACAGAATAATTGGTCCTTTCTTCTTTGAGGGTAATATGAATGCGAATGGATTTTTTAATTTTCTTGGGAACGAGCTTTGGAACGCATTACATGATTTACCATTACAGAGTCTCCGTAATTTAAAGTTTCAGTTAGATGGTAGCCCTATTGATAACGCTATTTTGGTTAAACGAACATGTTGAAAATCGCTGGATAGGGCGAAACAGTCCTTTGATTGAGTGGCCGCCGAGATCACCAGACCTGACACCACTCGATTTTTTTCTTTGGGGTTTTCTAAAGCATAATGTATACAAATCAAGACCACAAACTGTACAAGGACTAAGGGATAAGATAATACAAGTCTGCGCAGAAACTACTCCAGAACAAATATGAAAAGTAACTATGAACATCTGTAAAAGGATCGAGAAGAGTATTGAAGAATCTTGTAATTTTTGTAACGGAATTTTCTTTTTTTTGTTTCAGTTTTGTTTAATTAATAATAATAATTTAATTTAATTTTTTTTTCATGGATAACTTGACTTTTAATTTTCGATAAAGGTTGGTACACGCCCGTTTTGAAGGGTGGTGAATCCAGTGGCGTGCACAGATTTTTTCTAAAAAATTGCTATGATTTTTTAAATTTTACTCCTAAAAACTGACGTAGCAAGCCTTGCATTTTATAGGGATCTAGAGTTGTTTGTTCCAAGAATACACTTCACCAAGCTCTACAATTAAAACAAATCCGGTTAAAATCGCACAATAAATAAAGACTTTACAGGGTGGCTCGAGAACAAATGGGTCACACTGTTCTATGGGGCATATGATCATCGCGGCTGTTCTTGATGAAGCGCATTCTGAGCGTCCAATTTTGGGCCACTTTTTCGAGCATTGCTAGCCGTATGTCACAAATAATACGAACAATATTGGCCCTCAAGGCGTCAATTGTTGCTGATTCATGAGCATAAACCAGTGACTTCACGTGACCCCACAGGAAATAATCGAGAGGTGACAAATCGCACAGCCTTGTCGCCAAATGTTGATTTCAATAAGTCGATGGTTGATCATAGTGCAGCAACGATCTCTATTGACCGTAACGCGAACTCCGGCTTTGTTTTCGAAGAAATAAGGTTACTTAACTCATTAAGCCAAAAATGGACCTCATCGTTAAACACAATTTTGCGATAAAACATCAAATCAGTTTCCAACTCCTCTAGAGCCCAACCAGTGAAAGAACAACGCATATGATGGTCTTGTGGCTTCAATCCCTGCACCAGCTGAATCATAAACGGGTGTAGGCCAAGGTCTTAGCGCAAAATTTTCCAGGTAGTGGACGGACACAACCCCAATTCTTGCGACCCACGACGAATCCATAAATTTCGATTTTCTTCCATACTTTCGTCTACAGCGGTGATATTCTCTTCAGTACGCCTAGTCTTTCGACCTGTTGGGGTTATTACATCATTTAGAGAGCATGTGGTATGAAATCTATCCACAGTTTGACGAAGTCGTCTATAAGTTAGGCGAATTGATGACTGATGAAGCAAATCTGGATAATTTTGTAGTGTTGTTCAAGCGCCAATCTATTCATGATGACTTGCCAAGGTATTCTGCTTCTTCTTAATCGTTTGCCTTCTACTGTTAGGTGTAGGCCTAGGAGTTGCGTTATTGTTTATTTCTACATATTTCTCTCCATTTGGATCTATCTTTCGCAAGTTTTCTTATGTCCTTCCACACGATCCCCCTTTTCTCTGCTTCCTCTCTCACTCCCTCCTCCCATGTTTTCCTCGGCCTTCTTCTCGGATTTCTTCCTTCAGCTTTTGTTTCCGTAATTCTTTTTCTTATTCTGACGTCTTTCATTCGGTGCACATGTCCTACCCATCTTAGCCCTTTCAAGGTAGAATTTTGAATTTTGGTTTTATTTTTATGTTAATGCTGTATTACAATTAGAATGAGTTAGAATGTGCCAAAATGTAATTCCAAATTAATTTTGTTTATACAGTTTGGATAATATTTGGTGGTGTCACCACGTTACCACAAAGCACTAAAGGACATGATATATTTAACAATGTATTTTTATTTATTAAAATTTTTGTTCATATTTATTACAAATTATAACGATCTTGTGTTAATTTTTGTCGTGAAACTTAAAAAAACAGTTTTTTTATCATTTAATGCATTTTATGCTGTTAAACTTTAGTGCTATACATCGCACACCTTCTGGATGTGTCATGGAGGGGCATGTGTGCTACATTGCTCCATCTTGTTTCGAGAGGAACATTTTGTTGAAAAAATTGTTGTTATGAATTTATTTGCCAAAGATGCTCCTATAGGCCTTCCCCTTTTTGGCGTGTCAACAGCAGCCCCAACAAGACCATTGACTATAGCAATACGAAAACTTTTTAGATCCATATCTCTCTCTGCATTTACTATTGCTACATCAAAAAAATGCCAAATGATTCTATGCCACCATTTTATACTTTTCCTATTTATTTCGTAGTGCTTTTCAAATGGTCGGCCTTATCAATATAGCCAATAATGTTGGAAACCTTCACAATAATAGGGCATTGAATAGTCTCTTGCGTGCCGTCTTTGTTTTTTTCGTGCAACTGTTCCCACATGATCAGGTACGTGACAGTTGCTGGCAAACATCACAATTTTCCTATTTCTTCATTTCATAAAGGAAATTCCATCGTCGGTAACTCTATAGTCATATTCACTCCGTGTCGTCACTCCCGTAGTAAAGGCAATGATGTAAAGTAGTTGTCAAAATACAAATGGTAATTATATCCCACAAGTGATCTTGATAAGTCTTTGACCACTCTCGCTCCCAAATTCTTCTCTGGCTCAGCTCCTACCTTGCCAGTATAGATCTGGAACTCATCTATATATCCAGTGGCAGAAGCCCTGACCCAAACCTTATACCCCCACTTTTAACGGGTTTATTAGGCATATACTGCTTTAGAGATGACCTGCCTTTGAAAAGAATCATTAATTCATCTATAGAAATAACTTTAAAAGGTGCGTAAAATCTTGAAAATGTTTCAGAAAGTTTGCTTAGATAAGGCCGAATCTTGTATAATTTATCATATTGTGCGTCTCCTCGTCTACGTTGCAGGTTATTATCGGTAATGTGTAAGTTGCCCAAGAGCCAATCAAAGCGATTTCTGGTCATCAAACTGGAAATGTATCTCTCAACTCAATTCGATTAGACCAGTAGTCCCGGTAACTTGGTATTCTCTTTATTACTGTCATTACATTAATTGCAAAGAATACTTTTATTTTGTCAACGTTAGTCGGAGTAAAAGACTTTCCTCTCCGTAAAAATTCCCTATTCAAAATATCACGTAATTCGGAGAGAGGTATATAAGATCCTCATCAATGAAATCGTCTGAGTCGCTTTCCTGGTCTCTTTCAAAACCACCAATTTATTTATAAAAATAGTATACATTATAATAAATACAACGTATCCGAGAGCAAATAATGCAATGTTACACTTCTAACTACTTAACTTTGCTACATACCTGTCATTTTTAATTATGCTTTTACAAAAACTCTAAACAAAAAGTTTCGCAGCGATCACGTGGAAAAAATAGTAGCACGAACTAATATTAACGTCAAACACTTTCTATTTTAACGGCCATTTCACTTAGTTTGACTACTCGTCGTTAGATGCAGACACAGCCTATCAAACAAGTTGATGGTATAGTTGCAAAACCACCGAGCCACCTGTATAACAGAACTTTGAAAAGTGGTATTGTCATGATACTACTAAGCCTGAAACGGTTAGTTGACCTACCCCTATCTTTTCTAGTACCGGATCAATTTTCAGTTCTTCTCTAAACACATCATTTCTAATTCTGTCTCTCCTATTTTTGCCCTGTATCTTTCTCAGAAATCTCCGCCCAAGATTCATTGCTATACAGCATCATCGGTCTTACAATTCTTTTGATCACTTCGGTTTTTATCTGCTTTCCTACTTCCCGTTTTCCCATGAATGGTATCTTCAGCGAATTAAACATTTTTCCTACTTTATTCACTCTTTCCTTCATTTCCCATTCTCTTCGATGAACGTTCCCAAATATTTGTATCCCTCTACTTGTTTTATATTTTCTCCATTCAGATGTATCTCATGTCTTCTTGTTTCTTTTGCTATGATCATGCTTTCCGTTTTCTTTATGTTAATTTTCATGTTTATTTTGTGTAGTGCATCGTTCAGTATCTCTAGATTATATTGAAGGGCCTCTTTCAATTACCCTAACATCAGTTCCGATATTTTCACCTCTTCCATCTTCTTTAATTTTTAATTTCATCATCTTACTTTTTGCTTCTTTTATTGCCTCATCCCTAACTACTGTAAATAGCAGCGGGCTCAAATTACATCCCTGCCTGACGCCTATTTCTGTCGAAAATTTTCTGGAGTGTTCGATATTTATTCTGACCACATTTGGAAGTATTCGTATACATTTCTTTTATCACCTCCACCGTTTCCATATCCACACCTCTCTTTGTTAACGTTTTCCATATATCTTCCCTCCTTACTCTATCTAAAGCCTTTTCTAAGTCTATGGAGCATATATGTATTTCTCTACTTTTATTGATTATTTTCTCCGTGATTTATCGTATTGTAAAAATTTGATCTTGTGAGCTTCTCTCTTTTCTAAAACCACACTGTGTATCTTCTACTGTGTTATCCAGCTTCTTCCTTAATCTGCCCTCAATCACCCTTTTGGTATCTATTATTGGCATCTTCTTACTTCATTATTTCACGAAGTTCGATTCACGATTCCTCTACCGTCAAATATCGAATCATTTAAGAAGTAATGTTGTCGATCCCTGTAGCTGAGTCTAATTTCATTTTGTCTATGGCTTCTTCAAGTTCTTCCTCTGTTATTTTCTGAATATCCCGTGCATATTCTACTGTTGGCTCTTTTTCTGCTTTTGTTAATTCTTGGAAATGTTCCCTCGATTTGCCAAGGTATACTGATCATAAATATCAAAAAGTAAGCGCAATATAACAGTTCGTTTGACAGTTAACCCTTTCGTAAATTCTATCGGGCCTAAAAACACTCTTTATGTATTAGTAACATAATCGGATGCCTTACTTAAGACTAATATTCGAACAGCCCAATATCATCTTTGATGTCATCGAGTTCATCACCGTCACAAATATCCGACACATCATCTTCTAATGTTTAGATGATGGCGGTGTCTTTTGTTTGCTTTCGAATCTATTTGGCGTCGGAATTGATGATTCACTGGCAAAACATTATTGTCTACTCTTCTGTTCCAGTTTGTCTTTATTGTTGCTAGATTTTGATTTCGTTGCCTGGTTAACGATTGTCTTTGATATTGGAGCTATAGCAAAGACAAAATTATAGCTCGACGTAGATGATTGACAGTTCGAACGTTGCTGATGTTGTAAATCTAGGTGATTATCTAGTAGAGTGGCTGCACCGTGTTGGCTGGATTAAGTTTCAAATTCAGTTGTTGCTTCTATTGTAACTTTTCCTACATATTGGCTAGGTTCAAAATCAGCATCAGTAAATTTGTCGAGATTTAATGGCGATACTTCAGACGTTCAAAACTCTGAAATTGCTTTTTCCACTTTCATAGGCTTTGTCACACGTACAATGGCAATAATTGTAGGAATCGTTTGCATTTTCCTTCTTAAATATATGCATTACATGTGACGTTTTGCATGATCGTCCTTCAAACTTGTTTCTAATTATCAACTGTACAGTTCTTATGATAGTTTTTCTTCTTATTTCCTTTCCGTAGCGGCTGTTTTTTTAGTTAATAAATAGATAAATTTATCTGCAAAGACTCAATTTTGTTTAAAAACTAGGATGTATCAAAATAACACGAGAATAAATTGCGATACCAGTTATTGCACTTTAAGCAGTCTACTCTAAGCGCATTTACTGCTTCGTCTCGAAAATCCGATTTAGGTATTCGTTTCTAGTAAATACAATCCATCATAGAGTAGATTCGAGTGGACAAACTCGGCTTTAAAGGCTCTTGAAAAGCACAATAAAATTTCATTGATAATACCGCTTGAAACGGTTTCCTCTTCACTTTCTCGAAAGAAATCGACCGAAAAAGAAGAGAAAAGGAACGAAGAAATGAAGTGACCCCGACGAAATAACAATCGACCATTGACCGAAAAGCAGTAATAAAATCGATGTCCGAAACGATTCCTTGTCAAATAAAATAAGGCGTACGCTAGTAAACGTTGGATATCCCTCTGTCGGTCGCTGTGGAGACGATATTACTACAACAACAACGACTAGTAACAATATGAAATGGGCCGACAGCAGTATGTGTGGTCCGAGGCTTGAGCGTTAGCTTTCCTCCCTACCCGTTATTTCCACGCACTATCCATTACACCGGCTATCTATCTATCTTTGAATGGGTAATGTGCGGCTTGAAACGACCTATTACCTGACATACGGTGTTCATTTGAAAAATCAAGATAAAATTAGATTCTCAGGTGGTTGTCTATGAATACAGAGATGTACTTTGAAAATATAACAACGCCGATTTAACACCGCGTCATTAAATTAGATTAAAGGTAATCCTTCCGCTTAGACGGAGTCTTATTAATTTAAGTGTACACTCACAATATTAATATATATTTATATAAAACAAAAGTTTGATATATTAGCTAGTAATAGCATCTCCTTGGAGTTTGCAATAAATATCTTGGGTGTTACTATAGAAGCCATCTTAAAATGGTCTGTACATATTAATAATCTCTATAAAACATTAAACTTGTTACGTCTTAATGCAATTGAGAAAGACTTGTCATCAGAAGCTTATAGAATCTTCCAACTTCAAAAGCGTGCTATAAGAATAATTAAAATAGTATTAGCGCTTGATACTCCAAACAATCTTAGGCAAGATGAAAAAGCCCAGTTATTGATTAATTTCTTTATTGAAGTGTCAAATTTTCGTTCGTACAGATAATTATCTCTTGCCACATTCTTACAAAAAACACATTTTTCAGAAAGGTCTATATTTTATTGGATGTTTCAGGCTTTCACATTTATTTGTTTTGTTTCTTGTAATTGCTTTGTTGAAATAAATAAACGGAAGATGGGACAAGTAATGTTTTTTAAGAAAGTACTCTACTTGCACAGGATTTAAAAATAAAAACAAAAAATAATCATATTTATCCAATAAAATCTTTGCATTTTTTTAAATCGAAGAACCCATCCTCTGCTTGCAAAATTGCCCGAACAATTCTGGGCATTCTTTCGATAACATTTACCAGGATATTTCATAAATGTTGTTTGGTATATGCAATCACTTTTTGAACCTGTCTATCGAACTCATCCCATAAGAGCTTTCTGAGGTTCAAATCGCGACTTTGTGCAGGCCACGACATTATGTGTAAGATATTATCTGTTTCTAGTGCATTCAAATAATTCATACACAATAGTGCCCTATCAACTGCCGACCAGGAGGCACAGCATTTTGTTCGAGAATACTTCGTACTTCTTGTAATATCTTCTATTGGGGCCAAATCTTCTACTTCTGCATACCAAAAACAGCCCCACACTCTAACAGAACCACTACCGTGTTTTACAGTGGGTGCCAGAGATTCTGGAAACATTTTCTCTGTCTTCGACCTCCCAACAAAAAAATCTTCAATTTTATCCAGAGACTTCAAACTTCAATTCGTCCGTCCAAAGCACATTTTTCCAGTCTTCCACCGTCCAATGTTGATGCTGCTTTACCCACTGTAATCGCTTTATTCGATTGGCCTGTTTTAGTAGCGCTTTCCTTATACGAGAGAGCGTTTTTATATTCGCGGAATGAGCGGGTTGTAGGGGGTGATTAGGCGCATTGGGGGCGTGGCCTGTGCAGCGACTCATAATTGGTATAAATACGAAGTTTCATTGTTATTAGACAGTTAGTCTTTGAGCTATCGTCAACCAAGTAACATTATCAGGAGTGAAAAGTGAAATATGGAAAAAATCGAATATCATGCCGTTATAAAGTTCCTTACCAGGCAAGGAAAATCAGTCGCGACCATAATGAATGAGATGTCATTGGTTTACGGCGACTCTTGTCCAGGAAAAACCATGGTGTACAAGTGGCATAGTTTATTTAAACAAGGAAGGGAATCCCTTGAAGACGATACGAGCTGGGAAACTCATGGCGACGGTGTTTGGGGAAGGAATATTGTTGATTGATTATAAAGATAAAGGTGTTTCTATAACCGGAGAATATTACGCTTCAATATTAGAGCGACTAAAAGAAGCCATTAAAGAGAGAAGACGGGGAAAATTGACGAAAGGTGTGCTGCTTTTGCACGACAACGCGCCCGTCCACAAGAGCCGCGTTGCGTTAGCTGCCCTGCATAAGGTGGGCTTCGAAATTGTGAATCACCCACCCTACAGCCCAGACCTGGCCCCGAGTGATTATTACCTGTTTCCGAAAATGAAAAAAGAGCTGCGGTGTAAAAAATTTACTGCCGATGATGAAGTCAAGGAGGCAGTTTCGGCGTATTTTGCAAATAAAGAGAAATCATTTTTTTATGATGGTCTAAATAAATTAATTGAAAGATGTGAAAAATGTATCCGTCTTGCAGGTGAATATATTGAAAAAGAAAAATAATTTGGTTTTTTTATTGCCACCCGTTATCCCCCATTCCGCGAATATAAAAACGCTCCCTCGTAGCAATTTGTTCGAATAGTTTGCCTCTCGCAATTGAATTTTGCTGCTATTTACGGAACTGCTAGTCTTCTATTTCGTTTACTAATTAAAACGATTCGCTGGTCATCATTGGTTGTGATTCGTAACGGACTTGGTCCTGTCTGATACCGTTTTATTATATTGTCCACACTAGATTTTGTCAGATGGACTTTTTAGCCAATTTGTCGAACCGAATACCCTTCTTGATGAAGTGTGATTTCGGATCTCTGATCGACTTTCCATGCGGCATTTTCACTTTTAAAATACACCCCCTTGCACTTAATTTATGCGTAGGCGGAGACGTTAGCAGACACACTTGATGGGCGATGGTAGAGATAATAGACTAGCAACTGTAAAATCGTTCTTGGAAATAACCAGGTATACATTTATGACAAAGAAAAGGCTTAACTGCATTTCAATATTTATTTTCCTCAATCATGCGCAAATCGTTTTATAAGTCGCTTGAAATAGCTACAGAGCTCAATGAATTGTCGTCTTTGATATACATTTGATGGAGCTCTAAATTTCTTCACGACTTTCACTTTAATCGGAAATGATCTTATAGTAGAGTCAGAAATTTTATAACCAAGGTAATCTAGTGATGTTTGGAGCGATCAAAACACAAGAATATCATCCATGTAGACAGTTACATACTGAAATCTGAGTGGTCCGAGAATATTGTTTATTGTCCTTTGAAATACTGATGGAGGGTTGCATAAGCCAAACGGCAAAGCCTCTAGGCCTTTCGTTTACAGATGTTGATGCTTTTTCAGGTTTATGTGGGTGTCTCTTTTCAGAGATCCCACATCTAGGGCTCTGTTTAGGTTATATTTGTGGTACCACCATGTGAGTCCCACGAGTAAGTAGGTCGACTCAGTGCAGTGCCCCGGTACGCGGGTAAGGTATTTATACAATAGTGTGCGCTCGGTGCAGCAATGGTTGGTCAATAGAGACTGATCCTCTATTTAGCCACGCATCTCATCAGCTCAACCACAACTTTATGGTTTAGGTTTTTTTGTAGGGTTGTCTCCTCTCGGCCCACACAATTAATCCAAAGTCCTCCAACTCCCAGAATGTGCAAAGCACAGATTGGGAGGTTGATATGGCGATGGTTGGTGACGAAGTTTTTCGAGGAAAAATCTACTACCGGCACCGTTTATTCTATGTACAAACTCTAGGTCACGACATGACAGCTCAGCAGGTAAGTCTGATTCCGTGCGGGTTTGCCACAGATGAAGTAGGCCAGTTTATCGACAGGCAAGTCTAGATTCATTGTGCTTAATATAGAACGGAAACATCTCGTGTTGGATGTGGCCTTTCACCACGTACAGTCTTGACTAGTGTCCATACTATATAGTAGATACCCCCTCGAGTTCATCATGCCCTCGCTTCTATTCATACTAATATTGGTGATTGCTTCTACTGCTCTTGCATCGCATTCATTGGTTAGCAATGTGACAGTTGAGTTCGATCTATTTTTCAGCCTTAAATATCCCATACCGTTTTGTATTTCTACCACTGAGTTTTCGATGTCTACTTCAGCATTTGCATTCCTATTTTTATTTCACTTTCATGAAATCAATACTCTTATTGTCAATGGATATGAGCAGCTGAGTCACCTTTTGTGCTGGTATTTCTGTATCAGACGCGGTTTTAACTTTAAACTTTGCAGCGCATTCTTCCTCGAAATCATTAAGTTGAAACGGGAGATCATCATTTTTAATAAAGTATAGCGTCGTGGGAGTTTTTACAACTGTCTCCTGTGGATCTTCACTAAATAATTATCCAACTATCACCGCAATGTTTTGCGTTTCATCAGAAACCACTACTACTGGCACAGAATTCGAAATGTCATTAATTTCAAAACTTAGAGCAGTTTTGCCCACTGCCTTCATACTACCACCCCCATATCCCCGTATTAAAATGTCTGTAAGTTGAATGTCGGTAATATTTAACATCCTAATGGCAGCTTGTATTGCAGTTGGTGCCAAAATCAACCAATACTTTTAATGCTTTTCTATTGACGCGGATCACAAGCATATATGTATTTGTCTTCAGTATCATCATAATTAATTAACATTTTTTTTTCAAGAAGAAAGTTCTTTGCGCATTTGTATTTTTTGGGCATTCATTAGCCTTGTGTCGTCTTCGACCTCATGAGTAACATTTCATTCATGTCTTGTAGGTCTCGATTTTCTTTCCTTCGATATATTTAGATTTATGATGAGAAACAGAGTCTTGTTGGTGATATTGACCAACTAATAACAAATATGCGAGTACCTTATCCTTATCTGATAGCTCACAAGCTGCTCCTTGTGAGAGTTTCTGCTAAAAGCGAAATCTTGATTTGGCTTTCTCTCTTCTCTTGGCTTCCATTTACAAGAGGTTCGCGTAATTTATAAGCAACGCCTCTTCCCACTGGAAAATTTGCTTCTAACTTAGTACCCCATTCTGATCAAGATAAATTTATATTACCTAAACTATTGTATCACTATTGTACGTACGTGTCAGGACAATTTTGACGTCATATAATAAATTTTAGTCTTTTCATCTTAATTATAGGTAGCATAACCATAGCATAGCGGAGTGGCTCAAGCATATTTACATGCTGGAGCGACTGGTCTACAATAATCTCGATTGGGAAAGGATCAAATAAAGGAAATAGAAGGTACACTGGAGTATGCCATCCGATCAACCTAATTATGAAGTACTGTTTCGATTGTTTAGACTTGAATTTCATGAATGGCATCTTCGATTTCGTGCATAAAGGCTTCAATCGTCTTTGAATTGTTAGCTTAAAATTTATCCTTAATAGGTCCCCACAAAAAAATAGTCCAACTGGCTCAAATTCTAGCTCCGAGGCGACCAATTGACATCATAATTTCGGCTGATTAATTCGATTTTCAAAAACGGTGGAGTTCAATTGTTACGTTGGCTGTGTGGCAAGCAGCGGAAACAAAAATTCGTTACGCATGACACGGTAATGGTGGCTCCTTACCCATTTTCAAAGAAACATCGCCCACAAAATGATGCTTCTAAATGATGATGTTTGACTTGACATAGCCTCCGATGTGGAAATGAGCTTCATCCGAATAGATGATTCTTTGGTAAAAATGATCGTCGCCCATTGGGCGAACCGAAAACGAAACGGATGGTGACGAGGTTTCAGTTCTTGGACCAATTGAACTTTATAAGCCTTTATACCGAGATCTTTATACAAAAGTTTCCTCAGAGAAGTGCAAGAAATGTTCAGTTCCTGAGAACGATAACGAGTTGATATTGAAGGATTTCCACGCACACTCTGGGCAAAAGCAGCAATGTTTTCCAGTTTTACGAAATCACAAAATATGCCAAACTAATGAAGTGTCCAGAATTCTGTACCAATCAATTTTAATGATACTGTGGTCATCTCTCATGATTTAAAATTGGGCAGTAAGGCTATAATTCAGTCATCTATATTTTTAAAAAAAATGAGCTGCCCTGTGAGTGTTATAACAGACAATTGCTCAAAATTTATTTGATTTATTTTGTCACATGGCTAGCAGATTCATATAATTTTGTATTAAATTTTTTGTTCGAATGATTTAACGTTAAAGCTACTGGAATAGTTAGGAATAAAGATACAATATCTGAACTCTTTACAATTATTACATAGTTTGCGTTATAGAACGTTATAGAACGTTATAGAAACCTATAGATTTTCAATATTGTACTGACGATAACAATGTAGTTACGTCGAAACCATCCCTAATGAGACCTCCAATTTCACTTATTTGAATTTATTTCTTTTTAGAGTTTATTAGACTCGAAAATCATAACAAAAGTAGTACTGTCGGTTGAACTTCAACGTAGCTGCTTTCAAATTAAATTCATTAGTCCATTTGCTGGATATTTCAACACATTTCGATGGTAAAAGTACCAATTATCACCTAACCATCACCTAACACGTTATTATCAGTATGAATCGAAATTTCAACGTACAGATCGGTACTATACATCTCGAATGATAATTTACGGTCATATTCGAAGATAAGCATTTACATCCAATTTAATGTTCGATTTCGTTATCCCAATATTACTATTAGGTGATCCGGGTACGTTACAGTGAGTGCTATCTAAACGATCCGGTAATTACGGAGTTAATTTCTGTTTGATTGTCATGGAGTAAGATTACCGGCGTTTGTAATGATGGAAAGATTCTTTGTCGTTAGACGGCTTTAAAAGTGGTTTTTGATGCTGAAGAAAAAGGTGAAGGATAAAAAGAACCTAATCAAATACAACCTATGCATTAAGAGTTAGCTCATACCATAAAATGTAGGTTATAGACAAAGTTGTATAAGTTCAAAAGGAACGTTAATGTTATGTTAGTAGAACTAAACTGCAAATCATTCTCCTCTTTCATAGAAATTAACAATGAGTCTTACTTATAAGTACTCTATAGTGTATGTGTGTAAGTAAAGTTTAAATACGCCGTCCAGAAAACAATTTAATGATTCACACATACAGACGCATAATTTCCTCAATTCACTTTTTCCCATGTAATTTGCGGTATTACTGACATATAATATAAAAGATCTGTTGTGTTTGTATTACCGACAAGACAGGCTTAAACCCCTATTATTAGGGTAGAATCCGTGAAAATACCAAAGCCGATATCCTAAGATCCACACTAACAAAGTCAAATTTCGAGTTAGATGAGAGGCAATTAATTTGGACTCGAGCGTTTCTACTATCGCACACTCGATTGTTAACTGGAATGTAGATGTATGCACGCAGCGAAGACGTGGGGAATCAGGCTGCGATTTGAGTATCGACCTATATAACCGGATTCCTTTCAAGGATTAAACATCCAATTACGTCAAGCTTCCGTTAATTATTAAATCGAAACGGCCAGGTGTCGCTTGTAACTCTACACCGAACGATTGTTTAATATGCTATCCATATCTGGTTAGATGTTTACTTTCTGAGAGGATATCATTAATAGACCGTTTTGGATGTCGTATTAATTGTGTTTGTTTAGTGATATTTTGAAGACTAATTATCTCACACATAAAATAACTAATTAAGGATACAAATTTGAAATTTAGAGTATTGATTTATATTAAAACAGGATTTTTTTTTAATTGTCTTAATTTGATTTTGAACTGGTCTCGTGTTGCGTTTCTAACAGAAGAAGATATATGATTATATATCGTTGTTCGGCTGTTACCTCCAATGTGACAAAAAATGAGAAATTGCGTTTTTTATGCCAGTTAATAGTGCTCAGCATATTCTTGTAGTTCGTAAAACTTCTAATGAGAAATTTGAATTCATTAAACTTTAAATATAGAAATAGTAAATCTGCAATGTAACATGTTGTATAAAATGGACGTGTAATACACTTACGGAAGCTGACATACATAATGTAAAGACATGAGGACATAATAGTCCACAGTCAACGCGAAAGCAACATCGTTAAGAAAAGAAAAACTGCTAGAGACAGAAGACTACACGGAAAGTTGTATATTGGATATAAAGTAGATAAAAAGAAGACTGTTAGACAAAATGTTCTGAAACACAGGAGAAGTATGAAAAGTAGGTGCAATCACTAAGTTTCTAAGACGCCGACTCAAAAATTTTTTCCTGTGTAAGTTGCTGTCAGATTCTGACAGAGAAAAAATATTTGCTTCTTTTTGGAATTTGAGTTCTTAGGGCGAGAAGAGGGTGTTTGTAACGGGTTTAGTAGAAATTCGGCCAATACGCAGAAGACGCCGTACCACAATAGAGAATGAAAAACTAATAAAGAAGGTCATAACTACTTCCTGAGTGATGTAAAAGGTAAGCACTTCAAAGTATGTCGCACAATGCTACTGAACATTTTAAATTTGGGAGAAGACACTTTGAAAAGATGGACGAAGACAACCGTAGATGGAGTTGCTTCAGTAACAGACTCTTGCGAATATGAAATTCCTGTCTAAAAGAAACAAAATATCAACAAGAGAATCTTTTAAAGAAAACAAGACTGAGACTGTTAAAGAGTGGCTACAGATGGTTCCTAAAGTATCCACTCATTATTGCAGGGCCTCTTCAAGTAGAGTTTATATTGATAACCAGTTTTTATCTAAAAATCACATGCACATGGTGCATGAAAAAACATAAAAAGGAGGTAAATGCAAAGATATTTAGAGCAGTTCTAAGAAATGAGAATGTTTCTATACACAAACCGCGAAAAAACCTGTTGGTCATAAATGCGGTAATGTAACCTTTGAAGAATACAGTGCTCACAGAATAAAAAAAGAAGCAGCAAGGGAAGCAAAAGCAAAAGTAAAGGAAAGCGCAAACGACGAACGATTAGTCATAACTACAGATTTACAAAGTGTTTTGACATGTCCCAGACTACTAGCTTCACATAGTTATTACAAAGCAAAATTGCAAGTGCACAATTTTACGATGTATGCGTTGAACGATGAAAAAGTAGATTTATACGTATGGCATGAAGCTAATGGAGAGGTTAGTTCCAGTGAATTCGTATCATGTCTTATCGATTACTTTGCTAATATGTCAGAGAAATATAAAGCTGTTGTGCTTATTTCAGATGGTTGCAATTACTAAAACAGAAATAAAACCTTATTAAGCATACTTAGCGATGTAGATAAAGAAAAATATATAACGATTCAATAGGTATATTGAGAAAAAGGTCATAGAATGATGGAAGCTGAAGAAAAGAAAAACTGCTAGAAACAGAAGACTACATGGAAAGTCGTATATAATAATAATAATAATAATAATAATAATAATAATATGGTTTTATTGTCCAACAACAACCAATTACAGGACAAAATTACAAAGTTATACATTAAATACATACATACACATAAAAATGAATAGTTACACTAACTGATTAATTGAATCAACAAAAATATCATTATAATAAAAATTAGCTGCACGAGACATCGTTGTCAGTGGTGATGACTGTAGCAGGTTTGTTCCTGAAAATGGGGTAGAAAAAGTGCAGGAATAACGGGAACATAATCTAGGAACTAAGAAATCTAGGGAAGACAGGAGAAAAGGACAATCTATAACATTATTAACCAGTTTCCATATGAACCGAGCTCCATGTCTTTCTCGACGGTAACTTAACGCATCCATATCATGTTCGGTCAACAATGTCGCATAATCAACGCCGCGCGGAGGATAAACGCCATCATATCTAAATGATAAAAATTTTAAAAAACGTCGTTGAATCTTTTCCACCGCGAGCTGGAGATAAACATAGTGCGGCGACCAAGCTTGAGATGCGTATTCCAATTTGCTTAGGACCAGACTATAAAAAAGGCTCTTAAAGACACGAGCATCATTAAAATATTTACAAGAACGTAGAACAAAACCTAGGCTACGAGAAGCAGATAACGACACACTTAGAATATGATGGGAAAAAGAACAACGACTGTCAAAAAACACTCCAAGGTCTTTCACTATTTCAGACTTCTGCAAATATGTATCGTGTATTGAATACACCGATATAATTGGATTTATTTTTCTACTGTATGAAACATAGCAACATTTATTTATATTTAACTTTAAGCTAAATTTAGAACACCAAGTACTTATAATATTTAAATTGTGTTGTAAGTCTAGTACGTCATGCAACGACCGAATACTAGTATAGATTTTTAAAATCATCTGCGTAAGCCAAAACAGAGCAGGATAATGAGGACAGAAGGTCATTGATGTACAACACAAAAAGCAATGGCCCAAGGTTGGAACCTTGGGGTACCCCAGAAGTGGGAATAAAAATATGAGATGAAAAACCATTATAAAATACGTAGTTACACCTGTTATTCAGATAAGACCAAAGAAGTTTCAGCAGTGCGGGACTGAATCCAAATGCGGATAGTTTATATAAAAGTATACCGTGATCAATACTGTCGAAAGCGCTACTAAAATCAGTGTAGATAACATCTACTTGACCCTGATGATCCAAATCCTGGCAAATGTATTGTGTAAGGCTCACAAGATTTGTTACCGTTGATCTACCCTTAACAAAACCATGCTGATACGGTGATATAGATGGCCTAACATTGTTATATATACATGAATATATTACGTTTTCGTATAATTTAGCGAAATTTGAAAGGATAGAAATAGGTCGATAATTTTCAAGACAATTTTTGTTACCTTTTTTAAATACAGGAACTACTCTACCACGTTGCCATAAAGAAGGAAATACATTCGTCTTAATCGAGAGATTAATTATCAGCATAAGAGGTCTTGCCAAGGCACATCTTGCATCGCGAACTATGAAAGATGGAATCAAATCGTCACCCGATGTATTACAATTTGGGAACTTAGACATTAACTGGATCAATTCATCTTCAGTAACAGAAGATAAGGAAAAGGGAACACAATCATTATGACTGAAATTTTGAGGGAATGCTGAGCTAACATTGTAAATAGAAGCAAAACTGTTTGCAAAAGCGTTAACAATACTGCATGGATTATCTAAGACTATATCATTGTGAGTCAAAGTGTTCGGTATTCTTGTAGTACCTTTCCTATTGTGTAAGTATTGAAATATCATTTTAGGATTATGTTGTAATGAGGTCTCAACTGACCTCAGATATATCTCGTATGCCTCGGAGATTTTAGACTTACACAAGGAGCGTGTTCTTCTAAATTCATTTAAGAAATAGGTGCTATTTGTTGATTTCCATTTACGTCTGTAATACAACTTTAGTTTCAAAATGTTAACAATATCAGTCGTAAACCATGTTGGATATGTTGAGCGCTTGCCAGTTGCAGAATATTTCGGAACACAGGTATCGAAAATAGTTCGAAGAACATCGTAAAACTTTTCTAATGCATCATCTACATTATCAGAAGATTCGATTACAGACCAATCTACGTTAGCAAGATTCTGACATAATAGATTAATATCAGTACGATGAAAGTTGTATCGCAGATTTGTATTGCAAGGAAAAGCAGAAGTACGAGTTGGTAACAAAAAGTTTATAGATATTGACAGAGGAGGGTGATATGGATCAACTGGAACCATTGGAAAATCGTCGGTTTCAACAAAAATTTCAGAATTAGTGTTAGAGATAATCAAATCCAATAACCTGCTGTCACAGTTTCTGACAGAATTGTATTGCTTAAAATCCAACGAGCTACAGAAACAACAAAATGTGCAATATTTAGGGCAAGATTGAGGACTGCTAACGTACAAAGGAAGATTAAAGTCTCCAAATATAACAGTAGGTTTATCAAGCAGTAAAATTTCAAGCGATTCATGAAACAAATCAAATTCATGCTGATTAATAAATGGTGGTATATATATTGCAGCAATGAAAAAAGAGATAGAATTTAAAGAACATTTACACACGATTACATCAATTGCAGGGACAAGTGTAGTAATAAAAGTTGTGTCAATAACTAATAACGTCGCTGAGAGCAACCAAAACTCCACCTCCAGTAGAACGATTGATCGAAGAACACTTTCTGTCACACCTGACACTGTTATAATTTGCAGGTAATAATTCGGAACAGGTTATAGCATCATCAAGCCATGATTCTGTGATAATCAGAATATCATAAGAGGATTCACAAGCAGATAGAAAGAATGGGTGTGTCTTAGTACGAAGTCCTCTAACATTTTGATAATACACGGAGATATTACATTGAGAGCTGTTGGACTGGTTCAGTTTAAAGAAGAAATAACACTAGGCACACCCTTGGTATATTTTATTTTTAAGTTTGATTCTCCGGCCTTTATGCGATTCTGAAGCTCCAATTTGGCCAGTTTGTGTATTTCCATTTGCATTGGGGTCTTGTCACGAGATATTGATAAAGATGAAAACTTTGGATTAGATTTGAGTTTGTTTATATTGCGTATAATATCTGAGACAGAAGACTCGTTAGAAAAAACAACCTTAATTGGACGAGCGTTTGATGTTTTGCTCGAATCATATTTTCCCAATCGGAGGACTTTGGAAACAGTAGCGGAAATCTGAATTGTTGCACATATATCATTCACAAGACTGGTATCTAAATCGATCTGCTCCTTGATGTTCTCGCACCTTGCTTCCTTACAACGGAAGATCATGATATTCGTCTTCCGGCGCTCACGGTCAGCTATCTCCTCTCTCCCTCTCCTTTATATTGGATATAAAGTAGATAAAAAGAAGACTGTTACACAAAATGTGCTGAAACACAGGAGAAGTACGAAAAGTGGTGCAATCACCAAGTTTCTAAGACGCCCACTCAACAATTTTTCCTGTGTAAGTTGCTGTCAGATTCTGACAGAGAAAAAATATTTGCTTCTCTTTGGAATTTGAGTTTCTGTCCATTCAATACCTGAGCACTATTTTCAACCTCCTATATTTACACTATCAGACTATATTACACGTATGAGTCTTGCACGTTCTAATCAACCGTATGAAATCAATCACTTAGATTACACCTTCTTCAAGAAGTGCGATTTATCTTCAAATTTCAGTTCCATTAGGCCTGGAAAGAAGGCACATAACCCTGTAGTGGTAGATGTTTATCTGGATTCACATTTACAAAAGAATTAAAGAGTTTTTTATTGTTTTAGTGTCCTGTTTGAATTTACCCCATACCAGTAGAATAATATTTAAATAGCAAGAAATATTATCGCTTTCCTTTTAATATTTTAATGTAATTTATTTTAACGTAGGATTATATCTAACGTATCTTTATATTTTGTAATACCTTCTATGTGCAACATTGTTGTTTTTAAATTTCTCCCACATGCATTTTTTATTCAGTGTTAGCAAAAACTGACAACCTACGATGAATATTTAAAACTAAATGGTGTAAACGATAATTAAGCTACAAGGGTTTATAAGATGTTTACTTTTTCTCATGAAAAATTCGATTTTTTGTTTCTCCTATAAAATAATGAGTTTGTCACATTGGAGATATTAACAGTCCAACGACGATATCTTTATACACTGATATACAGCAGATTTTTGAACTTTGGACAAGTGTGTAGATGGCGGTAGCAAATATTTATTTTCAGTAGCTAGTTTGGTGATTGTGAATCAGGTCATATTTCCTAAAAATCTCATCAGAGTTAGTTATCACAAACATTACACATTCACAAACATAAAGCCATGGCAAAGCAAGTATATTATTATTTTTAAATTCATAGTAACAAGTCTGTCTTTGATTTAGATTAAACATTGCTCTTATACACGCTTTTTCTAGAATAAAGACCCTAGATGCCTCCACCAAGTTGCCAAAGAACATAATTCCATACTTCATCCCGGAGTACACCATTGCCTATTACCCGTAACCTGTAACATGATGTACTCACTTTAGCGACTAGGAAGTCGACGTGTACCCGCCAGTTCAAGCCCGAGTCTAATGTCCATCCTAGGAATGGAGCCACTTCTGTAGTTGTAAGTACTTCATCATTGTGTTCTAGTTCTAAATAGTTACTATGATAGTTGAATTGTAAGATGTTAGTTTTGTTAAGTGAAATGAAATTATAAATTTGGGCGATTCTACAAGTTTTAATAGGGGAGGAACTCATACCAGGCATTTATTGTAAGCAGGCTATGGTCAGAAAGAGTGGTGAATTTTAAGCCAATCTCTGACAGATTGTGTTTAATAAGACCAAGAGGAGATTATCGGAAAACTAGTCTAATTAATGGTCATGCTCCAACGGAAGAGAAAGTGATCGAAGAGAAAAACCAATTTTATTAATGTGTGGATAGGACAACGAACGAAGTACCTGGGTATGATTTCAAAATAATTTTGGGGGCTTCAACGCTAAAATTGGCAGAGAGAACTGCCTATAAGAGTGCTACAGGGGGTAAAAGTAAACATCAAAAATGAAACGAAAATGGGAACAGATTAGTACAGTTAGCTATGGAAAATGGAATGAAAATAATGAGCGCACATTTTGAGCACAAAGATATACACAAAACCAAATAGATCATGTATTAGTAGAGATCAAGCACTCAAGGACAGTTAAAGGTGTTAGAGGATACCGTGGAACGGATGCAAATACAGACCATTTCTTCGTAATCGTAAAAATGAAACTAGAGCCCCTTTCTCCCGCCTCCCTCCCGGATGTAGAAAACTAAAAACGAATATCTACAGAAATATAATGTGAGGGAACTACAAAATAACAACGTGGAAGAGATATTTGAGGAGGTGACCAAGAGGTTAAAGAAATGAAGCGAAGAAAGCTGATTGGTACAATAATGAGTGTAAGAAGGTGTGTGAAGAAAGAAACAAGGCCACACTAAAAATGCTAAAGGATAGTTCGGAGAGGAATAAAAACTATTTTAAGGAAATGAGAAAAATTGCAAAAACAACCTGTAAAAATTGTAAAAGGCAATACCTAGACAATAAGTTAAGAAGTGTAGAAGCACACTACCAAGCGAAAAACATCAGGAACTTCTACCAAGAGGAAAAGAAGAATACGCAGGGCAAAATCAGATCGCTGAAGTACTGCAGAAACGAACTAGGCGAGTTAGTAGGAAACATCGAAGAAAAAACAGAGGAAGAAGGCCCTGTTGTAAATCTACAAGACAACGTAACCGACCAGAGTGCAACTCTAGAACTGATGGATCAGGAAGTCAAAGAAGTATTTAGTAGACTAAAAAGTGATAAAAGTCCCGGAGAAAATGGCATCCCTACCGAGTTTCTAAAGAAAGGTGGATTATGCTTACAGGAGCGGGTTACAGAAATTATAAAAGCAGTGTGGAGGGATGAAAAAATGCCAAATAGATGGAAAGGCGCAGTGATATGTCCGATACACAAGAAAGGAGAGATCACAGTATGCAGTAACTACAGAGGAATTTCCCTGCTAGACGTGTCATACAAGATACTGGCAACAGTTATTAGAAGTCGGTTGGATAAATACAACAATGGGATCATTGGAGAATATCAGGGGGGGTTTAGAGAAGGGCGTTCTTCAGTAGACCAAATATTTACTGTAAAACAAATACAAAGTAGCAGCTATGAGCAGGATCTGCAATTGCACATCCTTTTTATCGATTTTAAACAGGCTTATGACACAATTATCAGAACTAAGTTACATGAAGCAATGATGGACTGGTATTTCGCCGAAAATTATAAGACTGGTACAAATGACGATGGAGAATACCAGAAGCAGGGTAGCCGTAGAGGGGAAACTGTTCGGTACTTTTGAGGTCGATAGAGGTTTACGACACGCTCTTTAATATAGTGCTCGCGGCAATAATTAGGAAAAGTAGAATTCAAACAACGGGAATTATCTACCAGCACAAACACCAAATCATTGCTTACGCAGACGACATAGCGCTACTAGCCCGATAAGAGAAAGAATTATTAAGAATAACCACTAGCCAAGCAAGTACGGCAAAGGAGTACGGACCGCATATTAACGAGGACAAAACCAAGTACATGTGTATGGACGGGAAAAAACCAAGAGAAAAGATAGGTTTGAAAATTATGTGTGACAACAACAAAGAATACAGTTTTGAAGAAATAGACAAGTAACTGAGACAAACCGCAACGAGGAAGACCAGGAAATAAGCACCAAAGTTGGAAAAGGAAGCAAGGCAGCTGGCGCGATGAGAAGTCTACTAAGGTCGAAACTGATATCAAGAACAGCCATACGATTGTATACAACGGTAATCCGTCCAGCAGTGATGTATTGCATCGCGTTATGGGTCCTTAATAAACAAGAGGCAAATAAACTGTAAGCGTGGGAAGGAAAAATGTTGCGTGGAATCTATGGCGGTATTAAAGACACATTAGGGAATTGGAGAGCTGCCTCCAGCATAAGTCTTTGAATTCTTCGTGAGCCTTTATTGGTGTAGATATTGCGGATACCAAACCATACGTTCTGAAGAGGTCTGTAATATTTTTAGTATGTCGATCATTAATCAATAAATTAATATTAAAATCTCCACTAACTACTAAGTTATAGCTCGAAGGTATTTCGCTTAGTGTACTTTCCAATAGTACAATGTGACAGCACTGCATTCAAATACTAATTGTTTGTTTCTTTGTTTTAGATGCGTCAGTTCCAAATACTCGATTCCTTCCTCCACTAGGATACATGACCCTACTTTATTTCCTTTTATTTATTACTACTTATTATCTACCTACGGCCCGCTCTCCAAGGAACTCTAGAAATCAACAGGACTTCTTCCCCAAATGGCATTCCTTCGCAGATCTTAAAGCACGTTGTACAAGCCAATTCCCTCCTTGGCTTTTGCCATATACAATCACTTGGCTATGAGTGGAGTTTTCCACAGTGGAAAGTTAATCTGGTGCTCATCAGAAAGGGCAATATACCACTAACCAACCCCCCTTCTTCAGACATGAGGAAGGGAGGGTGAACAGCTTATGTCGGCGAGGTTCAAGTTGGCAAGAGTTAGAGAGAACTGGAGGTCTGGCGCAAAACCAATATTGTTGTCCACTACATTCACGACATTACAGATCACATCGGTAGAATTTTCCGAAAACAAAATATTAAACCTATCTTTAAATCTTTAGAACACTAAACACTTCAACCCACTAAACACCAAAAACTTTTAACTAAACCAGGGTTGCGTTTCGACAGCGAAGCTGTCATTTTCAAGACCTTGATTTTGGTTTTGTGAAAGAGAAATTTTTTCTCTTTTGGCTCTTCTGATGACTTCCATTCCGCACTCCGATGTTTTTAGCATACTTGCCACATTCTTTTGGGACATTTTTAAGATGTCTCTGTAATGTTGAACTCTCCAATCTTTTGGTCGTCTGCCAGAGCGTCAAAATTCGATCAACTGGTACGGTGTCCCAGTTTCCTCTTCGATTAGTCTTTCTTTAACTTTCTCGAGTTTTCCTCATTCAAATTTTTGGCCTGATTGCTCGGTAATCGTCTGTAAGATCCTCACTGAGTTCTTACATATTTCCATCACTAAGAACTTCCTTTAAAGCTTCAAAAAATGAGCACACACGAGGTAATAGCAAATAAACAAGATTATCGCTTCGTTGGAGGTTTCAAACTATATACAAAAATAATAAACATTCAAATTCGCGATAGGTTCGTATATAATTTGTGTTATTTTGCGTTACCACGCTAAAAAAAATAAATTTAGTATTCCCCCGGACGTTTTTCCTAAACAACGATCGTTTTGTTCCCTGTCATGTTTTATTCCAACGTAAATTAAATAAAGATCAAAGAACGCACGGGATGTAAAGGTACAGGCGGATGTACAGTGTATATCCTTTTCAGAATAATCCGTGTATTAAAATGAAGGTTGTCGTAGAATGAACGAAATTCAACCTTTTCGTTAGCGAAAACAAGTTTTATTAAACGACGTAGGTGGAAAAGCGGTGAAAGCGGATAGAAATTCTAAAAATTTGAATAAAAAAATTCTGCGGGTGTAATATCATACGAATGTAAATGTGAGGAACTTCACTCGTTGCAACTTCAAAGTATATTTTCTAACGTAAACGACCACAGCTTTGAAAAAAATCTTTATTATGCAACGAGCAGCAACCGACAGCTTGACGAATATTATATAAAGATCCGGTAAGAATTTAGGATGGTTTTAGAAAGATCAAAAAAAAAAGGAAAATGTCATAATCTATAATGTCCGTTTTACTTAAGGAACATCATCCTGCTATATGAAATATGCCAAATGTCGGTACCAACTTTCTTATTTTAAATCAAAAAAGCTACTCAAAATCGACGTTTCGTCACTTCTTCAGGACTAAAAACTGGGTGAAAACTTTCTGACAAAGAACAGCTGGACGTGGGGGAGTAGGTATGTACAGTCTGTTTGATTTTAGCTGTTACCGCAAATACCCCGGATACTGTTAGGGATATGATAAAATTTTGTAGAGAAAAAGTTGTTCTACATTTAATTTGCTATTATCCTTTATAGACAAAAAAACAATTGAGCATCAAATGTTTTAGACGTAGCAACTAACGTAGCAATCTTGCTGGCCGATTGATGGGGCCATCATTTCCTATTAATTTTGCACCAAACTCTTCAGTTAAAATCTCCCTGACGTTTCGTGCATTGTGCTCTAAAGTACGCCAATATTAATACAGGGTCCGGCAACGAAGCGGGGACGGAAGATTACACGCTTATTTGAAAGTTTGTCAAATATTTAGTCATCGGATATTCTCCTGCACCATCAAGTGCACGTTTTAAAAATATTTTGTTTTATACAGGGTGTTCCAGATGGAAATGCCAGACTAAAGTTGCATTTTTTTAAATGGAACACCCTGTATATTTATAGAAAAAATTATCCGCGCTTGAAAGCTGGATACAACGATATAATGTTGTATAGGTCTAAAGTTGATAGTTTCTGTGTAAACAATTATTTTACTTGATAAATTGAAACATTTCAGTAGGCTATTCTGCGTAGGGAAAAACAAAAAATTCGAAACCAACAGAGTAGAATATTTTTTACTAGTATGGACAGTCGTTACTATGTGAAATAAATTCTGCAACTGCTCGCTTTATACAGGGTGTTCACAATTTTGCAAAATCAAAGAAATCTCGACATTTTTAAATGGAACACCCTGTATATTTTTGGCTCATTGGAAAGCCCTGTTACTACGCTTTCTATTGATACCTCATTTGATGCACCTAGGATAGATCATTTTCTAATTATTTCTTTTTAAAGTTGAATTAATGAGAAATGCTTGTCTTTGTAGAAGCCAGTTTGCACTTCATACTTACTGTAAGATCGGATTTTCAATTCACTCAGCGGTGAAAGGTAACATTAATTTAATATAAAGTAAAGGTGTCAGTTTTAAGCTTGTATACTAATAACCAAGTTGTAAAAAGTTCTTTTTGTGTTATACAGTAGGTATTTCGTTCAATCTTTAAACGAAATTGTTAGAATGACTAATTTTAGTAGATCCTTAACAAACGCAAGCTCCTACCCTCAATAGCCGTTACCTTTGAAGTACCATCTATACTTACATCTCTCCACATACAGAGCATTTAGAGCGACTAAGGCCAGCTAGAAAAGGGATAGATCTAGAGTGGGGCGGTTGTAAAACGTATACGGAATAGCACGCTCACCAATGCGTTAATTCCGTACATGTTTTACAACCGCCCCACTCTAGATCTATCTCTTTTCTAGCTAGCCTTACTCGCTCTAAATCTTCTGTATGTGGATTTTCCTGCATTGTTAATAATACGGCCAGTTCGCTTTGTTTATTGATTACCGGTTTATTTGTTTCTCCTTTTCTAGGTTACACTATCAATTTCTATAAATGTCTCTAATAATCTTTCAAATGCTTCCGGTCTTCTTTCAAGGTTTGAAAATCTCTCTGCATATACTCTACTTGCTAGGAGACAATTTCTTGTACACTCCTCAAGAATAAATATCATAGTTACCATTTCTTTACCTACTAAAATTAGTTATTATAACAATTTCGTTTAAAGATTAGACGAAATACTGTATAACACAAAAAGAACTTTTTACAACTTGGTTATTAGTATACAAGCTCAAAACTGACACATTTACTTTATATTAAATTAATGTTACCTTTCACCGCTGAGTGAAACTTAATTGTTTCTCACACTAAATGGAGTTTCCTCTTGTTATAGACCGTTTATAGATTATTTATTGAATATCCGATCTTACAGTAAGTTTGAAGTGCAAATTGGCTTCTAAAAATACAAGCATTTCTCATTAATTCAACTTTAAAAAGAAATAATTAGAAAATGATCTATCCTAGGTGCATCAAATGAGGTATCAATAGAAAACATAGTAACAGGGCTTTCCAATGAGCCAAATATACAGGGTGTTCCATTTAAAAATTTCGAGATTTCTTTGATTTTGCAAAATTGTGAACACCCTGTATAAAGCGAGCAGTTGCAGAATTTATTTCACATAGTAACGACAGTCCATACTAGTAAAAAATATTCTACTCTGTTGGTTTCGAATTTTTTGTTTTTCCCTACGCAGAATAGCCTACTGAAATGTTTCAATTTATCAAGTAAAATAATTGTTTACACAGAAACTATCAACTTTAGACCTATACAACATTATATCGTTGTAACCAGCTTTCAAGCACGGATCATTTTTTCTATAAATATACAGGGTGTTCCATTAAAAAATGCAACTTTAGTCTGGCATTTCCATCTGGAACACCCTGTATAAAACAAAATATTTTTAAAACGTGCACTTGATGGTGCGGAAGAATATCCGACGACTAAATATTTGACAAACTTTCAAATAAGCGTGTAATCTTACGTCCCCGCTTCGTTGCCGGACCCTGTATATCTTCATCATTTGCGGCACGTCCATTTCTTGCCCTTCGTACCTGATCATTAAAGCAGCCATTTCTTTGTAAATTACTTGTTAAAGTACGAGGATGCGGATGTCTCCTTTCTGGATACATAGTTGGATATATCACACAATCTTCTCTACTATTATCATTATATCTGATATTCACCCTTAGCATGTCAATTTTTTCATCATTCGAATAATAATTATCACCCATTTCGTGTTATTTAAAATGAAAATTGACAGTATGCAGGAATTTACTCAGTTAGTTTGACACTAAAGCTACAGCTACAGTTTTCACTGTCTATCTTCTCAAAGTGATCAATTTCACTTTTCAAGTCGCCTAAGCCTGCAGTTACCACTTAATTATCGATTTATATCTTTAATTGATTAGATGATTGTGGCATGTGTTTTATATCGTTATAAAGAGAATTTTTAGTTTTTGAATATGTAATAAAATTGAGTACGTTCCATTTAAAAATTTGAATCTAGTTGCTACATCTAAAATATTTGATGTTCGATTGTTTTTTTGGCTATAAGGTATAATAACACATTAAATGTAAAACAACTATTTTTCTATGACATTTTGTCATATCTCTAACAGTAGTCGAGGTATATGCGGTGACAGCTAAAATCAAACAGATTACCTATACAAACCAAAAATGGATCAGTGAACACGGGGCAATAAAGCGGAAAAAACGGGTATTGGTAATCATCATCACAGTTGAAATTCTGGAGATGTCTTTGGATCCCGGTAGCTTCCTTTACCTTTCGTAGAAAATAGTGTTGAGACTTGTTTGCAACAGATACCTGATCAGAACAAATTTTGTGACCCGTGTCAAGAAAATGTTTGGCTGTGTGTGCTGAAGAACATGTCTTAACATACCGTTGGTCTTGGATTCTGGTTTGAACTGACCGTCCAGTTTCGTCTATGTATACTGAACCACAATCACACAGAATTTTGTAAGTTCCGCTATGGAACAGAACATGACGAGTGTCCTTGAGCGAAGAAAGAAGTTGGGACATTTTGTTTAAAGGTTTAAAGTTCTTCACTGGATCTCTTGGTGCAGAAGTAGAACTAAACACTTCAACCCACTAAACACCAAAATATAATTTGAAAAAATATGATTTGACGTCGTGCGACTGAAATTGGCGATGAAATGAAAAGGTTTAGATATCATCGTTCCATTCCTGTTTATTCAATATAGTCTCATTCAGAGCCAATACAGCGCAGAAAACGTTCAACAAATTTTTCTAAATGTTATTGTACTATTGAAATACTCATCGGCTCAAATGGCCTTTAGTATGGCTGTCAAGGTGACTGAGATGGTATCCAAACGATTTGCTTTTATTCGAGCATTTCAGTTGAAGAAAGTCGTATCAAGCCAAATCTGGCGAATACGATGAATGATCGACAACAATGATGCCTTTTTTATCAAGAATTCACGTACTTTTGTGCAATGGTGCACTGTTTTGCAAAAACGGTCGACCTCGTCGAATTCTGCATCACAATCGTTGTAGAACTCTCAAATAATATTCTACGTTCACAGTCTGATATTGTTTTTGCTCTTTTCACTTTTGGCGCTTCTTGTGGCTTCCATGCCGTACTCTGACGTTTCGTTTTTGGCTCGCATTCAAAACACCACATTTCATCACCAGTTATAATGGCTGACATGCTTGCCGGATTCTTCAGGGGAGCATTTCTAACATATCTTTGCAATGCTGAACTCTCCAATCTTTTTAGTCGTCTGTCAAAGGTGACACGCTGTTTGCCCAAATCTTCGGTCGAAATTCGAGTTTTTGGCGTTGCTACTCGGTAATCGTCTGCATGGTCCTCACGATCTCTACGGAATCAGCCAAACTAACAGAAAACCTGTGCACGGGACATGCATTCATCCCCGTACACATTTTTTAGCGGTTTGTAGGTTTCTGTACAACTTTTCCTAGTTTAAAACAGAATTTAATATTCGCTCTTTATTCCATGTTGGGTTGACTGATGTATTCAAAGTGATTTTACATAAAATGTCAAACCACAGTGAAATATCAACCGAATTCGCTCAAAATTTGAGGTTAAGTAGATGTCTTATTTAAGCTATGACTTAGTATCGATATTTTTTACGTCATATCAAATCACCGCCCACTTGCACTCTTAGCCAATGAACAAACAATGCATATTCGTGACATCATGTAGAAGGCTAATTCAGAATTAATCTCCTACAAAACAAAACTCAAATTTAGAGTACGATTACATCAATCTGTATTACTCATCGAGATACACACATAAGTACTACTGCGGTTCAATCTTAATAAAATGACTTAATTTACGATGAGAAATTCGAACATGATTCAGGTCGTATTCATCTATGTATGTATATCTAAAGTAACTCCAACGCTAGGGGACTGCTTTCTATTCCATCTTAATGTACAGTCGCTAATTTATTGAAGCGGAGTCTGCTGATAAGTTAACGATTACGTAAGAGTCTACACTCCTCCACTCGAGTTACTTCGATTAATCGAGGAAAAAATGTAGTGGCCGATAATATTTCTCCGTTTCGGTAAGGCGGACCTGGTTACGTGACAGTTAATTATAATAATAATCGTGTTGGGACAAACTGTGGTCCATTCCTCGGGAGAGGAGGTCTCCATTTCGTCGAAATATTGCTCCTCTTATCATGTTCTCACGTTAATGAACAAGCATATATATTATGTGTATTGGTTATTAAATATATGAGATAATAGAACGAACATTTTAGAGTTGGTGGAAGTAACATGACTTGTACAAATGCGTACAAATTGTGAAATGATCTTTTTGTGGTTTTAAGTTAGGTACAGTTATAAGGAACGTGTTCTGGATGCGTGTGTGAATTAAGGCTATAATTTTTTTAGATATGGAATTTTAAGAACAAAACAAGTAAACTCCAGAAAAAAATCGAAAAAATCACCTTTAGATCTAGCTCATTATTTTTAATAGCCCATGTTTCAAGTTGTTCTGCAAATTGTTCCAAAAAATTGCACTTCCATTTTTCACACTGCTAGACATATTTCAAAAAGATGAAATTTTGGTAACCGCTGATGTTTCCAAGATGTTCTACTTATTTAAGTTTTCCAAAATTTCGTATTTTTGAAATATCTTCAATAGTATGAAAGCACAATTCTCTGAAACAGTGTCGCTTACTTGATCTAGAAATAGGAGTGTGACAGTTGCCGGTGTTCCCTTGTCAGTAGAATTAGAACAACCTTGAACATCCATTTGAATCTTAAGTTTTGACAAATGATGAACTAGATCAAAGGTCTGGTGTATTATAAGGACATTCATTCAAAATTTCAATAAAGTGTCTCTCAAGGGTCGGCCCAAGAGTTGTACCTTTTCGGCAAATAATTTAATTGAAACTAAATCCCTAAAATTGAATATTTTTGCCATTTGATTCTATACTACGATGGGTCGGTAATTGGTAATTGGTCTTCCTCGTTGGCTTTGCCATCAACTTCATTGATCTATTGTGTCCCGTTGCATGAGCTGCAAGCTGTTGGGCTTTGCCCCTTCTCAGAGCTCCCCACCCAGCACAAGAGCTTCAATAAATTGCAATAACCTTGATGGTTTCAGAGAAGGGATATCTTCTTCGGCTATGACGTCTTTGCCAAAATAATTGGCTCGAGTTTCCGTGATAGCGGTGCAATTAAATGTTCAGGTGTTAGGGATTTTCGTCCTCCTCCCCGCAGAACCTCCAGTCGCTATTCTATTTCTGATCTATCCTTGTCATGTGTTTCCCAAGGCGGCAATGCTCTGTAAGAAAGCCTCTCAAACCAGGGAGATTCTCCCAAAAGGATATTCTCAGCCTCTCCTCTTTATCTTTCAGTTCTTCTTTGTAGGTGCTGATCCCTATACCGCAAAACGGTTCCGGTCCCACAAACAAAGTTGTGGCGGCCTTCTTTGCTAATAGGTTAGCTTCTTCGTTTCCTCTGATTCCAGTATGTCCTCGTACCCAACAAAATGCAACTTTGTCTTCCTAGTCTAGGTTGTTTAGTCTTTTAAGGCACTTTCAGACTAATTTCAAGCTGACGATAGTTCGATCGATAGTTTCTATCCAGGTTCAGTTCAGCACATCTTCCAACGGTATTGATCTCCGTTAGGAAGGCGCTAACGTTTGGAAGACGCCTTGGTCAGTCTATCTAATGCCGCAAGGGCAAATTTGATGTGTATACCTTTACACTGCATAATTAGATGCCTTTCTATTTTTAATACGTCAAAGACCTGTTTTTTTTTTACAATAATTATGACTGTCATTATAATTATTTCCAGCGTATAAAGTCTGTAGACTATAGAACCATCCATGCGTATCATTGCAATTACATATTTATGCGCAAATTCATTGCACGCAATTTAAACTTACACAGCTCTAGCTCTCCTTTGATTTTCCATTGCTCACAATCAGATGCAAATAACGAATGTGAAGGTTTAATAGATTTCGCCATTTGCTTGCGATTATTATGCCAACGGTAAAATATTGATTCTGTTTTCAATTGACTTTTTATTGTCAATTACACGTTAGACGATGTAATACTAGGTTAGCGGCGACGCTAAGCAACTATATTACTGTAATTTAACTGTAATATTAATGGAATTGTCGTAAGCGTACGTGTCTAATAGCTACTGAAAGTAATAGCTAACGTTTGGTATGTCGTGAGCAAGTGTGAGCGAACTTTTTTTTTGCAATTATCTCCGAATACTTCTAACGTGTTATTATAACTATGTTTGAATTCCGAAGCGTATAGATTATTGGATTTACTAGGAACTATTTCTTTATTTTCTTTCTATGCTTTTTTTTTCGGTTTGACGGTGAAGTCGCGTAAAATCTGCAATAATAACTTGTATAAAAAAACATATTTTTTTTACAATAAAATGACGATTTAGGAATGAACACCTGCTCAGGTCACATGGGATTCAGGTCTCTTTAGACATCTCTTTCATTTCAAGCGATGCCGGCTCAGGTGCGTGTGTAGAGTGTGTGTGTGCGTCTTGCGGAGAGCGAGGGCCTGTCCTGGTCCAGCTCCCCAAGATGGCTGATCAAAGGGATCTACGTCCGTGATACATTTTCAAGAGTTTACCCAAATCTCTATAAATTTGAATGTTTCTGACATACCAGGGTGCCACAACAATCACTCGTGACATGCGGTTTTGCAAGATGCTTAGTCGCTAGATTTGAGACACCGTCCCACTGAATCAGGATAGCAGGTCAGCATAATTGACAATTGGTTGTAGAAACGTCATATAGATCAAAACTTTGATCTTTAAGCTTAGGGCTTTTTTCCAACAAGTTTAGTATCGAGGTGACCCCAAGGTACTTTACGTTCTATCTCCATACCGACAACTTCCGTTTGTGGCCCTACTCCTCAACTTTGTCCAAATAACGCTGAAGGCACCGATATATGTATAAGTGTGTCATCGCTTACGGATGTCTAAAGCTTGGTATCGTCAGCATAGATGGCGAGTTTTGTATGCGGCGATCGTGGGATATTCGAGGTGGATATTCAAGGATAAAAAGCTCTGGCTCCAACCAGGAGGCCTGAGTCTGGGGTACAGCTCTGATGGATCTTATATAGAACCAAAGAATTTAACGCTCGATGTGTATAAACTGGGAGAAGAAAAACGCCAAAAAAATGAGGGAGGAATTTCGATTTACTAAATAAAGGCTATACTTTGAAGCAAATTTAATTTCTCCAAAAGAGAGTACTGCTTTGATGAACTTCTTTAGAGTAATTAAATTCACTTTAAAGCAAAGTCTTTATTTACAAAATCAACATTTTCCGATAAAAAATCGCATTTAATTTGCCAAAGATGGTACATACCAATCAACAAATTAATTAGGAACCACGTCAAATAATTTAAGTAGTCCAGACTGCTTTACGTAAAAAGTTCTACTGGAAAGGTAGGATTGAATTAAGGCAGCCAAGTCCAGGTTCATGCCAACATCCCTTATATTGAAAAGAAGACCATCGTACCACATTAAGTTGAACGATGAAGTCCAGAAAAACTGCGTTGTCGAAAGTTGCATCTCCAGAATATTGTCAACCTCCTCTGCGTGCCGAATGAGTTGAAAATCAGCCGATAAGCCCTGTTCAAAACCAAACTGCTCGGCTGGAAGGATGTTAGCTTCGCTGAAGGCGTCATGAAGCCTGAACAGAATGATGGCCTCAGCTATTTTCGACAGGTTGGACAAGAGGTTTATCTGCCTGAAGTTGGTGAAGGAGAGGAAGGGGTGGTAGCGGATGTTTGCTACAAAAGAAAACGGAATGACTTTATAAAAATACTTTTATTCATTTTACATGCAATAAACCTTCACTCTCCATTGTGATTAATGCACTTGTCCAATCTCTTATTCCAGTGATCAAAACAATTTTTAAATTCATCTTCTTTGATTCCTGATAGTGTCTTCCTCGTTTCTTTCTTCAATTCATCAATGTCCACAAAACGCCTTCCTTTCAAATATTTTTTCATTTGGGGAAATAAAAACAAGTTTCAGTGGGCAGGTCGAGTGAATACGGGGGATGGAGCACAGGAGTCATATGGAACAAACTCTGCGTGCACAACCCCTCTCACGTCGAAAAAACAAATCAGCATCGTTTTGAGATTTGATTTCACTTGACGAGCTCTTTTGGGTCGAGGGGAACTTGCAGTCTTCCACTGGCTTGATTGTTGCTTCGTTTCGGAGTCATAACCGTAGCACCACGATTCGTGACCTGTTATGACCTTGTTAAAAAAGTTTGAATCGGTCTAAAACATTTCTTTCAATTCACGGCTCGCTTCCATGCGAAGTTGCTTTTGTTCAGCAGGAGGCCACTCTGTTCATCCCCAAATTTTCAGACAAAATTTGCAGGATTGAACTCCAATTCACTCCGCTCAGCTGCACAAGTTCGGCTGTAGTTCGACATCGACCTTCGTGGTTTAGAATCATAATTTTATCCACATTTTCATCAGTGCCGGAAGTGGAAGGACGACCTGAGCGAGATTCGTCATCAATTGACATTTCGTCTTTTTTAAAGCAAAACAAAATTTGATGGCAGCATGCTGCTTATGGAAAGCAGGCATCGCAAAAAACGAGTAGCACACAAAACAAGTGTCGCTAAAAAATTCACACGAACGGAGCAGCACCTTCTAGAGCGGTGCAGCTTTGCAGGCTGACTGTGGAATGTCAGCTGCTTATGCACCTAGTGGGAGAAAGCTGTACTATCAAACGTCCGCTCACCAGAGTCGTTCCGGATTTTTTGGGTACTCCCTCGTGTCAAGTTAGGTTCAATGCCTGTGTCATTAACTCTCAAAGACAAGCTTTTATTTTGACACACATTAGAAATATTCTGACAGATGAACATTTTGACAACACTTTAGAATTACTTTCGCCTCGTGATTACCCACACCTCTTTTCCTGGAAACTGCGGAGCTGTAAGTGATAAGCATGACAAACGCTTCTTACAGCATTCATCAACAATGGCGAAAAGGTACCAGGAAAGCTGGAATGCTCCCATGCGTACCCAATACTGTTGGGCTCTTGTTATAGATGCTCTAGAGTGATTCTAAAAATTGAAAGACTTGTTTTTGCACAACTAAGTGTTTAATTTCATTAGCGCCCTAAAATGGTTATAAAAAAGGCATTTTCCAAACAAGTTACAAAAAAATTGTTGTCCAACGCTATATAACATCACCGCTAAATCAATTTAGAGTAACGCTTAGGAATTAATAGATTAAACATCACAAGTCCGGTAACAATTAATAAGATGTGTACATTTCCACAAACAATGTTCTACTATTAAAGTTAATGTTTGCCTCCTCCTATATGTATTCACTGTCAATTTTCTGGCATGCCTAAAGGTCAGGCAATAAACTAAAGCGCTGCAAACTTATTGCTTAACAAATCGATAATTCAGTACCTGTATTTCGTGAGAGAGTCGCCGAGAAATGTCAACACCGATTCAGCGTATATGTAACTGCATAAAATATCATTAATGTAGCCAGGAGTAAACGGAAACGATGTTTGTCGTCGCAAGAATGAAAATAGTACCGCAACGTCGCGCGGGCGTATTATGAGTTGCTACCAGCGTAGTATATGCAGCGGGATTTTAACTTAAGTATTTACATTGGAGTTATGGGGCCTTTGTGTGAAGTAGTACACCTGCTGCTAGACTTGCTAGAGGACTGTTGCTCCTGCTACCGTCTGTACATTGACGTGTGTGTGTACGGTTTTCCTTTGCAATACTGGAGTACATGTATATACATTGGCCAATTCGCTTTAGTGTTGGCAAGCAAACAATTTTGAAGATGAACTTGTGCTCGTGATGTTTGTAATGCCTTATTTAAACCAAAACAAGCAACTTAACTGTATAAACTCATGTGTGAGAATGACTTTGTACGTGTACAAGCTGTACCTAAGTTTCGGAACGCCTGGGAAGTGTATCGTGGGCGCTCCGCTTGTTTGTATACGTGTATAACATGCCTCGAGTAATTTACAGTTTCAGTGATAAATTGTAGATATATAAAGTCGTAAACATATGGTATAACGTAATGGAATTAAATCAAAATATATTCGTGATGGTTAAGCGGCTACTCAGTGATGTGGGAGATCGCTGGAATCGGGAGTTCAATTTTTCGAGGGGACGGTGACATTTTTCTTGGAAAATTGTATTCCGATAGGTCTATCATTGGTTGTTGGGAGAAAAGTGTTAAAAACATAGCTCAGTGAAACTTTTTATCGGTGCTTTGTTATCTTCTTCATTTGCCTTTAGACAGAAGGATCACGTTTCACATATATCGCAGTCTTTCTTAGGTCTTGTCGGTCTGTCCATAGTGACATCTGTTGGAATGGGGCGGGTATCTTGCAGTAACGTGAAATTTCATCGGTTATGAATGCACAAAGGTGTGTAGTGCTGTTACTTCTGCTGGAGGTGATATATTCCTACACTTTGGTGAGAGTCTGTGATGATCGTGATGTATGGAATGCCGGGAGGTGGTGGTTTACCGGAGAGGTAGGCTGAAAGGTCTAGGCTGAAGAGTCGCGTCGAATCAACGTTCGTCTTTGTTTTGCCCACATGAGTAATTGTTTCGCTATCGCATTTGGTCTTTGTTCGAAAAGAAATCCGTAAGTTTCCCGAATCTACTGTGAACCGATCTCTATACAATTGTGCTATACCCGTGTGTGTTGCTAGCTTAAGAGGTCTTGCCTGTTATCAGTAGGTGTAATACAAACTTCATATTTTATACGCCCTTGAAGATCAAAGTCAAGTGGCATCAAAACTACAAACGGATCACGGAGGCCAACTCGCTAGTATTGAGAGCATGTGCACCATCCAGCTGATACCGACAACATAAGATAATAATGTTGGAGGTAGAGTATGCAGAAAACTTTATAGTCTTTGTAAACTTGTAGTCTTTTATTTAGATGTTCCAAATACTACAGGCTACCGATTCATTTAAAATATAACAACATATGTTAAAACTGTAACTGTAACTGATACTCAAGATTAGAGCACAGAAGTTACAGTCCCACGCTCATACAGGAATTTCGTGGCGATGGTAGAAAAATGCTGCCTAAATATTAGTTTCGCGTTTAGGGTCAGACCGAGGTACTTGATGTTGGTTTCCTATCGTAAGTTCTGAGTCCGCGGTGATGATATTAGTTGGAGGAGGATTACGTTTGCTCGAAAATCTGATAGTCAAACATTTATCGGCGGTAATAATCAACCACCACTTAGACACCCACTCGCAGATATAGTCTATGAAATCTTGAAGTCGTTGACAGACAAGAGCATCATTTCTTAAAGTTGTAGGTATATACAGCGGTGTCATCCGTGTACACTAAGCGTTTTGTGGGGACGGATCTGGGTATGATAATAATAATAATAATAATTGCAGAAGAAGTACTCAGCCGTACTCGTGAAGGATAAAATCTGGCCGCATGCCTGAGAAAAAATCTCCAGATTTTATCAGTAATAATAATAATAATAATAATAATGGGAGGAAATATGACTCTTTGTTTAAATTCTCAAACTTTCGTTCTTTATTGAGAACATCTTCAGGAGAAAAGCGTGAGTTAATTAAAAATGGACATCCTGAATCCGGAAACACATCACAGTAGGATGCAGAGTTAACATTAAATTAATATTGTCAGAAAAAATCTAATTTAAAATAATGTTAAAATGTTAATGTATTAAAATCACAAACGTTAAAACCAATGGCACCAAAGGCACCGATTACAATATAAAAGACACTTTCAGCTTCGTCAACTTGGTGGACGGACTTAGGCTTCCTGATAACTATGTATTGATCTCCCTTGACGTGGTGTCATTATTTACTAACATCCCTTTGGAGCTTGTTTTGTCAGGCATTCCTGACAATTGGGATTTAATAGCTGATCATACAGGGTTGTCTGAAGGATTGTTTACACGCCTACTTAAATTTGTCGTTGACAACTATTGCTTCAGTTTTGAAGGTAGTTTCAACTCCCACAGTCCCATCCTTGCACAGATTGTTATGGATGATTTATAGGACACTGTCTTGTCCAAGCTAGATGTTCGTTTGTAATTCACTTATAAGTATGTGGATGACATTATTTGTTCCGCGCCTGGAGACAAGATTGAATCAGTCCTACAAGCATTTACACTAACTTACAGTTCACTATTGAACTTGAAACTAATAATAGTTTGTCCTTCTTGGATACCAAAGTTATACGAACTCCTGAAAATGGCAGGTATATAAATTTTCATTCCAACCATCCTAAGAACCAAAAACTTAACATGGATATTGCTATGAAAAATAGAATTTCACATATTCCTAATGATCAGTTCCTTCAGAACAATCTTAAATTGCTTGTTGATACTTTCACAAATAATGGTTATCCCAAGCCACTACTTCAGAAATTAATTTACAGCTCCAATTTTTATGATGGACAGATGGAAAAACTTAATATTGAATTCAAATATAAACAGTTGCCTTTTATTGACAAACTCACATCTAGAATTATACAGTTCTTTAAACCATACACAGACATAAAAATAGCTCAATACAACTCTCTTAAAATTAAAAATGTTACCTCGTATCAAAGATAAATCCCCGTTGTTACTTCAGTCTAATTCCATTTACAAAGTTCCATGTTCACATTGTCCGGGTGTGTACATTGGACAAACTGTTCAATGGTTAAAACACCGCATTAGTCAGCATAAAAGCGATTGCAATAAAGGAACAAGATTTTGACAACGTCCTGATTCTGGATGTTGAAAGCAGGTAGGTACAAAAATAGGTTGTTTCTGGAGATGTTTCACATCAATCTAATCACATCATCATCACACAGCAATCTAATCACATCATCTAACACCATTAACTTTTAAAATGATACGGACCAACTAAACAATATTTACAGTAACATATTACAACTTTATGAGAAAGCCACTATTAATAATAATAATAGCAATCTATATTTTTCCCAATACATAATATAAATTACATAGTTACGAAGAAATAGCGTCAGAAATTACAATACAAAGCTAATTGAATTAGTAATTGAGGTATTCATATTAGAATATGATGTAAGATAAATACTTAAATCTACTAAGACGAGTTTCAGATTTTATAGTACCTGGTAGTTTATTATAGAATATTATAATGTTATACAATGCGTTTTTTGTAAAGTTTTTAAGCCTATGCTTTGGTATGTTATAATCTGTTTTATATTGAGTACTATATGAGTGTGTCTTGTCATGGTCATTAAATAATTCTTTAGTTTGCCGTATAAGGTTAAAAAGCCACTAATATTAAACAGAGATCGCAAAGAAGTGCGATTATTCAAGTTCAATAGTGTGTGCACTGTTCTTTTTGGCATTATAAACACACGGCTGGTGTCAGAAGAACCACCCCACAAAAGAATGCCATAGCTAACTGTAGAAACACAGTACGAATAATATGTAGTTCTGACAGTACTAAAGTTTGTGACTTTACCCAAAACCTTCAGTGCAAAGCATGCACTATTTAATCTCCTCCAGACATAGTAAAAGTGATAATTCTACTTGAGTACATCATCAATAACTATTCCTAGAAAACGACAATGTTTTATTAAGTTATATGATTCGCAGTTCAGTACAATGTGACTAGGAGTAGCATTACCATTGTTTGTTTTAAAAAGCATACAGCTGGTTTTATTTTTATTTACGCGTAGATGATTATTAGTCAGCTATTCGGCTGTGGAATGTAACAGAGTTGTACCAGATTGAAGCAAATTCGTGTCGTCAGCGTAATTGACTAATTTTTGATCATTTGATGAAGTATTGGTGAAAATATCGTTTATGAAAATTAGGAACAGTAGAGGACCTAAGATATTTCCTTGTGGAACGCCAATAGTTACCTTGGCACTCTGATCTGAATAAGGAATTCTACTAGTGGTATTTATTTTTACTACTTGACATCTGTCGGTCAAGTACGATGCGAACCACTCCTATGCTATCCCTCTCGAAACCCAGATTGGTCGTCGTGTAGGAGATTACCTTCGATGATCAAATGGTGCAATCTTGCCACGGTAACAGGGCTGAAACTCGACGGAAAAGAAAGGTTGTCTCGCTTATGGAGCAGCATGGCACTCAGAATTTGTACCAGAATATCAATGGAACTAATTGGTAATTTATTTAGGGCACTATTGGTTATATCGTTCTCGTCGGCAGTCTTACCGTTTCTACGGAGGGCTATTGATCTCAGGACCTCCTCCTGTCCAACTGGAGGAAGTAAATTGGCAGGAATAAAAATTTAATGCTTTATGAAATAAAAAAAATCGAATTAAAACATTTAGTTCATAAGTATATGCACAGTTTTAAAGTACATATTAGCTAGACATTAACAATCTCGTTTTAAATTAAGATAATCTAGCATAATTCCGTGTCTACGTTCGACTATTAATGCCTCCCGCTTTAGTCCATAATAACATCTTTTTTATCTCGAAGTCAGTTTGTAAGTTGGTTCGCTCAACGCAATTATACCCATTACTACCGACATTTCCCCGACATTATTTCCTCTTCTTCGTCGGCTAACGGGTTATTATCTTAGTCGGAGCCGCTACCCTTTATTAGTAAAATCCAGTTCCTGATCGAAACTGATCTTCTCTCCAACTCGGTCTTCTCTCGGTTTATTTATGTAATTTTACGGCTGACCGCATCCATACAGTAATCACAGAACTAGAGGGGTCTGGTTGTTGACATTGTTATGTTCTTGTTCTCGGAATTTCTTGAAACAAGATAATAAACGTAGGTTGTACTGTTGTATCGTTAAATACATTTTAAAACTCAATTTCATCTTGTATATATTTCATTATTTGACAAAAGGAGCCAATAATATATTGGATATAATCCCGTATCTAATGTGTATACAAGTTATAACCTCTCGTTCGGAACCTTTTTTCAGAACGGCTACATACTTCGTAGACTGGTAACATTATTAATACTTGTGCGTTTCGTGTACCAGATAAGTAGTACAGGCTCTAAAAAGGTCGACACACATGGATACATAAATCATCTACTGAGTTCCATATGTACTCCTTACTATCTCGTACGCCTTTTACTAAATATTTTTCTCATACCTCCCTAATAGAACATTTGTTTTTTTTTTTCTTCGTGGTAATACTTGTTTCAACAACCGTGATATCTACTCTGTAGAAATGGTGAAAATGACAGGTTCTAGATAAGTGAATTTATTGAATTTCATCTGAAACACATGGTATACACAGGTAACCGCATGAATAAATTAAAAATTACACGATTGTGGAATCTAACGTGGGTAGGTCAGGTAGCGGTATTTAAATGTCGGACACTGTTTCATCTTCTTTTTACTACTCCTCTATTAGATGATTGAATTAGGTTTAAAGATTAAATTATCGTGCAAAGAATGTTAGGTTTAATGTTATTGAATCGTTAAATGCAAACGATTTAAACTCAACGATCGAAATTAAAAAATAATATATTTGTTATTATGAAGTTCTTCACTGGATCTCTTGGTGCAGAAGTAGAACACTAAACACTTTAACCCACTGAACACCAAACAAATTTTAACTAAAACACCGACGCGTTTCAACAGCAATGCTGTCATTATCAAGGCGATAATAAAACTAAATTAAAATAAAATCTACAAAAACAGGTAACCTAAATGTTATGCACGGTCAATCCGATACGCATCATTAATTTCCGATTAACGAAAACAATGACGAATGCGGTATAGGTCCATTGTCACAGTTCATTACACATGACTTATTTTTATATATTTCTAAACTTTCAAAAACATTTTGTTACGAGTAAATGTTCATTTACCTTACGATATATAGTTTTTAAGTTCCGATATGATTCGATCTGACTTCTAATTCCTTCGACAGTTCATTAAAGATGAATTTCATGTGTTTCTCTAATTTTCCCCTATGCTAAGTTAGTGGTTTGCTTATTATTTTCCCCTTGTTCGTTTTAATAAGCAGTTCCAAGTTGTTAATATAATGATTTCTTCTTGATGATCTTCATAATAACCTGTAAATTCAGTTTAACTCGGATTCTTCCGGTCGTATTTCATGGCACTCCTTTAGTTTTGAAAGTATATTTACCTGTTTCATAAGTAATTCTCTTCGAATTCATTTTCAATACGTTTGTGTAGGTTAAATGTCAAAATATTTGTTATTATCCGAATGTAGCTTCTGTCTTACGCGTTCGTTACTCAGCATAGCCAACCGTTAGTTTGAAAAATACCCTAATTCATTTTATAATTCCCTGCTGTTGGACGATTTCTTGTGGTAACGTCTAATTCCGTTCTTGAAGTCACTTTCCTCTCGGCGTTGATGTGAACAACACGTATAGAATCTTATCTAGGGTTGGACCTTGTGGCTTGTATTTTTGGTCTTTGAAGGACTATCATTAGTTTAGTGGATCTAATTGGCCCAAGGGAACAAAATACCTCTTAGATTCTCTTAAGAATCATCGTTCCTTCGTTGTAACGCTTCAGTTGAATACGGCTGGATAATTTCAACCGAAATTTTCTTAGTGTGTGCTCCAAGAGGTGAGTTCTTAGTCACATGTTTCGCCATTTTTGCTTTTTCTAATTTTCCCTTTGTCTTTTCATATTTTAGGAGCGTTTAATGTAACTTCACAGTTACGAAGTTTAATGTAACTTCACGGTTACGAAGTTTTAAGGTAACTCCAGTTACAAAGTTTAACCCCTTGTGAGGCTTCCGAGGAGCTCCTCCGACATCTCTACAGGTCACATTTATTTCATTTATTTTATTCGAGTCACTATATTAATCATTGGATAAGCCATCGGCTTAAATTGCTGAAGTTAATTAGTTATTTTCCTTTTTTTTTATGTAAACCGTAAGTTAATGTCAAAGTTTCTTTAAATGATTATAAAATGTAACTTTTCTCTTTAAATTCCGAACTGTTAATTTATTTTCGGTAAAATTGAGTAGATATAATTCATTTGTTTCACACAATTTTTGGCTTTCGTAAAGTACTCGACATATCTTGCTCGAGGTACTTTATTATTTTTCTGAATTATTTACCAGCTAGAATACTTGCATGGTTCAATCTGTATTATTATATTTCCAACTAATTTTAATTGACATAAACATGTAAGAATTTTATGTGAGGTAACAGTCTGCAGATTGGAACTGGTATAGTGTGTTCCTAGATATATACAGATATAGTCCGTTTCAAAATATTTAAATTTTAACAACTCTCTTAAGGAATTTATTTACGAATTTTATTTTTATTATTATTTACAACGTACTGTCTTCAACATTTATTTTTATTTTATTTTCATTAAATAACTGTTTATGCCTACAAATTTGCTTGCGTTTGACATTATCGAACTACCTCGAACTACTTACTTGCCTTCTATTTTCCGGGGTAAGTATCCTTTGAATCTCGAAGATAAAAGAGAAAACAGTGGCGCACCCTTTTTAACATCTGTTCCCACGACCGTCTTCACTGAGTTAAGCCGCCCTCGAGGATTCAATCCCCACCATCAGGTAGGTCGAAAGTGTCGGTGCCTAACACCATTCCGAATACCTTTCCGTGTGTCTTTTCTTATTTTATTTATTTTTATTTTCATCTGTTTTTTAAAACCGATAGCCGCGTCGCGCGCGCCCGGCGTGTGTCGTGTGCGCGTAACAATTTAGAAAATTACAATTGTTTATTTGTCTAATTAATTTAACATTCGTATGATCGATGTTGTGATCTGTTTCAAGAATGTGTTGGGCAACGCTCGATTTCTCAATTCTATTAAATCTAAGATTAGCCATATGCTCTTTGAATCTAGTTGAGACTGCTCTCCTGGTTTGCCAAATATATTTTTGATTACAATCTTTACAATTGATTTCGTAAATACCTGACTTTTCTAGAGGTTGTATTTTATCTTTAGGGTTACCGATGAGACTTCGTAAACTAGTCCCGGAACTGTAAACTATTCTGAGATCTAGCTCTTTGAAGATTTTACTCAAACCTTTAGTGATAAAGGGAGCGTAAGGGAGGGTCACAACGGGTGAAGCTTCAACATCCTCTCGAAAAGTCGTAGATTCTTTCACAGTTTTCTTATAGTTAAACTTCCTAATTAACTTCTAGATATGCTGAGGCTGGAAACCATTACACTTGGCCACATCTTTTATAATTTTAAGCTCTTTCTCATACCTCGCCTTGTTCAAGGGAAAAGTGAGAAGTCTGTGGACCAAAAAATTCAGGCTTGACATTTTGTGTTGAACACAATGATGGGAATCTGAAGGAATGTAGCGAAGTGTACTGGTTTCCTTTCTATAAACGTCAAACGCTAATCTATTGTTATTTCTAATTACTAAAGTATCTAGAAAGGGTAGCTGACCGTTTTCTTCTCTTTCACAAGTGAACTTTATGGTTTCGAACCGATTATTTAATCGATTGAGAAAATCGTCAATATTACATTTTTTAGTGTCAAATATAGCGAAAATATCATCCACATACCTCAACCAAACCCTAGGAAAGTATTCGCTCTCAGATTCTAAGTCCTTTTCAAAACGGCTCATGAAAAGGTTAGCCAAAAAGGGCGACAAGGAGTTACCCATTGCCGTTCCTTCCAGCTGTTCATAAAAACCCCCGTTGAATTGAAAAATGTTCTGTTTCATACAGATGTCAGTTAAGCGAATATATTCCTGGACACATTGTTGACTCAAACTATTTTGAAGCAACAAGTCCTCGAGGTATGTCAAGGTGTCTGGAATCGGTACACTAGGAAAGAGAGAAGTAACATCAAATGAAATCAATATTTCACCCTCCAGCAACTGAATATTTTGAATTTCTTTAATAAATTCTAACGAATTTTTTACTGCAAAACTAGGTTGCTGTATTGGCAAATTATTAAATTCATTGGTCAGCCATTTGGAAACCTTATAAGTCGGTGCGTCAATTGCCGAAACAATTGGCCTTACCGACTTGCCAGGTTTGTGAATTTTAGGTAAACAATATAATTTCGGGATAACAGGATTGTTACAAGTTTTAAACACATTGTTGACGTCTCTAATCATTTTCGGTAAAGAATTTTTTGAAATTGACTTATAAGGACCACTACTCACAACATCGATCATACGAATGTTAAGTTAATTAGACAAATAAACTATTGCAAGTTTCTAAATGTTTTCGAAAGTTTAGAAATATATAAAAATAAGTCATGTGTAATGAACTGTGACAATGGACCTATACCGCATTCGTCATTGTTTTCGTTAATCGGAAATTAATGATGCGTATCGGATCGACCGTGCATAACATTCAGGTTACCTGTTTTTGTAGATTTTATTTTAATTTAGTTTTATTATCGCCTTGATAATGACAGCATTGCTGTTGAAACGCGTCGGTGTTTTAGTTAAAACTTGTTTGGTGTTCAGTGGGTTAAAGTGTTTAGTGATTTGTTATTATATATAACTGTTTCACCATCACAGGTCGCAATTCAAATGATTAATGTGTACATCCTAACTGTACTGATATAATGTGACACATTTTAATTGTCGAGTCTTGTCCAAATTGAAAAATAATGAAAGGTTATCGTCTCCGAGGGCGATACTGACATACATCATAATATTAGGAGTGTAATTTAAGATTAAGCATCCGTTATTAGACGATAAATTACTGGAAATATCAGTGGGGATTGCGTTAATATAAAAGCTCTTTCAGCCGACACATATAAATCATGTTATAATTGCATCTCGGTGAGATATATAAATTATCTTCACGTAAACCGTAACAACTGAACGACTGTACTCCGCAGGATTCGTCTTCTCTCTTGCCTATTTTCATATTTGCTCTTTCCCCTTCTGCCTTCCCTACGCTTCGAAAGTGGAGTAAACGAAATATTGAGCGCGACGGGGGTGCCATAAATACAAGAAATTGTTGCCGTGTATAGTTGAATAATGTGTTCCTGGTAGTAGTTTGTTGAAGTAATTTGTTAAAAGAAGCCTTAAGGAATATGTTGTATTAAAATTAACCTTTAGCATAATACAAACATGCATGCGATGTTTCAGATCGAATATATACAGTTGTTCACATTTCGATGATCACTATTGGTATCTCGGTGCTTAGAAAACGTAGAGCAACGGTTAAATTGGAAAAATTGTGCAGAATTCCTTATTCGTCAAAATCTGGCAATAGTATCAAACAGTTCAGTCTCTCGTAAAGAAATTGTTTAATATGATCGATACATTCTATTACACACACCCTTAACACTTGAGTCTAAGGGCTAAGGTAAGATCAAATAATCTCGCAAGCCATTGAACTGCTCTAGTATTTGAAACCACTCTCTCATTAATGTTGCCTTTCAAAGATATTAATTTTAACAATAACAAAGAGGCATAATTTAATTAATAATTTTTATTGAGACAGTTCATCATTTTAATTTCGTTCTGTTGAATTAATAACTTGCATATCCGCTACTTTATTGCAATTTTTTTTTGTGACTGCACGCGTGGAACGACCCCGAAAGGAAAACTTGGCTAAAATAGAGACCTATGTAGTGTGCCGTCATGCAGTTGTAGACCTGTCAACTAGGTTGCACCAGGACAACACTCGACAGTGACAGGTGAAGATCACTGTGAGTAACCTCAGCCTGTCTCTGCTCATAATGACTACCTTGCGAAGTTTTTTCTCATTTGGACGGACTCCGACAGTTTTATAATCTCTCATGCTGACAAGTGCATTCTAGTAAGACCTAATGGCCAGCAGTGAGTTCAGATGTGACAAAAGCTTTGCTGTTGCAATAAGGTTGGCTTTGGACTTCTGTCTTGCTAACTTGTCAAATATTTCGTTGCCTTTGATTCCAATGTGGATTGGCACCCATCTCAGCCCAGTTTTTCGAGTTTCCTATGGCAATCAAGTACTATCTCAGAATCAACCTAACAGTCTGCAGTGCTCTAAAAGATACAATTGCTACCGATCCATTTACCTGCAAGCAGTTTAGGATGCTCTCTGTGAAGGTCTGCTCTCTTGCTCTTTAAATTCCAATTTTCGTGCCGTTTGGCATTTTAGAGAGCTCGATTTCTCCATTCAAAAACCCATTGATGTGCTAATTCTTTTCAATGTCTTTTGGGAGGCGTGGGGGTCATACTGTCACACTGTTTTTGTATCGTCTATTCAAAATCCAAATGTTGAGCTTGTATTTCCTTGACATTCAATCCAATGTAATTATCCTGCACGACATCTTTTACACATCTCGTATTTGATGCCACCATAATAAAAATAGTATGTTCGTGAAAGTAATTGAGGAAGAGCAGGAATAGAGAAAAATATGGAAAGACTATTTTAAAGAATTGTTAACAGATGAAGAAATAGATAGAAATAGAAGAAGATGGAATTGAAATACAGGAGCCGACGAGGCAGGAAATAAAGCAAATTATAAATCAGATGAGAAATGGCAGAACACCGGAGAAAGTTGGTATTAACAATCAAATGATAAAGTATGGTGGGAATGTGGTACTGGAATATTTAGTTAGTATGATTAAAAAGATATGGAAGGAAGGAAGTACGCCGAAGTATGGGAAAGAGGAAAAATAGTGGCAATACATAAAAAAGGTGACCAACAGGAATGCTCCAATTATAGGGGAATATCATTACTTCCAACAGCGTATAAAATAATGTCTAAGGTAATCCAAGAAAAAATTGCAATACCACAAAGAGAAATAGGGCAATATCAATGTGGTTTTATTAAAGGCAGATCAACAACGAACGTCATGCATAGTATAAAGCAAATTATGAAAAAAGCGCACGAAAACATGATGGAAATGCATATGCTATTTGTGGACTTCAAGCAAGCATTAGACTCTATTAAAAGAAACAGATTATTATTAGCAATGAAAGCACTAAATATCCCTGCGAAACTGTGACGATTAACAAGGATGACAATGAAACGGATCAAATTGACAGCTGCAACAGCAAAGGGAGAGATCGAAGAGTTCATAAACAAAAAAAAATGAAACAGGGAGATGCACTAACTGCTACATTATTCAACATAGCACTAGAATATGTAACAAGACAGAGCATTTTTTGCTAACAAGAGGTCACTACTACACCATAAATTACTAACAAGAGCAAATAAAATGAACATCTAAAAAACTATTATATGTCCAGTATTAATGTACGCTGCAGAAACAATGAGCTTAAGTAAAAAATGCGAGGAAGACCTAAGAAAAGTAGAAAGAAAGATATTAAGAACAATATTGGGACCTGTCAAACTGGAAGAAAATCACTATAGGAACAAATGGTGAAATAGAAAACGAAATGGGAGAAGATATAGTCAAATTATTAAACGGAAAGGGACAAGATGGGTTGGACATGTATGGAGAGCAGATGATCCAAGAATTAAAGAAATGCTGGTTTGGGACCCAAGTGGAAGAAGAAGAAGGGGAAGACCGCGGTCAAAATGGCTAAATGAAGTTTTGGAAGACTTGAGCAGGGCAGGTATTAAAAATTTGAAGGAAAAAAGTAGTAATAGGAAATTATGGAAAGAAATCTGTGAAATGGTGTAACAAAAATAGTAATGGGAATTGGTCTATCCCCAAACCGGATTTAGAGAGCTAGAAGCGGCGCTGTCCCATCGAGGGGCCACTATAAGCCACTATATATATATATATGTTCGTGATTGCTTCCACTTTCTATTGATACCCGTATCCCTAAAGATCCTATTGCTTCATTTGCTAAAGTTGAGTACCTATCCATTGTTGCAGCTATTCCTTGGAAAGCTTCCCAAGAAGTAACAAAGTTGCTTCCTAGTTTTCATGTAAGAATCATAACCATAGATAATAGAGAAGGAGACTATTGTGCATTTGACTCAAACTAATTCAATTTTTCGCCTACATTTGCCAAATTTTTCGAAGAAATCAGCTGCAATTTCCATTCAGAAGCCTAGCAAATCTTTAACTTCACCTAAATTCTATAGGCCTATTTTCCTTTTGACAGCAATTTCAAAGTTGGTAGAATAATTTAACATATTCAAGAGAATTTAGAAAACACTGATGTAATTTCTTTTAAGTAATATTACTAACGAATTTAACAGAAAGAGGTCTTAATAGAGCATAGGGTCAGGACCTACTACATCAAATGCAATAATATCTTTGCAAGAGACGTTTCCAAGAAAGCCAAAGGAATAAAATATTACTGCAGGTGTTCCAGAAGGCCTCCTCAATTTTGTTCGCAGTATAAAAAATATAAAAATCATCTCCATAACCTTCAAAGATTTACTGAAAAATGAAATGGCGAAGGTTTAGATGACTAAAGACTATATTAGAGCGACTGCATCCGAATTTTATGAAAATAAACAACTAATATAACACTGTCCAACACAATCTTTTTTTCTCAAGCATCATTAAGTGTAGTTTAACTTCATTTTTCATGCTGATTCTGAAACGAATTTAAAATTTGCTACATCCATGAGAACATTTTGTAAATAGCTTTTTCAAAACGTACATTAAATTTTACAGAATTTCAAAGTGAAAAACGACATGTCCTTGTCTGTTTTCTACGTCACAGCATTTAAACCACGTCAATTTGTGTGGTGTGTTGATATGTAAGGAGCTATGCACGGCTCGTTAGATTTAATTTAAGTCTGCTTGTGATAAATGAAATCGTCCAGTGCCTCATTTAGAAACCTTGCCAGTACCTAGACCTATAGGTGTTTCGAGAGAGGAATATGCCATTACAGATGCAGAGGAAGAAATTTCCAAGTTATTATCGACCAGCAATGATATTTTCCATCTCTAGAGGAACCACTGTGTTAGAGAACTAGATAGATGAACCGGACCAGGTAAAAGCGTCGTTATTTATTCTGACAGTCAGGCAGCACTTAAAGCGATCAGTTCCGCAAATGCTGACTCAAAGCTGGGTTGGGATTGCGTAAGAGCCCTAAATGAGGTGGACGCCCAAAGGAAATTAACTTTAGCCTAGGATCCCAGCCACACGGTCGTGAAGGGAAACGAGGCGGCGGATGAGTTGACCAAACAAGCTTCGTCAAGGCCTTTCATAGGAGCTGGTTTTTCCTTCGGCATCACCAAATCGCAAATTAAAAAGTCCATCTACGAATGAATATATAGCAAGTCCAAGAAATGGTGGCAAAGAACATAAGGACAAAGACAGGCAAGGGGGTTTCTAAGGGAACACAGGTCTGAGTTGACTAAAGACCTACTGAGTAAAGACAGGAAGACTGTCAAAGTGATAGTAGGTCTGTAGGTCATTGCAAACTGAATAGGCATATGTTTAACATCGGCCTGGCAGATGATACTCTCTGCAGATTTTGTCAAGAGGAGGAAGAAACTCCAGGTGGGCGTAGAGAACTCTACAGCTAACGGCTACATAAAAGAGCTGTTCTCAAAAATGGTATGCCTAATTAAAAAGGCAAAATTCGCATGGCCATCCCATTCCTAATCAAATCTAGGGAATCAGTGGGAATTAAATGACCTTATTTCGAGATCTGAACTTGTCAAAAACTCAAGTAGATATATTAGAATGACTTGTCACCTTTTTCGATGTTTCGAAATTGAGTTTGAAACAATTTTTGTACAAATTTACATCTAAAAGGAGCAGGGAACAAATTGCTGCTAGCGTGAAGGGGTCAAACTTATAAAGTATGCCAGTTCACTCAGTAATCTATATAAGCAATTCTTGCGTAACAGCTTGGAATGTGAATCAACTAAATTTCGTTTCTGCCGCAATTTTCTCGTATTGAAATATGTATCGGAACTCATTTAAAGCTTGATAACATTCATCAAGGTCGACGGAGGTCACGCGTAATTAGAAGGAAAAAGGTTTCCTGCAGAGACTGAAACGTCAGGCCCTCATTCCACAAGCGTGCGTCCTAATGGTTCAATTAATAATTTTAATGTTTAATTTTATTAAAATTTATTCATGTGTTGTAATAGGATACCCCCTACAGTTAAATTAACCTTCTACTCGGAGTTAAAATTCCACGGATTTATAAACGCGAGGTGAGAGTTTCTCCTCTTCTCCTCTATCTCGACGATAAAGATTTTTATGAATGTACCCGACCATCTACTAATTAAATCCGTGACCATCGTGTTTTGAAACTAAAACGAGATTAACACTAAATTCATTTGACGATTAATTATAACGAAGAAAACATGTAAATTCTTCAATCGAACTTACTACTTTCTTTGATCGCGTTCGAGTAAAATTATGGTTCTTCCTTTTCTTGGCGTTCCCTCCTCTCTTTTTGCGGTGGTACTAATGAGGCTACTATCGCATTTATTAGGTTTTTCTAATAGGAAAGCCGTTAGGGGTCAACTAATTCAACGATGACGGTCTTCTACGGTTTTAAACGGTTAGTAATGAGACGATGAAGAAATCGAATATCGGTAACAGGTGTTCTGTCGAGTGTGAAATTTATATGATAATTTGGATGGAAACTTTGTAATTAGTTACCAGCGGTATGTTACACAAGGTTTTGATTATTTGATTTTGTAAAAAAACTTTCGTCTGTCACGAGACATCTTTATGCAACGGACGTAGTATAATCTTAAGTCTCATCATAGAGTAATAATATAAAAGTGCATAGTTATAATGAATTTTCTTGTAGACTTCAATTATATCGAAATTTAAAATTGACATCGCAATTAATTTTAAACGATTTTATGAAAATTGTAAATTAAAACTTGTTTAAATAGCGGGTACTATCTTTCGTTTCACCATGTTTGTACAACAAATACGTTTAGGACTATGTAATTGGTGTTCTTGATTGCATGTTTCAATATCATGTCGAATTAATTTTGTATCATAAATACGATATGGATGAGATGTTTCATTACCTGCCATTAATTTTAATGGTGGAATTAAGTTAGGTATATATTTGATATCAATATAACATGCTTCTCTTATTTTATTAAGTACACAAATAAATTGATATTAATTCTATCCTTATATACCAGAAAGCTAGCTTTATTTTTCTTGGTAAGACGCCTTCTACTTTGCATATTACATATCCTCTCAAATAGATAAGCTTTACAATGTTGGAAGGTCAGGCATCCAATTTTATTTTGCAAATCTAAATTCTGTTTCAAATTATTTAGATAGCAGCAATAATTTCTATTTGTATGATTTATTAAATTAAAATTTTGGTTGTGGTTGGTCGCACATTCAATAATACTGTCGTTTTTATACGTCAATACTTATACAGTCTGATATATTGACGTTCAGATATTAAAATATGCAAATCTGTATTATTACTGGATCATTATTTCGTCATTATCGCCCTAATAAGCTTTCATTTTTATGTAATGACAGAATTATTGATCGAATAAAGTCCCATTAATAACAAAGTTTACTACTGCCGGCTGCTTAAAATGCCAATAAATATAATGTAGTCCCGATAATTTCTTGTTTAACATTACAAATTCCACAGGGAAGACTCAATAAAATATCAGGTTCCTACTATTCCGAGATCTTCATTTCTGCCTTGGATTAAGCATCCTTTAGCCTTCTAAATTGTTGTTTGAGCGGTTCGCGGAGTGTGAAAGTGAACGTCTGCAGACGTGGAGACTAGGTACGCGATTTGGAAGCACATTCAGTATTTGGGTTTGAGACTGCTGAGAGCGCTGGACCATTTCAATGAGCCATAAGTTACTATCGGCCTATAAAACGTAACTTAGCTTAAAAAAAAACTTAGTTTTAAACTCAGAGAGCCTTTTCAACAGAGGAGCGGATGCAAGACAGGCCTCGCACGTATGAACTTGACACCAGTATTGGAAAAAAAATGCTGCCGAATGGTGAGACGCATGCCGAGAATAACACTGAAGTGTTTGACGTTAGTTGACTAAGAAAGCCTCCCACCACCTACACAGATGTTGGTTGGGTAGGGTGGATTTCTTTTTCTCTAGGCTTTAATGAAGAGATGCCACAAGCCCTTCGGAGATATCGTCAACCAATCTCTGCAGACGACGACAAACAACGGTATCGCTCCCCCGTACACTGCGAGTCGTCTGCTGGAAGAGCGCGGGATGTCGCTTGCAAAGAGAAAAAAAATACTGATCCTAACAGGGAACCCTGCGGGGCGCCAACCCTTATTGACCTGGGTGCTGAGACATGGTTGACCAACTTGATTGACACGATCACCCCATACTGGCTCGAAACCGGCCCCAATGGAGTGACGCTGATCCAGAGTGTTGTGGATTTCTTCTGTGATTCGGAGTAAGTGGAAATCTTCTACTATCAATAAATAAATGTTGATAATAGCGATAGAAAATATAGAAAATGTTACTTGTTTCATGAATAAAGAAGTAGTGCAAAATAATCTGCTTTAAAACTTAGTTTGTTTTGTCAAAAAAATTATTTGAAAAGATCAATATTGTGTGTGAGTGACTACTGTAGATATAGGTCATATCACATTCAAATCAAGATTGTTTCTTTGCTGATTTAGTATAATAAGAATTTTTCAAAACGGACAACGGACGCTGAGCCAAAGCAGAATTAGAGAATGATCTTTAAAAGCTGTTTTCACGGAACTATTATAGGATAAATCAATGAGCTAGCAGTAAGGTTAGCGAAGTATTTAAATCCTTGCAGATATCCTTGAACAGCTGTATTCAGTTGTTCGAGCCAGTTAGAGTGCGAACTATCTTCCTAAGAGAGTAAGATTCTCTTTTTAGTAATTTAATCGTTATATTTTTCTCTTTTTTTCGGATTGTTTTATTCTATATTACGTTTCGGAAATTATGGGTATGTAACATTGCTATAATAAGGTTAGGTACATTTTAATTTAGCTGTACAATTATTATTGTAATAAACTTACGTTATATTGAAAACATGGTCATTTAGCCTTTGTCGAAATTCTTAAAATTAGGTTTTTATTATAATAAAATCAAAATAAACGAGGACATTTTACATGTAACACAAACAATTTTAAAATTAATGGTTTGATTTTATTTTTATAAAGTCTGGAGTTAAACCTATTTGTCTACACGACAAAGGCTAAATGGCCATGTTTTCAATGTAACGTAAGTTTATTACATTATTTAATAATTGTCCAGATTTTCTAATTCTGTAATTTACTCGAGATGATACATATCAAAGGTTTTTATTATCTTCGGTTGAAGCAGCTGACAGGAACGAAGAGACGAAAGACTCGATAGGGTATGAGATATTTTGCTTCAAGGCGTCTACGAAGAAGTGACGGTTTTAGGCTAGTGTTGGCAAAGACTAACGTTGGGTAGACTGAGTATTCCTTCATTTTCGTTTATTACCTTCTTTTCTCACCACGTTTTCTAACTTTTCATTGTATTTAGTCTGGTAAAGTGGTAGCTCACTTTAACTTGCAGTATTGCCAATCTTGTGTTGGTTCCAAATTAGGGAATGAGATTCCAGTTCCTTATTAAACTTGACCAAAAGACCCGTTTTTAACCATCGATCAAAAGCAAGTACTTTTAAGCAGAATAGAAAGAGATTTTTGATGGAAAAATTCTAACTTGTGGGAATTTGGCATATTTAGTAGATATCCATGATTGAGAAGCTTATAAGTAAAAACCTTGGAAAGCAGATGCCGTAATGACGAAAGTTCGACTCCACGTGTTCTGAAGATTGAATTGGACAAACAAATTAACCTTCCTCCTCATCCCTTGCAAAAACGCCAACCAATATTTAATATACTGCCGCTTGAATGATCTAGAAGTCGAATTGTTAGCTTCGTCAGAGTACTGATTGTTAGAAAGCTTCATCGGCGACTCAGTACATATTCGTATTTGTTGAATGTTAAGCGAACTTTTTGGGTTTTATGAAACGCTATACGAACAATTTCTTATTTAAAACCATTGATTTATACGAATATACAATTTTAGTAGGCATATTTATTTTACAACTCGAAGAAATTATTTTGGACAACATCCTGTTTCCATCCATCTGTAAGTTTATTAGATGTATACATTATTATTTACAGTCGTATTAATAGAAGTCTTAAATATAGTTTCTATTTCCCTACTTTCATTGTAGCTTTTATTTTGTATATTAACTACATATCGCACACATGTTTGTAAGTAGGTAACAATGATGTTATTGTGGGCAAATTCTATTTATAACCTAAATATTACGTTGGGAACTTGGGCCTAATGAATAAAAATGTAGCAATTGCTTTTCCTTATAAAATCGAAGTAATTACTTGAAAGCCAATGAATAAAAACTGGAGGAATTGCTTTTGCGTCCAGCAATTGCTTAAAAGTGCAGGAAATGCTTCGAGTTAAAGCTTTTTCTTAAAAAATTGAAGCAATTGCTATCGTTTGCTTAAAATGTGATGAATAAATTAAGGAATTGCTTTTTCTAGTGTAGCAATTGCTTTCAACTTTTCAAGGTAGATCGACCCCTGCATCATTTGCTTGGTAGCAGTCAACTTTTGTTTTCCGCGGCATACACGTGAGCTGCTCTTAATTATTAAATTTGTGTCTTCAACTAATGCTGAATATATGAACGTCCGTAAAAGAAAAATCTACAGTGTACGTAAAAATTGCAGATGTGATGATTTCAGAAAGTTATATCGATTTGACTGTGAAAATGTTGAGCGGTTGGGAAATTATTTTTTGATTGATACTGGTGAAAGGCGAGGGAATGCACTATCACCTAAGTAAAATGAAAGTCTTTCTGAAAATTGTCGGATCCGCGCTTTCAAAATTCTGTAGGTGAAGAACTTGGTGTACACCAAACTACTGTCTGTAAGACATACACATCTGTAATGGATGCAGTTTTGGAAAAGGCCAATATTTTTATTAAATTTCCTAGAAGTGTTGAGGCTGTTGTGGAAGCTAAACGGTTGTGATCAGAGAGATACCGGTTTCCAGATGCCATCGGCGTGATGGACTGAACACACGTCAGGATTCCAAAGTTTAAAGAATTCGGCGATGAATATATAAACCGAAAAGGGTCCTCTAGCATCAACGTGCAGGCAACTTGAGACGCACAAGACATTTTTACAAGTGTAGATTGTGAATGGCCAGGTTCTGTGCACGATAGCAGAATTTTCAAAAATTCTGATATGTACCACATTCTTAAAAACAGCACAGAAGAATGCGTATCATTAGGAGACGATGACTACTCTATATCGCCTTGGGTTATGACTCCATGGAAAACTCCTGCAACCCAAGAACAGCAAAACTATAATAACGTTTTCTGTCGGGAACGTGTCATAATTGAACGATGTTTTGGGCAGTTAAAAGCAAGATTTCCTGTCTTTCAGTATAAAATTAGTACCTAATAAATTAGAAAAAAATCCATCTACGATAATTGCCTGCGTTGTGATGCATAATACCACTTGAATAAGCAATTGCCACAGAAGTGCAAGAAAAGCAGCAATTGCTTAAAAATTTTATTCATATCCAGATCTGGCAATTGCTTTTACTTATAGCATTTGCTAGTCAAGCAATTGCTTTTGCTAAAAAGTAATTGCTTCAAGTAATTGCTTGGTTTTTATTCATTAGGCCCATTATCTAGCGACGAAAGCAGGCTCAGCTACGTAAACAGTATTTTTGTTTTTCTTTAGCTTCTAGTTTTGTATAAAGTACTTGAAAGTTTTATTTTAAATGGTTAATAATGTGCCATATTAAGGCGTTCCTCATGTACTGACACCACATTAATATTAAATTTAATTATAAGTTCTTACACAACTCCAAGGAGCTCGCATTGAACGTAAGTTTTCTGCATTCTTTACTCGGTAATGAAAAAATACCTCCAACTTTATCAGTGCGCCGCTAATTTGTACGTAAATGCATTTATATCGGGAACCACTTTACATTAAAGACAATAGGCGGTCGTCGGTATGGCAGCGGTCGATGTCACCAGCATTAAACGGCCATATACGGTTAGCTCTGATTCCCGCAAGTGGAAGTCTTATGCTTTATACGGTACTCATTAACGTGTGTCTCTACCCGGTAAGTAATTGCCCCAATGGAATTAACTAGTTGTAATGTTTGTTTTCTGAAATCCGGCATTGTGTTGGCCGTGCATGTAACGAAATTTATTACTATCCCTCTCGCGACTAAACAAAAATATTCGCAGCGGTACTAATGGCTGGCTGCAACGATAACTTTAAATTATGTTATCGATATATAGATTGTTCAGGGTTATATATGGACTGTTACTAGCACCGGTAGGTTTATGGTCACAATTTTGATCGAATTACTAAGAAAATATAGCTTTAGACTTGACCGTTGAATTGAAAAACTTATATTACTTATTACGAAGTCATATAAAAGCATCTTGGCCTTGCAGGTATAATTACGAACGGCAGCCTTATCTATTTAATGCAAAAGCATCCGAAGTATACGATGTTCATATAGCTTTCATATTACTTTAGTTACGAGTCTGAAATAGGTGCTACATTGTATTGTCTAAAGTATTGTTAGCAACTAACAGCACATTATGAGCTTAAGAACCTTTCAAAGTCAATGATAATGGCATTACACACCAAAGCATAAAAATTTTCAATTTATTCTTCAAAATCTTCAGATTTTCTACTTTATAGAACTCTAATTGTTACATCGCCGTGTGTTTTGGTTTCTGGCCATTGATGACTTGTTCCCAGAGAGTATGAACGGCCAAAGCTTTGCAGGAGATCTATGTAGTAGTTAAAATAAGGGACAAAGATGAAGACATTGCAAGGAACCTAATGCAAAATGCTTTTCAGTACCATCTGTAGATGGTAGAATATTAGATATCAATCTCTAAATGGACAACAATTAATTTACTGAGGACAAATATTTGGGAGTAGCTTTTGACTATAAAGTCTGAATTGAAGCAATTACAAAAAAAGGCAAAGGGGTTGTCAAAGGCTGTTTGACAACCCTGGAGTTTTGGGCCAGGAACCAAATATTCCGAGCCAATGGGGACATACCCCAGCGTCTTCCAAGCGGAGATCAATGCAATTGGAAGATGTGCTCAACTGAACCTTGACAGGAACTATCGGAAGCAGAGCATTGCAATTTTTTCCGACAGTCAAGCAGCCCTAATGGCGCTGAGCTCTAACACTAACAGCTCGAAATTAGTCTGGGAATGTCTTGATAGATTAAACAACCTGGGCAAGAATAATAGAGTTGCACTATACTGGGTACCAGGACACACTGGGATCAGAGGCAACGAAGAAGCTAATTCACTAGCACGAAAGGCCGCTACAACTCCGTTTGTGGGACCTGAACCGTTCTGTGGTATAGGGACGAGCACCTATAAAAAAGAACTTAAAGATCGGGAAGAGAGCCTCAGAGCATCCCTCTGGGAGAATCTTCCTGGTTTGAGACACTCCAAGATCTTCCTTGGAAACTACAATAAGCATAGAGCAAAACCGTTGCTGGAACTTAGCAGGAATAGATTGCGCATCCTCACAGGGTTCCTTACAGGGCACTGTCACCTTGGTGAACACATGGCAAGGATAGGTCTAAAACAGAATAGCGACTGCAGGTTCTGCGGGGCTGAGGATGAAAATCCGGAACACCTGACATCTTACTGCACCGCCATCATAGAAACCCGAGCCAGCCATCTCGGTAAAGACGTTATAGACGAAGAAGACATACCTTCCCTGAAACCATCACAGCTAATGCAGTTTATCAAAGCTCTTGGACTGGATGGGGAGCTGTAGGAGCGGGCATACCCCCAGCAGCTTACAACTCACGCAAGGGGGCACAATAGATCAATAGATCGCAGCGCAATATCACCCTCATTTCAAATCTACAATGTACAATCTACCCTGGAGTTTCGAACCAAAAATTATACAGGGTGGGCCACTTAAAATGATGCACTAGAATTACGGCCAAGCTAAATAAAAATTTAAAAATCCGACCAGGTAAACTTATAGTGTTCGATGAGGAGCACATTTTAATAACAATGTAAATTTTATAACCTACACGATGACGTCACGCCGAAATCAATTTGCATTTTATTAAATAGCACATGCATGTTTTCTGTCACTGTATTGTAAGAAGATGGTATTTCTAACACATCACAATCACTTATTAAATATTTTATCCAACTCTATTTGTAATAACAAAGAATGAAATTTGATTATTTAAATTTCGCGGTTTCGAAGTTTCAAGCTTAGTTGACCGAAATTTTACGTAACGCATGTTAATGTGTGTGACATTTGTCAGATTTGACTTAAATCACTACATAATTCTGCCATTTGCTTATCTTAAAGTGTAACTTTAAAAACTAAATTTAAAATATGAAGTGTAAACTACCAAATTTAATAATAACTATTTGAATATAATTCCCATGCAAGTACTACCTATTTGCGCAACAAAATGACTAAAATATTGTGTTTATAAAAGTCAGGGGAGTTGTATCCCGAAGTTTACGAGCTCCTACCGCCAGCGGCAGATGTTTTTGCACTTGCCGATGCAGATTTAATGCAAGTTGGTCAATAAGTCAACACTCAGCACCAAATTATTGTTTCTACATAAGTTAAACATTAAAATTTCCATGCTGTCAGTATTGCAGTAAGTTTGTAAAACTATCAATTCAATCAATTGTAATATAATTATTAAGCCAATCTAACAAACATTTTAACTGAAATAAGGTTACTAAAGGAGTAAAAAAAGAATACACCGTTAAACATAATAAGACACTAGACAGAAAAGATACAAAACGAATAATTAATTTTGAATGTTTGTCAGTTGCGAAGTGACATTTAATGACAGCCCAATTCAAATTTTGCGTTTTACGCAATTATGCGTCAGGTAAATAACAATATTTGCGCGCTTCAAAATTTGAAATATTGGCGGCAATTTCAAAAAGTTGTTGATTTCATTTGTTATTAAAGTCAATCATATTTTATACAGTTATACGTTAAAAAATTAGCTGTTTCAGAAATTTACAATAAAAATATCACATTCCATTTAAATAAATGCAAATTGATTTTGGTATGACGTCATGATGGATGGTATATAATCCACGTTTCTATTAAAATGTGCTTCCCTTAGTACTCTATAACTTTACCTGGTCCGATTTAAAATTTCTTATTTAGTTTGGCCATAATTTCAATGCATCATTTTAAGTGGCCCACCCTGTATATTGGCGATATGAAGTGGTAATGCGTCTCATTGTACGATGTTATGCTACTCTAGTATAGTGGCCAAAAACTGACGAAAGAGTTGCTCTACTACCTCAATGGAAGACCTATTACGGTTAACACTTATGAATGTGCTCGAAAAAAGAATTGCTTTTCTCCACTTCATTCAGATTATCGTGTTGTTTTATAAAGGTTATTTAAAAATTCTGATCGACCTCCAGAAAGACGCAGAATCATTAGACAAAACAAGAAGCAGCATGCTTGTTAACCTCAGACACAACGACCGCTTAGAATCCTGTTTCCAAGCAGTTACGACTAGAATTTTAAAATAGATCATTTGTTTGGTATCTATACAGACGAATCTAACACGGATAAAAGGGTGAGGGGTTGGCTATTAGTAATCTGACCAAAACGTTAATGTTATCGTTAACGATCTTTCAGACAGACATATACGCCATTGGTAGATCTCTGCGTCCAAGAATGCCTGAATAAAGGCATGAAAGGACTAAAACTCTATATCTGTACTGGTGATTCCATAACCTTGAGTCTGAACTAGTTTAAGAATATCAAGGAATGGTGAATGAATGGTTAAAGTAGATGAACTTGCAAAACAGGAAGTCTACATATTGAGGACTTTCGTTGAGCCGCCACCCTCCTTTAGTATTCCCAAACACCAATTTGGGAAAATATCCAGCGATGAGATGCAGAGGAAACTACCTCTCTCTGTCGAGAACAACAATTGGAATAACTTAAGAGAAGAAATTTATAAAAATCTCTCTAAATAGGAACAAATAACTACTTGATCTTCGAATGTCAAAGTTAAGGAGACTATTGAGGACAGGAAGTGCTCTCACACAGGAATTCTAACTGGTGTAAAAGCAGACCTAGAGGCACAATTTTGTGAACTTAGAAGAGACACCACTGAGCATATATCCTTCGTGATTGTAAAGCGCCCTATATGGTTGAAATCTCGTCACCTACATGGATCATAGAATTCACTAAGAATATTGAATTGGATGCATTGTAATGGAACTGGGTAATAGATCAATAGGTTCTAGTTAAAAGAGGGGTTTGAAGATCTGAACAATATCATATTCAATGCAATAGGGAAAAGGAAAAGGGAAAATAAATTTAGATAAAATTAGAAAGATGTTTACCAAAAGTTTTAAATCTGAGAAGTAAACTGATTTCGGAAGAAAACAATTGATAATGGTGGACCCAGAGTGTAATTAAATGATATCGAGGGCTTCCACGGTCTGAGTCTTTAATTTGAAAGTTTCGGAGTTTTGATCGCATCATAGTAAGGTAATATGTATAGGAGATATAAAAAGTTTCAGAAGGATTTTGCCTCTAATCTGTTGTATTGTATTCTATTGTATTGTTGGCGGGTCGTTCAGGTTACGAGCACCTTTCCTCACAGCAACTTATTGATCTATTGTCATTACCCTACGCCATCAGTAGCCTTCTATTCCTTCTATGTTCTTGACGAATCTCAGGGCCAATTTAGGCGCCAACGCTTTGAGCTGATCAGGTTAACACCTGATCCTAACGGATCGCCTATCCTAGATGCTGAAATCTTTGTCGGCTTAATGCTCCACATTCGTAATGTGTGTACTCGACTGTTTCAGTTCCCAGTTAGCAGAATCGACCTGTGTCTTGATCATCATCTCATCTTTTTACGATGGTATTTTAGAGGGCAGTGGCCAATTAGAAGGCTTGTAAGTGTCTTTAACTCTGATTTGCTGTTTGGCCAAAAGTTAATAAATTTCTTCGCTTTTGTGCTCTTGCAAAGGGTGGTCATTTCTTTTGTCTCCCATTCTTGAATTTACTTCTTGAGCTGGCGCTTAGGAGCGCCAAAAAGGGGTTCGAGTCCAATGAATGCATGTCAACTGCTTGATTTGCAAGTTTGTCCGCCAGTTGCATCACATTCATCCGATATTCCCAGACCAATTTAGACTCAAATCTATGAGAGATTAGATCTTCTAAAATGGTCTGACTGTCAGTATTTCCGTCTAAAAAATAGTTGGGGATGACCCTAGGGCTCTAGAGAATTTGGTCTTAGGTCGATTCATCCCAATCCCTACCCCTTTATTTGTCTTGGATCCGTCTGTGTACCAAACAAGCGATATATTTTCGAATTTAAGTCTATCAGAGCTCCATTCCTCGCGGTTCGGAAGTAGCACCCTAAATGGTTGCTCGTGATGTAGTTGGATACTCATGGCGTCAGTAGGCTTGCTTAGGGCTTGTACCTCTTCACGAAGGTAACCGTCGATTTAGTTCATTTTATATTTTTTGTGGTTTTATTCTCTTAATTTCTTAGTATCGAGTTAGATGTAGCAATTTTGTATAAACCTCAAAAAGTGTGGTCATATTTATCAAAATTAAGGTATCACAAGAATTTAATTCTCCAATCCTAAATTGCATAAAAGAGCACAACTCAGTTGTTGATTGCTTCATTGTATTATCCTATCTAAGAAATATAGTTACTTCTGTGCTTCTAAACAGGTAATTGCTGAAGTACTTTCTATCACATAGTTATTAGTCCCCAGCCGCATGTGCACCTTAAGTCTCTCTCGCGGAAATCGCATGGTATTTATAAAACAAGACATAACATGAGTCTTTCACATGTAGTTCTATAAAAGCGCAAAATAATTTTACCATTGTTTATACAGACTATAGAAAAAAAATATTTGAATGGAAGGCAACTGAAGCATAGTATTGGTATTAGGATACTCTCCAGCCCCGAGTTTCATACAAATTATAACTTTCAAGTTTCCTATATTACTCGGCTAACATATTTACGTGTAATATTCCGTATTTCCTTATCGATATTTACCAACAAACTTTAAGATATTCTATTATAAACACACACAATTTATAAAGTCTCGGCGCCTCCACCAAAAACTTTCCAGCCTTATTTCATCGAGTCGCGCGGCTTGAAAACTTTACCTATAAAAAGAGGAAAAGGTCGCCATCACTTACCTGCTTCAAGTCGAGGGTTATGGTGACATACTCATACTCTCGACCGCGGTATAGAGCTGGACTCTGCCACCATTTCCCAGTGCCATCGATAGCGTGATGTATCGGATGTTGTTTCGTCGGGTCCGGACTGAAGTTATCGCATACGTAGCACCTTCCTTAGAACTTTCAGACATCCTGCAATATTCCTCGCGACCACCTTCGCCGCACGTAGCGTTCACCGATATCACAGATTTTGTAGCGACGTTGAACACGGCGGGCCATAATCCCGTATTACTCGTTGTTCCCGATTTTGAGAGGAAGTTCATACCGATACCGCGATGTCTCATTGATTTCAGTCCTGAAAATAAAATTGAAGTTAAAAATAATAATTAAAAAAAGATATCAAAGTAATTTCGTCGATAAATTAGACTGCCAACAGAGTAATAAATATTATATCGGTCAAACTAGGCAATATTTAAAGAATCGACTTGATACAATACACTGTTTCAGTCAATATAATCAATGATACTGTCTTTTATAAGAAATATCGGCACGAAGTCGACTTGACATCGAGTTAATTGAATTTAAAATCTTTTCTTGAGGAATTGCTTTATATCTCTCTTGTAGAGCGATGTGTAGATCTTGCAGAGTATCTGGTAGAACAGGACGACGACCAATGGTTCTTTGAAATTGATTCTAAATATGGAGGTCAATCTAATCGCCGTATTCCAACCTCGTCCAGATATTCATTCACTATGTTTGCTGCACGGGCCTTGGTGACACCTATTCTCTATATAGGGGCGAGTATTTAGGGCTCAATTTTCAACAAACACAACACAGTTTAGAAAAAACTCATTTTCATTAGCAAAGAAACATTAGATTAGATTATACTAGGAATGGGGTGGCCATGTGATCCTGTTTCACAGCGACCTTTGCCTATCATTTTTGAGAGCTGTTCTTTTACGTAGCCGTTAGCTGTGGGGTTCTTTACGTCCATTGCTAGAAACCTTGTCCTCGCTAGGCTATCGCAGTGGCACAAAACATGAACTGGGGTTTCTTCTTCCTCTTGACGGAATCTGCAGAGAACATCATCTGCCAGGCCGATGTTAAACATTCAGTCTGCAATGACCGACCTATAGATCTACCATCACTTTGACAGTCTTCCTGTCTTTACTCAGTACGTCTTCAGTATACTCAGGCCTGTGTTCGCTTAGGAACTCCTTTTCCTGTCTTCGCCATGGTGATCTTTTCCACCATTCCTTGAACCTGTTATGTCCATTCGTAGATGGACTTTTGAAGCTGCGATTTGGTGATTCCGAAAGAAGGGCCAGCTTCCATGAAGTGCCTTGACGAACCTCGTCTGGCCAGCGCAACCTCAGCCTGTAATATCGTAGAGTCCTTGCTGAAGGGACCCTGGTAGGCTTCTTTTCATAAATGCCAGCCTCTACGTCCTACGTCGTAAACGGTTTTAGAGCCGTCTGTGAACCAGTTTGAGTCCGTTCTTACTGGAGAGGAAAGGGGTGGGGAGCAAAGAAAAAAGATCACTTCAACATGAAGTCGATGTTCTGCCTTATTTTAGAATATGTGTGTTGAATTTCAGTTTGTAGAATCGATTAGTTTATGGAAAGTAGAATGAATAAGTAGAAACAAAAGAAGTAATAGTGTAATAGTAATTTAAAAGATTCAACTCAATAACAACTGTGATAACAATTTTGGCTTTTGTTGTGGCTGCCAGTGGGCAACGTTTTGGATCTCTGTCTGTGGTTCCCCAGTATTTTTCGACTATTCTCATCTTCTATGCTGGGGCTGTTTAATAATTCAACGGAACTGCATTTGTACCACTGTCTCAAATCATCTAATTTAAAACGTGTCTTCTTCCACCCTGTATCGTGACCTAAATAATTATCTGCAACAGAGCGTACCACTCCCCTCTTAATATGTGACCCAGTTATTGTAGCTTTTTTATCTTTATAGTATTTACGATAATATTTCTTCTTCTTTCCCAATTCTCTTAAGTACTTTATCATTCGATACTCTATCTATTGATTTTGTCTTCAGGATCCTCTTGTACACTCTCATCTTAAATGACTCCAGGCGTTTGCTAGTGTCTTGCTTTTGCGACCAAGCTTCTATTCCATACAGCCGCACCGGGAAAATGTAACATTTTAACGGACTGACTTTGAAATCTTTGCCACGCAAATACCTTATTCATCTTATTGAATGAAGTAATATTTTTCTGACTTGACCAATACTTGTTCCAATTTCTTCTGTATATTCATTTGTTTAATTAAGCTTGTTCCTAAATATTTATATTTCATGACTCTCTGTGACACCATTTTCTTCTCTACTTTCTACCATTTGATCCACTAAACTTTGAAGGTCTGAGTAATAATGGGGATAACACATATCCTCGTCTCGCACAACGTTTTATCTCTATTTTATCTGATTTCTCTGTTTTATAATCAGATGGAAAATAAGCTATTAACTGAATATTCTTCTTATTTGTGTTTTTCGCTTTAAGAAACCTTATTACAGTCCAAAAAGCAGATGTAGAACAACTAGCTGACGTCCATAAAATAGTGCTTCTCTTGTTCCCATTGCATTTGTGAATCCAAATTCAGAGACACTAAGGTCTTGTTCTAATTTTATACATATTCTCTGATGATCTTTAAGGAAAATCTTGAGGGTGTGGCTCATTAGGCTAATTGTCCGATGGTTATTGCATTCTTTTATGTTGATCCTCCCCTGTTTCTTGTTTATGGTCCTTGAAGAATTCTTGTATATATTCTTTCTATCTCTCAAGCTCTCCTTTGTGTCGGCAATTATTTGTCTTTGTTAAAGAAAATATTGCATTTATTTGTATACTTTGTGCCGGCTAGTTCTTTAATCATTTTATCTATGTAGATTAAACTCCTCAACTCTTCTATTTCCGTATATTAATTTTAAACGTCATTAATTTAATTTATATTAAAAATGCTTCTATACTGTCTGTTTAAGAATCCTTACTGATTAATGTCAGTGTAACACATAGACCATAATAAAGGCTTTCTCACCTAGATTCCCTAAGGTGTAGTATAGTCCTGTGCGTTTACAGTCGTAACATTTTTTTCCAGGAATACGTAACGAGGACATATAGCGAGGATCTGTTTCAGGTAGCGACACAAATATGTACCTTCTTGAATTTTCTACAAAAAAATACAGATTTTAAAGCAAGTCGCCGAAATTGATACTATAATATTTTATATTGTACATATATAAGCGTTAGATACAAAACTTGCACGATTTTGTTTCGATGTCCGTTAAGGCCACTAACATTTCAAATCATCTTCACGCAATCACAACTCGTGATCGACAGTTTGAATCCAACTCTCGTAGAAAGTATGTAATAGTGTATTGTAACATGCAAGAGCTTAGTTGTAAATCGTTGTTTAAAAGGAACGATTAACGTTAGCTGCCATCTGAAGTGCCGACAATATTTTAAATCTTAAATGACAGACTCCCAGAGCGGGGGTCGCGCAGTGGGAACTCCGCAACGAAATAATAAACCCATTTCAGACGGTACTTTATGTTGCTGTGGGGTGTGCCTGAATTCAAAAGTACCTCTTAAATCCTTTATAAGCCTTGTGACTTTACCTGTACGCTTGTTTGTACAAATGTCTTTTGTTCCGGACACGATCTCGTATATTTTTTTCTCCTGTCTCCCATACGCATTTCTCTCCCTCGGCCGGGCATAACAACAGCACATAGTACACACTGGTTTCCTTCATTAATTGTCTAGATGTGATTCATGACCCGGAGAAATTATTTTGATTGTTTTCGTCAGATGGTATTCGGACCATTATGGGTGATACAAAAGAACGCTGTGACAGTGACATCTAATTTATGCTTAAGTATGTTGAATTATTAGGGTGAATGATTACGTTTTATGACGTGTAAAACATGATGTGCTTTTTTATGTCTATGGTAAACGAAAGCTCGTAAATATCAAGCGTGTCCAACCGCCACTAAATTCGTATTTATTTGAAATATTATTGACTAGAATTTTTGCCATATTCTGGTCGTTATAACAAAATAATTTCTTTAAAAAACTCATTACTAATGGAGTAAAATTAAGTTTCGTTCTAATCTGTGTAATATAAGCATACGTAGCAGGGGATTAATGATACCACCTATTCATTGTTTCAGCCTATTTCAAAGAGCGTTATTCAGTTTTATCACATATTCTTTGTGCAATAATCAACCCTTTTTTCCCATCTTGAAGGGAGTAGAACTGCCCATCTAGAACTGCCCAGAATTCTCATGATCCAACATCAATGACTTGTGTCTGGTAACCAATTTCTAGTTCAATTCTCGCTTCAATTTGATGAGTTGTTATCGGAGCGTTCCTCATTAACGGTTTGATCCAGTTTTAGCAGCTCATAATACACCACACCCTTCTGATCCCACCAAATAAACAGCATCACCTTCGAACCATGGATATTCGGCTTTGGAGTCGATATGCCGGGTTGGTCGGGCCTCATTTATAATTTCTTGCGTTTAGGGTTGTCATAATACATCCATTTTTCGTTCCCAGTAACGATACGATGCAGAAAATTCTTCCGTTTGTACCGTTGAAGCAGTAGTTCAGATATGCAAAATCTTCTTTCGATGTTTCTTGGTTTCAGTTTTTTAAACGCAATGAAATGGCTTGTAGAGTTACTCCCAAAGATTCAGCAAGCTCCTTTCGAGTTTGACAACGGTCCTCGTCCAATAAAGCCTCTAATTTAGCGTCTTCAAACGTTACTGACTTTCCCTCATCCTCTTTGTCGCGTGTATCAAAATCACCACTTTTGAAGTGTCTAAAACAAAATTCACAAGTTCGAAGACGAAAGAGAGCATGTTCTCCACAATCCGCACACAGCATGCAATGTCTTTTCGCTGCAATTTTCTTCAGATGCAAACAAAAAAGCAAAGCTTCCCGAGAATGGAGTTTTGTTAGGGCAAAATATACTTGCGCATCCAATAGGAAATGGGAACACAAAAGGAAGGCAGCGTTTTATGTGTCGTTTGCATGCTTTGCATCTGTCGTTAGAGAGTGGTTCCTTGAGGACATCCTTTCTGTAAACGACTGTATTAAAGATTGGCTTTGAGCTTTTAAGCTATTGCTTCGCAGAAAAGTGTGTTTGCTTCGCTGCGACCGAGTCTATTTGTTTCCTCACTGTGTTGTCCGCTGATCTTCTCCCATTTTGCCAGACCCAATATTGTACTTCGCAAGTATTGTTCTTCGCAATATCTTTTCAACCGAGTAATTTGTCACTGGACTGGACACTATAATAGTCTTATATTTTTATTTTGGCTTGCTTCGTAAGGTATTTATTTTGCAGTTTGAAGTTTTTTGTTTGAGTAGGATAGTCAATTTCCTGCTTGAATTTTTTATTTAACCTCTGTCTCTCTATTAACATCGCTAGATAATTCCACCCATGTATTTGATCTTTTCAACCTGTTCAAATGTATATTTTGCAACTTTAAAGTGTTTATTACTGATCGGTTTATTTTCTACTAGCTGCATTCGTCTAGTTTCTTTGTTTATCTATTGTTACGTATTCTAATGCTAGACTGAATAATATTGCAAACGGTACGACCTCTTGTTTAATTTAAACAAGAGGTCGTCTTTATTTTAGATTATGCATTTTCTCATTTTATTGCAATAATTGTCGATTTTGATGACTTCTTCGCGATCACTGTTGGTCGTGTCAATTTCGCAGAGTTATTTTGTTCTTCCACTGCTAATACTAGGTTGTTTCTTTTAATAGAATCAAACGCCTGTCTGAAATTAATAAATACCATTCCATTTCCATCATATGTTCATGTGCTTTTTCCAATATTTGTTTTGTATTATGGATTGCATTAACTATTGTTCTATGTCGAGTAAAACCACATTGGTATTCGCCTACTGTGCTTTGTGTTGTCATTGCTATTATTCTCTGGATTACTTTAGACATAATTTGGTATGCTTGGATAGTAATATTATTCTTGTATAAACGAAGCATTCCTGTTCGTCACCTTTTTATGTATTGCCATTTTCCCTATTTTTCATTCGTTCAGAATAGCTTTTTCATTAGATACTTTAGTACTACTTATCTATACGAATTTATTATTGTTTATCTGATATTTTGCTGGTGCTTAGGTACATACTTCATTTTTTTCACTAACCTTCTTGTAGAATTGTTTGATGTTTCCACTCTAGCTACTTTAGCCGAAAAAAAGTGGTATTAGTACTTTTTGTTCGCTCCAGTCTCTTATACTACTTTCAATTTTTTAAACGATCACCTTGATTTTTCGTATGCTTAGCATGGATCTCATCTACTTGATTTTTGATCGCTTTTACTTTAAAACCAGTCTTCGATATTTTTCCTTATAATAATAATTTCTTACGCTGCTTAGAAATAACATATTGTTCTGCAGCTTGCATTATAGTTGTTTTTATATGACTCCGCTTTGAATCTACATTATTGTCATCATGTTCTCTCTGCGTATTTTTGTCTTTCATTTCTTCTATTTATTTATCTATTTTCTGCTAGTTCTGACTGTCTTCGTTTTCTGACAAGAAAGTGATGAATTTGTGCTTGACTCCTCTCTCCTTCTCTCTAGATGCACTCTACGTGATTTACCATTTCTGATGATCGAATTTCGTGCTATGTATGATCATGTTTGTTGTTGTTATATAATATTTAACCATTATTTTCCATTTTCTCGCGCATCGTATATTTTCCAGCTCCATGTTTAATGACGTGGTCGTTACCTATTTATGCATTGAAGTCGCCCACAATTATAACAGTCTTGACTTAGTGTATTTTTAATTTGTCCTTACCTTAATATGATTTTCATCTCTTTATATGTATTATTTTCCTGCGTTTTAATTTTTTTCTTAGCGAAGAGATCTGTGAACAAAGTGTTGGTATTGGATGGACGATTGTTTGCAAAGAAAAACTTTATCTCGTCCACGATATGGTCCTCAAAGGTAGTCGAATCACTGTGAAATTCATAGCTGAGACTTGTGGCTTTTCAACAGGTGACGTAAGAACCATTATACACAAAGAATTAGGTCTCAAAAAGGTGATTGCACGATGGGTACTGAAAGTATTGACGCCAGAGCAAATGCACATTCGACAGTTTACTTCAGAGATGAATTCGGCAGAGCATAGAATGAAGGTACAAGGGTTCGTCACCCCCTCGAAAGTTTCGTGCAACAGCATTTGCGGGGCAGAATATGACTCCCGTTTTTTGGAGATACCTAAGGAATTCTCGTTATAGACTTTTTACGTGGTCAGACTATAATTAGGCAATATTATGCCGCTTTAATTTCAAAACTACGTAATTGCATCAAAAAAAAAAGGGAAAGGCAAAATTCAAACGTGAAGTACAGTTTCATCAGGACAACGATCCTGCCCACAGGAGTTGTGTTTTAATGGCCGCAATTCATAATGCAGGCTTAGGAATTTTCCAACAGTCACCTTATTCTTCAGATCTAGCTAGTGAGTCAAAGAATGAGTGATTTACAGCCCAAGACAAAACATTTTTTTCTGAAGGCGTTAACGCTTTTTACCATCGTTATGTCAAGTGTGTCAACGTATTGGGAGACTAAACCGTTTCATTCTGTGTCAGGGAATAATATCTGAACTGCCCTTGTATTATTTACTACACAATCCTTGCTATCCCTTTCGTTCTTCTTCATCCCCTTTTGAATTGAATTTCAGAAAACTCTGAAACATGGGTTTTATGAATTGCGCCAAAGAACGCTAATATTTAGTTAGCACCAACATAAAATAAAATAAATCAAAACAAACATCATCACCAAATTTCGAATTCCTACTCTTAGCAGTTTGAGCATGAATGTGTCATAAAACATAATCTTAAATATTCTTTCTAAATATTCTTTCTCTGTTTGACATGGCTCTTGTAACACAAATCGATAACAAATTATGTAATTTAATTTAATATATGATACCATCTACTATCGAAAGAAAATACGAAAATTGGAATTAATTATTAACGGAGTACGCACGTATTAAAAGTTTGTATCTATTTTTAGCGATAAAAGAACCCTATAATCTTAGACAGGCTTACAGAATAAAGTACCAACTCTATTAAGTAATAATAACCCGTATTAAAAAGTTCCGATAAAGATTTATATAGCGGTAACTAATAAAAAGAATAAGGAGCTAAATTTAATTATAACTTATAAGGTTCGGTTCTCTCCGAGCACGTAATGAAGAAGACCCGCCTTAGAGACTCTATAAATCATAAAATACTCTAGCTTACTTAAAAATCCTAAACATCTCCGATAATTTATTACAATTTTTTGTACCGGGGTCGTATTACAACAGATTTTCTATTTGGTGGATAAAAAAATGTATCCAACAACTGTTTAGTTCAACAAAGGAGCACAATAATTACACTCCTTTCGGCTAAACGGTCGTCAATATCGGTTCATTTTATGTGTTCGTCGGAGCAAACGCTTCATTTTACCCCACAACGAATTAACGTCCGGCTTTTCGCAAAATTTCGTTTTTGTCGATTTCCGCAATGTTGTTATAGCGGACCAAAATAAATAATGTCCTAAAACCATGCTTTGCGTGGGAAATTTTCCATTTTATTTATGTTATGAACAGCGTCCATTCCAAATTAGTTGGCGCTTTTAATAATAACATTGAACTAGGTACAAGAAACATGCAACTGATTTTAATATCGAAATAAATAAATATGTATGCTTATATCTTGTTATATCCTATGGAAGCTATGGAACACAAAAATCAAACAGGAAGAATGCCAAACTGTTTCGATTTGAACTGTTACAGTAAATAAAATTGTAGTTTAAATATACTTTAAAAAGAAATTATTAAATCAAAAGAATATCTGAGGAGCAAACGTTCAAAATGCATTTTGTCCAAAACTTCAAAATTTTAGTTGAAGGTGGCGTTGTATTGTATAAATGTAAACGCATCAATCAAACTACCTTTAGAGCTTCATTCAGAACGCATTCTATTATATTAGAAATTCAAACGGTAAATCACTTGGACAACCAAAACGCATTTTGTCCATTAGAATGTAAACGGTTAGTTCCGAACAGTGCACCGTTGTGTAGAGCGTTGTAGTCCGACTAATGATTTTAAAACAATTTTAATATTAAATATGAAGTACGAACATGTTGAAGGGGAAACTTATAGGGGCAGTCGCAAGAGGAAAAGAAATTTAACCAAGAAGCAAAGACAGAAGAAAATGAGGTAGGTTGTAAAGTTTGTTTGTCGTTAGGGTTTCTAATAAACCAGTATATTAGGTACTCCGATACTAATCTACAGTTAGAGCTTTTTAATTATCCGTGTAATCATGAGATATGCAGAAATATACGTTTAGAGAATGTGCACTGCAATGTACACTGCCGAGCAAATTTTTTTTCGCATGCAGATAAGACAGGATACTAAACTACCCCACCCTCTTGACGTATGTATTTCAAAAACAAAAAAAAAGTAGGAAACTTCAAGGGCCAAAATTATACAAAGCTTACAATAGTTCTGCAGCACCAGAAAACCAAGTGAAATACAAGTTTTTTAGTCGAATATTCACTGATAATTTTAATATCAATACACTTTACTAAAGCAACATAAAGATTACTGGCTCTCTTATTGCTTCGACTTACAGCAAGTACAGGCTGTACCTAAAGTCCCTACAGGAGATGCTTTCTATGCGCAACAGCTATCGTTTTACGCTTATGTCTGATACACGGATCAGACATATCTAGTAAAACTCCTACATTTTACACGAGGCTTGAAAATCAAGCTGGGCGAGGATCTGTAGAGGTTGGTTCTCCTGGTTTTGACTTTCTTACCAACCTAAAAGTGGCAGACCACATAACAGAACTTTTGCTGAACAGCGATGGGTGTGGTGGTCAAAATACAAATAGCTACATAATACACATGCCTATGATTTGGATGTACAAGCACGCTCCACCAACATTAAAATCTATGAGATTATGTTTTCCTCTCTGTGGCCATTCAGACCTTCTGGCAGATCGTGTTTTTGGAAGACTTGAGAAAATATTACGGGCTCACAGTATTTTAGAATTTCCAGAAAAATATTGGGACATATACTCGCAATTTGGTGACGTTCGAAAGTTAGGCCAAGACTTAAACAAGGTTAGTGCTATCTCCGATGCTAAACGACTACTTTTTAAAAGGACAGCAGCTGGAGGCGTTTGCCCAACATTACTAAAGAAAGGTAAAAAATTAGAAATGATAATATTACCCAAGGTACCACTTAATCGCCAAATTAAAGGTAAGTCTCCATAACTTACTTGTAGCACTTGGAGACAACTGGTGTAGTGATCCTTGACTATCATGACTATCGCCAGTTTTGCCAAAAATCTCGGAACAACTTCCCGGTAATCATGAAGAAGATGTTGATCGAAAGGAGCTCTGCCACTGCCAGGAAGACGATGGTGTTGCCAAACTATATTATACGACTGGCAGAGAGGAAGTAGTACACGTGTGCGGGCTAGATCGGCATCTGCTGTGTACCGACTTTTGTGTGGTGCCCTTGCGGTGTGCTACTTGCTACCTTGCTCACGAGAGGGCGCGATGTTGAAATTAGTACATTGTTTGCAGTATCATACACATAAGTTAAGAGGTGAAAGGCAGTGAAATTAGATCTTGCATTCGGAGTAGCGCTGATGAGACCTGGAAGGTCGAAACCACGTGGTTCTCTTCTAATGCTTGATCTTTTCATTGCACTCGCCCACAGGGTGAGCTTCAACAATATACCATAAACACCTATTATTATAGTATGTAGAATTTAAAGTATTTTTGTAGTTGCCAATAAATTTGATGACGTTGAATTCAAAGTTGGTTATTACTTCTGTTACAAAACGCACATTTTTCTTCATTGCCGTAAAAAAAACGAATTTTGTCGTCTGTGGACAATCAAAATACATTTACGCACTAATGTTTGCGTCAATATAACAGAAAACACATTAAAATATTTCGTAAAAAGTATTTTTTATGATTTAACTATTTTTTTTTATATTTTTTGCTCCAATAAGTTTTTATTCAATATTTGTGGTTTTGACACAGTTAAATTTATCCTTTCCTGAAAATTTAGAAATTTAAACAAAACGCATTTTGAAAATCTACTCCTCATCTATTCATACAAAAAAATAAACAAAAAAGGAAAAGCGAAAGGAAAACAACAGCACATTCAAACGGGTTGCAAGAGAAAAGAAAAGAAGATATTGGTATTCTGGACTCAGTACAAGCGGAAAGTCAATTGAAATCTTCAGGCGGCTGTACATATCAAAAGTGAAAAACCAAATGTATGCAAGATATGATGTCATGGATTTCAATAGATATTTCCAAACAATGAAATTTATGGAAACCACGGTAGTACTTTTAAATAGATCTGGAAAATAATTTTGCACCAATAACCTATTAAAAATTACGGTTAATAGAATTTTTTTTGCCTAATTTATGAGCGTTTCTATTTTCTTTCTTCTATATTCAATACAGAAGTGAAAGTTATTCTCCCATGTCTTTTGGTCTGTTATTAAACCAGTTTAGTTCCCTATATGTATCTTTTCTTTGGTATGTTATAATTTTAAAACCCACCACCAAAGCAGCAATTGACAGCATCTTCAGTTGCAGATGACTTTATAAACATGGGTTCCTATTTTGCTCCCATTAAACCCAATGAAAAATTACTCGTAGGTGATTCAATTATAAATCTTTTAAATCTTGAATCTGTATCATCTAAGGAAGAAAGCTTTGCAGCAGCATTGGTAAATATGTTGTTAGTTGCTGAAGATGGTGTAATTCGCGTTAGCATACATGATAATTTAAGTTAAATGTAAGACTTGTAATTAAATATAGTACAAATAAGGCACAAAAATTTATTGTCATAATTTTTTAATTATAAAATATATACACTCACCGGCAATATAATTGATCCACTAAAAAAATTCATGAACTTTGTTCGTTAATAAGTTTGTTATTTTAAATTCGATTTGATTCATTTTTTTTGCAGGTTGTAGGTAAATTTAAATGTAATCTATCACATCTTTGGAATTTTAAGAAAATTTGGCGTACATCATTTTATGCAGGGTGACACAAAGTCCGGTTTTTTAAATCAACTTTAAAACCACATATGGATTGTCAAAGTTGCTCCACCTTATATTTTCTTATTTTGTTAACAAGACACGTCATTTCTTTACAATTTCTTTTTTTATTTATTACAATAGCTTTATTTTTGTAAAAGATATAAGGGTTTAAGAAAAATCTTACATTTTTAAATTTTTTCCTATTGTACTAACAATAAGTTTACGAATTTATCGTTTTTGAGCTGTTAAACGGTTTAATGACTTTGATCTATACACAAGAAGAAATCATTGTGCTCGAAAGTAATCTACTAGTAAGCGAGATAATCGCTTTATAACGTTAAATGTTTTGAGGGACAGAAAAGTTACTTCTGTGCAAATGAAAAACAAATTAGGGGACGTAAGGCAAGTTCAAGTAAGTGATAGAACAATAAGAAGGCGGCTGTTTGATATTGGACAGCGTTCTAGGAGACCTGTAACTGGTCTAGAGTTATTGAGACACCATCGAGTTGAACGCCTTAGATTTGCTAGGGAACATGTAAATTGGGGTAACGAAGAATGGAGCAACATCCTATTCACGGATGCGTCCAGATTTTGTCTTAGAACACCAGATGGACGTGAAAGAATTTACCAGAGAACTGGTGAACGTTTCCTTCAAAACCATTTTTTTCCTAGAGTAAGTTATGGAGGCGATTCGATAATGGTGTGGGGTGGCATAAATTTTGAAGCTCGGACGGACTTGGTTATAATTAATGGGGGAGCCATGACAGCCGATAGATAGATAAGAGTTTTAGAGCCACATATTGTTCCTTTTGCACCGTTCATCGGAGATGATTTCATGCTGATGCATGATAATGCCCGACCGCATGTTGCCAGAATTGTACGCGAGTATTTAGCCGAGGTTGAAATCTCAGTAGTAAATTGGCCTGCTCTAAGCCCGGACCTAAACCCAATTGAGCATGTTTGGGATGCACTTGGGGGGAAAATACGATCTCGTGTACCAACGCCTGCAAATTTACAACAGCTTAGTGACGTTCTAACTGAAGAATGGAATCAAATCAACCAGGCTTACATTCAAAACTTAATTGAGAGCATGCCAAGACGAATTGCAGCTGTTATCCGTGCACGCTGAGGGAATTAATTATTAAGTCTTTTATGTTTTTCATTTTCTTTTCATTTTCTTTTCATTTTCTTTTCAATTCCTTTTCATTAAATTCGGTGTTAAGTTAAATTCGTAAACTTATTGTTAGTACCATAGGGAAAATGTAAAAATGTAAGATTTTTCTTAAACCCTTGTATCTTTTACAAAAATTAAGCTATTGTAATAAATAAGAAAAGAAATTGTAAAGAAATGATTTGTCTTGTTAACAAAATAAGAAAATACAAGGTGGAGCAACTTTGACAATCCATATGTGGTTTTAAAGTTGATTTAAAAAAACAGACTTTGTGTCATCCTGTATAAAATGATGTACGCCAAATTTTCTTAAAATTCCAAAGATGTGATAGATTACATTTAAATTTACGTACAATATGCAAAAAGAATTAATCAAATCGAATTTAAAATAACAAACTTATTAACGAACAAACTTCATCAATTTTTTGAGTGGATCGATTATTTTGCCGGTGAGTGTAGCCTTCCATACTATAATTGTCGCATTTTACTACTACAAGCCCCTGTAAGTCAGCTTATCCATCTTATTCCATCTATCTACACTCTCTCTTTACCCCCAAATTCGACCCCAACGTAATAGTACTATATTTTCTTTCTCATCCATCACTTCTTTCTATTTAGCTTCTTTTATCAGTTATTATGGAAAAGTTGTAGAATAGAATGATTCCTGTAATTTTTAGTTCTGTACCTCCTGACTTTATGACTCTAAAAAACTCAAAAACTCGTAGGCAATGCCTGACTTTACTCTTAAAATTTCAAGAGAACGATTGTAATCAATCCCTACTCTTCTGGAAAGTGCTTCCAAACAAAACGCTGCTATATTGTCACGAAAAAAAAAATAACACTTATTAGAAAAGTTGTGAAAGAGAAATAACATTTTTATTGGTAAGAAAATTGAAAAGTCCTAAAGCATTTTAAACTGTTAAGTTACCAATCGAGCACAAATCAATCAATGCACGGACAATTTCAGATATTTTTCGCGATTGGATACAAAGTTGACTATGACTTCTACCTAGACCCATCACTACACTCATCATCTTCACCTCACTAACTTGTTTGAACAATTCGGATGAAAAATTAATTCTAAGCTCATTCTCCCTAACGGGCAAAGTCAGGTCTAATGGCAAATCGACTTGCTTTTGTCGGCTTTAATATCATGGATGCTGTCACATCATGGATGCTGTCGCACTGTCACATCACCACATATTTTACTTCCTACAATTTAGCCATCTTGCTCGAATCACATGTCCTACTCTTCACTATAACTGGTTGAAGACCGTTGTTTCAAACAGATTCATTTATAGCAATTCAAAGAATACTATTTTATATGAATACAAGATCATTATGGTCACAATTTGTAGAGCTTTCTGGACACTTCAAGCTTTCATTTTTTCCCTAACTATAAATTTTAAAAAATTTGACAGAAACGAGTGCAATTAGTCGACTAATGAATCATTATATTCCATTTTTTGTTACAGAGCTTACTTAACACTAAATCAAAGGAATTTGAAATGTCACTGTCAATGTTTCTCTTATTTTGTGCACATCCATAGTGCAAAGAAAATCCTATATTGTGGGTAAAGAGGGACAGTAATCTTTCTCCTTGATGATGATTTATATCTTAATCGAATCTTAATATACGAAAGTGAGAACTTTTACATTATCTGTCAGGCAAGAAAATTTCTCATAATTTACAGCAAGCACACAAAATTTCGAAATTAATAGCGACGCTTAAAGGTATAATTATGAAAGTACAACTCCGCGTATTTAAAACTTCATTTAAGTAGTAACTTTTAACAACTTTTCGTCTGTATTCATTTAATTACGGTGATACACCGTTTCTTCCAACTTAATAATTTTTAATAAATTTCAGACGAGATTCATATAACGTGGTAGGTCTCTGAGGCAACATGAAACACGAAATAAAAAGGCATTGCTCTCTAAATAGCCCCATTTCGTTGATTTATCTTTAGGCCATTATAGTGACATGTTACTTATAAGCTTACTTTGCGTTTTATCTACTGTATGACGGGAGAACCTAGATTGTCTCTAATGGTGTTTGTTGTAATAATTAGACTGTATCTTAACATGGTTCCCGGAAACACATGCTTCTTATTCTCGGTAATTAGGAAGCATAATCTTTACATAACAATATTTCTTCTCGCTTAAGGCATAATTTTCTTTTCTGGAATATAACCGTGGTTATATACTGCATTCATAAAGCCAATCTCAAGTGGTACAAATACAAGCATGTCCTCCACTTGTTTCTATTTCGAAGCGAAGAATAATGTACAGGAATGTACTGCATTGTTTTCTTTTTTTTTCGATTCCGAAATCTATGCACCTAGGAACGTTGTAGTCATAAAAGCTATCTGTGTAACTTGTCCTGTTGCAGCCGTCCACAACCGATACACCCGTGCATTGTTTAATTAATGACAGGAATCTACTCTTCAGTTTGAAGTGGGCAGCTGGCGCTGTAGAACTTTCGAAAACAATAAAAGAGGAAACTATTTTAGTGGCTTGAGTGTAATTATCGGGAGTTATTTTGTTGGGATTCCGTTTACGAAAGATATTTTTATTTCGTATGTGTGTCGACACATTTATGTTAAGGTACCACCAATACAACTTTACAATACCATTCTAATGACCTACTTCTATTGTATTGCAACCAAAGAAATGTTATAGTAAATATTAATTCAAGGTGTAGGTACATTAAGAACTATAATTAAACAAACAGAAGTGAATGACTTTAAATCAACAAAACTGATCTTGTTGACGTTCCTCTTACGGCAGGTATTTTGGTTATCAATTAGGAAGGACATACAAGAAGGATTATTTAACGAATTCGTTAATTAAATTGCCAAATAGGTAGTAAATGCATGGTACGTGCTACTATACTCTGTTTGATTGTATTATGACTTCTAGTTTATTATGAAAGCTAGCAAAGTGTGAATGGGATGTAATAAAAGTCTAAGATAGCTGCTGTTAAATGTAGACTATGGAAATAAATTAAAATTATTTTGTGCATATATATATATAATGAATTATCAAAATAAGATAGGTTTTGGATTGAAAATACAGTCTTGCCTAAAGGTAATGGTTACCCCAATAAACTAAAAGTAATTTATAAAGTATTTAAATCAATGGCAACGCCAACTATAACAATAGTGTGTTGAAGTCTTCCGGGTGTTGTTGCTTAAATAAGTTTGCACTAGGTTTTTTCACTGATCATGCTGTCAGTTGCTTCAGAAGGTTTCTAAGGCCAAGACCCGGAAGACAACACAGTAAATAACAGTCGTGTGAATCTACGCTCAACTATTACAACAATAGTGTCGCTATTGAAGAAGATCAAGAAAGTAGAAGTTCATTATTGTGACTTCCGCAAAATGTATTTACCACCACGTCAGCTTTTAGTAAAAAGTTTTGTGGGTTGAAGTGTTTAGTGTTCTACTTCTCCTTGGGTACCAGGACATACTGGAATCAGAGGCAACGAAGAAACTAAGTTATTACCAAGGAAGGCCGCCACAATTCTATTTGTGAGACCGGAATCGTTCTGAGGTATAGGGATAAGAACCTACAAAAAGAAACTTAAAGAAAGAGAAGAGGGACTCAGAGCATCCCTCCGGGAGAATCTCCCTGGTCTGATACACTAGCACAACCAGCACAGAGCAAAAACTTTGCTAGAACTAAGCAGAAATAAAGTACGCATCCGCATAGATCTAAAACAGAAAAAGCGACTGCAGGTTCTGCGGGGTTGAGGATGAAAATCCGGAACATCTGACATCTTACTGCATCGTCATCACGGTAACCCGAGCTAATTATCTCGGCAAAGACGTCATAGACCTTTTCTGAAACCTTCACAGCTATTGCAGTTTATCAAAGCTCTAAACCTAGATGGGGAGCTTTGAAAGTGGGTATACTTCAGCAGTTTACAGCTTATGCAGGGAGGCACAATAAATCAATAGGTCACAGCGCAATATCAGCATTACTTGAATCTAAATCTAAATCTCTGCACCAAAATATCCAGTGAAGAATTTCGTAAATCTTTAGTGATAACCATATTGCCTTTGTAATTATTATAATCTGTGTTTGATCTTCGTAAGTTTTGTTTTTAGTGTGGTCACGTGAATTAATTTTTTGTGAACGTGGATTCTTTCTGGTATCGGCCATTGCAATTAGACACAGAAAGAGAACCGAGTTGTAAGGCCACCATCTCGGCCGTAAAAAGGTTAAATTGTTCTTTGCTCTCTTTTTCTTTTTAAGGATTACCAATTTTAAAACCGTTAGCATTTATTGTCAAATATCACCTGAAATTTTTATAATAAGTATTGTTAAATTTTATCTACTGTGTTTTCTTTATTTCTTTGACACTATATTTTGTATGGGACTGTACAGCCTAATAACTTGTAAGGGGGGTGGAGAGAGAGGGCTCCAAAATCCGCATCCAATATCGGGCAATAGACAACCTAGATTTCTCAAAAGTTAACAGGAATTAAACATTTTATAAAGGATTGAGATCGCCGGTAAATGAAACAGAAATTTTTTTTTTCAAAGACTTGTGGTTTTCGAGATTTTTTGAGTTAAAAGAGGAAGTCACGTGACCCAAACGCAAGCTGATTGGTTGAGCTCCGCCTGACGTAGAAAACCACTAAAAAAACAACATGGTGAATGATATGGTAAAAGGTGCATATGTCTTACGAGAGTTACGAGATTAAAGAATATTTTTGTCTCCAAAAATTTGGAAAAAGCTTTATCGTTGTATTAATTTTGTTTTTCACATTTATTACCTCTTATTAAATTATTTATTGTCCTAATTAAACAAGGAAATATCTATTTCTTTAGAGCAGATAGCCGGAATCTTCCTAAGGTTGACTCGGAAACACCGATGGTGTTCTTTGAGAACAATGCACAGTATCATGCCTCTGAACTTCGGGGAATAAAAACAGTTCGGTAAGTAAATTCCTTAATTTAAAGTGTGGAATAATGATATTATATCAGTGATGTAGGTAACTAGTACCATACTTACTGGATTCAAATGCTTACAAATGGCAGCTCTTTTGTAAGCTACCGTACTAGATCAACATAGGTCTGTGCTCAACCACAAGTAGTCAAGCCATTGATGTCGATAACATAAACATGGCTTCATACGTCACACGTTGTAATTCACGTAAACGCCGCGTTTTGGGAGAGCGCTGTAATCGCGCTTCTTTCTTCCCCGATTTCTAGGTGAAAAAATATATTTTTTCGTCTGGGAATAAAATAAATGGCTTTTTCTCATGATTATCTTTAAATTTAAAGAATAATTACACAGTACATAGATTTTCTATTGTTGTACCTAATATTCAAATCTGTGATCAATTTCAACTTACACAACTGGTTAACCCGAGTGGTTGTAAGCGGAGATCCAAAAATATTGGCAAAACACTGTAAACAGCGAAAGGAGAAAGCAAAGAAAGCAAGTGGATGAAAAGCAAGAAGATAAAAAACTGGAAGTTAAAAAAAAATAGAGAAATTAGCAATAATGAAAATGATGATGTAGTATGTAAGAGTCGTTGAAGGAATCTGGAAAACATTATTTTGTGCTCAGTGCTGTCTTATCGCGGGCCTTTTGAGGTCCGGTGAATGCAACTTCAAGGTAAGCCAAGTTATCATTTTAAAAAAATAACATTCATTTCATCTTCCTCTTTTCTTTTCTTACAGATATTCCGAATAATTTGTTTGACTTTCGTAATACATGGTTGCCGATAGTGTCGCAAAAAATGTCCGTTTGCGAAAGCCAAGGAACAGTTCATAATAAATAAATGAGCTGGAAACTGCACTAACGCTTTCTTTAACGCGTGTTTTTTTCCAACAAGACAATGCTACTTGTCAAAAGTCAACGAATATGGTGTATTGGTTTAGAGGCAATGACATTGTCTGTTTAGACTGGGTAACGCAAGGAGCACCTTTAGGGTATTCTGAAACTCAGAATTTATAGCTGCAGCATATCATACAAAACGTCTGGAAAAATGTTTTGGTTCATACAAAGCTTATACGCAGAGTGCCTCAGAGCATTGCCGCTGTTATCAATCAATCAAAAGGTGTACTACAAAATTTTAATACACTTTTTGTAATTTCATGTAAATATAATGATAAAGAAAAGAACCTCTATTTTTCACTTAAAAAACGAAGGATTCAGTGAATTACAAGGCGTCTAATACTTGTGTTTGATAAATTGATAAAATGAAAGCCTCAGAAGAATGGACTTTTTTTATTATTTTACCACTTTAAGCGGTAATGTAGGTGATGGCTGGACCTTCAACAACTACTTATCTTTTATTGCTAAAAACTATATCACTTTATAATGCCTAGCCTAGACTAAGCATAAGTTCTATGACCATTAAAAAGTATTGAAAACGTCGAGAAATGTCACAATATGAAAAGCCCAAAAATGCCTGTAATTGGCGCTCATGGCATATTGTTGGAATCGTCACTGCACGCAAGTGCAAAGAAAATAAATTAAGTATTGGAAGTAGACCACGTGATTTCGACCTGCTAGATCTCATCAGTGCTTCTTCGAATGTAACACCTGATTACATCGCAGTTCGTTATATGTACAATTTGTATTGTACAAGACCTGCGACAATAGATTAATTCTAACCACCTTTCCCTCTAGTGGATAAGGTTGGAAGTAACACTGCCGTGTGTCAAATGACCCAGGTCGGTACAGCAGATACCGATCTAGCTTGGACATTGCAAATAGATTAAATTTGCTTTTAATGCAGGTTGCATAGCGACCGAAAATTATGACAGGAACCGTAAATAATACAAACTTTATTGGTTCTTGATTAAACCTCACTTTCAAGCATATTATCCTTCTTTATTTCTAACATTTTTAGCAATATATTCTAGCTACTTCATTTATAAAATTCAATAAATCAACATCTATTACAATGTCCCCTTTTATCACCAGTAACATTATTCATGTTTTAACACCTCAAGTCTAATTACAACCTATAACAACCCACACTATAAAAAGCTAGAAGATAATGTTGCCATTAGTATTTTAACAACTCAGCTCACTAGCCAATAAGTTAACGAGAAGATGAATGAACGAATGAATTCTGTAGATGAAGGTTACAAATAGACCAAAATACATATTTTCATAATGACATAATAACTGAAGTAATAATGTTTTTATCCAGTAGTCAAAAGACCTTTACCTCTAAATAATAAAATAAAATCGATTTTTGATTTTGCAGAGTTTACTAGGCTCCAACCTTAGTCTACGCATTAATCACCATGGACCAATCAGCAACTTCATCCAGCACCACATTTCTTCTGTGGACTTTATGGAACCAATACATCTTCAATAGGTTACATTGGAAATCTTCAGCCCCTCAGGCGATTCGCTAACACAAACATATCGTCCTTTAATAACTGGTTTAATACGACATTCAACCTCTCATTCTATAACACTAAACACTTTAACCCACTGAACACCAAACAAGTTTTAACTAAAACACCGACGCGTTTCAACAGCAATGCTGTCATTATCAAGGCGACAATAAAACTAAATTAAAATAAAATCTACAAAAACAGGTAACCTAAAAGTTATGCACGGTCAATCCGATACGCATCGTTAATTTCCGATTAACGAAAACAATGACGAATACGGTATAGGGCCATTGTCACAATTCATTACACACGACTTATTTTTAAATATTTCTAAACTTTCGAAAACATTTAGAAACTTACAATTGTTTATTTGTCGAATTAATTTAACATTCGTATGGTCGATGTTGTGATCTGTTTCAAAAATGTGTTGGGCAACGCTCGATTTCTCAATTCTATTAAATCTAAGATGAGCCATATGCTCTTTGAATCTAGTTGAGACTGCTCTCCTGGTTTGCTCAATATATTTTTGATTACAATCTTTACAATTGATTTCGTAAATACCTGACTATTCTAGAGGTTGTATTTTATCTTTAGGGTTACGGATGAGACTTCGTAAACTAGTCCCAGAACTGTAAACTATTCTGAGATCTAGCTCTTTGAAGATTTTACTCAAACCTTTAGTGATAAAGAGAGCGTAAGGGAGGGTCACAATGGGTGAAGCTTTAACATCCTCTCGAAAAGTCGTAGATTCTTTCACAGTTTTCTTATAGTTAAACTTCCTAATTAACTTATAGATATGCTGAGGCTGGAAACCATTACACTTGGCCGCATCTTTTATAATTTTAAGCTCTTTCTCATACCTCGCCTTGTTCAAGGGAAAAGTGAGAAGTCTGTGGACCAAAAAATTCAGGCTTGCCATTTTGTGTTGAACACAATGATGGGAGTCTGAAGGAATGTAGCGAAGTGTACTAGTTTCCTTTCTATACACGTCAAACTCTAATCTATTGTTATTTCTAATTACTAAAGTATCTAGAAAGGGTAGCTGACCGTTTCCTTCTCTTTCACAAGTGAACTTTATGGTTTCGAACCGATTATTTAATCTATTGAGAAAATCGTCAATATTACATTTTTTAGTGTCAAGTATAGCGAAAATATCATCCACATACCTCAACTAAACCCTAGGAAAGTATTCGCTCTCAGATTCTAAGTCCTTTTCAAAACGGCTCATGAAAAGGTTAGCCAAAAAGGGCGACAAGGAGTTACCCATTGCCGTTCCTTCCAGCTGTTCATAAAAACCCCCGTTGAATTGAAAAATGTTCTGTTTCATACAGATGTCAGTCAAGCGAATATATTCCTGGACACATTGTTGACTCAAACTATTTTGAAGCAACAAGTCCTCGAGGTATGTCAAGGTGTCTGGAATCGGTACACTAGGAAAGAGAGAACTAACATCAAATGAAATCAATACTTCACCCTCCAGCAACTGAATATTTTGAATTTCTTTAATAAATTCTAACGAATTTTTTACTGTAAAACTAGGTTGCTGTATTGGCAAATTATTAAATTCATTGGTCAGCCATTTGGAAACCTTATAAGTCGGTGCGTCAATTGCCGAAACAATTGGCCTTACCGACTTGCCAGGTTTGTGGATTTTAGGTAAACAATATAATTTAGGGACAACAGGATTGGAAACATGTAGCTTACGTCTAACGTCGGCGGTAACAAGGTTGTTACAAGTTTTAAACACGTTGTTGACATCTCTAATCATTTTCGGTAAAGGATTTTTTGAAATTGACTGATAAGGGCCATTACTCAACAGGTCATTAACCCGATCATAGTAGTCCTCTTTATCTAAAATAACAACCTTGTTCCCTTTGTCAGCTTTCAAATAAAAACCATCTTTTTCCCGCAAAGTTTTAATGATTTTAATGTTTTCGGATTTCTGTTTTTGTAGATTTTATTTTAATTTAGTTATATTATCGCCTTGATAATGCCAGCATTGCTGTTGAAACGCGTCGGTGTTTTAGTTAAAACTTGTTTGGTGTTTAGTGGGTTAAAGTGTTTAGTGTTCTACTTCTGCACCAAGAGATCCAGTGAAGAACTTCTCTCATTCTATAGCATCGTTTTAATTATAAGCTATCCTTTTTTAATGCTTGAAGTGCTTTAGGATCTGTTTCTTTGTTGTGTCCGTTAAACGTGAACAGTTCATCTCTTCCTCTATTCCTACTGCATTGATTTCTTTGTCGTTTTTGCTCCATTTTCGAGTCGAAGTCTAGTGTTGAAACTTTGTCTTCATGCTTTCTACTAAGTCCTCATATTCCAGCTTCTGCTCAGATTTTTTTTTTGGTCTACTTCGTCTGTTATTTTTTAAACATCTTGTTTTAGTTATTGTCTTTGTTTATGAATGTCTTTATACTGTTTTACCATCTGTCTGCTTAAATGTCCAAAAACTATCATGAACTCCTTCAAAGATGTTGGCTTAGTTTCTGGAATATTATTTTCTAACTCTTTTTGATTTATTTTAACACTAGTTTCCTTGTCATTTGTGCATATTTTATCACTTATCAATCAAGTTAGTTTCGTACATGCCGAAAAAAAAAATGTCAGTACCAAGTCTTTATTTCTTCGCTCGAATTCATGAAAATATAATTAACAGGATATAATTAGCATTTCTTGATGCCTAGCAAGAAAATTCAATATAGATTCGACCAAGCAATTGATGTATTTGTAAGAAATGATAACATATCTCTTACCGGTATTGCATACCAACCTCATTTTAGACATCGAGTTTTCGGTACTTATTAGTATTAATTATACACGTCCGTTTATAAAATGAAGATGTCATCATTTATGCCTTTGAAAATGAACCACTAAGATGGAAAATTTTTCTTCCATTGTTTCACCGTGAACATCAAAAGGTGGAACGCAGCATTTTATAACCAAAATGAAAAATTGTCGGCTGTAAAAGCCCAGTTAACCCAAGAGAAGGAATGGTATAAATGGAAACGGGTAATTGTGTTTTATAGTTGTTCGTTCTTTATTTCCGTGATAACTTAGGTGGTGACAGGTAGGACCGTAAAATTTACGGCTTTTAAAAATAGTAGTCGTCATCCGCTATATAGAAGTACGATCCTTTCTTTTCCTTCTTCTATGCTCCCCCGCCGGTAATGAGATTAAACGTTTTCACACCACTCACCGACGCTAATAAATCCGATTTGTGGTATTTTTCTCTCTTTTCTTCTTTTTCTCTCCGGCTTTGATTCGTGGTTAAGTAGAACAACCCCGATTATTCACCGCTTATTGGAAAGAACGGAGACACGTTACATAGAATTGAAGAGATTTGTGTCCCTGTTGTTATATGTAGACACATTCTCTAACTCCACCGACAAAGGCATTTAATGCCTGTTTAATAAGTCCTACGCTTGATTCTCATATAAATGCCAGTCGAAAGTTTACGAGATTTCCTATAATCGGCGAAACGGTCTCAATAAAACTTTTTAGTCGTGCTGCAACCCGTAAACTTTTCCTCATATAATATATCTCATGTAGAGAGGTATAGGTGGAGGGGAATAGAACGCTCGTAAAATTGAAATTACACGACGAACAGAAATCGTTAAATCTGCACCCGAAGAGGATTTTCGTTCTTCTACTATAGAATGCAGTAGATGTAACATTCCTACTGTCGAAGATTTAAAGAATTCCTTTTTCGTGTAAATTAATGACTCGTTGAGAGGTAGAAATGCTATTAAAGCACATTATCCCGTTATCTTTCCATTAAAAATAATAAAGCGGTACCTATAGGATCGAAATGCTTTTAACTATTTCTTGAAAAATGCTAATTTTTCCGCATTTTTAAGTGTGAACTAAACTTAATATAATAGTCTCCGGTAAATAATATTAAATGTCGATAATTGCAACAGCCACAGTTGCGCGCAAATTATATTATGGAATTTCTTATAAAAACGCTTTTGACGGCTCGGTCAAGTTGCCCCCCCCCTCAATCTTGCACCAGGCTAATATCTATCTAAAAAGTTTGCGCCTAGCTTGCACCAGCTTCCGCCACACGTATAACAGCTTGCACCCCTCCAGTTGAGTAATTATTTTAAAAAAATTGCAGGGGGGGCTAACTTGACGCTAGCCCCCCCTCATCACGGGAAAAAGTTCAAAATAGAGTAGATAGCTTCCACCCACCTTGCGCCAACTTGCGCCACCAATTTTAGAACTTGCACCCATATATATTTAATATTTATGTTTCCAAGCTAGCCCCCCCTCATCACGGGAGAAAGTTCAAAATAGGGTAGATAGTTTGCACCCACCTTGCGCCACCTTGCGCCACCAATTTTAGAGCTTGCACCCCTCTCCAACCCCTATATATTTAATATTTGTATTTCCAAGCTAGCTTCCCCCCCCCCCTCATCACGGGAGAAACTTTAAAATAATTAATAATTAATTAAATAATAATTAATTATTTAATTAAATAATAATTAGGTTAATTAATAATAATACACAATTTTATTTTTGGTTTGTAGTGGAACTAATATGTTTATTTTAAATTTATTTCTAATAGTTTTATTTTTAATGAAATTCACTATTACAACAATATTCACACATTTGCCTTGTAAAAAAGTGCCTTAATAATGTCTGAGTTAGAAACGTCTATGTTGATCGGTTTTCGATATACAACGTTAAAACGAAAGTTTAAAATTTCACTTTTTTCCAAAAATCTCAGCAACCCATGAAAATTTTTTAAGTTTCTCGGCAGCATATCTTTTCTCTCCGAAATGCGCAGCACCCGGTATATAATAATATAAAAATATAATGATAACATATAATAAATGTAATAAATAATATAAAACTGAATATTATTGCGAATAACTAATAATAACTCAAAGATTTGTTTTGATAAAAAGTACTTAATTTTTTTGTGTCTCAATTTAAGCGCATAGCGTCTGTGATGGTAACAAAATAAAACTGAGCAGTTAGTGCAACTAATAACATGAAAATATTTGCACTTTTACAAATATTATGGCTTTAATTAAGTTAGCCAAGCTTACATTAGCGTAATTTACTGTATTGGGCTTGCGAAATCTCTCAATACCATATGGTACACGCCATTCGCATACAACAATTTTCTCAAATTATGCAACGTGGTCTCGTATTTCTCCAACTATGTACAAAATTGTTTCAAATGTTAACCATTTATACCGATTCGAGTTTACACTAATAGGATCTCTTACCTTTGATCCGCCGTGAATAATTCCCCGTGTTTCACGCAAAAGGCCCGTTAGTTTGAATGCAATTTAGCTAATAATATGAAATTTCTCTCTGATAATTGCGGATTTACGCAGTCGCCAGCACGAGGACGTAAGGATGGATCCCTGCGTAAGCCATTTTTCCTCCCTCGATTTTCAATGTTTGTGTAACCACAGACCGGTTTCTTTTCTGATTAAAGACCGTTTATATTCGTGCGTTTGCCGGACAGGCCGCGAAACAGCGTTTTCCACCTAAACTATAGAGTTTCGTGTCCACACGTTGCATTATTACCATTATTAGGTACGACGAGAGAACGACTTTATGGAATTCTGTTTGCGAAATCGTTTACTGTAAATGGAAACCGGTATAAAGGAGTTAATCTACATTTCGGTGAGAAGCGATGCCTTGCTGGAATATATTAAGATATTATGTAGGAAATAGAAAACGTAGGTACTATAATAAGGAGTTATTTTAGCTTTCGACAAATTTTCATCACGTACGTTATTATCTCATGACATCTCTATCTTTTATAGCTGTTGTGGTAGATTATAGTGTTTATCTTTCTTTCCTTATTTACGTAGGAATGTAGGTGCTTTATTAACAAGGAGAATGAAAAAATTTTTGGTTATTAGCCTGTTATAACTGATAATTTTTTGTTATCCAAAAATACTAACTAGTAACATATAATTTCTGTCGATCAGATTACACGCTTTGTTATGCCATATTTATGAGAACACTATTACTACTTTCTATTTGATAAAATCAGTAGTTTAGATGTATTATTTGTGTACTGTATAAATATTTACAATGTTTCATTTGTCACCATCCCATCTCTCATCAAACATTACCAAAATTTTATGTGTTTAGTACTCTTATATTGAGTTTTTGTTTATTTTACAACTGAAATTGCAATGCGGGTGATTTGAGCTCAGGGAGGTAACTTGAGACACAAAATTGCCTTCTGTCAAATTATTGACAAGCTCGCTGTTGTTCAACAACAGGGCTACAAAAAAAAACGGACAGGAACACATGAAAACAATATATCGGAAATAGAAAAATAAAGCCATAGTTTTTAATACTTTCTACTTTCTATTAATCTTGAAAACTGTTTGGAGTTTATGGATGGTAGTCATTGTATTTGTTTCTTCAATCATTGGGCTTGCAGGAGGTCAATAACGAGTTAACCCATTAATGCCCAGTGGGTCGTTAATGACACCCTGAAGAACAATGCACCTGGCTCCCTCTATCTTTTAATACTAATTGACTTTTATGCCTGCTCAATCCTCAACTGACATTTCATATGTCAACTCTAGACTGTTTGAGTGACACGATAACGTTATTTTATTCCTGTATTCTTATGGTTGTGTTTTTCGTGTCGAAACATGTCGAACACTCGAGACTGGTAAGTAAAGATTTTTAAGTCAATTGAATCTAATATTTCAATAGATGAATCTATGATAGCCTATTTCAAAAGACACGGTTGTAAGCAGTACATAAGGGGAAAGCCTGTGCGGTTTTGTTATAAGGCTTAGGTCGCAGCACAAAAACTAGGTTACTGCTTACAGTTTGAAATTTATCAAAGCCGTAGAGGAGATAACGAAAAAACAAGGATTAGGGCTTGGCGAATCCGTGGTTCTAAAATTTGCAAATACCTTTGAACATTATTTCGGGAAGAAGTTTTCTCTGTTTTTTGATAACTTTTTCACATCGTCAAAACTAATCCGAAGTTTGGGAGAAAAAGGATTTAGAGGTACTTACAGGAAGAGTCCGCGAAAACCGAACAGATAAGTGTCTTCTGACAGAATCAAAAGAAATGAAAAGACGGAATCGAGGGGAGATGAACTGCGCAAAAGACAGTAAGAATAAAATTGTTTGTGTACGTTGGAAAGATAACAATGTCAAACGAGTACGGAACAAATCCAGTACAAAAATGTCAGAGGTATCCTGCAAAAGAAAAAAAAGAGATAAATTAACCCAACGCAATAAAATATTATAATAAATTAATGGAAGGTGTCAACCAACTAGACAATTACGTGTCCAATTACCGGATTGCTTTTCGAGGACAAAATGATATACACCGATTGTTTATTGGATGATTGACGTCTGCGCTACCAACGCCTACTTACGTGCTAGACAATTTGGATCTACCAAAGACAACTTACAGCTTAAAAGAGAAATTGCAAGAGTGAGAAACACGAAAATTGGTAAGATCAGTGAAAAACCTGGAAGAAAAAAGGCTCTTGTTGAACGTAATATTTTTGCTAATGGCATGCTTGTCATTATCACAGGACAAAATAGACTCAGATGTGCAATTTGTAAAAATAAAACAACTAAAGTTTCTAAAAGTTGCAACGCACCATTGCATGATAAATGTTTTGCAGATTAGACTATTATTTTTTATTTCTTTGTTATTATAAGCCTGTTTATAAAAGTTTATTTATTAATAAAGTTTGAAGTTTTCTGTTTACTTATTTTTATACAAATAAAGCATTTCTTATTTTTGAAAATAAACCTTTTTTTTAACATTTTTTCCATGTTTATTAGTGTTTTAAATCACTCTGTAAACATTTTTATCACGTTAATTAAACTTTTTTAATTTTGGGCACTAATTGGTTAACCTCAAGATTTATTCAGGTATCCTTGGGGGGTAGTTTTAGGATGACTTGAGAGCAGTTGCCGAAAAGAATGGAATCTCACGTGCAACATAATGTGGTGCTGAGGGGGCTTTTCCATTTGAACGAAGCAATATTAAACAATTTGTAAAGGATGACTTAGACCGTAGTGAACGACAAGGAAAATGCTTTGTAGACAACATGCCGGATAATTGTTGGTATTACCGAGTTATGGAAAAGCATGACGAGCAGCTCACAACCAGATTATTGGAAAATATTAAGCGATCTAGAGCTGAAGTTTCTATTGCTGTACGAACGAAACTCATCTTGGCGATGATCCTTCTTCCTGGATCATCGCCATCATTGTACGTTGGGTTGTTAAATATGTGGAAAAAAATTGATACTTCTAAGAGTGCAATATCTGTGATGCTTACTTGTGGGATTGTGGGGAATCGGATGTTCTTCTCCCACAGTATGTAGTTTTCAAATCAGAACACCTATGACAAACTTGAAGAGAAGGACCGGAGGGATGCCACTACAATCGTAGCAAATGAAGGTTGGTTTTTTCAAGTTGCTGTTCCATATTTTAGGAAATTGAATGGCCCTAAAGTATTGATTGGGGACAATTTACCGAGTCACGTTTTTCTGTCACCCTCCACCAGTACACATCTTACTCGCCGATCTGTAAGGAAAGATATGTTTGCAGGTCTACTGAAGTCGAGACTCAACCAAGTTGGTGCCAGGATTGCAGAAAATATAAAATCAGGATTTCATGCAACAGTTTTTCTACCATGAGATAAAAATGCTTAAAGAGAGTTTCAAAACTGTTGTAATACGTTTGAGCGTTATTGTATACATATAGTTTTATACGTTAATTTCTGCCGCACCATTGCTAGCAGGATGATACGGTGGAGAAAAAAGTAAACGTATGCCATTTTGTTCAAGAAAATGTTTAAAATCATAACTTGTAAAAGGCGGTCCATTATCGCAGGCAATGACTTCAGGTATACCAAATGTTGAGAACAACCTACGCAATATGCTGATTACGTCGGCCGCTGTTGTTCTAGACATTTTAAATACCTCCAGCCACTTAGATGTAGCATCCGTGACAACAAAAAATTTAAAACCATACATCGGGCCCAAAAAATCTATATGTAAACGTGACCAAACCTTGCTCGGTCTTGGCCAAGGATGTATCATTGTTTTTGGTGGGTTCATCCTAAAGGTATTACATGTATTGCACTCAGCACAAGTATTAACAATGTCACTATCTAATGAAGGCCACCAAAAATATGATCGCGCGATAGATTTCATTTTATTGCTGCCTAAATGTGAATCGTGTAAATGATTTAAAATAAGTTCACGAAGTTTTGTCGGAATAATAACCCGATAACCCCACATTAAGCATCCATGCTGCAAGTGAATTTGTTCTTTTTTGAAAAGAAATTTTTATCAGAACTTTTGCTAGGCCAACCATGTAAACAAAAACCAACAATTTTGTTCAAAGTGGTATCTTTCCTAGTTCCACTTGCGATTTGTTTATACGTAATTGGTAAACCTTCTTGAATATGAAATATGTGTCCTAAGTCATTATCTAGTGAATTTGTTTCAGGTAGTGGTAATCTAGATAATGCATCAGGGCTGGAATTTTCGGATGAACTAACATATTGTATTTTGTATTGATAGTCCGCTAAAAAAATTGCCCAACGTTGTAACCTATTTGCAGCAATTGTAGGAATTCCCTTTTTGCTACCAAAAATTGTTACCAACGGCTTATGATCAGTTATTAAAGTAAATTCGCGCCCAAAAAGGTATTGATTAAATTTCTTTATTCCAAAAATAATTGCAAGCCCTTCTTTCTCTATTTGAGAGTAATTTTTTCGTTATCATTTAATGTTCTTGATGCATAAGCAATGGGTTTGCAATCGCCAGAGGGAAAAATGTGCGAAATTACGGCACCTAAACCATAGGCACTAGCATCGCAAGACAGGGTTACTGGCAAATTCTCATCGTAATGAACTAATAACTTGGACGATACTAATTGCTTTTTGACCAAATCAAATGCGGTTTGCGCTTGTGTAGTCCAACGCCATTTATTATTTTTCCTTAATAAAATATACAAGGGGTTCAGTTTGGTACTCAGATTATCTAAAAATTTGCCATAATAATTAACCAGGCCTAAAAATGACTTTAGTTGCGTTACATTTTGAGGTGTTTTAATATTAACTATAGCATTAACTTTCTCGTCGCTAGGGTGTAAACCATCCGAATCAATATCATAACCTAAGTAAGTTACCCTTTCCATAAAAAAATTACATTTCTCTAATTTAACTTTTAAGCCTGATTGTGCTAATCTATCTAAAATTAGCTTAAGACGTTGAACGTGCTCGATCAAAGTACGACCGCTTACTAAAATATCATCAAGGAATACTGTTACCCCTTCCATACCTGAAAACAATTCATCCACAATTTTTTGAAATATACTGGGTGCTGGTGCAATTCCGTAAGGTAATCTATTATAAGCAAATAATCCTTTATGTGTATTTATGGTAGTAAGTTTTCTGGATTCCTTATCTAATTGAATTTGTGCATACGCTTGAGATAAATCTATTGTCGAAAAAAGTGTGCCTCCCTTAATTTTTGCGAATAAATCCTCAATTTTTGGTAGTGGATATTTATTAATCTTTAAATTGGGATTTAAAGTAATTTTGTAATCACCACAAATTCTTATATTGCCATTTTTTTTAATTACTGGAACTATCGGAGTAGCCCAATCACTAAAATCTACCGGAAAAATAATATTTCTTTCTATCAAATTATCTAATTCTTGTTCTATTTTATTTTTTATAGAAAATGGCACTGCACGCGCTTTTGAAAAAACAGGAGTTGCACCGGGTTTTAAATATAACTTGGCTTCGTAGTTTTTAAAAGTGCCAATACCATCCGAAAAAACATCGGAGTATTCTTTTTGTAACCGATTAATGATTGCTTTACGATCTTCGGTACTTATATTATTTACCGATATTGCAGGATTTACACTAATATTTAATTTTCTTAGCCAATCTCTACCCATTAATGGAGGGCCACCATCCCGGACTACGTATAATTTAAGCATATTACATAATGTATCCTGATAGCTCACATTAACATTAAGGTACCCTATACAATTTATAATCGCTCCATTATACGATTTTAAATCAATGTCGTCACGAACCAATCTATGATCCACAAAATTTTTAGTATAAGTGTACTCGGAAATAATTGAAATTGCTGAACCAGTGTCTATTTCCATGGTTAAAAGAACATTATCAATATTTATTTTTACCTTGAATGGTGGGAAATTCCCATTAAAACTATGTATATGAAAAAGATTACTATCAGAATCATCATTATTCACATTTTCATTTATTTTATCAATATTTGAATCTATATAATGACTATTGCCTTTAACATGTTTAAATCTATTCTTACCTTTATTATTTTTAGAAGTACAAACAGGGCTAATATGACCTCGCTTACCACAAATATGACATAAAGCAGACTTAAAATAACAATTTTGACGGATGTGGTTTGAGCGACCGCAACATTCGCATCTCTCCGAGGGTTGGTGCTTCTTCGCTCGGAATGTCGTAGGCTTGCTTCCGTCTTCACTCGATGACGTACCTGCTCGCATTCGACGTCCGGCAGCAACCAAATGACGGACTTCGTACGATGGATGTCCTTTGCCCTCGCAATGCGTTACTTCCTTTTCTGCAGCTTCCAAACACGTGGCTATCTTTACTGCTTCTTTATATCCCAGATCTTTTTCCGAAAATAGTTTTTGCTTGATTATATCACTTTTTAAACCATATACTAGTTGATCTCTCAAATTCTCTTCTAAATTTTGCTTGAATTCGCAAGTTTTCGCCAATGACTTAAGTGCAGCTACGTAATTAGCTATCGATTCTGTTATTGTATACATATAGTTTTATACGCGTCATGTTTCTTTTATATGTAAGTTTTTATATGTAAGACATTTCTTGAGTATAGATTTTTATTTGAAGGTTACCACAGTGTCGAATAAATTGTTGAATTAAATACATCGCATTATTTAAATATACTAATATCATCAAGTTATCACATTGGCGACGAGGATTTGAGATTAGTGAACTATTTAAAAAGAAAGAATGTCGATTGGTAAAATAAATGACTTTCAACTGGGACAGAAAAACTGGAATACGTACATCGCACGTGTGAATCAATTTTTCATTGCGAATGAAATAAAGGAAGAGGCCAAAGTACCTATTTTAATTACCCTTGTAGGCGATGAAACCTACGAACTAATGGTCGATTTGTGTGATCCTGTGAAACCGGAATCAAAAACATATGAACAACTAGTGGAACTCGTACAAAATCACTTAGAACCCAAGCCGTCGATTTACGCTGAACGGCATAAATTTCGCTTACGAAGGCAAGAAGAAACATGACGCGTATAAAACTATATGTATACAATAACGCTCAAACGTATTACAACAAAAACAAGGTAGAACCGGTGACAATTCTGCGTTAAATAAATCTTTGAAAGTTCTATTCAAAGAAGTAGGATTTGGGAAAACTAATGAAACACAGTTAAAGAGAATCAAAAGAAAAAAGTTGTGTGATTGTGATCTATAGTTATAGAGACTGCTGCAGCTGTAATTTCAAAAACTATAACGAAACCAAAAGCTATACAAATCTAGGCTAGTTAGCTCTGGACGGCATAGAGTTGGAATTCGTCTATGATTGCAGTGATTATATGATTAAGTTGAGGGATGAGTTGCTATGAAACCACCACCACCTGGACACTACGTGGTGTGGTCCTAATGCTTGATTTACGAGTATTTTCATTGCACTGGTTGGCAGGGTGATTTCCAACAACATACCAAAAATACCTATTACAGGCATTTTTTGGTTTTTATATTGTGGCATTTGTTGACGTTTTCGTAAAAATTAGATCTGTAAGTATATCGATGTTTAGTTTGTATTATAAACTTTGTAATTAATATATCTATATTGTGACCTTTATGTACATACTTGTCTTTCAATTCCTGAAATATTTCATTAATTAAATACCAATTTATTCCAGTTAATAAGACTTCTTCAGTGGAAAAAATTGACATTTAATATTAATTTTTTTTATGTGTGGTGGCTGCTTAGTTGTAGTGGCTCCGTTAGCTGTATCGCTTGTCTGGCTATCAGTGCAACTCTCGCGGTGTAGTTTTTGTTGTTTTTTATTATGTTCAATGTCAGTCTTATTAACGAAAACATAATATTATATGTTCTGGAATAAATTGGTATTTAATTAATTGTTGTTTTATTGACCTACAAGTGGAAATATTTCAGGAATTGAACTATAAACTTTCTAATGTTAATAAAACATGAATCCATTAATTGCCCATCCAGAAATGAATCACAGAAAGCAGCATCCTCCGCCAGATTGATTTCTATTATCTTTATAACTTTTATAACTTTGCAGTGTCAGGTGAAGTAGAGAAACTTTCTCCACTTCACTTCACATTGGATTGTTTTCGTAGATAATTTGGCACTTGATAGGGCATTTGATAGTTTTTCAATTATATATTTTCTGTTTCTAGAAACTAATTAAATTCAAAATTCCAATTTAATATTTGACAATTTGACATTTGAAACAGCATTTATTATATGTACATTATTTGAGAACCGATCCTTATTATTATACCCTTTTTTGAAACATTTTCGCATTCCCAAATGATTCAATTAATTACCTCACATTGTTGTTAGGTGCAGCCATCTCCTCAATTCACCATAAGCCTATTTATTAATACATTAACTCCGGAAGGTCCGCGGTTATATCCTCTCGTGGCTTAATAACTTATTATTTAGTAGAATGTGGTATATAGCAATTGACCTTTTTATTAATTAGTTTATTAACTAAATAAGTAATCCACAATATCCATTAACCATCCTCTACGCTTTCCTTTCGAAACCTCCTCGTTGTATGTATGCACAATAAATACACCTGAGCAAACTAAACTGTATCACATAATAAGCTACACATCGAGCGATTACTGTTTAGCCGCTAAGCTGTTGCCATTATTTATTTAAGCTGGTCGGTGCACGTGACTCTATTGTTCATCAGCCGTTCGTTGATAAGTTAGGCGCACGAAATCTCGTACAATATCTCGACTGTAAAAGCTCCGCTGAAATATGCATGCACGCTTCCATAAAATACTTAATTTTTGTACCGCCAATGCTCGTTCATGTTCAATTTATGTACAAGCGAGAGAGTCGTTGTTGTAGCTGTTGCTTTGTATTATTTGCGGATCGCTGTTTTCCGCTCAGATGCAACGTTTTAATGGATAGTCTAGAGTTTCCTTTTATTTATTTATTAATTTTCTCTTATAGTATAACATCGCTGCTTAAGATATTAAGAATAACTTCTATTAATATTGATGATAACAGCATAAGCTTCAGATGATTACAAGCTGTCGTTCAGAGTGTATTAAATTTTGAATACATATAAGATATAAGATCTTTCAAAGCGAAACTTAAGGGAGCCAATGCATGGTAGTGAAGCTATGGCATTGATTAATGCATACTTCAACTATTAGGGGGTCGTTTATGACGTTTTGTGATGGAAATTTTTATCTTGAGGACGATCTACGTGTAGATGCAGAAAAACAGTGAAAGACTAATCAAAAAATCTCGCACTGAACTAACATTCTAAAGCTATGACAATTAAACAAGTTAATTTGCTTTTAGCTAGTAAGACTAAAAAAATAACCTCAAGAAGATTGGCAAGGTGGACAGTATAATGAAACGACCGAATACATTTTGTGCGACTAAGAGGAGAAAGTTACCACCAACTTGAACAGGGGCATTTAGAACCGGCTGACATCAGTGCCATACCCCTCAAAAAGAGCGTAAACTTCTTCAGAGGTTTGGACACAAATTGGCACTAAAAGATTAAGGATATTCACAATTCACAAAACTAATCTAATCTTAATTGATGCCACACGACTATCCTAAAAGTAGAAAAGCATGGGTTAATTCGGGGTATTTGTTGTAAAACTAAATATGGTCATGAACGTGATCCTGTATATTTGGCAGCATTAGAAAGCAGTCATTTACTCGAGCTTTTAAAATTTGGTTAAACTGTTACAGCGCGATTAGGGCTAAATGATCTAATAAAGTAATGCTCTAAAAGAAAAAAAGACCATATATGACTCCCCAAGGAGTTTGGAAAGTGATATTGCTGCGTGACAATGCTCTTCCATCTATAGCGAAAACCGGAACTTATCTTCTTCTTGGGATACTAATTCAGATCTATTCAGTCTCGTGCGGATGATCAATCTCTTTGGAAAGTTCAAGATGTGGAGAAATGTCTGCATAACAATTAGTTTCTTCCTCTTGTTTCCAGCTTTTCCTTTAGAGCTTGTGATTAACATCGCAATTTCAATTTTAGAGGCAGCTGTATGAAACAGATGAAACCGAAAGGAATTCAAACCGATTACACATGTTGCATAATTTCTACACCTGATTCCTTTTCATTCTTCAATTATTTAGCCATTGAATCTCGTTTCAAATTAAATTCTTCGTATTTTTGAAACTATAGCTATAGTCTCATGTAATTGATGTAGATGGAGATGTAGATGTAACATTATTTAGGGACAAATTTGACCACCAATCAGATTATTGAACAAAATACGAGTAATTCTGTATTACACATTTTTCCATGTCTCTACTACCCTATTGTCCTCATCTTGTGTTTAGCCAAAACTGTTGAGGTCCTCATCTTGAGCAGGCTGAAGGAAAAACTTTTTGTCCATAATATTATTCAGGATGAACAATTTGGCTTCTGTAATGGACCTCCCACTGACTTCCAGCTGTTCAGGATGATCGAAGCTATTCGGAATTCCATTGAGACACGTGAGACAATGGGAGTGGTCTTTGACTACATTGATAAGGCCTTCAAAACTGTTTTGCATCGCGCATAAAATGGTTTCCGATCGTTTATTCCCCGAAAGGGTAGATGCTTCGATCTCCACCCCAAAACAAATAATCACCAGCGTCTCTCAAGGATCTCTTCTTGCATCAATTCAATGAATTCCATAAGTAATGAAGAGATCCTATGTAGCGGACGTCAGGGCCAAATCAATGCCATCGCTGATTGAAGGTAGAGGTGGTGATTCAAATTAAACAAGAATAAATTAATGTCTTCGTGGAAGATCTCAGACGGTCCTGGATCCAGTCAGTTTTGGGCGGCATTCTGGAGTAGATGCTAACCTTCCAATAGCATATCAAGAATACAATGATTGTCACCTAAAGGACGCCCTCGTAGTCCAACCTAGTGAAAACACGTTTTAAGAAGCTTGACGTCTTCCATAACAAGATCTTCAGGAGGATGATAGGAGCTCCATGATCCATCCATCCACCATTTAGCCGACCTCGACCACGACACACTACCGCCGAGAGTGAGGATCGACGGAGTATTACACACCACCAATCCATAGGACAGACATATCCACAACATGGAAGATCACAGATCACAGGGCAGATGAACCCCACCCTTCTGAACAACACCGCAGGCCGAAAGGCCTACCTGGAAAATAATAGGGCTTAAAAACTTCCCTCTCTCTTCCAGCTCTGGAAGATATAAGATGAGAAGATCATCGCACACCTCTGCTACGCTTGCGGCAAATCTGAATTATCTACGTCAATAGCTTGATGCCATTCACCATATTTTGACTACGTTTATTATCATGTCTCAAGAACGGGGATACTTTGTGACTTCATTTTATATTTTTGTTGTTGATTGCTGAGCACGTTAGGCAGCTGCTTTTTTACGCATACAAAACGATAAAGATGAAATGTGTAAATTCCATTAGAGCATGATTTAAAGCTAGATATAATATATACAGGATGTTTTAAAAAAAGTGTCGGGTACTTTACCTGCTTATAGTTCTCGTCAAAGCAAATAAAAAAGTTTTAATAAACTTTGGTCCGCAAATCAATTCTTTCATAGATTGAGGTGATTCTAGTTTAGGCTGTAAAATAATTGTTGATTTGTAGAAACTGTCATTAACTAACTAGTCATTTCACGACTACATCAATGATTAAGTGAAAATGGTTAATTTATTATTAAAAAACATAATGCCAAAATGTTCTTGCAAGAGTAGAAGAAAATCCGAATATCAGTACCAGAACAATAGCTAAAGAGCTAAACATCAATGCTTCTTTAGTATGGAGGATTTTGCGAGAACAGCTGCTGGATTATGTTTCTAGACTAGCTTTCTGTAGAATCATATCAGAAAAACTTATCTAAAATCAAAACTTTGTTGCTAATATTTTATTGACTGACGAGGCTATTTTTACAAGCAATACAATAATGAATTTCCTCAACAACCACATTTGGGCGGATGAAAATCCTCATGCTGTTATGGAGACAAGATATCAACACTGATATTCTGTGTACGTTTGGCTGGGTATTTTTGGAAATTGTTTGATAGGCCCGGTAGTTTTTGCACGATGATGCACCAGCACACTTTGCTGTCGCAGTAAGGCAATTTTTAAATGAAACTTACAGCAAATGTATAGGATGGGGAGGTCCCGTGGCATGGCCACCTAGATCCCTTGATCCAAACCCACTTGATTTCTGTATTTGGGGATATTTAAAACAGCTGGTATATTTTAGGTCAATTAATAATGTGGGTGAACTACAGCAGCGAATAGCAAACAAATGCCACACAATCAAAGAAAATCCAGGGTTGTTTGAAAGAATAACAGCTTCCTTTCGGCGAAGATGTGAAGCAAGTATAAAAATGGCAGGTGGACATGTAGAACATCTTCTTTAGGATGCTTTTTTTGTGAAAATATTTAATGTAGTAATATACTGCTTGTTTATAAAATGTAATTTTTTGATGAGAATAGAAAGTCACTTCTATCTGTGAAACAATTGATTTGCGGACCTATCTATATTAAGACTTTTTTGTTTGCCTTGATGAGAACTATAAGCGAGTAGAGTATCCGACACTTTTTAGAAAACACCCGGATATTAGAGTGTAGTGTGCATCCCGAGAATTAAACACATTCAGATCGACAACTTTCACTTTTACGCATCTTTTATTTTCGTAACGCAGAGTAATAATGTTGCAAAATAAACCGAAAAAAGCATTTTATTGGAGTGTGCCGAGGTATATAAAAAGCTTATGCAATATAGTTCCACTCCATTTGACATCCAGGCACTCATAAAATTAAATATACCACGTAGGCACCTTAGACTGACGATAACCATATGTGTGGCTGGTGATGGCAGGAGTGTGCATCACATGAGTGGAAAATAAAAACAAAATTAGAGAGAAGGGTAGACTGTTGACACTGCACGAGCCCATTGTATATATGTGTATATATACAAACACATATACACTTACGAGAAATTCCATTGGGATGTCTGCTGTTTTGCCCACATTTACCTCCCCTTACGAGATGTAGAATGGGCCTCGAACAATGAACGTAGGACTCCAGACTTCGCCGAAAGAGGTTGCTACTTCCGACCGGCATTGAATAGATAGAGGTGCGCCCCCTTACCGCGTAATAATGCATGCATGCTTACTCACAGCAGACGTTTACATTGTTTCTTCTCCTGTAAATATAATACGGTTGACGAAGAGACCCTACCTGTTTCGTTTTACTTCAAAATTGTCTGATTAGTTTTTATTACATCGATGGTAATTTGATGAGGTTGTAATACACTCAGCGAAATATCGGCGATACTCAACTCGGCACAAAATAATTCGATAATCCCTAACTGGTTTATAGCCTCCTTTTCGATATGCCCATCTCGGAACAAACCTTAAAATAATCTTTTTAATAAGATTTTTACGATCCTTATTTATGAATAAATTTAGAGTAATTTCTTAACTTATTGTTTACAGTGCATTACGGTTTATTGTTTTATTGCGTTTACCCAAAATTCAATACAACTGCAAGGAAACTTCGAGGTGTGTTCAAGACAAGTACAAAGCGTGTACACATACAATAGGTAAATGAAATAACCGAATTACTACAGCCGTCAATGAGAATCATAATCACGAGGCATATGAAAAAGGTATTCTACAGAGACAATGTTTAGCTGAAAAACTTATCAAGAACTCGTAGAACGCCCGTAGAAAATTGCTGCCAGTTTTGCCAAAGTATATTTCAGAAGTGCATGAAGCTTTAGAAAAACTGAAACCGAAGACTCGCAGAAATGATTATTTTTTATTAATCAATGACTCCTTGGAGAATATCATTATTTTTACTTGCAACAGTAACTTAAAGGTGTTATGCACTAAATTTTTTAAGCAGTTACATGGTTTGTAGAGAAACACTATATCACTCTAGTTTTTTCTTTACTAAAAGACAAAACTCAAAATACTTATAAAGTATGCATGTCAAAAATCAAAGATTATTGTGAAAATTTAAGTATTCAGTTTTATCCCCAAGAATTTGTAGTTGATTTTGAACTTGCCATTCACAACACTATCAAAAGTATGGCCAAATGCAAAAGTCACTGGCTGCAGGTTTCACTTAACACAAGCGTGGTATCGCCATATTCAAAAGTTAGGTTTAACTCTGGAATATAGAGACAAAGCTTCTGAAATTGGACAATACTGCTTTGGACTTGTATTTTTGAAAGCGAGCGATGTAGAAGATTGTTACTTTTTAGAATTCTACGCAATTAAACCACAGGGCGACCGCTTGGAAACATTTTCTGATTATCTATTAGAAATGGAGTTGATAGACGACTCAAAATTTCCCCCACATATTTGGCCAGATGCGTCTGCCGCTCTGAATAAGATAATAATAATAATAATATTAATAATAATAATAATTTTCTTTTAATGTGGTGGGTGCTTAGTTGCAGTGACTCCGTAAGCTGTATCGCTTGTCTGGCCATCACTGCAACTCTCGCGGTGTAGTTTGTGTGTGTAAGTTGTGTTAAATGGCTTTGTGACAGCATCATATCGCCTTTTATGATGCCGCGCTGTTAATCACTTTGCTCCCAACAGCGAATGGCAAGTCGATCCGGGATTAAACTCTCTGAAAGAATGTCATCGTCCCCCCAGAGAATTGAACCCCGGCACCTATCGTTCTCCCACAACGATAGTCAGCCGCCTAACCACTGCGGCCCCCCGTTAAATAATATAATAATAATAATAGATCTTTATTAATCCAACTGGCCAAGGCCCAATAATAGGATCAATTACAAAAGCGTATACACCAAAAAAAAAACAAAGAAAGAAAGTGATACAATAGGTAGCAAAATTCTTCTCTAATTTCCCCATAAGTAAGAGGAGAAAGAAATAGGGTATTACTTCCTCCAATCACATGTTCGCCACCCTCGCCAGGATGTACGTTGGCACTCTTCTCATGATGTTGGTTCTTGCGAAGGGGACTCGAAATGTGGTCTCGTACCTGGAATTAATTCTCGGTACAAGAAAGTCCATATTACCTAATAGGAAGGGACAATCGATCTTGTTGTCCAAGAGCTTATTTATAAATTTCCTACATATTGTGTCCCTTCTTTCGCACAAGGATGCCATACCATGCCAGGTCAGGAGAACATCCTGAGGTATACCTCTTTCGGGGTAGATTCCATCCAGTCTAAATGATAAGTACTTTAGGAGCCGTCGATGAATAGGGTCCAGGGCCATGGACTCGGAAGCATACACAGGATACCAAATAAGAGCAGCGTATTCTACTTTACTTAATACAAAGGCAAAATATAAAGATTTAAGTACATTTACGTCATTGAAATACTTTGGGAAAGCAGAAATTGTGCAATTGTTGCCAAGTTGGTAAAGGTAGATCTACCGGGAAGAAAACCATGTTGATGAGGTGAAATTAAAGAACTCATACTCATACGCGCTTCGTGCCACACCCTCTGACAGATGACCTAAAAGATTGGATAGTTCAGCATTGCAAAGACATGTTAAAGATGTCCCAAAGGAATCCGGCAAGCATGTCAACCATTGTAACAGGTGATGAAGCGTGGTATTTTCAATACGAACGAAAAACGAAATGTCAGAGTGCGGCATGAAAGTCACCAGAAGAGCCAAAAGAGAAAAAATTCCGACAGTTTTCTTCGATTCAAAGGGAATTGTTTACAGGGAATTCATTCCAGAAGGTCAGACAATGAACGTGGGAGTTCTAAAACGATTGTGGGACAGAATTCGACCGGAATATCGAGAGCCTCAGAGTTGGTTTTTGTTGCATGATGATGCACCATCGCACAAATCCATTATGGTATGTGAATTCTTGACCAAAAAAAGGCATCATTGTTATCGATCACCTCTCATATTCACCTGATTTGGCTTCGTACGACTTCTGGATATTTCCCAAACTGAAATTGGCTATGAAAGGAAATCGTTTCAATTCGTTCGACCCATTCTGAGCCGACGAGTACAAAAAATTTTTGGAAAAATTTGTTGAACGTTAACTCAGAAATAATAAACGCTTTGTATAGTTTTTAGACCAGCCTCATTAATAGAAGCCGACGTGAAAACATAAAAATTAATATCTCATGATTAAATAAAGTTATTTATGTCCTTGCTCGCGATAACAAACCGGACAAAATTAACTGGAGCTTAGACAAATGTACGGCACAGAAGTGAATAAATAATATTAAAACCCCACCTACGAAAAGTCAACGAGGACGATGGTGAAAAAAAAATCTACGTCTAGTTATAGGAATTCCCTGAATTCCAGCAAACTCAGACAGGATGTTGAAATTCACGGAGGATTACTGATTAAAAATGGCGAGAGAGAGTTCGCGTCGGTCATCCTGAACCATCATTTCTCTCTCTCTCTCAGACAGTTCGCATCTGCCGCGTCGCGTCGTCTGGACTTCGGGATATTTTTACATGCATAGTCCGACGTAAATAGGTCTGGGTGGTATCATCTTTAGGTTTACAGTACGCGTATTCCCCATCTCATCTCATCATCTTATAAGAGACGACACGCAGGCTACTGGCATATTACTAATAGCCATAATATTTTGCGCTATTCAGAGTATTCGCTCGGGAGTTGAAGTAAGACGTCAGCGTTTCTACATAATGCCGATCTTACTTATTTAAATTCTCCGACAGACTAATTATTTTCTAGCTCCGGATTTTTCACGGTAAAAGATTGATTGAAGAACTTCAAAGCTATATTTGCCAATTATCGTTGTAGGAATGGATTTTCTCAAGCAGTAGGATTGAAGAGGATTGAATTTAGCGAAATATCATTAGATTGAAACTAACTTTAGAGTTATAATCATATTCCGCTAGTAGATAAATAATAATTGTATTTACAAATTTTGTTAACCTTTATGTATACAGTCGACTTTTATATAGCTTTCGTATATAGCTATTGTACACAGTAAGGGATCTTAAATGGGAAAAGCAGTAATTAAATTAATAACAGTAAAATTTATAAATGTCACTTCAATAAATGACGTATCAGATGTCAATTACATTTTGCATACATAAAACTAACATACTTTGTCAATGTCAAATAAATGTTATATAGTTCTGTCCACAAATCAGTGCCGAAATCGTTTAATATCAGTTATATTCTATATTTTTGACTGTGAAGTGAATATTTTTTCATTATTCATCAAAAGACGCCACTCTTAGGGCCACGCAATATGCTGCAAATTATATTGAGATGAAAATTTAATATCTGTTGTAATCTAGGAAATATTTGCAAACTTTGGAGGAGGCTGTACCCCAAAATCGTGCGGATACGCTGATAAAAAAAATAAATCTTTCGATCTGTAAAGTTTCATCGAAATCTGAGGGGGACACCCGTCGGCGTTCCCTTGTTAGTACATTCCTTCCAAACCTGCGAAGTACGAAAAGTTTGGTGGGTTTGCGATGCACAAACATCGTATTCAATTACTGGACACATATATACTGGTAAAGGACCAAACGGTCCGGAAATAGATCAGGGACAGCGAATTGTCAGAGACTTGTGCTACCAGTTGAAAGGATTTGGAAGAAATGTCACTATGGACAACTTCTTCACGGCATTACCATTGGCTCGTCTATTGCTCAGTTGGAACCTTTCAATTGTTGGAACACTAAAGCAAAATAAGCCCTACATCCCACAAGAGATGAAGAAGAGTAAAGATAAAGAGGAAGAGTCGTCTATATACGGATTCAGCGAAAATGGTCAAGTTACCATTTGCTCTTATGTTATGTTGTTATGTTAAGAAGGAACGCATTGTTACTTTACTATCAACAATGTAAACATCATTGGACCTAAACAAAAACCGGACGAAATGGTTACTCATTATTCAAGAAAAAGAAAGACGCTTCGTTGGCCACAAACAATGTTTTTCAATATGTTAGACGTAGCTGCCTTGGCAACTTATATAATTTATTTCCAAAACAACCTTACAACACGCAAGTTATCACACATTCGGCGAAATTTTCTTGAAAAATCTGGAAAAAACCATTATCAATGCCTGAAATTGAAGCGCGTTCAAAAGCGAGCAAGTTTTTGAAAAATTTTGCTACTAAATCTGGAATAATAATCCTCTACAGATCTACATCGTCATTTCAAAGGAAGACCCAAAAATGTTGCGAAATATGTAAACGACCAATTTGTAACGAACATTGCGTAACAGTAACAAAATGTTGTCATTGTAATTTGTGAATCGTGCTTAGATGTAATAAACTATTTTTTTAGAGCAATAATTTTTTTATATTACCCAATTAACCAATAGAAAATCGTTATAGGTACCACGGTACATAGACTGTGCGTTTAAGAGGTAAACTTTTATTTTATGCAATTTTATTCAACTTTTTATTGAGTTGTATGATTGTATCATTGTGTAATCAACATAAGAGGAATTGATTTAGACTAAACAGAAGTTTAAACAACGCAGCTCGTCGAAAAGTTATAAAAAATAGGACTCGAAAATGCGAAAGGTACCCGGGTACCTCACTGTGCACATGAAGGTTAAACAGAAATAAATAAATAATAATTAATAATAATTTATCTTTCGGGTATTGCCGTGGTTGTTGTAACAAACGCTGACGTTTCGCTGATCATACTGTCAGCTTATTCAGAAGTTCTCTAAAGACTGCTAAAGTCTTTATGATCAGCGAAACGTCAAGTTTGTTACAACAACCACGGCAATACCCGAAAGATACATCTTTATGGAACAGTGGCCGTGAAAGCCTACATTCGATTAATAATAATTTTTTTGTTCCCTTTATGTTGGCTGTTTTGCTTTTTCTAATAGGGTTTGTATTTTAACTAAGGCTGGATCTTGTACCCCTTAGCCTTCTAATCGCTTTGGAAGCGGCCTTTCTTGACGCGAATGTTTTTGCAATGGGGCGGCCAAGTCGCCGCCGGATGTTACTTCTCTCCCCATTGAAGGGTTTCCAGTATGAACCAGTGTGCTGCGACTATGCTGCGCAGCACCTGGTTCTGGAGTACATTGAGTGTTTTGACTTGAAATTTGCTGGCGCTGGACTAGGTCAAGGCAAGATAGGTTAGAATAGGTCGGAAAAACGTTTTGAAGGTGAGAAGATTGGTCCTCAAACTAAGGGCACAAAAGGGGAGCCAGAGCTTCCCGAGCACGCAGAAATTTCGCAGCAGTAGCGTAAAAGTGCTGTCTGAATGTTGGCCTCGTGTCCTGGGTGGTGCCGAGGTACTGGATGTGACACGGCAGACCCCGGTCCCCGATGGTAATATTAAGAGGTGGAGGATTACGTTTCCTGGAAAATCGAATTGCGATGCATTTATTGTTGGACGCCAGTTGGACACCCATTCACAGGTCATCATCATCAGTATCGTCCGCATATGCGGCTAGTCTTGTGGCGATGGATTTCGGGATGTCGCCGGTATAAAGTGTAAAAACCTCAGGCCCCAACAGCGAGCCCTGAGGGACACCAAGTATAGATATGCCTTCAATCAGACAATCAGCAATAATCTCCCATCATGATGGAATCCCACCTACTTCGAAATAGTTTTTACATTTCTGCAATATCTTGATCGAATCGTTTCCCTTAATCGTCACTCATCTTTTCTAAATTAGAAGTAGAAGTATCAGATATTTTATCTACCTAAAAGCTCAATTGCAGTCAAAATGACCGCTTGTACTTTATTTAGTAAAACACATTGTGCAAATAACTTTTTATTTTAAAGAAAAAAGGAGACAATACATACTTGCATAGTACACATATTTCCTTGAATTTATTTTTCTTGCATCTAGCAACTTGTCATTGTCGACGCTTATTTTGTGTTGGATTCTGTGTGATAGGACAAGCTGGCCCTACTGGCGATTTTTTATATGTGATGTACGTAGCTTTCCCCCAGTTCTTTTGCTAGTTTGAATATAAAATCCTGTCGACTAATTTTTTACCTGTAAGTTCTTGGCGCGTTCATGGCTGCCATGTCGAGGATATTGAAAAACAATTGAAGTGGCCATCTTCGCGATGCCGATTTTGTTGAATATGGACGAGTACTTGCTCCAAAACATCAACTCCAAATTTTATTTCATTGTAGAATTTTACCCTATTTCAACATCTGGATCATTTCATCATCAGGAATACATTTTTGTTTATTTTGCCTTGATAAAAGTTTATCTGATATTTAGACTTTACAACGGATGCCAGCCAAAATTTGATGCCAAATTTGTCAGGCTTGTTGGCCATATATTGCGTAAAGCGGCATCGTGCTCTAGTAGGAAATAGTTGCTCATCGATTGCTATATTTTCCCCTGGCTTGTAACATAAAATACAATTTTCAATAAACGGATTCCAAATTTCGGACGTAAGATCAAATTTATCTCTCGCTAATCGTTGAGATCTAGTGTTTCGTATTGTCAAAGCGAACAAGTCTCATAATCTCTAAAAATTTATTTCGTGACATTGTATCTCGAAAAAAATGTCGTGATCCCCATTCACTTGACCAAAGTTTTTTACCGAAATTTTTCTAGCTCCGTAAGCGCCTCTAGCATATAACAAAGCAATAAAAGTTTTAAGCTTCTTCTGGTCAGCGTAGACAAAGGTGAGATTCTGGCACATCTATCACAAAATCCGAGTCTTCATCGGTGCTATTATTAGTGGATGGTAATTCGCAATCCTACTCATCCTTTCGTAATTGATTTAATTCCTCCAATAATTCCTCATATGATAAACCACGACAAGACATTGTTCTCACAACAAACAGGCAGTAACTGAGAACAAAAGTAATCACTGCGATTATACCTGATATTGTTTACATTACATACAGTCTGTATAACAGAGAACTGGAAAAGGTTTGTATGAGTAAAAAGTAAGGAACAAGTACTACGACGCTCTTACCTAGTACCGGGTCCAGTCACCTGCATTGTTGTTAATAGCCTGGCGCCGATTTGGCATACTTTCAGCTAAATTTTAGGCACACGCTGTGGTAAACAAACGCCATATTTTTTTAACATTAGCCTATAACTGCTTGGTCGTCAAAGAGCGACTTCCCTGCAACTTCAGGTTCATGAGAGCCCAGGCGTTCTCAATGGGATTGAGTTTTGGAGACTGTGAGGGCGGCTCCAATGTCTGGATGTCATGTTCTGCCTTCCACTGAGTGCAGAACCGACTGCGGTGTTTTGGATCATTGTCTTCTTGAAGAATCCAATGATCCCCATTCGATGTGAACCACTTACTTCCAGATGGTAACAGACATGTGACCATCTGCAAGGAAGTAGTTCACACTAGTTCACAGAGAATGGGGATCATTGGGATTCTTCAAGAAGACAATGATCCGAAACACCGCAGTCGGCTTTGCACTTAGTGGAAGGCAGAAAATGACATCGAGATATTGGAGTGGCCTTCACAGTCTCCATGAAGCTGAAGCTGCAAGGAAGTCGCTCTTTGACGACCAAGCAGATATCCGCCAATGTTAAAAAAATATGGCGTTCGTTTACCACCGTGTATGCCGAAAATCTGGTTGAAAGTATGCCAAATAGGTGCCAGGCTGTAATCAACAATGCAGGTGACTGGACACGGTACTAGGTAAGAGCGTCGTAGTGCTTCTTCCGTACTTTTCACTCATACAAACCTTTTCCAGTTCTGGCCAATACTAATGTAAGAATCGCCGCGGTTTTTTTGTTATACAGACTGTATTTCGCAGAATTCTCTCCGGGTCAATTCTCTGGACTATAAAACACTCTATCATTCGCGGTAAAGGTAAACATACACTGCGGTCAAATTGACGGCATTGGTGGCTTCTATAAATTAGACGTCATACGTCGTAAGTCATTTATTTTTGTTTTTTCATGTTTCAACGTTTTAGAGAATACCGTCACTCAACTTTGAGCGATATTCAGCACCCTAAATTTGTTATAGATTTCTAACAAATTAGTTACAATATCTTGGTAGGTTTTACTCTTTTGATTCTCTAGAAAATGTTTGTAAACATTTTTGAGGTCCATGCTGCCAGGTCGAAATCATTCGACATTCAAAAATTGTTATCTTTGAAAATCTTTCTAATTAGTGGAGCAAAAATCCCGTTGCACGATACACAGCAATACAGTTCAGTGTGAAATGCCCACTCAACAACAAGTAAAACATGAAAGCATTACGATCGTGGAATTAACAGCACGAGAACCGAGTATTCCAATCTGGAGCATTATGATTTAAAAGACCTTAAATTACATTTCTTCCGATATCGCCCCATTAAGATGCATTGACAAGTATTACCGAATGCATTCCTCCGCATACATACACTTACAGTAAGTCTGCGGTTCGGCTCATGAGAAGCTGGGCTCTCGCACACTGGTCAAATACAGAGTGGCATTTATGCTATCTACTTTAGTTGAATGAAGAAAAGAATGGAACACGTGCAAACGCGCCGCGCTGACTTGAAATTAATTGGATAATAAATCTGATCAAGCGAATATCCGCGGAATCCGTATTACAAGGCACGAAATTGTAATAGCGTCGATCCATGACCGAGCGGCGCGAAAGAAAAAGCTACCTTCATACGAGTCGAATAATAAAAAAAAATAATAAGAGGGGTTATAAATGAATTGCGGAATTTATTATTAATTAATCCGTTTCGTTTCGAATACTGTTTCCGGTGTAACATTTAGCTCTTCCGTTTAACGAATATTGAGTTATTAATCGATGAAAAAATATGAGAACAACAAAGTAGCAAAACGATTGTAGGTTTGATTAAGCTTCGTTTAACTTTTTTGGTAAGGCTCGTTTACAGGATGGGATGCACAACACAATTTATTATTTGGCTGTGTTCCAATTCGCTACAAAGTAACCGAACGAGTATGTTGTTTATATTATCATTTTCAACGGCGTATTAACCGTGATAGATGCGTGGAACTAAAAACATTGCACTGGTTGGTATTGAACCATGAATTGAGTAATTGTATTGTTTCGAACTTCACATGTTGAAATCGTAAGCTATTAATCTGTAGCACCACCTATCAGTTGCTCATAGAGTGCTTGCTAGTGAGATCAACGCCGCTGCTACCATAGCAAATTGTATCTGTATCCAAAGACTTTATGTTCCGGGCACACATATTTCTGTGTATCGTAATCGCCATAAAGAAGTGTCACAGTATTTTTTAACCGAAGAAGTTCTTTCATTACAATCATCAAGATTATTAATACAACCCAGAAGAATGGTGTTTTTTAATCCATGCTTCAAAATTGAGTTTCAAGGCTGTCCTTCTTCACGTGGGAAACGTTTATCCATTCATCCCGGTTGGCTACGCAGTCCATATGAAGGAAATTTATGAAAATATGACTCATCTTCTAGACAAAATTAATTACAAAATCTACCGGGTGGCCATATTTCATGAACGCTTTACAGTACATCAGCTTTGGGTTAAAAATATTACTGACTAAAGTGATCCCAAGAAACATCTGAAAATTATTTAGAAAAGCGTATGATGACCGCTAGAGGGCGTAACTGAATTTAAGGTCTATCATAAATATGAAAATCGGAATCTACTAAAATTTTTGCATATTTTGCATCAGAAAACTTTTTCGTATTTTGTCAAATAAGGGGTGAGGACGAGGGGAAACTTTGAACGAACGCTTATCGGAACCAATCTAATAAATGACGTGCATGCTAGAGGGCGCTGTTTAATTTGTTTCGGGAATTTCCAATAAATGGAAAGATGCATTTTTAACAACAAATTAAAAAAGTAGGCTAAATTACCAACAAACCAGCGTAAACCGGGTATCGCTATCTTTTACCAATCCGAAGATAGGGTCAGTTAACCAGTAATTGACCAGCGCCCAGTAATTGACCAATTTACCAATTAAATGATGAAAATAAGGTCCCTGTATCCCTTAATCAAAATATTATGCTACTCGCATAGTGTTCTATCCTTTAACATCCAGGTGGCACAGTTGTACCATTGAACATGGTTTAAAAGGTTGTTAGATTACACTTAATAGTGGGGCCGCGCGAGCCAGCGTTTCTGAGACTTACATTAGGCATTGGCATGAAGAAATACGCAGATGCCTTGCTAGTGAGAACGCTGAAGATATCCTAGAAGACCCTACAAGAATCTTTAACTCTGATGAATCCCAAACGTGGTCTTGTTCTAGGACTGAGATGAATGAAGAACTTCTACGAAATCAAATCTGGTTCAGAAAAAGAATGTATAACAGTTCTGTTCACAATTTCGGCGGATGGACAAATTCATCCTCCTATGATTGTTCATCCATATGAGAGAATCCCGGAACACAAATCCGGATTGGGTAATTGGTAAGCAATTGTTGTTAAAAACCTCTTATTAAGTTTTTTCTTCTGATTTAATTTTAAACTCAACTGATTTTTTTAGGAAGATCAAAGAAGGGGTGGATATCGAGCCAAACTTTCCATAGTTACACTGTGTAACACTTTCTTACCTTATTTGAAACAAAAAGGCGTACAAATCCCACTTAACAATCTTAGCAAGTTTTGTGCAGAAAATGGAATTTTTCTTTTTGCTCTCTATCCAAATGCTATATATATTTTACAGCCGGCAGATGTTGCTCTATTTGCTCCATTGAAAGCAAATTGGAAAACTATTGTGTTAAATTGGAAGAGGTCAAATAACAACAAGCAGGTGAAGAAAGCTATCTTTCCTCTTCTTCTGGAAAAGGTCACGCAGCAGATGAATGCTAAAACCGTTCAAAATGGCTTTCGTAAATGTGGCCTCTATCCCTATAATGTAGAAGCTATAGATTTTGAATATTGGGGAAAAATAATGAAAATGATGAATCAAAAGTTAAGCCAGCTGAATTTAATATTCCACATTTTGAATCAATAATCTCAGTTAAAAGAAAAAAGGAGTGAGTGGAATGGTGATGAATCGGCAAAAGAGTTGTTCGAGATTTGGAGAAAACTAAAAAATAGATGCAAAATCAAAAATACAGAAGAAGAAATAGAAAATGAAAATACAGAAAAAAACGAAAATCAAATGGTTGGAGAAGAAAATGATAATACAAAGGCAGAAGAAAATAATATTATCGGTACAGAAAGAGGAATTGATAATACAGAGATTGTACAAAAAGTACAAAAGGAGGTATAGATAATACAGGGACAGAAAATGAAGCAGAAGTTACAAAGGCAGTAATGTTTCCGACACAGCAAAGGAATATTTTGAAGCTGCTAAAAAAGATAGCAATAAAGTGTTTGAAAGGCAGAAGACTCCAGAACTAACTACATCCAACACTAACAAAAAATGCGAAAACATAAGAATTAGTATACATCCTTTTTGGATCACATTTTTTTAGCCGGAAGAGTCACAAGATAAGCAAGCAAGAGCTTTTATAAGGAAAAGAAAAAAAGAGGAAAAGCAACGGAAAGCTATTAGTCACAAAATGCCGAAAAAAAAAATAGTCAAACAGAAAAATAACAAAATGAATTTTCTGAAAGTGACTGTGAAGAATGTTCCGAAAGTGGAACAAGTTTAGACGATATATCTGAAGAACATTTTACAAGCGATATTGATGGACCTTTAGCAAAAATAGCCGAAGTAGAGAAAAAGATAAGAAAAGGACATTTTTATTTGGTTAGTTTTCCAGGAAATAAAGGACCCATAATTATGTTTTCACTATTCTGAATGTTCTGAATAAGAATGACATAGTGGCTTTACTCCTTATTGTTAACAATAGATCAACTACTGGAAAAAATGTGGTCAAGCATTGGTTGCTAAGTGGTCAACTACTGGAAAATCATTAATTTTTGTACATTTTATTTTTTTCCTGCAAAATAAAAACTTTTCTTCTTTTTTTGTCAACTGTTATTAAATCTTAAAACATAGTTGAAGTTAAGGGTATATTTGATTTTATTTAAAACTGATAAGTAAGGCAAATATAAAAATTTATTTGCGAAAATTTTCTTAATTGGTCAATTACTGGGAACTAGAGAACGTGTGAATGGTAAAAACTTCTTCTATAAATTTAAATTATTCTGCTTCCCGTGAACGGAATTTAGTAAATTTGGTCTTATTAGAAAAGATTTTCATTATGCTATGTTTAGCGATTGAAGCTGTTTAATTTTATTTAGTCTGTCACCGCTAGAGGGCGATAAAAAAATTTGAATACCTAAATTTTATGATGTTTGAAAAGAACAGTGCGTGGCTGAAAAAAATTGACTATCATTGATTTTCTTAAACCTACTACTACTGATTCAAATTGTTTAATATTGTCTTTATTGCAACAGAATAGAAGACAGCGACATGTCTTCGCAATTCGCAAATGTTTTTGTTATTTTCTGCATTGTTTATTTGATTTATCCGTTGTGCTTTTCACTAAAATCTTAAGCTTTCAATCCATTACTTTATAGTATGAGCATAAATATAATCTTCCAGGCATTGTTCTTTTAAAAAATCATAAAATTTACATATTTAATTTTCCTCGACGTCCTCTAGCGGTAATGAATCATACGATATTAAACAGTTTGAATCATGGCTGTAAACTGTAGAAGTTTCCACTACTTTGTTAAAGATTGGCATATTAGAGCTCAGTATATTCTTGGACAAAAGAATATACTTCATAAGGCACTCAATATGTGGAATCTAATCAAATATTTCTACCGCCAGTGCACATCAAATTAGGTTTGATGAAGAATTTCGTCAAAGCAATGAATAAGGATGGTCGTGGATTGCAATCCCTTCAACAATAATGTTATAATATTTAATTATAATAGCAATAATAACTGGCCTTTATTTAACACTTCTTCTCAACCGTTACAAAACAGAAAATAATAAAATAAATATAATACAGAGTACACAGGTAGAAAAGAAAGCGGAAAAAATCAAGAGGCTCTACCAACTAAACCTCTACAAAAGTGTGAATTAAAATAGGAAACAAAAATGTCTAATATTATAAACCTATATCTAAATTCTGTATGAAACAACACAAAAAATGTAATAATAATAAATAAATAGCAAACTGTGGCGCTATTACTTCGCAAACAACAACTCCCTGGCAGCACGACTGAACACAGAAGGTCAGGCAACTTTCAAGGTTGACGGTAACGGATTAATGAGTTTATAAATGGAAAAACCGAAACTTCTCTCAAATAAGGCAGAGCTGTGTGTTGGAGCACTGGAATCAACTGCAGTGAAACTTTCATTTTGAATGGCTAAAGTAGTAAAGTTGCGAAGGCTTTTGTAATAGTTCCAGTGGCCAAGTGCAATAGTTGATCTGTATTTCGCTTTAGCTTTATCGCGAAGCTTCTGCTCCGTAATCCAATGTTGTTTAGGTTTAGAAACTAATGGTTTCGATAAGTGCTTGAACATTGAAAAGATTAATTAAATTCGAATTCAGGAAACCAATCCTATCGTTGACGGGCATATTGAACATAAGATTTAAGGGAATATTGCGAAGATGTTCATCAAACAGATGTTGATCGAATGCAGAGAAATCCCTAACAGTAATAATGGATGGTTTACGGTGAACGACAATTTCCAAAGAACAAAGAACCAAATCATGGTCCGATAAAGCTGGAGGAATGTCCTCAGCCAATACCGTTCGACAGTGCTAGGATGTACAATTTTCTGCAGGTCTAGAGATATTAAAGTCTAGGTCAGGCAGCGTGCAATAACAGAGTCACCAAGCATATCAATGTTCATATCACCAGCACATACCAGTGCATCGAAGTTAAGTCTGCATTCTATCAATTGAGCTTTTAACTCATTTAAGAAGGACACAACCAAAACCATAATGAGAAGATTCCATTTCTACAGAAATCCAAACATGCTCCAAATTATTTGTCGTAATTAGCTTACAGGGAATACTATTGCGAATATAAATTCCCACCCCACCTCCCCTACCAACTCTATCTTTACGAAATAGCCTATATCCATCGATATGAACAAAATCATCAGGAAGATCACCAGATAACCAAATGCAATACTAAAAAGAGGGGATTTTTGTACGTGGGGCCCCAAATTAAACGTCTACAACAAGATGCACAATTTGGAGAGACTTTAAATGACTTGGAACGTGGTGCTTGGAATGCTCTTACGAGTATGACATAGCAATTGTTAATGAATTTCTTACTAGTTATCATGAACTGGGCTGTAATACGAGCCTTAAAATATATTTTTTAAACCCGCACCTGGATTTGTTTTCCCCGAACCTCGGCGACGTCAATGATGAACACGGCAAGGAGAGATTTCATCAAGACGACGTTTGGTTTCTTCAAAATATTTCTTGTAATAATCTAGATAACCAACCAATGGTGAATATTGAGATGAGAACACTCTGTATACGTAAAAATATTTTAAATTCTCATAATTTTCAGTAGAATCCATTAAAAACACTGCACGGACATCTATTACGTAACGACAGCAATAGAATAATACTTCAGAGGCGTTTAATTTCACCAGTTAATCAAAAAAACTAATTTCCTCTCTAAAACTTCCTGAAAGATACACGACATAATTTAAACATTTCACGAGCAATTGTTTTGGTAACATCGTCTTTTGACACCTCACGCATACAGATTAAGAAAAGGAGCGCTGCCAAACAGACAGTCGCATTCTCGTCTTTCTCGCTTTTTATTGCATGGTAATTATGTCCAGAATTAAAAACTTTTTTGTCGGCTATAAAATAATTTATGAGCGCCTAGGACGTTGGTACACGAGACCGCCATTCACCGCCGCGTTTATTCTTTCCTTTGAGCACGTGACACATCCAGAAATATCCTCTCGCATCAGACATACTACACAACAAATATCTGTTTGTTGTAGCCGTCTATGAAAAGATTTAATGCTGTAATAAGACGGGAGGTTTTCAACATGAAAACAGGTATTTTAATAAATTTTAAACGAAGTATTTTTATGCTAAGATTGTATTGTTTGTATTTTATTATTATATACTACTTAATTTTACAATGATGTGTCTAGTGAATACTGACTACAAACTGTAAAATTACAAAGTAGGTTAAAACGGTAATAAAACAAACAGGTTTAACGACTTTTCCAAAATTACTGCAAATACTTTCTGCTACACGTTACTAAATAAGTATGCAAAGTACGTAGGGAGTCATGATTTTTTGCCTGTTTAGTTTGCAATCTGAATTGTGCGTACCTTAGTAGTAAACTGACTAACGGCTTCACGTTGATACGGAACGCATACATATTAGGTATAATAAAGATTTTTTAATTAACTGCAATTTTCACGTATTTATGAGGAAAACGTTCTGCAGATAGTTTTTGTACGATATGGCTTGCATTTATATTGTATTAATTTATATAATCTGCATGTGCATCTAGCACAGAATTTATTTGATTAGTTATTGTTAATATAAGCTCGTTAAAAAATATTCCCACTTTATATAAACTACCTTGCCCCTATTCCTAATAGTTATGGAGATATTTTATGTTTTTGTAAAAACTATCCCGATTCGGTGTTTTTACTATGCGGCGATGTCCTGAAAATAGGTTTTGAAATGAAATCAAGAATAATTTTTACTACAGGAGTTATTTAATTATTTCGAAGAATTATCAATAGAAGTGCGAAGGCACATGTGGTTCCTTCATGATGGACTTGCTTTTCATATGTTACGGATTGTAAGAGCAGCATTGACTAACCTCTTCAAAGAAAGATGCATTTGTCATGGAGGTATAATAGAATGGCCAACTAGATCACCGAACTTAAAGAAATGTGATTTCTTCATATTCACTTCGGTTGCTTCTGTACCAGCCTCATTTAATTTTTGCCGTCATTATAATGAGATGGCTTTTTTAAAAGCTCGTAGATCTGTACCACTCTCTAAGTGTCAGTCATATTTGACATTATAGACACTTTTATTGCGTTTAGTTTACGTTTCAACAATTCTTCCATTACATCTTCTGATTTCAAATCATCAGAAAAGCCTTTAGCAACCAGTACTACGCTTGACTTTTTCATACCACCATGATGTCGTCATGTCTGTTTCGCGGAGAAATTCTTATTGCGTTCATCCATTTCCTCAACAAAAATCTTGTCCCCGGACAAATGCTACCTATCTTGCTGTGTTGCTGCTTCTTCTGTTTACTTTCTTCAATGTTTGGTATTTACTGAAACTACCCCAAGTCGAATGTAGGATCAACTAGCTATAACAGTGATGATGAAGAGTTTGAAAACATAACTGACCATGCTAACACCTTAGACTAAAAAAAAAAAAACTGGAGATCACGTTTAAAAAAATTAGCAACAAATCTAAAAGAGTGTTAATAGCAACCCGTAGAACAATTGGAAAAACATGGGGACTCAAACCGTATATGACGTACTGGTTGTATACTATGGCACGAAAGTGGTTGCTGGACCCCAAAGGGGCACGAGCTGCCGACCGACCGTTAGGTATGCGGCAATCAGGGGAAGTGCACACACTCCTCAGGACAAAGAGGCACGAAACCAGTTGCCCGCACGAGACCGACACCTCGCGGAGAGGCCCGGCGAACCGGTGGGCTCCTCTCCCCCGTGCTACCCATGTTAGACAAGTTTTCTTGTCAACGTTGGACGGGTCACCGTTGGAGACGCTTTAGCGAACTCCTACCTCATCTAATCGGGAACTAGGCCTCCTTGCGGATGGCTACTATCGGCCAAGCGTGGGAAACGGAATCTGGCCTCAACCAGCCCGCCCGTGAATTAAGCCTGAACTACGGGGACGGCCGGGCAAAAGCCCTACCCCAAAATGCCAATCGCGAACCTTTCGCCCTCCGGCGATCAACTATCCGCGGAACTGAAACCGTAGGATCCCAGAGTCACCGAGTTGTTTTAGGATGAAACCAAAGGTTTCCCAACCAGACAACCAGCGGTCGGACTACTCCTCGGCGAACCGACTTTTATCCTCCCCTACTATCTTCGCCAAACTCGCCACGCCCGTTTCCCTGAGTGTGGCCACCATCAGCTGAACTAAGCGCCTAGGGTGCCTCCTACCCACCGTATATTCCGACGAACTCCTATGCCCATGCTTACGCCCAAGAACTCCCCTATATACGAAGTCTACTCCCGCCACGCCCGTTACCCTGGAACTATGAAACCTGCAGCCGCAGAGTTTTAGGGTCTATAGGGTGAACGCCGACGAATCTGTATACTATGGCAGTGAGACTCGTAATAACTTATGGCTGCCTGATGTGGTGGTCAAAAATCACACAGAAACATGGAGGCCATGCTAAACCTACCTCCCCTCGATATTTTTATCAAGGGAAAGGCTAGACTGGCAGAGTACAGACTGAGAAATACTAACAACTGGAGAACTCACTATGGGTCGTGGCAGACCAGAATAGAAACAACAGTAAGGAACCCAATTTTTGATAAAGATTTACCGAATAGGCTCTTAAACCTGATCAAGGGAACTAATATGTTTGAGTAAAACGAAATCAAGGCAGCAATAACATAATAGGCCCAGTGAGCCGCTGTTTTAGGGATAACCAAAGACTGCTCTGCCTTGATATTAATCAATCAATCAATCAATCCATCAATGCTGAAAGTGAAATATAAGAGTGAGTGATCGAACGAGATAGAAACTAAATTTGGGATACCACAAGGGACAGTGTTAGGGCCATTACTATTTAATATATATGTTAATGATGTGGTTGAGTGTGTTAAAAAATGTAACCACACTCCATGTTTGCTGATGATACAATGTTATATGTGTGTGGAGACGATATATAAACGAAATGGTTAACATTATGAACAAAGAGTTTGACAGACTATACCTATGGCTAGATAGAAATAAGTTTAGATACGTATTTAGGAAGTAGATACAAATTTATTTCTTTTGGGCATAACAGTATTAGGATAAGTATTAATAAAATTGAATTGGAAAAAGTAAAAGATATAAAGTACTTAGGAGTTATTGTAGATGAAAACTCAGATTTTAAGGAATATATAAAATAGATAACAAATAAAATATCTAAAAAAGTTGAGTTCATAAGTAGAAGGTTATCAATATGTATAAAAAAAGGTTATCTAAAGCTCTTATAGGACCACATTTTGAATATTGTTCAGCAATATTGTTCAATGCCAGGCAAAATAAACACCAACAACTGCAAAAACTGCTCTAGAATTAATCTTTTCAAATCGATGGCTTATAGGCACATTAAATTATATTTCTAAATAGTTGTAGAAATAATTGTTACATGTACATACATATGTATGTATGTAAATAGCAATGCTAAATAAATACTACTTACTTACTACTTAAAGGGTTTAAAAAAGGAAACAGTAACCATAAGAGCTTTAAGGACACCAACAAGAGAAATTTTGAAGAAATTGCGTTTTGACAAATTGAGAATGACAGAAAAGGCATAACTTCCTAATTGATGTCAAATAACAGACAACACTAGTATTTTCAAAGCCACATAATTTTGGTAAATCTAAATGAGGAGTAGATTTTCAAAAGGCGTTTTGTTTAAACTTCTAAAATTTTTAGAAAAGGAGAAATTTCACTGCATCAAAACCACAAATATTGAATAAAAACTTATTGGACCAAAACATGTACAAAAAAATAGTTAAATCATAAAACATTAGTGCTTAAATGCATTTTGACTGACTAAATTCGTTTAGTTTAGGGCAATGAAGGAAAAAGTGCGTTTTGTAACTAGCAATAACTAACTTTGAATTCAACGTCATTCAATTTATTGACAACTACAAAAATACATTTAAACTCTACAAATAATAATAATCCTATAGTTTAGCACCACCATCATCTTCCTGACAGTAGCAGAGCTCCTTTTGATCAACATCCTCTTCACCATTATAGGGAAGTTGTTCAGAGGTTTATGGCAAAACTGGCGATAGCCATGATAGTTCAAGATCACAAACGCCAATTGTCTCCACCAAGTGCTACAAGTAATTCATGGAACTTGCAACTTTTTTATCTTAAATTTGGCGATTAAGTGGTACCCCGGAGTAATGATATAATTTTTAATTTTTTACCTTTCTTCAGCGATGTTTGGTATTTGCTTCCAGTCATCGTTTCTGTAAAACTTCATCTTTAAAAAGTAGTCGCTTAGCATCGGAGATACGAGGGAGCGTTTTTATATTCGCGGAATGGGGGATCTTGCGGTGCAAATAAAAAAACCAAAATATTTTTCTTTTTCAATATATTCACCTGCAAGACGGATACATTTTTTCTTTCAATTAATTTATTTATACCCTCATAAAAAATGATTTCTCTTTATCTGCAAAATACGCCGAAACTGCCGGAGTTTGACTTCATCATCAGCAGTACATTTTTTACCCCGCAGCTCTTTTTTCATTTTCGGAAACAGGTAATAATATAGCGGGGGGGTGATTCACAATTTCGAAGCCCACCTTATGTTGGTAAAGCTAACGCGGCTCTTGTGGACGGGCGCGTTGTCGTGCAAAAGCAGCACACCGTCTAAATTTTCCCGATCTTTTCTCTTTAATGGCTTCTTTTAGTCGATCTAATATTGAAGCGTAATATTCTCCGGTTATAGAAACACCTTTATCTTTATAATCAATCAACAATATTCCTTCCGAGTCCCAAAATACCGTTGCCATGAGTTTCCCAGCTGATTGTGACACTTTAAATTTCTTGGGAGGTGCTGTGCCCTTTTTATGCCACTGCATGGAGTCTTATTTGGACTCAGGTTCTAAATAATGATGAACCCAAGTTTGGTCTCCAGTAACAATTCGACTCAATACACCATCCTTGTCTTATTACAAAAAAGGTCCAACAATGCACACGAACACTCTACGTGCTGTTGTTTTTGTCGGCGGCGTGAGCATTTCGGCACCCATCTTGCGCTGACCTTAGACATGCCGAGATGATCGTGTAGGATTTTAAAAATTGTTGTATCGGATACTCCGACCCATTTCTGTGAGTTGTTTCTTCATTTAGTCGAGCAATTTTTTCAAGTTTTTGGATAAGTGCGATGGCGTGGCCACCTCAATGCTCCTGCCCGGCCTCGGGTCGTAATTCATGGGATTCCCTTCTTTGTTTAAATAAACTATGCCACTTGTACACCATGGTTTTTCCTGGACAAGAGTCGCCGTAAACCAATGACATCTCATTCATTATGGTCGCGACTGATTTTCCTTACCTGGTAAAAAGGAACTTTATAACGGCACGATATTCTATTTTTTCCATATTTCACTTTTCACTCCTGATTATGTTACTTGATTGACGATAGCTCAAAGACTTACATGTCTAATAACAATGAAACTTCGTATTTATACTAATTATGAGTCGATGCGGGAGGCCACGCCCCCAATGCGCCTAATCACCCACCTACAACCCGCTCATTCCGCGAATATAAAAACGCTCCCTCGTAGCACTAACCTTGTTTAAGCATGATAATGCTTCTTTAAAATTATAAAATTTCCAGTCTTAACCTAACTATCAAACTTCACCAAATTGCGACTATATGAGCCAATATTTTTCGGGTGATTGTGAATTGCCGCGAACAGGGAAACATAATCTCATAGTCTTTAATGTTGGTGGAGTGTGCTTGTACACCCAAATCATAAGCATGTGCAGTATGTGGCTATTTTTATTTTTATCACCACACCCATCGCTGTACAGTCAAAGTTCTGATATGTAGTCTGGACTTTTTAGTTTGGTGAGAAAGTAAAAATAGCAGAGCCAACCTCTACAGATCGTTGCCCAGCTTGATTTTTAAGCCACGTGTAAAATGTAGGGGTTTTACTAGATTTGTCTGATACACAGAAAGCGTAAAACGATAACTGTGGCGCATAGAAAGTATCTCCTATAAGAACTTTAGGTAAAACCTGTACTTGCTGTAAGTCGAAGCAATAAGAGAGCCTGTAATCGTTATGTTCATTTAGTAAAGTGTTTTTGCTCTGAGGTTGTGAACTCGTAAGTTTGTCATTAATCTTGTTTTTTTCTTGGGAATCTTTGCATAGACGTATTTGTGTTTGGAGTTGCATACAAAATCCACATCCTCAGTGGCTGGAGAGCCAAATCCTATATTAAAATCATTGAATATTCGACTAAAAATTTGTATTTTACTTGGTTTTCTGGTTCTGCACAACTGTTGTGAGCTTTGCCTAATTTTGGCGTTTGAAGTTTCCTATAGTTTAGTATCCTGCCTGTCTTTAGTGTCTGCCGACGAAAAAAATTTTGCGCGACATTGTTGCAAACCTTCCAAACGTATATTTCTGCATATCTCATGATTACACAGATAACTAAAAAGCTCTAACTGTGAGTTAGTAACTGGGCACCTAAAGAAATACTGGAAGTTTACAACTTCCCTCATTTTCTTCTGTCTTTGCCTCTTGGTTTTTTTTTTTTTTTTATTAATGTGGTGGGTGCTTAGTTGCAGTGACTCTGTAAGCTGTATCGCTTGTCTGGCTATCACTGCAACTTTCGCGGTGTAGTTTGTGTGTGTAAGTTGTGTTCAGTGGCTTTGTGACAGCACCATATCGCCTCTTATGATGCCGCGCTGTTAATCACTTTGCTCCCAACAGCGAATGGCAAGTCGATCCGAGATTAAACTCCCTGAAAAAATGTCACTGTCCCTCCAGAGAATTGAACCCCGGCACCTATCGTCCTCCCACAACGATAGTCAGCCGCCTAACCACTGCGGCCATCGACCCGTATTATATTTAACCCGGTTATATTTAATATTAAAAGTATTTAAAAATCATTAGTCGGACCACAACACTCTACATAACGATGCACTGTTCGGAACTATCCGTTTACATTCAAAATGAATTATGTCGCATGGACAAAATGCGTTTGGTTGTCCAGGTTGTTTACCGTATGAATTTGTAATATGCGCTTACATTTATAGAATACAACGCCACCTTCAAGTAAAATTTTGAAGTTTTGGACAAGATGTATTTTGAAAGTCTGCTACTCAGACATGGTCAGAATTTTGACACATTTAAACTTTCCGATAAGCCGTTTGGTCTGTAATTTGATCATGAGTCAGTCGGGACAAACATATGGAGCAATATGTATTGGTATATACTACGAGTATTTCTTTGTTTTAATCGTTTAGCTTAGGAAGCGTTATTGTCACAACACCTTTCCCGTATGCTTTTTTCTCCTCATTCTCTTTAGTCTCTTGCAATTACTTCCACTGTCGTTCCAAAGGAAAGCAATAAATAGCATATGGATAGCATGAATTACATACCCATAAATATCTTCAAAGAAATTTGCCGTACCTACTGTTGAGGAAAAGTAATTTCATTTATTGTGAGCAAATATAATTGATTAATTAACTAAATTACAGGCAATTATCGTTAGCATCTACACATGATCAAACACTAAACGAAATTAGCAAATTCGTTTTGTGAAATGTAATTACAAAAAGTAATTGATATTAATTTATACAGTATGTGTCACAACTATGTAGCAACATAGTAACTAGTAGTTATAATATCGGAATACTTCCATCTACTTGTAGTATTAGATCGGATAATTTAGATATCCTTACTTGTATTAATAACGAGTTGCAATTCCTTGCGCTCGAATTACTAATCAGATAAATCTAACGTATCCGCACAAGCTTTTGTATACAAATAAAGAAATATAAACGTCGAGCGAGAACTGTGTGAGTCATTCAAGGTCTTGGATCCGGTATTTTCGCGAACCGTTTTTTTCACACTAACCGATATACAACACGAGTAAAACGTCAAGTTAGAATTCCGCTGACCTATCCCAACGAAGCGATCGTAACCTCGGTTTTGAACTTAAGTGCTGTTGCAAGCTGCGTGTGGGCTTCGCGAATACTACACAGCTTAGTCTTCTGTACTGCCGCTCGGTTCGGATTGAATTAGTGGTTGGTTTTCGCCACGTGGAAAAATCCAATCAGTTCCGGTTGAAGAGGAAACATCGCTGACAAGTGTATTTCTGGATTATCGAATTGTGTCGTTGTGTTATTTAAATCCTATATAATTTGTGACTAGATCTTAGAATCAAATAAGCTCTAAGGAGAAATTCAAGTAACACTGTCCAACACATTTTTTTTCTCATACACCATTAGGTTTGGATTTTAAATTTGCTCCATCACGTCAGGGTTTTGAGAAATTTTTGTAAATTGTAATAAATTTTAAAGTGACTTTTATATAAGAAAAATATTACAAGATATATTGTCGTACCGAGCATTAAGTAGATATATCTGAACATGTCCTTGTCTGTTTCATACGTCACAGCATTTAATCCACACCGATGTGTGCTCTGATGACAATAAAATTAGGAATTTGTAGATTTCCAGATGTGTTGGTATATAAGGAGGTAAGGCTGAATGCCTTTTTTATTTCATAATGTCCTGTGCATGTACAAATAATTCCAACAGCTTCTGTTATCTACGTGGAGAATTCATTACCTAACGACATAAACGGATTCACTATTTAGTTTTAAAAATTAAATATCAGAAGATAGAATTGGCTCACCTAGATGACTCTGACGACGACATAGAGGAAACCGTCGAAACTATAATGAATACCCTTCCAACCTTAAAGGGAGAATCACTCCCACGAATGTCGAAGGCTGAAATATAACAATTTATAACGTCTCGTAGAAAAGGAAAAATCCCTGGCCTTGACCTCATTATATACGGCGCACTTTCTAGACTTCCGGATGTAATAATTGATCATCTTGTCAAAATTATAAATTCCATTCTCAAACTGGAACACTTCCCAAACATCTGGAAATATTCTCACGTGGTGGCGATTCAAAAGCCAAGCAAGAGCGCATTGTTTCCGCAACATTACCGCCCGATTGCCCTAATGTCATGTATAGCTAAGATCGCCGAGGTCGTCATCCTGAGCAGGCTGAAGGAAGAACTCTTTGTCCAAGATATAATTCAAAATAAACAATGTATAACCGAGGCAACTCGACATTCTCTGAAAGCTCGCGAAACTGTGGGAGCAGTCTTTTTGAACATCGAGAGGGCTTTTGATACCGTTCGGCACGAAGGATTGATTCACAAGATGGTTGTCGCGGAGATCAACCCGGTCATAGTTAGAATTGTGAGGGTCCGCGAAGTTGGCATCACCAAGTCGTCAAAAAATCGACGAAAATGATAGAAAGGATTGACCATTTATTGACCACTATTGACCATCAGCGATTTCAATTGACCTCATTTTGTTTAGGCTACAGCCGCTATACCCATATTTTGCGGTCGAATGGCGAAAATGCTAAAATTAGCTAATATAGACATTTTGTTCATCGAATACGATTGACCATCTTTTGACCATGTTTGACCACCATTCACATTTGTAAAATTTTCAAAAAAATTTTTTCCGAATTTCTTTTTACTACAATAAATACTAAAATTTTGTTGCAGGATAGGATTGACCAACGTTTGACCATGATTGATCAGCAAGTAATTTTTTCGAAAACTTAACAATAGTCGAAAAAAATGTAAAATACAAGTTCATATCTCCAATATAATGACATCAAACCCAGAAAATGTCACAATCTCTTGCATCGGATTTTTCACAAATTTTGAGAGGTGGTCAAACGCTGAAAGTAATAGGACTTATTGTCTTGTGTCCCTAGGCTACAGAAAACTGAAAATTATCGTTCGACCACCCTCCGGTAAAATTTTATTCGATCTTAAAGTTACATATAAAAGTTTCAAAGTTTATCGCATTTTTTACAAATTTTGAGACGTTGTCAAACGCTGAAAATGATATGATTTGTTTTGTAGGCACACTTAACCAGAAAAAATGGAAAATCACCGTTTGACCACCCACCGGTTAATTGTTATCCGATCTGAAAGGTACATAAAACAGTTTTTAGTTCATCGCAATTTTCGCAAACTGAGAGGTGGTCAAAACCTGAAAATGATACCATTTATTTTATCGTGTCACTAGACGACAAAAAAATAAAAATCATCGTTTGACCACCCACCGGTTAATTTTTATCCTATCTTGTAACTTCAAGATCGGATAAAATTTAATTGGAGAGTGATTCAACGATCATTTCCGACTTTTTGTGGTCTAGAGACACGAGACAAGCAATCCTATTATTTTCAGTGGTCGACCACCTCTCAAAGTTTGTGAAAAGTGCCATAAACAGAGCTTTCAAACTCTGTTATATGTAACTTCGAGATGGGACAAAAGTTAACCGGAGGGTGGCCAAACGACAATTTTCAATTTTCTGTGGTTTAGAGACACGACAGAGTAAATCGTATCATTTTCAACGTTTGACCACCTTTCAAAGTGTGCGAAAAGTACGATAAACTTGGAAACTTTTATATCTAACTTCGAGATCGGCTAAAATTTAACTGGAAGGTGGCCAAACGACGATTTAAGTTACTTAACTTGTTTTTTTCATTTTCGACTATTGTTAAGTTTTCAAAAAAATTACTTGGTGGTCAGTCATGGTCAAACGTTGGTCAATCCTATCCTATAACAAAATTTTAGTGTTTTTAGTAAAAAAAAATCGAAAAAAATTTTGAAAATGTGAAAGGTGGTCAAACATGGTTAAACGATGGTCAAACGTATTCGATGAACAAAATGTCTATATTGGCTAATTTTAGCATTTTCGCCATACGACCCCAAAATATGAGTATAGCGGCTGTAGCTTGAACAAAATGTGGTCAATCGAAATCGCTGATGGTTAATAGTGGTCAATAAATGGTCAATACTCTATAACTTTTGTCGATTTTTGACCACTTTGTGATGCCAACTTCGCCAACCTAGAATTGTGCACGGTGCAACAGGCCTTTCTCAGTTAGACACGACGTCCCGATCTCCACGGCAAAGCAAATTAAAGCAGGAGTCCCACCAAAGGGTCCTTCCTTGTCCCAACATTATTTCTTATCTATATGTCGCACCTGCTAAAAGTCCCCCAAGTATATCACGCCATATACAGCGTTAGTAAGAAGTCCCGGAACGGTCGAATAACTTTGTTATTAGAAAATTATGATTTTTGAAATTTGGTATGGGGCTATAGTTAATATAAATGCATTTTATGCAATACAGTTTATTTTTTTCACTTCCGTTTTAATCGGCAATACGTCCAACTTTTTTTTTAAACGGAACGCCCAGATTTTTTTAACATTTTTGAATGCAAAATAAAAAACTACGTTCAGGAAGTATTAAGATGTTTATTTTTATTCACAAGAAAACAGCTAAAAAATTAAAAAAAGTATTCTAATACAGAAAAACAAGGTACCTTTGAAAAAGTTGTTGTTTAGTGTTTTCATTCTTTTTGCCGTCACATTTGACAATTTTAAAAGCGTTTTAACTTCTGCATCGCTATAAATTTACTTATTTTGGACATTGACACATTTGAAAATGGCAGTAAAACTTACTGAATCGGAACGAATTGAGATATTAATGATGCGTGGGTACGGTGATCGTCAACGTTCTTTTGAAGAGGTTCGTATTTTGTTTAATACTGTTTATCCGGATCGTCACATTAGTAAAAGTACGGTATGCCGAACAATTCAAAAGTTTGAAGTCTTTCGTCAGGTGAAGGATTTACCTAGAAGGGGACGTCCATTAACAGCAACAGATGAAAAAACTAGTTTGAATGTGTTACTTACAGTGGAAGAAAATCATCACGTGTCCACAACAGAATTAGGTCAAATTCATGAGATCTCTCAAAAATCTGCTCATAAGATTCTTAAATCAGCATGAATGAAAGACTATAAAATGTATCCCGACCATGAGTTAAGTGAAGATGATCCAGATCGTAGACTACATTTTTGCGAAACAATGACGGAATTGATCGAGCAGCAGCCTAATGTTTTAGATCGCATCATTTTTTCAGATGAGGCAACGTTTTTGTCTCAACGGCACTGTGAACAGACATAATTGTCGCTACTGGTCAATTGAAAATCTGCATTGGATTGAAGAAGTCCATACACAGCGTCCTCAAGAGGTGAATATCTGGATTGGTCTTGTTAGAAACAACATCATAGGACCATTTTTTATAAGAGGAAATTTAACTGGCAACATCTACTTAAATTTATTGCGAAATGAGGTTGTTCCAGCACTTGCGGCTCTCTTTCCAAATGCAAACATAGGTGATCACCCTAATGCACATTTTTGGTGTTAACAAGATGGAGCTCCCCCCCCATTTTGCCCATAATGTCTGCGATTATTTGAATGAAATTTTTCCGGAACGTTGGATCGGACGTAGAGGAGCAATCGAATGACCAGCACGTTCGCCAGATCTCTCGCCATTAGATTTTTTCTTTTGGAGTCATTTGAAATGTCAAGTGTACAAAAATCGTCCCCATATGAACAATTGGAAGAGAGAATAGTTCAAGAAGCCAATCGCATCACTCCAGAACAAATACAAAATTCAATAAGAAATTTTACTGACCATTTACATTTTTGTCAAATTGTAAATGGAGAGAATTTTGAACAATTATTGTAATCGCAACCTGAATAGACAGGTATGTCGATTTTTCTGTATTAGGACACTTTCTTAATTTTTTAACTGTTTTCTTGTGAATAAAAATAAACATCTTAATACTTCCTGAACGTAGTTTTTATTTTGCATTAAAAAAAAACCTGGGCGTTCCGTTTAAAAAAAAGTTGGACGTATTGCCGATTAAACCGGAAGTAAAAAAAATATAAACTGTATTGCATAAAATGCATTTATATGAACTATACCCCCATACCAAATTTCAGAAATCATAATTTTCAAAGAACAAAGTTATTCGACCGTTCCGGGACTTTTTACTAACGCTGTATATGGATGACACGGCAATTTACACTTACTCGAGGAACGAGGAAATCTTCTGTCATAGGCTACAGGCTCAGGCAGATGCGATTGCTCACTTGGGAGCGAGGTGGAGACAAAAATTGAACGAGAGCAAGTGTGTCGCAGTGCGGTTCACAAAAAAACGACGATTGGCTTATAACAACATCTTAGTGGGAGATATCTGCCTCCCATGGGGTGGATCAGCGTTATATCTTGGAGTCACTTTAGACCAACAGCTTACGTTCAATCAACATCTCAAGAACACTACGAATACATTTCTCGCTGCCCGTTCCGCTCTTTTGCCGCTCTTGTGCTCTAAAAGCACATTATCACTAAGGCTGAAGATCTTGTTATACACATCTTTCCTGGGACCAATCCTGACGTACGGTGCTTTGTCCTAGTCAAGCCTTAGCAAAACACGTATGAAGAATTTAGAAGTCCATCAAAATAGAATTTTAGAATAATTGCAAGGGCACCATAGTTTGTTAGAAATGAGCAGCTGCGAATAGATCTAAAGATTCCTTCATTGAAGGATTATCTAAGAGTCAGGAAAACCAAGAAAACCCATTGTTCGCCCACCTAACGGAATTTGACTTTGATCGACCACCTCCCAGGGTAAAAATTGAAGAGTAATGGAGGATCTTATGCAGAGAATAGAGGGTTTAAGGACAATTTCAGCTCAGCAGAAAAGGGGTTCAAGACCACAGGAACGGTTCAAGCACACGGTGTGCTGTTACTCTGAGGGACTGGTCAAACCAAAATGCCATTTGCAAGACTTATGATTTGGTGTGACCATTTGCTGATTGCTACCTTTTGCAGGAAAACTACACGGCTTCTCCAACTAAAATATGTAAGAACAAGATTAGTTACTCTAGGTCTTCTGTTACTCGTCCAGTATTTGTTCAGAAGCCTCGCCAGCACCAAGACCGATAGGCGGTTCGAGTTAAGAATTGCCGTTACAGTTGCAGAGGAAGAAATTTTCGAGTTATCGTCGATCAGCAATGATGAATATTTGACTAACATGGCAAAAAACTAGGAATTACGGTTTGAACTGCGTAATCACCCTCCTTACTAACTAGATCGAGCCCCAAAATACTAAAAAATTTAGAATACCAGGTTTATTTTTCTCGGCATCTAATTGTTAATTGTCAACATCTAGCTTCTGAAATTATACAATCATGTTTACAGATCTTGGTTCTGCACTCGAAGAGCAACAGGCCATTTATAAAACTGTCAATTAATCTTTTCCATCTGTCTATATTTGAATTATCGTATTTTCGTTACACGTACTTGGTTTCGGTATACGCACGTATGTACAAGTACGGCATAAGTAATGACATTATTTATTCAAACATAAGTCCAATAGTGTGACGTACAGAAAAGACAGCATGAATAATTTTCAATGATTTAGTCACACCGTGCTTGAATTTACGAGCGGAGCTTACTAGAAGTTGTTAACCAAACTGCTCACAATAACTTAGACATAAAGTTACGGTACTTTAAGCAATACATTTACATAAATAATTTGCTTTTATTTACACTAAATTGTCTACTTCTTTAAATAATATTACCGGCAGTACGTTTAAGCATAGTTTTTTTTTTATCTAGAGATACAATACCCTAATAACATGTTTTAACACATTTACGTAATATTCATAATTTCCTATTAGTTGAATATAACTTAACACAGCTTCAAGTAAACTTGAACTAGTCTAGACTATAGAGACTAAACCGTACCTCATTATGTATGTAATGTGTAACTTTGTTTAGCATATTAATGCCATTTATTATTCACAGCGGTGTAATATGATGATATAGTAAAGGACATATGTTTTCCGGCATAAAAGAGGTAAAAAGCATGCATGTAATAAATGGTATGATACACATAGAAATTGTACCGTTATTTTAAACTTTTTTTTTAACGGAGCAATTTCCAATTCATTACGTTGATTATGTGGTATTTCGGCTATTAAATTTACTTATATTGTTGTTTGATTTGGGTTGTAGATATTGTACTAAATTTGCTTTATGTTTAACACATTTCTATTGTTGTGCGGTTTCTACATACATATGTAGTCGGTACACACGCATTATCATATAGTCGTTTCATTTATATTTAATGTACAGTAGTTGTGTAAGCAACTAAAGCGTGAAGTTATTCAATTTGATTCGATTTATTCTTAATATTTAGGTGACTTAAACTTCCATGTTTGGTGTTGCTTTTCGGTGGATCGTTGCGAATTCCAATTTCTGTTTATCTTTTTTCATTTAATTATCTGCATTTCCTGTTTTCACGTTCGCTATTAACGATATAACGGTTCGCCAATAACGTTTTAAAGTCGAATGGCACTTGCTCTTTCATAAATGAAAACAACTACGATGATAAATGAGGTCGAGAGGGATTTCTGTAACATTCACGGGAACGAGTAATACGTCCTGCTGTCAATGCGTATCGTTTTACTGACATATTGTATTACCGATAGCATCTTTTTAATACAGTTAAAACGTATGCCGCCCCAATGGAAGCATGCATTATCCGCGTCGTTTGCTAAAAATGAAGAATATCTCGTAATACTCAAGAGAAATTATTACATCGTTCAGACGTCAGTTGGAGGAGTAGCTAACAATGGAACATTATTAATAAAAGTTATAATTTTTCTATTTCCTGTAAACAAAAGTTTTAGCAGAGCTTCTAACAACTTTAGCTTAGTGCTTAGAACAACTTACAAAACATTTCTACCCTCCTAAAGACATTGAGAGAGAGTAGTTTCTTTTTTTACGAATAAAGCTTTTACACTAATCTTTGTTGTCTAAATTTTAGACTGTTCTTAAATAGGTTCGGAGTTTGCTCCATGGCATATACAGTGTGGAACAGACAAATGGAATAAATTCGATAACAAATAAATGAGGGTGTATTGGGAAAAACGCTTGGACACGTCGATTTGTATTTTTAAATGCGCATCTTTTTTCAAAAAAAAAATTATACAGGGCGTGTCATGTGACAGTGGCCAATACCAACTAACTTAGTTATTTTTTGGGTTCTTCGGAAAATTCTAGACATAATTCATGTACAATGTCCCATACCTATCTTCAACTGTTTCCGAAATATTAAGTATTTCAGATTTATTACAAAAATTAACATTAAAAAAGGAAACTTATTTTATTTCACAAATTCGCTACATTACACTAAAAATCTATTTCCCATTTAGCTCTTGATATTGATAAAGTAAGCAAAAACCATTGCTGCGTTCCTTTTTACTGATATGAAATTAAAAATACAAAGACCGTTTTGTTTATTTTCGTAAAAACTCATAGCCTTAGCAACATGTCTGCCTGCATGACAGTAGTGATCAGTGTCAGTGCTATATTGTCGTTTGAATTTCGTTAACTGTACGTAATATCAGAAAAATGGTTCATTTAACAGAAATGCACAAAATAACCATTCTACAAATGATTGGTTATGGAGATAACACACGGACACAAATGGAAGTTTCTCGCTTATTTCACGAAAAATTTCCAAATTTGCCGCCTGTATCCCAAGGAACAATTAGCAAAATAGAAAAACAGTTTTGCGAGCTTGGTCATGTAAGACATATTAAAAAAGTAGCTGCCAATGCAGTAAGTGATGATACGAAATTGGATATTATGCTTGAGTTTCAAGAAAACCCACATAATTCTGGTCGAAAAGCAGCCCCACTGTTCAACATTAGCCACACATCAATTTTTCGAGTATTAAAGGAAAGTAAAATGCATCCCTATAAAATGATGCCAACTCAGGAGCTGATGGAAAACGATTTCGATAGGAGAACGTATTTTGTGAACAGATGATGGCAATGTTAGATAACAATGTGATCCAATTAGAAGATATTTTATTTTCTGATGAGAGCACATTTCCACTTCACGGCCATGTTAATCGTCAAAATTCTCACTGGATGAGAGAAGAACATACGCAATATCCTGAAAAAGTTAATGTTTGGGCAGGAATTGTTGGAAATCACATCGTAGGTCCCTTTTTCATTGATGGTAACTTGAATGGAGATAAATATTTAGAACTGCTCCAAAATAATGTCGTGCCAACTTTCGCAAACTTATATCCTAATCCAGCAAACCCACAAGTTCCTGCCAATACAGTATGGTTTCAGCAAGATGGAGCACCGCCCCATTTCCAAATCAATGTCCGGCAGTACCTGAACCAAGTTCTTCCAAATCGGTGGATAGGGAGGCGCGGATCGATAGAATGGCCAGCACGATCTCCTGATCTGACGCCATTAGACTACTTTTTGTGGGGATATGTCAAAAGTCTTGTATACAAAACTAGACCCCTCAACTTAGATGACTTAAAAAGACGAATCACGCTTGCGATTAGATCAGTCACGTCTGAGATGTTGAGTAACGTTAGAAGACATTTCTATACCAGATTAGCATGTTGCCAAGACGTTCACTGCGAGCATTTTGAACATTTACTACATTGACATTTTTTATGTTTTTTTTTTACATTATTAAAAAATAATCAGTATTACGTATTAGGTTTTTAGTGTAATGTAGCGAATTTGTGAAATAAAATAATTTTCTTTTTTTAATGTTAATTTTCGTAATAAATCTGAAAACACTTAATATTTCCGAAACAGTTGAAGATAGGTATGGGACATTGTACATGAATTATGTCTAGAATTTTCCGAAGAACCCAAAAAATAAATAATATGCAGGGGTTTCCATTTAATATAAGAAAGTTGATATTGGCCACTGTCACATGACACACCCTGTATAATTTTTTTTTTGAAAAAAATGCGCATTTAAAAATACAAATCGACGTGTCCAAGCGTTTTTCCCAATACACCCTCATTTATTTGTTATCGAATTTATTCCATTTGGCTGTTCCTCACTGTATGGATCATTGTATATTACTAGAATTGAACTAAAAGCGATCCTACTTCTACTACTACATCTGGTATACGATTTTGTAAGAAGTAAAATCGAGATATGTCGAGTCAAAAACCGTAACCATTATTTTGGCGGCAGGCTCCAATTCTCTTTCTATTTCATTTTGGGTTATAAATACAACTTTGATCTTGTCTCTATATGGTCGGGCATCAACTAATCGACCAAAATAATCGCATTTTTAGGCTACCTCTTTAGTGGTGTTAGAATAATTCATTTATTTCTTAGTGTAATGGTAGGATCCGTGCAGAAGTAACGAAAATAAACTTATGACAACTCACCTTGAATTATTTGGCACTCACAATCAGTGAAGAAGTTCTATAACTTCTATAACAGTCGAGAGCGGCTAAGGAGCACTGGTAACAATAGGGAACAAGACACATGTTGCAAAATCAAAATGTAATAATACCATCGTAAATTATAGACAATAGCTTAATCCGCAAATTTTATTTCCACATTATGTCGTTCCACAAAACTGTTCGATTAAAACTTTTCACAATTTCAAACGGAAAAATAAACGCGCCATTGTTACGTCACTAGTCTAAAATCATAGCAATATTTCGTTATTAACAGTTGAGGACAATGGGCTAGGTTAGCTATACTGCTAGCTATCGAGTGACGATAAATGTTTGATGTAAATATTTTGTTTGGCAACCCTGAAATATTTTTAGGTTAGAATTACTTAACTGAATCAATATTAATGACTTTTACCCTGTCAAAGTTTTGACACATTTGAATTTAAAAATCAGCCATACCAACATAAAGTTTTGAAGTATTTTTTTTCGCAAGATTGACGAGACTGCGATAGTTTTAAATTGTACTTCAAATTGTGACAGGTGTCAGTGACAAAGCTGACAACATGTATTCATATTTTAATATCGGTTCTTTTATAAAAAAAAGATCGATTTCCTTTGCTTTGTGTGATGCTGAAAAACGAAACTTTAAAGCTTTATATCTCAATAAATAATAAAGATATAGCAAAATAAAAAAATACTAAAGAGATGCTAAGTTACAGAGATATCTTGTGCAAAAAATTACATATGAGGGGCTGGTCAAGACCGAGATCAGCCAGCTCGGTCATTAACGGATTCCCAGATCTTCGAATTCTTGGTTGTACTAGTTAGAGCTGTATTAGAAAGTTCTTAACTAAAGGCAACTTGAACTCTTCCCTTAACTGCTTGTTGCGCCCAAATAAAGGAGCATCAACAGCGATTCTGCAGCGTCTTCAGCCGCTACATCGACATGCTGAACAGCGAGGGGAAACCATACGTGATTATGGGTCTCAAGAAACTTGATCTTTATCGATAACAAGCTTTTTCAACAGAAGAGCGGAAACAGCACTGACGACAGTCCTACTTGAAGGGCTCCAGGGAAGCCGATAGTTATCTATGCTGATGTAGTCTGGAGGCGATCTCAGCCTTTTCGTAAATCTTACTGCTACGTATTTGGATCTATTGATGTTCAGCCTCCACTTCGACGACCATTCCATATCGTCCACATAGACGTAGTTTCGAAGTTTTTGGCACATCGGCCATGTCGATCAAAAATAATGTGGGTGTCAGCAATGACCCCTGAGTGATACCGCCGCCTCCTGTCTGAGTGAAAAAGACCTGTCAGCAAGATATTAGAGATTATATGAATTTTTGATTATTAATATGTTTTACTTTTTTAACTTTACAGCAAAGAGATGGCTGTATGATGGGTGCCGAAAATGTTGACGCCAGAGGAAAAGCGCGTTCGACAGGTCATTTCAGTGACGAATTTGGACATCATTGAACAAGATCCTGAACGTTTTCTAGCAAGATTAGTTACTGTGGATGAATCCTGGGTTCACCATTATGATCCTGAGCATAAGTGTCCGCCACCCTCTCTAAAGTGTCCTGCAGCAGTATATGCGGGGAAGATCCTTCGGGATGCCAAAGAAATTATCCTTATTGACTTTTTACTAGGTGATCGGACTCTATCTGGGCAATATTATACTACTTTAACTTCAAAACTGCAAGACTGATCAGAAAAAGGGCAACGCTCCTGTTTACAAGAGTTGTGTTTCATTGGTGGCTTCTTCAGAGCAAAAACTGGGTAGAGAGTATCAGAAGGTAATTCAATGTGTTTGATCTTTCAATTTCTGAAATATTTCCACTTGTAGGTCAATAAAACAACAATTAATTAAATACCAATTTATTCCAGAACATATAATATTATGTTTTCGTTAAAAAGACTTCTTCAGTGGAAGAAATTGACATTTAATATCTGTAATATAAATGGCCATCCCTATCAACAAAAATTTCTAAAAAACAAAGAATTTATTGATATATCGAATTTTAATTACATTCTCAAGTAATAATGAAGGATATGTTGGTTTAATACAATTATAAAAATTGAATATTTTTTGTCAAGCTCTAACAATTCTGTTCAATGACTAGGGAAAAGCATGGCAAAGAAACCTACATAGTCAAGAGCGTTTTCATATTTTTTAATGTACCTATATCATTTCAGGAATTGTAAGATTAAGTACATAAAGGTCAGAAAATAGATATATTAAATGTGTTTGATTAAAACTAATTTCGTGGTCCATCCTGGCGATTGGGATCCAGGCAATGATTTTGACAAAGTAAATATACATAGATAGGATAAAATGGACTTAAGAATCTTCAGTAATGATTAGTGTCTTTCTGTAGACATATGTTTTATCATTATTATCATTTCAGTAAAACATAAGTTCTTTTGATGTACCTACATATTTATCGGTTTCATCGCTTATAATAAAGCGATAAGCGAAATCATTCTTTACGAACGATACAATAGAGATGATATTATAAAAACAAACAATTAGCTTTAGCAAAGCTAATAGCGATTCCTTTCCACGTCGAATTTATTCGGTGTCGAAACTTCTAAATTATACGCTAGCAATTATTCAATCATTCACCGAAACTTCTCCATCTTTCAACCGTCAATTTCACAGCGCTCTCTAATTATTATTCAGCCACTTCTTGCGCAATCTACACGAGAAAAGAAACCGTCTCGTCCGTCGGGACGTCAAAAGCGTGTGGATCAATTAAACTTTAATTACTTTTCAATTCATTTCGTCTCTTCGCGAACGAACAAAACCCGAATCGTCGGAATTGTGGAAGAGAACCAGCCCCGTCTTCAAATAGGAATTCTCTCACTGCTAATTATCCTTTGTGCAAGATTAGTGTGTAGGTAGTAGACAACGGATAAATAAGAAAAAGAAAACTAGGACCGCGGGCGCATTTCTTCGTCTCCTTCTTCTATATACACGCTCGGTATTGTCCGTTTTAAGAAAGACGCGTGCAGTCATCCGTCGGACACCTATGCATTAGTTTGATGGATTACGGCCGTTTCATCAGCGAGGTGACCGCTCTATTTCGGTGAAAATGAACGTATCAATATGCATGGATGATAACCATAATAGATCTATCATGGTTAGACGATGTCGTGTAATTATTTTCGAGTTAGGTCAGGGAGTTTCGTGTGGCCTACGTTTATAGACGGGCTACCTATTGACGCGCATATTGGTAAAAGATGTATTCAGTATAATCAAAAGGATATTAAACTTTCGAAAAGTTCTATAATAAGCTTTATATCATCGATGCATTAGGCAATGTTGTAAAAATACGTTCTGGAAATAACCTGAATAGAGGTATTATAAACTTATTTCCAGTGTTGTTGAAACTGCCATAGTTTACCATCACCCATTAAATTACAAAAATTATCAAGGTTTGTTAAGAAAGATCATAAATACGTTGATAATTACAGTAAGTATCAATTTAGTACCATTCATTTTTAAGAACTAATCTCTAGAAAAATAGTTAATAATTTTAAAGTACCTATTATAACATTATTTATTAGGTGCAGAGGTGTGAAAGTACGCCATTCTAATGCAATGGCTTTAACAAAAGCTGCTTAATATTAAATAAAACAAAATTACATTTTTATCTGACGTACCATAAAACATTGTAATATATTCAGGTTGTCCGATTGCATTGAATATTCTTAAGCGGTATTATGCAATTTACATATTTTGTCGGTTTTTCCACCTACTTCAACGTGTCCAAGTTAATATACATAAGTAGGTAAATCCGAAATGATACAGTTAAGATTGTGATGGCCCTGCTCTGTTGTAGCATACAATTATGTAGATAACACGTCTGTAAGATGAACATGTAAAGGCAAGAAATGTTAGTAGAGTTATTAATTCATGTCCTTCTATTTGATAGGAACACCGTCTGTCACAAGTATTTTTAAGTTTCACCACTTGTACGTATTGTTATGATATCTTTATCGAATGATCATTTTATACTTTTTAATGATTGATGTTCAGGTACTCCTGCCTGAGCATCAATCCACACAGAATAGCTGTGGTGCCATTCACTAAAAGCAGGAACCTATCCCTAGTGGCACCTACACTAGGAGAAACGCAGCTTGAATTCTCTAGTAAAGTGATATACTTGGATATTTTCCAAAAATCACCAAAAACTTACGTGGAACACTCATCTCCTAAGGATATCGGAAAGGGCCACAAGAGCATTGTGGATCTGTCGTCGCCTTTTTGGTAAAACCTGGTGTTTAAAGCCTAAAATAATCATTTGGACCTAGATGGCTATAGTCAGACCCAAACAAAAGAAAAGCAAGGACGAAAACTGATGTAAAAAATACATCGTCTTGTCTGTGTAGACATCACAGACGCAATGTGATCCTGTCCAACCACGCCGATTGAGGCCCTACTCGATCTGATTCCCTTGTAGCTACAGGTGAAATAGGAAGCGATGATGGACGCCATCAGGCTGGAACGGAACATGATCTTCAAATCAGAGGTCTACAGAGCTATCTTCAAATTCTACAAGAATTGGGAAAGCTGGCGAAACTAAAAGACTATATGACACCTAGGTTTGACTTTGAAAAACAGTTCGAAGCGGTTGTACAAGACCACCAAACGTGGAAGTCCGGCGGACCTAAACTACAGGACTCGTCCATACGCTGGTATACGGACGGATCCAAAGCCAAGATGCAATGTCTCGGTGGCCTTGGATACAAGCCCAACAATGTTTCAGGCAGGAATACATGGCATTGAACAATGTGTCCAGGAATGAAAAAGATGTTACCAATGTGCACGCATTTACATTTTCTCAGACAGTCAAGCAGCGCTGAAGGCTCTAGGGGCATGTACCTTTGAGTCGAGGCTAACCTGGGACTGTCTGCTGACCCTCAAAACGCTGGCCCAAACGAACACAGTTACCCTGATGTGGGTACCAAGACACTGGGAGTGCGAAGGGAATAAGACTGCCGACGGTCTTGAAAAGAAAGAGGCGGAATCTGGATTTATTGGACCCGAGCCGTTTTGTGGCCTCCCATTGGACTAACACTCCAAAACTAAGACAATTAAAAAAGTTCATTACTTTTTCAGCCACTAACGCAAAATCTCTTCTGATCTCAATAAAAGAGGCCTTGGCACCATTACGGCTTTATTCACTAGTCATGATGGGCCAAGTTGGGCAAGGTAGACAAAGCGACAAATGCCGATTCTGCTCCGGATATAGTGAAATGGCAGAATACATTATGTGTGACTGCGTGGCAATAGCCCTTCAAAGGCACTGTCACCTCGAACAGGCGCTCTTAGAACCGGCTGACATCAGAATCATAGCCCCCAAAAAGATCCTGAATTTCTTTAGAAGTTTGCAGATCTACTGGGACTGAAAGGTCAAGAGTATTCACAAGATCTCATTGGTCACAGTGAAGAGAGGTAAAAATGCCTTAACGACCCACCATGAATCGTTCAGTTTCAGGGAATAAGTTACCTGAAATGAGCGAATCACAGGAAGCTCTGAAAATGTTTGTGGTTTCTCTAGGACATTTCTATATTTTCCATGTAGCAGTTTTCTTGATCATTTCTCTATTTCTTCATCGTCTGTTATTAAGATTGCCGATGCAATAAGATCGTTATCGCCAAAATGGTTGAGTGGTGTACAGCTCATGTCTGCTTTTGTGACCTGTCAGTATTTTGTGGTGGAATCGTTAGAGATTCCTCTTCCGCTTTTAGATCTTGTAAGGTAAAATATCTCAACACTGCTATGTTGATTATGTGTCCTATGCTTCGTTAACTGTACTCTACTACTTCTGTTCATATTTTCACTGTCAGTCTTTGTCCGTTTAATCAAAATGTTGATGGCTTTGATCAAGTTCCTGGTAGATAATCTTATTTTTGACATCTGTTTGTGTAGGTGTTAAGGAATTTGGTTTTTCATCTTCTTATGATCTATATTTATAGATTGCTCTATTTGGTATCTGATTTGCTGTTATGTGATCTTCTAGGTGATAACCGCCACACGCCACTCTTAATGATAACGTTTTGCAATCCCGCTGATGCACGTGTGTAGACCTGCAACAGGATATATGAAGTTCTTAATATTGTAAATTAAAGTTAGAAAGCTTTCCTGTACGAAGCAAGCTTTAAGTCTAAGGAAAAGTGGAAATTTATCTTTGCATGAATCAGAGATATGAATAAAGAGGAATTCTGCCAGTTTTGTCACCTACTGGAGAATATAGTCCTGAAAAATGAGCTACAACAGCGGTCTCCAAACTACGACCCGTGAGCCAAGATCGGTGCATCAGCATCACTAATCCAGCTAGCCATTACAAGCCAGATGCACTTAATTCAAAAGTATAGCTGTAGGGTTAGCTAGGTTTTGGCCCTCGAGAGGTTGTGGTGCAATTAATGTGGCTCTAAGCTTGAGGAGTGCCTGAACCCAAGTTTGGTCTCCAGTAACAATCTGGACTCAATACACCATCCTTGTCTTCATTACAGAGGTCCAACAATGCACACGAACACTCTACGTGCTGTTGTTTTTGCAGGTGAGTATTCTCGGCACCCATCTTGCGCTGACCTTAGACATGCCGACATCGTGTAGATTTTTAAAATTGTTGTATCGGATACTCCGAATTTTCTGTGAGTTGTTTCTTCTTTAGTCGAGCAATTTTTTCAAGTTTTTGGATAAGTGCTGGCGTGGCCACCAATGCTCCTGCCTGGCCCGGGTCGTCTTCATGATTCCTTCTTGTTTAAATAAACTATGCCACTTGTACACCATGGTTTTTCCTGACAAGAGTCGCCGTAAACCAATGACATCTCATTCATTATGGTCGCGACTGATTTTCCTTACCTGGTAAGGAACTTTATAACGGCACGATATTCTATTTTTTCCATATTTCACTTTTCACTCCTGATTATGTTACTTGATTGACGATAGCTCAAAGACTTACTGTCTAATAACAAATGAAACTTCGTATTTATACTAATTATGAGTCGATGCACAGGCCAATGCCCTAAATGCGCCTAATCACCCACCTACAACCCGCTCATTCCGCGAATATAAAAACGCTCCCTCGTAGTAATTAACCTTGTTTAAGCATGATAATGCTTTTTAAAATTATAAAATTTCCAGTCTTAAATTCAACTATCATCTCATCAAATTGCGACTATATGAGCCAATATTTTTCGGGTGATTGTGAATTGCTGCGAACAGGGAAACATAATTCATAGTCTTTAATGTTGGTGGAGTGTGCTTGTACACCCAAATCATAAGCATGTGCAGTATGTGGTTATTTTTATTTTTATCACCACACCCATCGCTGTACAGTCAAAGTTCTGAGTGGTCTGGCCTCTTTAGTTTGGTGAGAAAGTAAAAATAGCAGAGCCAACCTCTACAGATCGTTGCCCAGCTTGATTTTTAAGCCACGTGTAAAATGTAGGGGTTTTACTAGATTTGTCTGATACACAGAAAGCGTAAAACGATAACTGTGGCGCATAGAAAGTATCTCCTATAAGAACTTTAGGTAAAACCTGTACTTGCTGTAAGTCGAAGCCAAATAAGAGAGCCTGTAATCGTTATGTTCATTTAGTAAAGTGTTTTTGCTCTGAGGTTGTGAACTCGTAAGTTTGTCATTAATCTTGTTTTTTTCTTGGGAATCTTTGCATAGACGTATTTGTGTTTGGAGTTGCATACAAAATCCACATCCTCAGTGGCTGGAGAGCCAAATCCTATATTAAAATCATTGAATATTCGACTATAAAATTTGTATTTTACTTGGTTTTCTGGTTCTGCACAACTGTTGTGAGCTTTGCCTAATTTTGGCGTTTGAAGTTTCCTATAGTTTAGTATCCTGCCTGTCTTTAGTGTCTGCCGACGAAAAAATTTTGCGCGACATTGTTGCAAACCTTCCAAACGTATATTTCTGCATATCTCATGATTACACAGATAACTAAAAAGCTCTAACTGTGAGTTAGTAACTGGGCACCTAAAGAAATACTGGAAGTTTACAACTTCCCTCATTTTCTTCTGTCTTCACTCTTGGGTTTTTTTTTTATTAATGTGGTGGGTGCTTAGTTGCAGTGACTCTGTAAGCTGTATCGCTTGTCTGGCTATCACTGCAACTTTCGCGGTGTAGATTGTGTGTAAGTTGTGTTCAGTGGCTTTGTGACAGCACCATATCGCCTCTTATGATGCCGCGCTGTTAATCACTTTGCTCCCAACAGCGAATGGCAAGTCGATCCGAGATTAAACTCCCTGAAAAAATGTCACTGTCCCTCCAGAGAATTGAACCCCGGCACCTATCGTCCTCCCACAACGATAGTCAGCCGCCTAACCACTGCGGCCATCGACCCGTATTATATTTAACCCGGTTATATTTAATATTAAAAGTATTTAAAAATCATTAGTCGGACCACAACACTCTACATAACGATGCACTGTTCGGAACTATCCGTTTACATTCAAAATGAATTATGTCGCATGGACAAAATGCGTTTGGTTGTCCAGGTTGTTTACCGTATGAATTTGTAATATGCGCTTACATTTATAGAATACAACGCCACCTTCAAGTAAAATTTTGAAGTTTTGGACAAGATGTATTTTGAAAGTCTGCTACTCAGACATGGTCAGAATTTTGACACATTTAAACTTTCCGATAAGCCGTTTGGTCTGTAATTTGATCATGAGTCAGTCGGGACAAACATATGGAGCAATATGTATTGGTATATACTACGAGTATTTCTTTGTTTTAATCGTTTAGCTTAGGAAGCGTTATTGTCACAACACCTTTCCCGTATGCTTTTTTCTCCTCATTCTCTTTAGTCTCTTGCAATTACTTCCACTGTCGTTCCAAAGGAAAGCAATAAATAGCATATGGATAGCATGAATTACATACCCATAAATATCTTCAAAGAAATTTGCCGTACCTACTGTTGAGGAAAAGTAATTTCATTTATTGTGAGCAAATATAATTGATTAATTAACTAAATTACAGGCAATTATCGTTAGCATCTACACATGATCAAACACTAAACGAAATTAGCAAATTCGTTTTGTGAAATGTAATTACAAAAAGTAATTGATATTAATTTATACAGTATGTGTCACAACTATGTAGCAACATAGTAACTAGTAGTTATAATATCGGAATACTTCCATCTACTTGTAGTATTAGATCGGATAATTTAGATATCCTTACTTGTATTAATAACGAGTTGCAATTCCTTGCGCTCGAATTACTAATAAATCTAACGTATCCGCACAAGCTTTTGTATACAAATAAAGAAATATAAACGTCGAGCGAGAACTGTGTGAGTCATTCAAGGTCTTGGATCCGGTATTTTCGCGAACCGTTTTTTTCACACTAACCGATATACAACACGAGTAAAACGTCAAGTTAGGAATTCCGCTGACCTATCCCAACGAAGCGATCGTAACCTCGGTTTTGAACTTAAGTGCTGTTGCAAGCTGCGTGTGGGCTTCGCGAATACTACACAGCTTAGTCTTCTGTACTGCCGCTCGGTTCGGATTGAATTAGTGGTTGGTTTTCGCCACGTGGAAAAATCCAATCAGTTCCGGTTGAAGAGGAAACATCGCTGACAAGTGTATTTCTGGATTATCGAATTGTGTCGTTGTGTTATTTAAATCCTATATAATTTGTGACTAGATCTTAGAATCAAATAAGCTCTAAGGAGAAATTCAAGTAACACTGTCCAACACATTTTTTTTCTCATACACCATTAGGTTTGGATTTTAAATTTGCTCCATCACGTCAGGGTTTTGAGAAATTTTTGTAAATTGTAATAAATTTTAAAGTGACTTATATAAGAAAAATATTACAAGATATATTGTCGTACCGAGCATTAAGTAGATATATCTGAACATGTCCTTGTCTGTTTCATACGTCACAGCATTTAATCCACACCGATGTGTGCTCTGATGACAATAAAATTAGGAATTTGTAGATTTCCAGATGTGTTGGTATATAAGGAGGTAAGGCTGAATGCCTTTTTTATTTCATAATGTCCTGTGCATGTACAAATAATTCCAACAGCTTCTGTTATCTACGTGGAGAATTCATTACCTAACGACATAAACGGATTCACTATTTAGTTTTAAAAATTAAATATCAGAAGATAGAATTGGCTCACCTAGATGACTCTGACGACGACATAGAGGAAACCGTCGAAACTATAATGAATACCCTTCCAACCTTAAAGGAGAATCACTCCCACGAATGTCGAAGGCTGAAATATAACAATTTATAACGTCTCGTAGAAAAGGAAAAACCCTGGCCTTGACCTCATTATATACGGCGCACTTTCTAGACTTCCGGATGTAATAATTGATCATCTTGTCAAAATTATAAATTCCATTCTCAAACTGGAACACTTCCCAAACATCTGGAAATATTCTCACGTGGTGGCGATTCAAAAAGCCAAGCAAGAGCGCATTGTTTCCGCAACATTACCGCCCGATTGCCCTAATGTCATGTATAGCTAAGATCGCCGAGGTCGTCATCCTGAGCAGGCTGAAGGAAGAACTCTTTGTCCAAGATATAATTCAAAATAAACAATGTATAACCGAGGCAACTCGACATTCTCTGAAAGCTCGCGAAACTGTGGGAGCAGTCTTTTTGAACATCGAGAGGGCTTTTTGATACCGTTCGGCACGAAGGATTGATTCACAAGATGGTTGTCGCGGAGATCAACCCGGTCATAGTTAGAATTGTGAGGGTCCGCGAAGTTGGCATCACCAAGTCGTCAAAAATCGACGAAAATGATAGAAAGGATTGACCATTTATTGACCACTATTGACCATCAGCGATTTCAATTGACCTCATTTTTGTTTAGGCTACAGCCGCTATACCCATATTTTGCGGTCGAATGGCGAAAATGCTAAAATTAGCTAATATAGACATTTTGTTCATCGAATACGATTGACCATCTTTTGACCATGTTTGACCACCATTCACATTTGTAAAATTTTCAAAAAATTTTTTCCGAATTTCTTTTTACTACAATAAATACTAAAATTTTGTTGCAGGATAGGATTGACCAACGTTTGACCATGATTGATCAGCAAGTAATTTTTTTCGAAAACTTAACAATAGTCGAAAAAAATGTAAAATACAAGTTCATATCTCCAATATAATGACATCAAACCCAGAAAATGTCACAATCTCTTGCATCGGATTTTCACAAATTTTGAGAGGTGGTCAAACGCTGAAAGTAATAGGACTTATTGTCTTGTGTCCCTAGGCTACAGAAAACTGAAAATTATCGTTCGACCACCCTCCGGTAAAATTTTATTCGATCTTAAAGTTACATATAAAAGTTTCAAAGTTTATCGCATTTTTTACAAATTTTGAGACGTTGTCAAACGCTGAAAATGATATGATTTGTTTTGTAGGCACACTTAACCAGAAAAAATGGAAAATCACCGTTTGACCACCCACCGGTTAATTGTTATCCGATCTGAAAGGTACATAAAACAGTTTTTAGTTCATCGCAATTTTCGCAAACTGAGAGGTGGTCAAAACCTGAAAATGATACCATTTATTTTATCGTGTCACTAGACGACAAAAAAATAAAAATCATCGTTTGACCACCCACCGGTTAATTTTTATCCTATCTTGTAACTTCAAGATCGGATAAAATTTAATTGGAGTGATTCAACGATCATTTCCGACTTTTTTGTGGTCTAGAGACACGAGACAAGCAATCTATTATTTTCAGTGGTCGACCACCTCTCAAAGTTTGTGAAAAAGTGCATAAACAGAGCTTTCAAACTCTGTTATATGTAACTTCGAGATGGGACAAAAGTTAACCGGAGGGTGGCCAAACGACAATTTTCAATTTTCTGTGGTTTAGAGACACGACAGAGTAAATCGTATCATTTTCAACGTTTGACCACCTTTCAAAGTGTGCGAAAAGTACGATAAACTTGGAAACTTTTATATCTAACTTCGAGATCGGCTAAAATTTAACTGGAAGGTGGCCAAACGACGATTTAAGTTACTTAACTTGTTTTTTTTCATTTTCGACTATTGTTAAGTTTTCAAAAAAATTACTTGGTGGTCAGTCATGGTCAAACGTTGGTCAATCCTATCCTATAACAAAATTTTAGTGTTTTTAGTAAAAAAAAAAATCGAAAAAAATTTTGAAAATGTGAAAAGGTGGTCAAACATGGTTAAACGATGGTCAAACGTATTCGATGAACAAAATGTCTATATTGGCTAATTTTGCCCATTTTCGCCATACGACCCCAAAATATGAGTATAGCGGCTGTAGCTTGAACAAAATGTGGTCAATCGAAATCGCTGATGGTTAGTGGTCAATAAATGGTCAATACTCTATAACTTTTGTCGATTTTTGACCACTTTGTGATGCCAACTTCGCCAACCTAGAATTGTGCACGGTGCAACAGGCCTTTCTCAGTTAGACACGACGTCCCGATCTCCACGGCAAAGCAAATTAAAGCAGGAGTCCCGCAAAGGGTCCTTCCTTGTCCCAACATTATTTCTTATCTATATGTCGCACCTGCTAAAAGTCCCCCAAGTATATCACGCCATATACAGCGTTAGTAAGAAGTCCCGGAACGGTCGAATAACTTTGTTATTAGAAAATTATGATTTTTGAAATTTGGTATGGGGCTATAGTTAATATAAATGCATTTTATGCAATACAGTTTATATTTTTTTCACTTCCGGTTTAATCGGCAATACGTCCAACTTTTTTTTTAAACGGAACGCCCAGATTTTTTTAACATTTTTGAATGCAAAATAAAAAACTACGTTCAGGAAGTATTAAGATGTTTATTTTTATTCACAAGAAAACAGCTAAAAAATTAAAAAAAGTATTCTAATACAGAAAAAACAAGGTACCTTTGAAAAAAGTTGTTGTTTAGTGTTTTCATTCTTTTTGCCGTCACATTTGACAATTTTAAAAGCGTTTTAACTTCTGCATCGCTATAAATTTACTTATTTTGGACATTGACACATTTGAAAATGGCAGTAAAACTTACTGAATCGGAACGAATTGAGATATTAATGATGCGTGGGTACGGTGATCGTCAACGTTCTTTTGAAGAGGTTCGTATTTTGTTTAATACTGTTTATCCGGATCGTCACATTAGTAAAAGTACGGTATGCCGAACAATTCAAAAGTTTGAAGTCTTTCGTCAGGTGAAGGATTTACCTAGAAGGGGACGTCCATTAACAGCAACAGATGAAAAAACTAGTTTGAATGTGTTACTTACAGTGGAAGAAAATCATCACGTGTCCACAACAGAATTAGGTCAAATTCATGAGATCTCTCAAAAATCTGCTCATAAGATTCTTAAATCAGCATGAATGAAAGACTATAAAATGTATCCCGACCATGAGTTAAGTGAAGATGATCCAGATCGTAGACTACATTTTTGCGAAACAATGACGGAATTGATCGAGCAGCAGCCTAATGTTTTAGATCGCATCATTTTTTCAGATGAGGCAACGTTTTGTCTCAACGGCACTGTGAACAGACATAATTGTCGCTACTGGTCAATTGAAAATCTGCATTGGATTGAAGAAGTCCATACACAGCGTCCTCAAGAGGTGAATATCTGGATTGGTCTTGTTAGAAACAACATCATAGGACCATTTTTTATAAGAGGAAATTTAACTGGCAACATCTACTTAAATTTATTGCGAAATGAGGTTGTTCCAGCACTTGCGGCTCTTTCCAAATGCAAACATAGGTGATCACCCTAATGCACATTTTTGGTGTTAACAAGATGGAGCTCCCCCCATTTTGCCCATAATGTCTGCGATTATTTGAATGAAATTTTTCCGGAACGTTGGATCGGACGTAAGAGGAGCAATCGAATGACCAGCACGTTCGCCAGATCTCTCGCCATTAGATTTTTTCTTTTGGAGTCATTTGAAATGTCAAGTGTACAAAAATCGTCCCCATATGAACAATTGGAAGAGAGAATAGTTCAAGAAGCCAATCGCATCACTCCAGAACAAATACAAAATTCAATAAGAAATTTTACTGACCATTTACATTTTTGTCAAATTGTAAATGGAGAATTTTGAACAATTATTGTAATCGCAACCTGAATAGACAGGTATGTCGATTTTCTGTATTAGGACACTTTCTTAATTTTTTAACTGTTTCTTGTGAATAAAAATAAACATCTTAATACTTCCTGAACGTAGTTTTTATTTTGCATTAAAAAAAAACCTGGGCGTTCCGTTTAAAAAAAAAGTTGGACGTATTGCCGATTAAACCGGAAGTAAAAAAAAATATAAACTGTATTGCATAAAATGCATTTATATGAACTATACCCCCATACCAAATTTCAGAAATCATAATTTTCAAAGAACAAAGTTATTCGACCGTTCCGGGACTTTTTACTAACGCTGTATATGGATGACACGGCAATTTACACTTACTCGAGGAACGAGGAAATCTTCTGTCATAGGCTACAGGCTCAGGCAGATGCGATTGCTCACTTGGGAGCGAGGTGGAGACAAAAATTGAACGAGAGCAAGTGTGTCGCAGTGCGGTTCACAAAAAAACGACGATTGGCTTATAACAACATCTTAGTGGGAGATATCTGCCTCCCATGGGGTGGATCAGCGTTATATCTTGGAGTCACTTTAGACCAACAGCTTACGTTCAATCAACATCTCAAGAACACTACGAATACATTTCTCGCTGCCCGTTCCGCTCTTTTGCCGCTCTTGTGCTCTAAAAGCACATTATCACTAAGGCTGAAGATCTTGTTATACACATCTTTCCTGGGACCAATCCTGACGTACGGTGCTTTGTCCTAGTCAAGCCTTAGCAAAACACGTATGAAGAATTTAGAAGTCCATCAAAATAGAATTCTTAGAATACTTGCAAGGGCACCATAGTTTGTTAGAAATGAGCAGCTCCGAATAGATCTAAAGATTCCTTCATTGAAGGATTATCTAAGAGCACAAACCAAGAAAACCCATTGTTCGCCCACCTAACGGAATTTGACTTTGATCGACCACCCCCAGGGTAAAAATTGGAAGAGTAATGGAGGCTAGCTGAGCCTTATGCAGAGAATAGAGGGTTTAAGGACAATTTCAGCTCAGCAGAAAAGGGGTTCAAGACCACAGGAATGGGCTCCCGGCATTTGCAGCACACGGTGTGCTGTTACTCTGAGGGACTGGTCAAACGGTAATGCCATTTGCAAGACTTATGATTTGGTGTGACCATTTGCTGATTGCTACCTTTGCTGCAGGAAAACTACACGGCTTCTCCAACTAAAATATGTAAGAACAAGATTAGTTACTCTAGTGTGTCTTCTGTTACTCGTCCAGTATCTCGTTCAGAAGCCTCGCCAGCACCAAGACCGATAGGCGGTTCGAGTTAAGAATATGCCGTTACAGTTGCAGAGGAAGAAATTTTCGAGTTATCGTCGATCAGCAATGATGAATATTTGACTAAGTGGCCATGGCAAAAAACTAGGAATTACGGTTTGAACTGCGTAATCACCCTCCTTACTAACTAGATCGAGCCCCAAAATACTAAAAAAATTTTAGAATACCAGGTTTATTTTCTCTCGGCATCTAATTGTTAATTGTCAACATCTAGCTTCTGAAATTATACAATCATGTTTACAGATCTTGGTTCTGCACTCGAAGAGCAACAGGCCATTTATAAAACTGTCAATTAATCTTTTCCATCTGTCTATATTTGAATTATCGTATTTTCGTTACACGTACTTGGTTTCGGTATACGCACGTATGTACAAGTACGGCATAAGTAATGACATTATTTATTCAAACATAAGTCCAATAGTGTGACGTACAGAAAAGACAGCATGAATAATTTTCAATGATTTAGTCACACCGTGCTTGAATTTACGAGCGGAGCTTACTAGAAGTTGTTAACCAAACTGCTCACAATAACTTAGACATAAAGTTACGGTACTTTAAGCAATACATTTACATAAATAATTTGCTTTTATTTACACTAAATTGTCTACTTCTTTAAATAATATTACCGGCAGTACGTTTAAGCATAGTTTTTTTATCTAGAGATACAATACCCTAATAACATGTTTTAACACATTTACGTAATATTCATAATTTCCTATTAGTTGAATATAACTTAACACAGCTTCAAGTAAACTTGAACTAGTCTAGACTATAGAGACTAAACCGTACCTCATTATGTATGTAATGTGTAACTTTGTTTAGCATATTAATGCCATTTATTATTCACAGCGGTGTAATATGATGATATAGTAAAGGACATATGTTTTCCGGCATAAAAGAGGTAAAAAGCATGCATGTAATAAATGGTATGATACACATAGAAATTGTACCGTTATTTTAAACTTTTTTTTTAACGGAGCAATTTCCAATTCATTACGTTGATTATGTGGTATTTCGGCTATTAAATTTACTTATATTGTTGTTTGATTTGGGTTGTAGATATTGTACTAAATTTGCTTTATGTTTAACACATTTCTATTGTTGTGCGGTTTCTACATACATATGTAGTCGGTACACACGCATTATCATATAGTCGTTTCATTTATATTTAATGTACAGTAGTTGTGTAAGCAACTAAAGCGTGAAGTTATTCAATTTGATTCGATTTATTCTTAATATTTAGGTGACTTAAACTTCCATGTTTGGTGTTGCTTTTCGGTGGATCGTTGCGAATTCCAATTTCTGTTTATCTTTTTCATTTAATTATCTGCATTTCCTGTTTTCACGTTCGCTATTAACGATATAACGGTTCGCCAATAACGTTTTAAAGTCGAATGGCACTTGCTCTTTCATAAATGAAAACAACTACGATGATAAATGAGGTCGAGAGGGATTTCTGTAACATTCACGGGAACGAGTAATACGTCCTGCTGTCAATGCGTATCGTTTTACTGACATATTGTATTACCGATAGCATCTTTTTAATACAGTTAAAACGTATGCCGCCCCAATGGAAGCATGCATTATCCGCGTCGTTTGCTAAAAATGAAGAATATCTCGTAATACTCAAGAGAAATTATTACATCGTTCAGACGTCAGTTGGAGGAGTAGCTAACAATGGAACATTATTAATATAAGTTATAATTTTTCTATTTCCTGTAAACAAAAGTTTTAGCAGAGCTTCTAACAACTTTAGCTTAGTGCTTAGAACAACTTACAAAACATTTCTACCCTCCTAAAGACATTGAGAGAGAGTAGTTTCTTTTTTTACGAATAAAGCTTTTACACTAATCTTTGTTGTCTAAATTTTAGACTGTTCTTAAATAGGTTCGGAGTTTGCTCCATGGCATATACAGTGTGGAACAGACAAATGGAATAAATTCGATAACAAATAAATGAGGGTGTATTGGGAAAAACGCTTGGACACGTCGATTTGTATTTTTAAATGCGCATCTTTTTCAAAAAAAAATTATACAGGGCGTGTCATGTGACAGTGGCCAATACCAACTAACTTAGTTATTTTTGGGTTCTTCGGAAAATTCTAGACATAATTCATGTACAATGTCCCATACCTATCTTCAACTGTTTCCGAAATATTAAGTATTTCAGATTTATTACAAAAATTAACATTAAAAAAGGAAACTTATTTTATTTCACAAATTCGCTACATTACACTAAAAATCTATTTCCCATTTAGCTCTTGATATTGATAAAGTAAGCAAAAACCATTGCTGCGTTCCTTTTTACTGATATGAAATTAAAAAATACAAAGACCGTTTTGTTTATTTTCGTAAAAACTCATAGCCTTAGCAACATGTCTGCCTGCATGACAGTAGTGATCAGTGTCAGTGCTATATTGTCGTTTGAATTTCGTTAACTGTACGTAATATCAGAAAAATGGTTCATTTAACAGAAATGCACAAAATAACCATTCTACAAATGATTGGTTATGGAGATAACACACGGACACAAATGGAAGTTTCTCGCTTATTTCACGAAAAATTTCCAAATTTGCCGCCTGTATCCCAAGGAACAATTAGCAAAATAGAAAAACAGTTTTGCGAGCTTGGTCATGTAAGACATATTAAAAAAGTAGCTGCCAATGCAGTAAGTGATGATACGAAATTGGATATTATGCTTGAGTTTCAAGAAAACCCACATAATTCTGGTCGAAAAGCAGCCCCACTGTTCAACATTAGCCACACATCAATTTTTCGAGTATTAAAGGAAAGTAAAATGCATCCCTATAAAATGATGCCAACTCAGGAGCTGATGGAAAACGATTTCGATAGGAGAACGTATTTTTGTGAACAGATGATGGCAATGTTAGATAACAATGTGATCCAATTAGAAGATATTTTATTTTCTGATGAGAGCACATTTCCACTTCACGGCCATGTTAATCGTCAAAATTCTCACTGGATGAGAGAAGAACATACGCAATATCCTGAAAAAGTTAATGTTTGGGCAGGAATTGTTGGAAATCACATCGTAGGTCCCTTTTTCATTGATGGTAACTTGAATGGAGATAAATATTTAGAACTGCTCCAAAATAATGTCGTGCCAACTTTCGCAAACTTATATCCTAATCCAGCAAACCCACAAGTTCCTGCCAATACAGTATGGTTTCAGCAAGATGGAGCACCGCCCCATTTCCAAATCAATGTCCGGCAGTACCTGAACCAAGTTCTTCCAAATCGGTGGATAGGGAGGCGCGGATCGATAGAATGGCCAGCACGATCTCCTGATCTGACGCCATTAGACTACTTTTTGTGGGGATATGTCAAAAGTCTTGTATACAAAACTAGACCCCTCAACTTAGATGACTTAAAAAAGACGAATCACGCTTGCGATTAGATCAGTCACGTCTGAGATGTTGAGTAACGTTAGAAGACATTTCTATACCAGATTAGCATGTTGCCAAGACGTTCACTGCGAGCATTTTGAACATTTACTACATTGACATTTTTTATGTTTTTTTTTTACATTATTAAAAAATAATCAGTATTACGTATTAGGTTTTAGTGTAATGTAGCGAATTTGTGAAATAAAATAATTTTTCTTTTTTAATGTTAATTTTCGTAATAAATCTGAAAACACTTAATATTTCCGAAACAGTTGAAGATAGGTATGGGACATTGTACATGAATTATGTCTAGAATTTTCCGAAGAACCAAAAAATAAATAATATGCAGGGGTTTCCATTTAATATAAGAAAGTTGATATTGGCCACTGTCACATGACACACCCTGTATAATTTTTTTTTGAAAAAAATGCGCATTTAAAAATACAAATCGACGTGTCCAAGCGTTTTTCCCAATACACCCTCATTTATTTGTTATCGAATTTATTCCATTTGGCTGTTCCTCACTGTATGGATCATTGTATATTACTAGAATTGAACTAAAAGCGATCCTACTTCTACTACTACATCTGGTATACGATTTTGTAAGAAGTAAAATCGAGATATGTCGAGTCAAAAACCGTAACCATTATTTTGGCGGCAGGCTCCAATTCTCTTTCTATTTCATTTTGGGTTATAAATACAACTTTGATCTTGTCTCTATATGGTCGGGCATCAACTAATCGACCAAAATAATCGCATTTTTTAGGCTACCTCTCTTTAGTGGTGTTAGAATAATTCATTTATTTCTTAGCGTAATGGTAGGATCCGTGCAGAAGTAACGAAAATAAACTTATGACAACTCACCTTGAATTATTTGGCACTCACAATCAGTGAAGAAGTTCTATAACTTCTATAACAGTCGAGAGCGGCTAAGGAGCACTGGTAACAATAGGGAACAAGACACATGTTGCAAAATCAAAATGTAATAATACCATCGTAAATTATAGACAATAGCTTAATCCGCAAATTTTATTTCCACATTATGTCGTTCCACAAAACTGTTCGATTAAAATTTTTCACAATTTCAAACGGAAAAATAAACGCGCCATTGTTACGTCACTAGTCTAAAATCATAGCAATATTTCGTTATTAACAGTTGAGGACAATGGGCTAGGTTAGCTATACTGCTAGCTATCGAGTGACGATAAATGTTTGATGTAAATATTTTGTTTGGCAACCCTGAAATATTTTTAGGTTAGAATTACTTAACTGAATCAATATTAATGACTTTTACCCTGTCAAAGTTTTGACACATTTGAATTTAAAAATCAGCCATACCAACATAAAGTTTTGAAGTATTTTTTTCGCAAGATTGACGAGACTGCGATAGTTTTAAATTGTACTTCAAATTGTGACAGGTGTCAGTGACAAAGCTGACAACATGTATTCATATTTTAATATCGGTTCTTTTAAAAAAAAGATCGATTTCCTTTGCTTTGTGTGATGCTGAAAAACGAAACTTTAAAGCTTTATATCTCAATAAATAATAAAGATATAGCAAAATAAAAAAATACTAAAGAGATGCTAAGTTACAGAGATATCTTGTGGCTGGTCAAGACCGAGATCAGCCAGCTCGGTCATTAACGGATTGCCAGATCTTCGAATTCTTGGTTGTACTAGTTAGAGCTGTATTAGAACGTTCTTAACTAAAGGCAACTTGAACTCTTTCCTTAACTGCTTGTTGCGCCCAAATAAAGGAGCATCAAGAGCGATTCTGCAGCGTCTTCAGCCGCTACATCGACATGCTGGACAGCGAGGGGAAACCATACGTGATTATGGGTCTCAAGAAACTTGATCTTTATCGATAACAAGCTTTTTCGACAGAAGAGCGGAAACAGCAGTCCTGACGACAGTCCTACTTGAAGGGCTCCAGGGAAGCCGGTAGTTATCTATGCTGATGTAATCTGGAGGCGATCTCAGCCTTTTCGTAAATCTTACTGCTACGTATTTGAATCTATTGAGGTTCAGCCTCCACTTCGACGACCATTCCATATCGTCCACATAGACGTAGTTTCGGAGTTTTTGGCACATCGGCCATGTAGATCAAAAATAATGTGGGTGTCAGCAATGACCCCTGAGGACACCGCCTCCTGTCTGAGTCATCAAGATATTAGAGATTATATGAATTTTTGATTATTAATATGTTTTACTTTTTTAACTTTACAGCAAAGAGATGGCTGTATGATGGGTGCCGAAAATGTTGACGCCAGAGGAAAAGCGCGTTCGACAGGTCATTTCAGTGACGAATTTGGACATCATTGAACAAGATCCTGAACGTTTTCTAGCAAGATTTGTTACTGTGGATGAATCCTGGGTTCACCATTATGATCCTGAGCATAAGTGTCCGCCACCCTCTCTAAAGTGTCCTGCAGCAGTATATGCGGGGAAGATCCTTCGGGATGCCAAAGAAATTATCCTTATTGACTTTTTACTAGGTGATCGGACTCTATCTGGGCAATATTATACTACTTTAACTTCAAAATTGCAAGACTGCATCAGAAAAAGGGAAACGCTCCTGTCTACAAGAGTTGTGTTTCATTGGTGGCTTCTTCAGAGCAAAAACTGGGTAGAGAGTATCAGAAGGTAATTCAATGTGTTTGATCTTTCAATTTCTGAAATATTTCCACTTGTAGGTCAATAGAACAACAATTAATTAAATGCCAATTTATTCCAGAACATATAATCATTAAAAAGACTTCTTCAGTGGAAGAAATTGACATTTAATATCTGTAATATAAATGGCCATCCCTATCAACAACAATTTCTAAAAAATAAAGAATTTATTGATATATCGAATTTTAATTACATTCTCAAGTAATAATGAAGGATATGTTGGTTTAATACAATTATAAAAATTGAATATTTTTTGTCAAGCTCTAACAATTCTGTTCAAGGACTAGGGAAAAGCATGGCAAAGAAACCTACATAGTCAAGAGCGTTTTCATATTTTTTAATGTACCTATATCATTTCAGGAATTGTAAGATTAAGTACATAAAGGTCAGAAAATAGATATATTAAATGTGTTTGATTAAAACTAATTTCGTGGTCCATCCTGGCGATTGGGATCCAGGCAATGATTTTGACAAAGTAAATATACATAGATAGGATAAAATGGACTTAAGAATCTTCAGTAATGATTAGTGTCTTTTGTAGACATATGTTTTATCATTATTATCATTTCAGTAAAACATAAGTTCTTTTGATGTACCTACATATTTATCGGTTTCATCGCTTATAATAAAGCGATAAGCGAAATCATTCTTTACGAACGATACAATAGAGATGATATTATAAAAACAAACAATTAGCTTTAGCAAAGCTAATAGCGATTCCTTTCCACGTCGAATTTATTCGGTGTCGAAACTTCTAAATTATACGCTAGCAATTATTCAATCATTCACCGAAACTTCTCCATCTTTCAACCGTCAATTTCACGGCGCTCTCTAATTATTATTCAGCCACTTCTTGCGCAATCTACACGAGAAAAGAAACCGTCTCGTCCGTCGGGACGTCAAAAGCGTGTGGATCAATTAAACTTTAATTACTTTTCAATTCATTTCGTCTCTTCGCGAACGAACAAAACCCGAATCGTCGGAATTGTGGAAGAGAACCAGCCCCGTCTTCAAATAGGAATTCTCTCACTGCTAATTATCCTTTGTGCAAGATTAGTGTGTAGGTAGTAGACAACGGATAAATAAGAAAAAGAAAACTAGGACCGCGGGCGCATTTCTTCGTCTCCTTCTTCTATATACACGCTCGGTATTGTCCGTTTTAAGAAAGACGCGTGCAGTCATCCGTCGGACACCTATGCATTAGTTTGATGGATTACGGCCGTTTCATCAGCGAGGTGACCGCTCTATTTCGGTGAAAATGAACGTATCAATATGCATGGATGATAACCATAATAGATCTATCATGGTTAGACGATGTCGTGTAATTATTTTCGAGTTAGGTCAGGGAGTTTCGTGTGGCCTACGTTTATAGACGGGCTACCTATTGACGCGCATATTGGTAAAAGATGTATTCAGTATAATCAAAAGGATATTAAACTTTCGAAAAGTTCTATAATAAGCTTTATATCATCGATGCATTAGGCAATGTTGTAAAAATACGTTCTGGAAATAACCTGAATAGAGGTAGTATAAACTTATTTCCAGTGTTGTTGAAACTGCCATAGTTTACCATCACCCATTAAATTACAAAAATTATCAAGGTTTGTTAAGAAAGATCATAAATACGTTGATAATTACAGTAAGTATCAATTTAGTACCATTCATTTTTAAGAACTAATCTCTAGAAAAATAGTTAATAATTTTAAAGTACCTATTATAACATTATTTATTAGGTGCAGAGGTGTGAAAGTACGCCATTCTAATGCTATGGCTTTAACAAAAGCTGCTTAATATTAAATAAAACAGAATTACATTTTTATCTGACGTACCATAAAACATTGTAATATATTCAGGTTGTCCGATTGCATTGAATATGCTTAAGCGGTATTATGCAATTTACATATTTTGTCGGTTTTTCCACCTACTTCAACGTGTCCAAGTTAATATACATAAGTAGGTAAATCCGAAATGATACAGTTAAGATTGTGATGGCCCTGCTCTGTTGTAGCATACAATTATGTAGATAACACGTCTGTAAGATGAACATGTAAAGGCAAGAAATGTTAGTAGAGTTATTAATTCATGTCCTTCTATTTGATAGGAACACCGTCTGTCACAAGTATTTTTAAGTTTCACCACTTGTACGTATTGTTATGATATCTTTATCGAATGATAATTTTATACTTTTTAATGATTGATGTTCAGGTACTCCTGCCTGAGCATCAATCCACACAGAATAGCTGTGGTGCCATTCACTAAAAGCAGGAATTCTCTAGTGAAGTGAAATATCTGGATATTTTCCAAAAATCACCAAAAACTTACGTGGAACACTCATCTCCTAAGGATATCGGAAAGGGCCACAAGAGCATTGTGGATCTGTCGTCGTCTTTTTGGTAAAACCTGGTGTCTGAAGCCTAAAATAATCCTTTGGACCTAGATGGCTATAGTCAGACCCAAACAAAAGAAAAGCAAGGACGAAAACTGATGTAAAAATACATCGTCTTGTCTGTGTAGACATCACAGACGCAATGCGATCCTGTCCAACCACGCCGATTGAGGCCCTACTCGATCTGATTCCCTTGTAGCTACAGGTGAAATAGGAAGCGATGATGGACGCCATCAGGCTGGAACGGAACATGATCTTCAAATCAGGAGGTCTACAGAGCTATCTTCAAATTCTACAAGAATTGGGAAAGCTGGCGAAACTAAAAGACTATATGACACCTAGGTTTGACTTTGAAAAACAGTTCGAAGCGGTTGTACAAGACCACCAAACGTGGAAGTCCGGCGGACCTAAACTACAGGACTCGTCCATACGCTGGTATACGGACGGATCCAAAGCCAAGATGCAATGTCTCGGTGGCCTTGGATACAAGCCCAACAATGTTTCAGGCAGGAATACATGGCATTGAACAATGTGTCCAGGAATGTTGGAAAAGATGTTACCAATGTGCACGCATTTAAATTTTCTCAGACAGTCAAGCAGCGCTAAAGGCTCTAGGGGCATGTACCTTTGAGTCGAGGCTAACCTGGGACTGTCTGCTGACCCTCAAAACGCTGGCCCAAACGAACGCAGTTACGCTGATGTGGGTACCAAGACACTGGGAGTGCGAAGGGAATAAGACTGCCGACGGTCTTGAAAAGAAAGAGGCGGAATCTGGATTTATTGGACCCGAGCCGTTTTGTGGCCTCCCATTGGACTAACACTCCAAAACTAAGACAATTAAAAAAGTTCATTACTTTTTCAGCCACTAACGCTAAATCTCTTCTGGATCTCAATAAAAGAGGCCTTGGCACCATTATGACTTTATTCACTAGTCATGATGGACCAAGTTGGGCAAAGCGACATATGCCGATTCTGCTCCGGATATAGTGAAATGGTAGAATACATTATGTGTGACTGCGTGGCGATAGCCCTTCAAAGGCATTGTCACCTCGAACAGGCGCTTTAGAACCGGCTGACATCAGAATCATAGCCCCCAAGAAGATCCTGAATTTCTTTAGAAGTTTGGAGATCTGTTGGGACTGAAAGGTCAAGAGTATTCACAATAGATCTCATTGGTCACAGTGAAGAGAGGTAAAAATGCCTTAACGACCCACCATTAATCGTTCAGTTTCAGGGAATAAGTTACCCGACATGAGCGAATCACAGGAAGCTCTGAAATGTGTGGTTTCTCTAGGACATTTCTATATTTTCCATGTAGCAGTTTTCTTGATCATTTCTCTATTTCTTCATCGTCTGTTATTAAGATTGCCGATGTAAGATCATATTTTCAAGGTTGAGTGGTGTACAGCTCATGTCTGCTTTTGTGACCTGTCAGTATTTTGTGGTGGAATCGTTAGAGATCCTCTTCCGCGTTTAGATCTTGTAAGGTAAAATATCTCAACACTGCTATGTTGATTATGTGTCCTATGCTTCGTTAACTGTACTCTACTACTTCTGTTCATATTTTCACTGTCAGTCTTTGTCCGTTTAATCAAAATGTTGATGGCTTTGATCAAGTTCCTGGCAGATAATCTTATTTTTGACATCTGTTTGTGTAGGTGTTAAGGAATTTGGTTTTCATCTTCTTATGATCTATATTTATAGATTGCTCTATTTGGTATCTGATTTGCTGTTATGTGATCTTCTAGCTGCCGCCACACGCCACTCTTAATGATAACGTTTTGCAATCCCGCTGATGCACGTGTGTAGACCTGCAACAAGGATACAACAAGCCTCTAAGAAAGAGATTCTTAATATTGTAAATTAAAGTTAGAAAGCTTTAATTTTTTGGAAGCAAGCTTTAAGTCTAAGGAAAAGTGGAAATTTATCTTTTGCATGAATCAGAGATATGAATAGAGAGGAATTCTGCCAGTTTTGTCACCTACTGGAGAAATATGGTCCTGAAAATGAGCTACAACAGCGGTCTCCAAACTACGACCGTGTGAGACCAAGATCGGTGCATCAGCATCACTAATCCAGTTAGCCAGCTTTTCAAGCCAGATGCACTTAATTAAGGAAAAGTGGAAGTTTAGCTGTAAATATGAATGGGTTAGCCAGTTTTGTCACCTTCGAGATAGTTGTGGTGTAATTAATGTGGCTCTAAGCTTGAGGAGTGCCTGAAGAGTTTGGAGAGTCCTGATCTACAAGGTAAGCTAAGCAACATATTCAACATGGATGCAGCAATTGTTTAGCACATTGTTAGTCATAAATCCGGTAAATTAGTGGAACCGCACGTTTTACTAATTCAGGATGTAAAAATTTAAGACAACAGGTTAACAGGTTTGTCTTCCTAGTCATACAACGATCTTCCTACCGCTTGAATAGAATTTTTTACAGTAAAAATTATGAGTACACGTTGCAGTAGATACGAGGGCGGATTGATATTGAAGCTACCTACCGCTAGATGGCAGCACTAACACAAAAACTTTTTTTTTAGAAATTGCGATCTGTCAAACGTCAGCTGTTAAAATTTCACCCAAATTCATGGATTAGTTTATTTGTTGTAGTGGTTTGTAGTAAGCAACTTTTGTGTTTCTTGAAAAATGGAAAAAAGCGAATTCCGTACAGTGATTAAACACTATTATTTGAAAGGGAAAACGGCGAAAGAGACAAAAGAAAACCTCGATAAACATTACGGTGAGTCTGCTCCGTCAGATTACATGGTAAAATATTCGATTGCTGAATTTAAACGCGGCCGAAGAAGCACTGCAACAATACCATCAACAGGAAGGCCAAAAGAGGTGGTTACTGAAGAAAATATCAAGAAAATCCTCGATATCGTTATGAATGATCGCCGAGTCAAGTTACGTGAGATTGTTGAAATGGTAAACATATCATATGAACGTGTGTTCAACATTTTGCATGAACATTTGCATATGAAAAAGCTATCGGAAAGATGGGTACCGCGTTTGCTTCGAACAAAAACGAGTTCGACAGACCACTTCACAGCGGTGTTTGGACATGATAAAGCGTAATCCTGTTGATTTTTGGCGTCGATTAATTACAGTTGATGAAACGTGGGTCCACCACTACACACCTGAAACCAAAAGTCAATCGAAACAATGGGTGGAAGCTAGTGGAAGTGCTCCGAAGAAGGCGAAGGCAAATGAAGAAAAAGAATCCACAATCACAGGAAAGTATTATCGTGCATTATTGGATCAATTGATTGATGCAATCAAGAAAAAACGACCACATTTAAAGAAGAAAAAAGTGCTCTTTCTTCAAGACAACGCACCGGTTCACACAGCATTAGATACGATGCTAAAATTACGTGAAATACACTTCGAATTGGTTGATCATCCACCTTATAGTCCAGATTTAGCTCCTAGTGACTTTTTCCTGTTTCCAAACATGAAAAAATGGCTCGCAGGAAAAAGATTCAACTCAAACGAAGAAGTGATTACCGAAACTAACGCGTATTTGGAGGGGTTCCCGAAATCGTATTATTCAGATGGTATAAAAAAGTTGGAATATCGTCTTACTAAGTGTATTGAGCTAAATGGAGACTATGTTGAGAAATAAATGGTTTTTGAAAAAAAAATGTTTTTTTCCCTAGCTTCATTATCAATCCGCCCTCGTATTTATGACACTTGGATATATTAAATTGCACGTAAACTAAATAATAACTTCGCTAGATAATGTATTTTATTCCGGAGAAAGAATTTTAGAATTCACACAAGATATGTATCTTGAATGGAACGATAAAGCCGTGTTTTGAAATCGCTATTTTAGATCTAACTCATGTCTTCAGAAAGACCTCACATGTCGCCATCAATATTCATCATGAAAACTATTACTGTTATTTTATTAAGCTTGATGGAAAAACGTCAAGCTCACAAGCATGATTCTCATACACATACCATTATTTCTCACAAAAGAATTTGAAAGTAAGATTACTGACCGGAATTATTACTTAACACGTGCATTGCTAAAGGTAGATTATCGAAGGTGTTTAATTACTATGGGCCAACGAACTGAATGCTTAATCATTAGTAATTAATAAAAGACAACGGTTACTTTTAATCAAGATGCACTATCGTGTAGTACCAGCATGAAAATATGCGTACCCATACATACTTATAAGCTGCTTAAGAGCATAATGAAACCAATGATTAACCAGATCAATTAAAATTTTATATCTCCTAATTGTTCCTTTGTATCTTGACATGTTATCTCGTGGAAGATCTACACGAAGTGAACGACCGACGAAATTTTTTTTCTAAATGTACTTTCTCGGTACCTTTACTTATTTCCCAATTAAGTTGACTTATTCGTTTCGGTTTTTTCATCATGTCGTTGAGATCCGTACAGAACAAACAACTTCGTATCATCATCGTGTCTAACCACGAATTTGGGACCACACCACGGTATTTTGTGTTAGAGATTAAAGTGAGAAAAAAACCTAACATCACCTGACGAAAGACGAGAGAGAGACTAGCTCTAGTTGCGTACGCATATTTCTGGTGCAATTAACTAAAGGAAACAGTTGTCAATTACAAGTTATATACCGAAAGCAATTCTTAACCGTAGCGTAGATTAAAATATTTCAGTTATTCAGCGTGCACTGAACACCAACCGAATTTTCTCTTTTTTTGTGATCTTTCATTCCTTTATGTTCGTTGGTCGGTATATAAACGGGAAGATGGACTTCGGTGGAGTGAAAAAAAAACGGCGGGTTTGAATACGATTAATAAAATACGTCGCATACTTTTCAGGAGGGAGAGAGGCAACGATGGCAGTTCTATTTTTGCTCCGCTTCGCTTACTCGTTTACCTGTAATTTCATGTCTTTTTCTGCCAATTAAGGTGGAATTTTCATGCCTGGATTAAGGTTACGTAGAGAAGTATTGCATACCTCGGTTAGGTTCTTTTTTCACTACGAGAAATTCTATCTTTAATTTCGTTAGAAAGCTGGATTCGCAAATTGGGTAAGAAATACTTCAAATATGTGTGGTTTATTTATCAATAAAGCTATGACTAATGTACATATTTGTGTATTATAAGTGCATGAACATAAAACTAAACGCAGAATGAATCTTGCATACCAATTATCTACGACAAATCAACGGCAATGGTAAGTCCAAGATTGAAAAAAGATTAATCTGTTTTGCATTATTATGGTGGGTATTATATGATTATGTTGCGTTTTCATGGCTTTATTGCAGTACACACTTGGAAAATGACAGTTTATTAAAAATAAATCTGATCACTAATACATATCCACCAATTATGGATGTTACAGGAGGGCCAGCATGACTATCGCATCCACATCGACACTGGGAAGTTTTGGACTTAATAGAAAACAGTTTGGGTACCAGTTTTGTCAATGATTTGATCGCTGAATTGGTAGGAAAAATGTCATTCATTCAGAACGAATTGCGAACAAGAATTTAATCAATAGCCATTACCGAGTGTGAAATCTATAATGGGATGATTTCTGATCTAAGAGAAAACGATTTGGATTCCAGATTTTCAAAGATTTGGCCTCGGACTTGGTAGAACTAGATCATCACTAACATTTTGAAAACTTTTTCAATTCTACAAAATTACACTTCAAAAATATACTGTTGGAAAAAAGTGACGAGCACACCCTGTATAACCTTAACGCGTAAACATATATGGATAATTTTAGCGGTGTATAAAGAGTTGATGCAACGAGTTTCAAATGTTTTTACAGCACCATTTTTTTTACTGACCAGCCGTTCTTATCGTGGTGCAAAAGGGTACTATATAGTCTTACTTCGTGCATAATGGAAAGATATTCGCGTTATCTGAGCAAGTTTGAGCGAGGAATGGTTGTGAGTATGCACATTGCAGATTCCGGGAAATTGTGCGCTGAGCCAAGTCAAAAATATGCAAAGAAGATAAGCCCACTGGAGGATTAGTAAGTTGACTTGTTTGTTTAAAATTGACGTAAGCATATTCATTAGAACCCACGACAATTAACCAAATATTGAAGTTGTATTTAGAGGGAGGAGGTGCCACCACCTCCCTCTGGCGTTGATTAACTCCTATATTAAAAAAAAAATTTAAGGGAAATCATTAAGCTTAAAAATATTTGGACTCGCAATAGTATTTGGGTTAATCGGGGCTAAACCTGAAGATTGGACCGAAAACGCAAGAGTGATGATCAGTTGGTGATTAATTATAAACCTTCAGTGTCTTAAGAAATTGAGTACGATATGCCAAAACATTGCAAACCCAGAAAATTTGCAAGTATTGAGTCCACTGGGGCTCATCTTGGAGTTGCTGCACATGCTGACAATATGATGTCCTAATGGCAATGAAAGAACGTCCTAGGCTGCAGAAATCAAGGTAACCTTAATTCTGATCCCATTTTCAGAAGGAAAATAGTTCGTCGAACATCTAGCTGGAAAAAAAATTAGAAAACGAAGGAATATTGAAGAAGTGTATAGAGATCGAAAAGGAGAAATTGACGAAGAAAGAGCCTCAATTACATGTGTAGGTAGAAATGTAATCTACCGAAAAGAAATCACCAGACACTTTTTAATGATTGATATTGAAATTTAAAAAATCCTTAAAAAGGATGAAACAAGGACAAGCCAATAAAAATGGTATTTCTTGTGTTTATAAGCTAAATATGTAACTTTAGAATTTGTACATCATTTTTTATTAAAACTTTGAAGGTTATTAATAAACGTCTTTAAAATCTGAACAAAAAATTCATGATGCGGCATTCCTGCTAGAGATGCTTAGTCATGAGTACCTTCCTTTCTTTATCTGAATTGAGTGCTTAAATGGTCTACTGAAATTAGCACCCATCAAAATAAGCAACCATTGATTGAAGATAATGTTTACTCATCAGCTGACGGCTTGGATATTGTATATCACTGATGGTACTAATAATATTGTGAGAATTAAATTTGATTCTTTAATAAACTAATTTTATTTACTATACTTGTATCTGTCATTTATTTACTTACATTGGAAGAAGCTGAAAGCTATGATCTATAACCACAAAGTGCTAAAAATTCATGAAAACGTCGAAAAATGCCAATATAAAAACCAAGACAATGCCTGTAATAGGCGCTCATGGTATATTGTTGGAATTCACCCTGCGGAGGAATGCAATGAAAATAGATCAAGCATTAGAAGCGGACCACGTGGTTTCGACATTCCAGGTCTCATCAGCGCAACTCCGAATGCAAGATCTAATTTCATCGCCCTTCACAGCACAACTTTATCTGTATAATACCTCCGACAATTGACTAATTCCAACCCCATGCCCTCTAGTGAGCAAGGTGGGAAGTACTACACCGCAAGATTCTACACAATCTACTAAAGCTGGTATTTGTCTCGGTCAGGTGTGATGTGGATAATTTGGGATCTCTGGATGATTTTCTTCTCGTTCGAGATGAGAATCTGGATAAAATCGTTCGGGGAACTCGTCGTAGAAGGATATGGGTTCTCGGGAATGCCTCTGGATTCGGATAGGAATTGGTCTTTTTTGTTACATTTATTTATTTTGGAAGTGAAAGTTTATGGATCTTTAAATTTATCGTTTTCTGCCAGAAGTTGGTGATTGGATATTAATTTGGTATATGACACGGTAATTTCGATGATATATTTTCGTAAAATTTTAATTTAAAAATGTTGTTTATATTTTAGAAGAAATTTAACATAGGTCTTGCTGCTTTAGCAATTGAGACGCTTCTGTTTCTGGATGGTTTTTCCATTCGTAAAATTTTGAAATGTCATTTAGGTCAATTGTCAGAATTTAGTATCTACACTTAGTCTTACAGGGTTCTCAACTTAAATAATAATTTTTATAATTAACAAAAATTTAATAATTATTTTATCTCTTATACGTCATATTGGAATAAATCTCACTGCACTACCTAGCTATAAAAGAAGCGAATTCAATAACGAACAAAATTGTATTTGTCAATTTATTCCAACGTTTCTTCAATAATGCAATGTCTTCAAAAAATAATTCTTTTGGTAATTTTACAAAATACGATCCTACAGCGATGGAAAACGTTTCGATAAAAATTGACACCCTCTCAGGTATTTTTTGATATTTTTAAAGAGATAGAGTAGTTAGGGGAGGGTGGGCCGGGACTGTAAAGAGGACGTTCTAATTCTTCCAAGCTGAATTCATTGATTAGTACTTGAACAATTCGTGATTCGTGCATACTGGAACTTTCTAAGCAAAATTTAGGAACCTTTTTCTCGTACAGCCGTGTCGGGTTTATAGGTATTTTCTTTTAATAGTTTAATAGTATTTTTGCTTTTTGAACTCATTGTTGATGATTTCTTCAATTCGTGTTGCTAGAGGTCTTCTACAGGACAGGGCTATTAACTTCTTTTGTTTAGAAGACAAATCTTTAATTTTTTGTCAATAAATGCATTGTTTATTCCACATTGCTGGCGAGGGGAGGGGAAGGGGATCTTTTCTTTAACATTTGCAGTCTGATTACCAAACAACCGAGAATATGGTTTTAATAGCTTTACTACGAATACATCTATTATCACTCAGCTTTTCCTTGAATCTGCGGGCAATTAAAATTTCCGCCTCTTAAAATTTACCAACTGCAAATTACCGTGTAACAAAAGCTTATTTATTCCTTAATCTTAATTACTTTTCCTTGTATCTGTCAGTAAAGGTCTTCCTCAAATTGTTCTCCTTAATCTTTCACAAGCAACTACACTTGTATACAAGCACAAAGACACCACTAATATCATCTTCTTTCACAAGAAGAAAAAAAAAAGGAACAAAAATGCCATCCGCGATTTATCCGGAGAGATTACGTAGGCGTATATCTCCTTTCCCGACCGTAGACGGACAAAGACGAAACGATAGAAGAATTTCTATGTTGGGAATCTAAAATAATTGATAGGGGTCTATAAAATCTTATAAATTCGACGAGACGAGATCGTTGCGGTCGAAGGCCGATCTCTTCTACCGATAAGGAGTGGAACTTACGCCCCTTTAAGGAAGGTATGAGTAGACGGCGATGACCGAGCGATAAGAGATAAAATTAAATTACCTCCTCCCATAATAGATTCGAAATAATTAGCGATAGACGAGTGTAGAAAAATGTCCGTGTATTAATGCTTTACGACGTGGGGAGGTACTCGTTGTAAGAATAATAGATTGATCGTGTGTTTTCCATTATGTGCGGATAAATGTTAAAAGTTATAATAATTGAAGTTCGAGATTTTTCGATAAATTGAATTATTGAAATTATCTACGTGGTTGTAAATAGATGATTAGATCAATTAATCAGTATATTCAATTAAACTAAGATTCTTCGTTTCCGGCGGTTAGAATTGATAAAATAAAGCCAGAGATACACAATTTAAGATTCCTCATTAAAAATCCATAACCGTTCTATGAGGTCAAGCGCGAAATATTAATAGGAATAAATTAATTGAGTGTGTATTACTATTTTTAGTAATAGACTTCGAAATATCAGTGGTATAAATAATGGAAAGTGTAGGTTCAAAGGTTGACCCTTGAGGCACTCCTAATAATTGCAATTCACCTGAAACCGCACCAATGCATGACATTTTCTGACTTCTGTTACACAATTATACACCAGCGTCAGCTTTAGAAGAAACTAAAAGAACATATGCAAATGATCAGACCAGATTTAATTAAATTAATGAATCCAAACAGGGAGTTCCTCAAGTGCCATCTTCTGCTACGACTAAAGCTGCACTAACAGTTATGTAGAAATAATTCGATGTACAGACTCAAACAGAGTATGGGCAAAATTGTATTTTACAATGCCTATAAATCAACTCTCGATATTTTGGAGGTAATCGATGGTGTTTCGATGTTTAATTGCTTAAATTTTGTCAAGGTTATTAAATTAAGGGATTAAGGCGTAATAGGGTTAACGGTTTTTGTTGAGGTTATGCCGAAACCCTGACGTGCTAGGTTTTTTTGATCTTAGATTCGGATTCGGCAACCCCAAAAATATGTAGTAAACACCTTACCAAAAAAAAAATTGTGTGGTTGTCACGCATAGGAGTTCCTTCTTCTCTCACTCGACTGCACTCCTTTTTCTTTCCTTAGAACAAGCTTTAGCAATATCAGGATCAGGTCTCAGCTCCTACTGCTTTAATATTTTAAACTTTGCTATCAATAGTTTTTTTTTTGTACGGTTCTATCAACTTCTTTAGCTTTCGTATGATCTCCTTTTCCTAGATATTCTGATTTCCTACTTTCACAGATAGACCTCCTATTACTAGCACGTTTGTGAATGTTCAGAAATTTGTTTTCCTTCTTTCTTTTTTGTAATTTCATTTTTTCCATCTACTGCTATCATTAGTGTCTTTCCACCTTTTATTATTTCTGTTTCCTACCTAAGTTGCTAATACTTCTTATTTATTTTTGCATTCTTTCTGTGTAAGTACAGTAGTTCCCAAAATTTCTGTGTTGGTTGATTTCTTTTGCTAAGTGTTTGCTAGAAATGCTTCCTACCTACCATGTTTCCATTCGCAGTGCGTTGTACTGTACTTTTTCTTCCTCAATATCTTCTCTTTGTCTCATACAACTCTTTTTTTCTGTATCCGTTCCGTGTATACATTTTAATCTCCAACATTTCCTTGTTATCTTGTTCCTTGCTGAACAACCTTTTCTTCAAGTCCTTTCAACAGCATCAGTTACTTTTTTTATTACTATACCTACCATTGTTTAGATATTTCTTTCTGTCCAATCCTGCTATTCATTGTTCTATATCCATTTGTAAATTGTTGTAACAAATCTTATATCCTTTATAATAATATTAAAATGCAAGAGTGTAAAAAATTAATGAAATACTACGAAATATAAACGTTCATCTTTAAGTTCTTTATATTATTATTATTTCGATTAAAGCGCTGAATGCCTCGATATGTTCCATATTGGGCTTGTAGTGTACATATATGTATAGTAAAGATTAATTTTTGGTGTAGTGGCAATATATGAAGAAATAAAAGTACAGTATTCAAGCATTGGACTTTAATTAAATAATACAATAACACATCACTCAATAAGTCCCCGGTCTGACACATACAGTGTTGGAAGAAATAATAGAAACGCGCTTTTTCATCAAATTTTTAATATAATTTTTACATTGTTTGATCAACTTAAGTTTTCCAAATATCACTACATCATACTTCTCATTAATTTTAATCAAAAGCTAATTTTCTTTGCAAGTCGGATAAGAAATAATGGAATTCTGGTCTTGTTTTCAAATTTAGCCCGGAAAAAGTAATAGAAACAAAAAAAAATTAAGTTTCAGGACAAAATTTCTAACAAAAATTAAATAATGTCAATATCTTGTTGCACGTCTTTCTAAGTAGGTACTTCTTCGCATCTTCGAGTAGTAATATTTTTCGGATTTTCAAAGCAGGGCAAAGATTTGCTTCAGTTCCCAGTTGTGCTCTGTGTAATTTAGATGTAATAGAGTTGAAAATGGAATCTATTAAAAGTATTCATTATACTGAAGCTGAAAAGGACGCCATAATAAATATAACCATGAAATATAGGAACATCATAGAAAATAAAAGGACAGATGGTATTTCTAATAAACAAAAAAATGTTGCATGGGATAATATCACAAAAGAATATAATGCCCTGGGCATTAATGTAATTCGTACCACCAAACAGCTGCGAACTTTTTATGATAATTTGAAAAAGAAGTTGAAACGTCGATGTGCTGATGAAGAAGTAAGTTTTCTTTAATAATAGCTTTATATTATTAAAACATGGTGCCTTGAGGTAGATCTTTATAAAACAGGTGGTGGTATAATGAACGTGCCTCCAATTATACTTGCAGAGGAAAAATTACTGAATTCAGTGAAAGAAACTTTTCATCCAATGCCAAATGCTTATGACTCAAGTTCATCATATTTTGAAGGTAGTGTTTTAACAGTAGTCTACATCTTGTAATGTGTAATATATGTATTCATTTTTATAACAGAGCCACAGACATATGAAATGAGCAATGAGAATTTGTATAGCATTATAACAGATCATGATTATATTCCTGATACAGTGGCAATGGCAGGATCCTCTAAAGAAATAGGCCAATCGCCAAACACTGCTATCGTTGAGATTTTATTTTTATGTTCAATTGTAGCCTATATGTACAAGCACGCTTAGTCGTAAACGTACACTTGGTGATGTGTATGAAGAGGTATCTTCCTTTAGCACTGCCAAAAGGAAAAATATGACTACCAAGGAAAAAATGTAGTGATGAAAAACTGCAGATACTTTCCTTAGAAAAAGAAATTAAGTATAAAAAAAAAAATGAATTAGAAAAACATTAATTAAAGGTGAACATTTTTAAAAAGAAAGGAATGATTGCTGAAAATGAGGAAGAGTTTCAAAAGAACGAACATGAACTAAAATTAAAACTATTGCAGTTCCAAATAAGAACACAATTTTGAATCCTTCATTACAGATGTTTCTAATTTTTATAATCAACGGGAGAAAGTAAGGAGATAATTATTATGCAGTGAAATATATTCAAAGAATTGAAATTCTGTTGAATAATAAGAATAACAAATACCATTATTATAATATGTTAATGTATATAATTACATCAGTTAGAGTACCTGTATTATAAAAGCTAAATTTAATAAACATTCCTTACGGCGCCCTCACCTGGTCCAGCGCCTGCAAATCACAAAGTGAAGAGGCTCGATGTGCTACAGAACAGGGTGCTACGTACCATCCTTAATGCTCCCTGGTTCTTGTCAAACATCCACATTCATAGAGACCTCCAATTACCAACTTTATCACAACATGTGATGGCGCTGGCCAGGAAAACCCTTGAAAGGGTCGCTCGGTCGGAGAACCCATTGGTTCGGCATTTGGGGGAGCTGGACCGTGACAGACCCCCGCCTCTTGTCGCCACTAGGCGAATCCTGGACGTCGACGCTTAGATCTGCCATGAAAGGGCCCCAATCTGATGTTAGAGCAATATCTGAAAGCATACCCCATGGCTAGCAGCAAGCCATTAACAGAGACAAAAAGGCTTAGGGACATGTCAGTCCAGCCTTAGAGCAAACGAAGACCTCAGGTAAACATTCAATTAAAAAAGGTGTTAATAATATAATTTCTTCGTGCATGCATATTATTTTCTAGTTGCACAGCTTCGCATACTGGAAAGTCAAATACATTATTATCCTCTGCAATCTCATTTTCCTGTCGGGATTTATTAGCTGTATTATGTAACACAGCTGTAGCTACAATAATTCTTAAAATATTTTCTTTTTTTAATTGCATCCCAGATCTCAATGCAGGAAACCTTCGTTTCCAAACACCATTCAATCTCTCTATGACATTTCTTGTTCTTATATGAGCATTTTGATATCTCATTTCTGCCTCTGTAAGGGGATTAGCAAGTGGTGTTAATAAATAGTTTGTACACATGTAATCTCTATCCCCTAACATGTACGAATTTGCAAATTCATTTGCTTCAAACCGTGCTCTAAGTAAGCTATTTGAAAACATTTTACTGTCGTGCACAGAACCTGGCCACCTTGCAACAATATCCATAATTTTCAAATTGAGATAATTTATAAAATTCTGTCTTTACACTAGCAATGTCATTTGCTGTTGCTGGGCATTTTAATATATTCCTGAGCCAGAAGTGCTATACTTATGGTATGATACGCGGTGAACACAACGACAAAATGTACTTTTATGAATGTTCATGCAGTCACCTATTACTTGTAGTAATGATCCTGTTGGGTAAAATCGTAAAGTACACAATAATTGGTTTATTGGTGAAATTGGGTGGTTCTTCGTATTTTCTTTCAATAATTCGTTCTCAAAACGGCTTAATAGTCTTACTACACAACCTTTAGATAATCGAAAACGCGCTTTAAATTCTTCAACATTATAATAATTGAACAGATCCGTTTGTGGTCGCAAATTCCGAAGATTTAGGAGCATTTCCATAATATGTTCTTCAGATGATGAAGACGAACTACTTAAATTTAATTCCATTTTTAATTGTTTCTTAATACAATTATAGGCAACGTGATGTAATTTCACTCGTATTTCTGTGACTAGACAGTAAACCATAAGAAACGTTAAGGTTGGTTATGAATTAGGAACATAGGGTAAGAATTTTTGACAGAATTGCCGCTGAAAATTATTTCACCAATCAGTAAACGGTTTTTGTCGATTATAGTCGAACATTTCAAGATTTGTCAATCCTAGATTGTTTGGGTCGACGCAACGGTTACAGAAAAATCTCGGTTTCACAGAAAAAACCGAGATTCATGAACTGTCGTTTCAAACCGCTATTGGTGCAACCGGGCAAAATTCAGTTTGGAAAATGCAGCACAAAAAATGTATAATGGGTTAGAAAGAGATATAAAAAAAACAGTCAAACTTACTCACAATACAAGTACAAATTACGTAACTATTTAATAGATAGAGAATTATAAAATTAATTATTATTATTATTATTACTACTGTTATTATTATTAATATCCTTCGCATGAGATTGTGAAGGCAGATTCCCTCGCATTTGTTTTCTATTTGGTAGATCCATAATAAACAACCTTAGAAAGTAACCTATGCAATAAGTAAAACGGAAATAATACAAGTAATAACTACACATTTTGTGGGTTATTAAAAGCCAACTTGCTCTTCTATAGCTATTACTTGCATTGAATAGTAGCATGGTAAGCCGTCTAATAATAAAGTACAAAGTATATTCACACATGTAATTGTGACATTGTCGTATACAACTAGTACACATAAAATATTTTACAGCTTAGAGAAGAGAAATACTACTACTAACATTTCCCTTATGTCTAGCTCTATGACTGCAATAATTTATTATTTTGAAGAGCGTAAAATTCTACATCAACTGTTTAAATTATTTTTAGCATCATAATAAAAATATCATAAATTTTATATGCTATGCATATAAAATTACCCACCGCTCTGCGAGGAACCAGAAACCCGTGTCACAACGGTTGGCGCTAAATGTCCATTTAGCACCGTATATGCATATCAAAATTTCACTTACTCGCATGCAACCGGCTTATACAAGTTTTTAAAACTTCAACACTATATTTAAACGGATTAAAACAACTAACACGCGCGTGCCCGGTGATCTCTCTCTCTCTCATTTCATTTTTTTTTTCCATCCATCCCACATCACCGCCCCATTATTTTTTACCTTCACTCTCGACTCGTTTGTGTTTTGTTTCGCGCCAGACATCCATCAAACTACGGCTATTATTGTCTTTGAACGTCATTTCCGTCAGCTTAAGGGAAGGGAACACAGCATTAATGGGTCTCGGTTTTGTTTTTCCGTTTTTATTTTCGCCTTCTTCTTCACCCACCTTCCCAATGTATATTTCAAAACGATGCGTCTTCTTGCTTCTGTTTCTTTCCATCGTTGGTGTTTCCTCAGCTTTCTCGCGCGTAGGGCTGCAGCTCTCCTCTTCTCGTTATACTAAGAATTGCGGCGGCGAGAGATGTGCTTCTGTTCTGTTTTCTAGACATCTTCACACTTTCTAATTTGATTTGTTGTCTGGAAAATTTGTTTTCGGTGACAGCGAAGCGCGATCGGCTCATGTTCTTAACGCTATGGGCGTAGGTGACTACGATGGAGAGAAATTATTACGAAGGATATTATTAGGGTACTTCATCCGTGGATACGTTCAGAAATAGCATGACAGATGCCGCAGGATAAAGAATGTTAAAGCTGTTCTGTAATTAAAATCAACAGATCTTACTTGGTTGTGTCACCCTCATCTTATTAGTCAGTTTGCTCCAATATTTTTGAACATATTTAAATTGAATTAATCCTGACAAATAGGGATGCCAAGTTGTTTAAGCAGATGGATTCGATTTGATAAGAGATGTTTTTCATATAAGTCTTGCATTTCCAATAGTTTGCTGACATCTTTCTTTTTTTATGCTCAATTACTGTTTTGTAAATTATTGACATTCAGCTTATGAGAAACTATCGTATAAGAGGCCAATAGTTCTCCACATGCAATAAATTTTTAGATTTAGTCTTTATATCCTCTGCCAGAGAACGCAGAATTTCAGTGGAAATCATTAACAGTTAGCGAGTTGTATTCAAACCAATACCAATATTCTGAGCAAGACATATAGAATAGGATATTTTATTGTCAGTGTTTCCTAAGAAATTTGACTTTGTCAATACATACATAAAGTACACAAGTATAATACACAAGTACAATTTGTAAGACTAAACATGTACAGGGTGGTCAGATAAGAATGCAAAGTGTTGTATCTCTGAAACTATTCGTCGTAGAGACTTGCGGTAAAAAAAATTAGTACTAAAGTAGGCAAAAGAAGATCGTGGAAAATATTTTCCGATTTCCAAGATGGTCGCCAGCGGACGTAACCGACATCTTAAACTTTAATTTATTTAGCATTTAATTGTTTACAGAATTTTGCAATTTTCTGTTATTATATCAAAAAACGCGCTCTAGCGGCATCACTAAGAAATAGATATATCACGGGTATGATAGGTTTGATGGAACAATAAATGCTTTTTCCAATGAGACCAAGTTTGTTAAAATCAGTTCAGTCGTTTAGGAGTTACAGCTGTTTATTAAAAAAAAACATGGAATTATCCCCCACCACTTTATTTTAATAGATACGTCAAAAAGTGTTAAACAAAAGTAAAGCTTAGCTTTAAAAAGCATATATTTTTTGGTAACATTTACTGGGTGGATTTCAGTGAAAAAGCACTTTAAAGGTTTAAGATGCCAATTACGTTCCCTGGCGACCATCTTGGAAATCTGAAAATATTTTCCGCGGCCCACTTTAGTAATAACATTTTTTACCGCAACTCTCTACGACGAATAGTTTCAGAGATACAACACTTTGCATTCTTATCTAACCACCCTGTACATATACCATATATATCACCCTAAAAATTCTTCCAAGGTATAGCAATTCTTCATGAGCAAATAGTCTTTTAACCTGCTCTTGAATATGTTAATGTTTGGCGAAGATCTAATATCTAAACCAAGACAATTATATAGCCTACAGACCATATATTGGGTACTTTTTTAGTAAGCCCCAGGATCTTGTATGTGCTGGAAGGTTCAATGTTGGTCTTATGCAAAAGATAGCCACCGTTTTGTCTTTATTTAGTATTAAACGATTATTTTCTACCCAATATAGTAGTAGTACCATATCTTTCAAGTATGCAACTAAATCATTAGAAAATATTATATATAGTAAAGGTCCCTAAATTGAACCCTGGGGAACTCCTTGCTGGACGGGAACTCTATCACTTACACCATCATTTATTCGGACGCACTGAAACCTATCCTTTAGATAAGGTGATATTAGAGTTAGGGTGGGTTTATCAATGTGAGGATAAATAAATTAACTTGCAGATAAAAATTTTATTCGTAAGATAATTACAATGAAACTTTTATTGAGTGTCAAATAGAAGTTATCTGCAAGATAAAGCATTGTAGTTCCTAAATTTTATCTGCCAGTTAGCAATATCTGTCAGTTACTTACCTAACACTTTTATCCTCACATTGATAAACCCACCCTTAATGGGACACCATGGACACCGTATCTTTCCAGTTTAACCAACATCAACTCATGATTAAATAGGTCAAAAGCACGACATAAATCTACTACTCTATCGCATTGACAATTTTTTATTTGTATTAACAGAGTGCAGTTTGTGTTCATAATTTTTATTCATTTGTTTTACCCCCTTTATGTTCAGGTTGAACAGGGGCTAATTTCCATTCAATTGGAAATGCCTCGCTTTGTATAATTTGATTGATAATGATCGACTTAATGATTTGCTACATTTTTTAATCAGATCATTGGATATGCCATCAAAAATATAGTTGAAGCTCTTAATTCAGAAATACAAGACAAAATATCTTCTTCTGTGACTGGTTTATAAAAACTGTTTCAGCGCAAAAATGTGTATTGAAGTTTTTAGAAATCACTAAATCTGTAATTTTAAAAATATCAGGAAATGAGTTTAAATGATGTCAGAAGGTCAATTGATAAATTGATAAAGAATTGACATTTAGCAAATTCAAAAATAGATTTATTCAGGCGAGGGATGGTAAATATGTTTCAAATGGCAATTATCCAGAAATAAATCCAGAAAAAAATTGAACAGGTTTCTAAGTTGACAAAAGAAGTCAACGATTTAAAGTTCAACTAGTTCAAAAGCTTAGTGGCAATGAGCCTAAGTGATGTTTACAATCCTGCAATCAGTTAATAGGTAGAACTACAGCTATTGGAGTAGTAAATATTCTGACTGGTTGGCAGAAACGTATACTCAACATTCTCAAAAAGTGAATTCTAGATCTTTTTTGCTGAAGCTAGAAACGCATTTTTCCCTGTATTTTCTAGTCTTCTTCTTTGTTCAAATAGTTATAGATTTATACTATATAACTCCAAAAACTGGAGCTGCATTCATATGAAGTAGTAGTAAAGAACACTGAGGTTTTGTTTCAGAATTGCTGTCAAGATGTTTGGTGTTTTGACTCTTTTCGCTGTTGTGATGTTCTTATGAATAAATGTCCCAATAACGACGACACTTTTTATGGAATAGTAACTTTTTCAGAGTTCATCTCTCCCTCAAAATACAAGTTGATCATGTCCATGTAGAAGTAACAGGAGTAGCCTCAATTACAGAAAGGAGTTAAGCTGTTATTGAGCGAGTTTTGTTAACTATAGTTTAAGCACAAGAAGGAAAGCCAACTTCAGATGCTTGCTGTTTTCTCTCCGCAGAAGCTAACCAACATGTTTTGGGCCTGTTACCTTGTTCAGTTGATGTTAACACTCTATATTTAGGCTACCCTTCAATTGCACTAATATGTAACTTTAAATTTGTGTCCCTGTTCGTTTATTGTCATGGATAAGAGGCATGAATATTTAAAAATAAATATTGTTTGACTCTTAAAATCCATGGCAGGTGCTACCAATACTACTTTAGGTCTGTCATGCCAGTTTCATCGTAGGAAACGGTGTTTTTAAGCTGTTCCTTCTAACCCTTAAGAAGACAAACAGTCTTTTTGAATAAGAAAAAGTCCAAGGTTTGGTTTGCATTAAATGCGTGCGAGCTTTTACACATTTTCAGCGTTGGATTTTTCTTTTCTTTTTCAAACGGCTTCCTCGCTAAAGGCCCTTTAAGCTGCTTTAAAGATCTGTTTTTTTTATGTGTTTGGGGGGAGGGGGAAGAGGTTTGCGTGTTTACTTGCAGTGAGTTCTTAAGCTGTATCGCGTGTTTAACCATCACTGCAACTCTCGTGGTGTAGTTTTCGTGTGAGTATAACTGTGTCCAAACTGTGTCCAACTGGCTTTGTGACAACATTATACCGTCTTTTCTAATGTCGCGCTGTTAATCACTTTGTTCCCAACAGCGAATGGTAGGTCGATAGGAATCCACTTATTCGAATAAAATGTCACCGTCATTCTGAGGAATCGAAACCCGGCTCGAATCGTTCGCCACAACGATAGTCAGCTGCTTAACCATTGCGGCTATCGACCTGTTTCAACCTACTTTTCTATTAACTACACAATCGATAGCCCGTTTCACATTCGCTGTGGATTATTGCCATCCTTCGGTTTTGTTTTATATTTTCTTAGCATCTGCAGATAGAAGAAACGCACAATAACTCCAAAAATGCCGATTTAAATTATGTCACGTCACACTAGCAAGCTTTACAGTTATTGATATTTTATAGGAAAGGCCATACGTACACTAAACAATTTTATTTCGTGGACAGTGGCGTCACAGTATAATAATACGAGAGATATCGCAGCTATTGATATCCTTGCAATTGGTATGACTGGAAAACTCTAACAGTTAGAAGAGAGTTCTCTTACAAAAGAGCTTTAATTAAAATCACTCTTTCCGTACTTGATATTTGGGTCCTACTTACGTTATAATAATTTAATATAAGATTGTCATATGTATTGATGTAGTCTATCATTATTGAATTATTATTAATGTTGTATGTATTTAGTTAAAGTTATAATAGAAATTTATATTGATATTGAAAGCAGATTTAAATGCATGTTTTTTCTCATATATCACTAGGGAATACTAAAGAATTCTTTCTGTGTACGTAAAGAATTAATCACGAATTATTACAAATTATATGAAGGAAGTTATTAGTTGGAAGCTATTACACACAATTTTGGGATTACTTTAGAGTTTGTGGTATATAAATAGTCGGCGTATGAGACTATAATGCTTCAAAAGAAATTATATCTTGGAATTCATTTACTTGGTTCCTCTAATTTTTGTTAAAGATTCTATGCAATAACTGTCATCAAGAATGATAATAAACTAAACATCATTAGCGTAATATTAAGACTTAATTTTAGACTTGTTGAGAAATATGCAATAAGAACGAATAAATTACGACTTTACTAAGAAATATTTTTTTTTTTTAATGTGGTGGGTGCTTAGTTGCAGTGACTCCGTAAGCTGTATTGCTTGTCTGGCTATCACTGCAACTGTCGCGGTGTAGTTTTGTGTGTGTTTGTTCTGTTAAATTTTCCTTGTGACAGCATCATATCGCCTTTTATGATGCCGCGCTGTTAATCACTTTGCTCCTAACAGCGAATGGCAAATCGATCCGGGATTAAACTCTCTGAAAGAACGTCACCGTCCCTCCAGAGAATTGAACCCCAGCGCCTATCGTCCTCTCACAACGATAGTCAGCCGCTTAACCACTGCGGCCATCGACCCGTCAACAAGAATATTTGAGTGAATGATTAAAATATTGAAAATATCTAGTTATAGTATAGTATCTACATATCGTTTGATATATAAATATTGAAATAGTCATATAAAAATTAGTGACCTTGTGTGCATTATATTAGACCGTATATTTCCATGTTTAAATAGGTTTTATATCACCCTGAAGTGTAGAAACTCTTGTCGTTACGGTTTTACCTGTATGTGTACGGTCTTAAATGAAAGCTATGGACTATTGCATGGATATCGGATACGTTCGGCGCAGCTTCGGTATTATCATATTGTGACAGGACTGTCCATGAAATAAAATTGCCTACTGTACATATAAATTTAAAATTATAAAATTTTTGCCGCAAGACGGTTACAAAACTTGCACCTAAAAATTTGAGTAATTATCTCAAACATTAACGCAGGTATTCATATCATAATTTGAAGTATTATACAGGGTGTTTAAAAAATATGCGGCAATATTAAAGGGGGTGATTGCCCAGATTATTTTATATAAAAAAGTTCCTATAAACATAGGTCCGCAAATGCTTCGTTACCGATCTACAGCCCGTTGAAGTTTAATAAAAAAAAAAAAAAACAGTAAAAATTAGATTTTTCCAAAACGACTTGAGATATTATAATGAAATTTTAGGCGTGTTAATAGCTGTGGGAGACACATACTTTGCAATACAACACGATGTTTTAGTCGTATCAGTGGCGCGCGTATTGGCACGTCACAGGCTATTTTTCAAGAAAAAAATAGGACGTCGCTGATTTCTCTAAAAATAAAAATATGTTTTTATTCTTTGTTCAATTGTGAAGAAAAAAGCTCTCTTAACTTTTTATCGTACGACGTACCGTTTTTTAGTAAAAAAAACATTTTGAAAAATAGCTTTTGACGTGCCAAATACGCGCCACTGGTACGACTGAAACATCGTATTGTACTGCAAAGTATGTGTCTCCACAGCTATTAGCACGCCTAAAATTTCATGATGATGTTCAACACGCTGTAGATCGATAACGAAGCGTTTGCGGACCTATGTTTATAGGAACTTTTTTGTATAAAATGACCTGGGCAATCACCCCATTTAATATTGCCGTATCTTTTTTAAACACCCTGTATAATATATAAAAAACTCAAATTATTTTCTGGAAAAAATAAGAATCGTTGGGAATCGTGTACCTGACCATGTGTTCTATAGATGTCGGTAAGTTATTATATATGAAATGTCTTAGTATATAAATACATACATCATCACTTGGTTCAATGTACGCAGTGACTCTTAATATAAATAGGCGTGGATATTTTAAAATATTTTATGCTTATGACTTTTAAATCGCAAGCTAACTAGGTTTAAAAATAAAAATGTTGAAGTGTTAACAGCACAGCAACAGGTTAATATTACAACTGTCAGAACGCTTGCAAGTACACACATTTCTATTTTCGTGACACCGCTGTAATTACAGTCTTCTACAGAAACCTTTATTAAAGTGCATAAAGTGCATTTTACATATGAACTCCATTTTAAAAATATATTCGTTCGGTGGTGAGTAAATGGACGTTCATTATTTGCTAAGTGTTTTTATAAATTTACTGCCATTGCAGTGAATTGATTAATACATAATTTCAATATAATTTTTTTGTGCCAGACTACTCGTAATTGGTCAAAACAACTTAGCTATTCTAATTATGGTTATCACACATTTATGAGAAGTACTTCACCAAACAAAACACACATTAAAGTTTCATATTCTACCTTTTTACTTCTTATTAGGAATCCATTAAATATATTGAAGAAACCATTAGTTACTAAACGTACGTTCACTTATATGGAAATAAGGTCTGCAGTTGAATCTACAACTCGCCTATAGTAGAGCCAAAAAGGAAGCAAAACTAGGTCGACGCTTATGATAAATGAAGACGCCGACAAATTACGGGAGACTTAGGTGCTCTAATGAATCTGCTACCACTTTAACATTACCCGGTTAGAACTAATAATAAACCGATTTCAGTCGCACTTTTATTAGCGATCCTTTGAACTTATTTCCATGAACATACTTTAGACGAAACTACGAAATATTAGCGCTATAATTAGCTGGTCGGTACACGAAAGCTCTACACAGGAAATAAATAAGCCAAAATGTACATAAATCGGATAAGTATCAACGTCGATCTGCTTCACGAAAAGCATGCAATAAATTCTTATTTTTCGAACCAGTTAAATCCAGTTGTAGATTTAACTAACGCAATTAATGAACTGATTACTATATAAGATAAAGGTTAGGTCGCAGCTGACTTCGTCGGCGTAAGACACTCACTTCGAACTCGGTCAATTATAGTTCCCATTTGTTTCTGAAAGGTTTATAGTAATTGTTTCAGGAAACTATACGGATGTATATATCTAGCGGCGAGAATGCTTTTGGGACGTCGATTTTGTACGGATAACAGAAAATGTAGGCTATGTAGATGCCGAAATAAACACATACATATATAAGGAAGAAGGATTCGTTTTCGTGTTAATTTGGGAGCGCCGTTTTACGAGCTGTGAACGTCTTTTAAAAGGTTTTAAAAATGGTTTTATTACCTTGGTCGTATAAAATGTATATCATTGATATATTTCCAGGGGAATATAAATATTAGATTGTAAAAAGTATATTTATTCATTTCTTTTCATCTGGTAATTAACTGTCGAGCATCATTAAAAAAGTTCTAAATATTCAGTATCACATTTTTTTACATAATTCTAGCTGAATATGTACCCTTTTTGTTGTTTCTTTTCAGTTGAGGAAAATTTTGATAGTCGGACGGAGACAGATTTGATAAATACGGGATGAAGGAGAGGGGAGAGGGAGGGTTTTGAGTGATTCCAACCCTAAATCACAAATTGTTTGCATGCCAACATATGATTTGTGTGAGTATTGTCAAGCAAAAACAAAGCAACTTTGGACAACTTTCCATGCCTTCTCTCCATATCTTTTTCTCGTAGAGTGGTCAGTATCGTCGAATAATAATTTAGATTGGTTTTAACTGGAAACATTCAAATGTCAAAAATTATAGTTTCTATAGTTTTTAGTTTAGTCTTTTTGAACAAATAGGAGTACAAAACTCCATCACATCCTGTATACAGTCCTGACTTGGTTCACTCAAAAATTTCGGAGGCAAACAAAACAATTTTAATTTATTTCGGCTGCTTAAGAATCATTTTGGAGGCAAACGAAACAAGAATGTAATACTGACCGCCTACGTAATAATTACTATAGGAAGGCGTTCTAAAAAGGTAGAAAAGAACTTTGTAAAATTAAATAACGTTCTACACTAGTGCTTTGCAAACTTTTGGGTAGAATTGCAATACAGCAGGAGCTGTGTCAAGGGAAAATGTGACGAAACCTAAAGGTATTGCAATTCATATGGCCATTCAAAATTTACCTAGGAAAGGAAGATGTTTTCTCTGTCCCAGATCAGCAGATAGAAAACGTATGAAGGCTTGCAGTCAATGTGAAAAATATGTTTGGCCTAGACACATCAGCAGTGAAGATCGAATTGTTAGAATAAAATGCACAAATTGTTAACTTCTTTAGTTAGTAGTTGAAACTTATTTTTGATTTATAACTTTTAAATGCCAATACACCAAATATAAATAAGTTAGTTGTGTTTTTTTTTTCAATTTGTTATCAAGAAATACAGCCGTTTATCAAATAAAATACTGACGTTAGTTTAATAACCCCTGGTCTAAGTTTGAGGTCAGGCACTGACTCCCCCGTTCCATGTTCTCCGGATACACGAATAGGTTCCACCTGCGACTGCTAACAATTTGGATCCATTAACTGCCCCCACCCCCTCTGCCGCCAGTTCAAATGGATATATCTCGAACGCTAGTATCTGATTGCTTCGTGCAAAATGCTAGCACCAAATTAACTTCTTCAATAATCACATTTCTTTGGCGAGAGGGTGGGGCATTCAATACCTAGTAACAGACAGTTCATACCTAAGACCATAAATTTTAAATTTAGCACCACAACTTTTAGGCCTAGCACTAACATACTGTCTTCAAAAACTTTTTCAAACTACAGGTGTAATTATTATCCAATCTCGGCTTTCTCCCTCCCCCAGTTTAGATATCTATTTCAAAAGGTGGCGCCTGATTGACGCAGAAATCTACCAGCTCCTAAATTTTCCCAATAATCGCACTTCTTCTTGGGGTGGTTGAACAGGGATCACTATTTGGTGTTCTACTATATTGACCTCGTTATTGACCCCTTATTTCATCCTCTTCTGCGCCACCTTATCGATACATTTATCGAGCCCACATCAACTTTTTCGTCAGTCTCTCTTTCGTTGTTTCTGGGTTATATTCGAATATCTGAGACTACTACATTAGTGCTCAGTTTTTTATGAACAGCAACAGAAAGCAATGCAAGTAAAACTTTTTGCTTGCATTGCAACTTTTTAAAAAATAAAAATATTGCTTATTAATTGGCGATGGAAAAAATACATTAAGTAAGAACTTTAGGGTCACATTTATAGTTCGTGCTTGAGGTTGTGTCGATGCTTGAGCACGCGATTTTGACGTAAATGTCATTAAAAATGTGTCAAAATTACGTGCTCGAGCATCGACACAACCTCAAGCACAAACTATAAATATGACCATTGGTGTCACGAGGATGCTGAGGTTGATATGGTTTTTATAATCAGAATTCATTCTAAATCTTCTGGCTGGTGGTGACGGAATTGAACACTGAATTCAAACTCTGTTGTTTATATCTACTACCCCTTAAAGCTCACATCTTTGATACTTTCGGAGCAAGTAACACCTGCGTACTAAGTGCCTGGGAAAAAAATTCGCATTTTACCACCCAAAATTAATCACCCGAAAGAATTTTTTGATCTATGATGCAATTGCCTCCTTTCGAATTCAGATTGAATCATAGTTATACATCAGCATTGTCTGTGCTTACAGATGATTGAATTTGATAAAACAACTTGTTTTGGAGCTGAAGGGTTTTACTAGAAAGATTGAACTTTTGCATTTAAGAATGAAACACAATATTATTTGAAACGGCTGGCTGTACAGTACGCCACCAGATCAACCCAATTAACAAGTACTCTTGCGATTGTTTCGGCTTGAATTTCATGAATGATAGTTGCGATTTGGTGTTTCAAATCGTAACTTCAAGGCGGCTGATTATTCGATTTTCGAAAAGGGTACCCAAAAGTTGAATTGTTACGTTGGCTGTGTGGCAAGTAGTGCCGTTGAAACCTGTGCCTATTGAAACCAAACCCCGTCCATGTCATCCTCTTAAATTTGTGCGGTTCTTTGTCGCTCCATTTTAGGTACATTAGCTTCTCAATGATGACGATTGAATTTTCTGAGCCTCAAATGCAACAATTTTGTTATTGACATAGCCTCCGATGTGGAAATGGATTTCATCTGAAAAGATGATTTTTCAGTAAAAAAACTCCTTTTAGGCCAAGCGATCTCCCATTCTTGTTCAAGCGTAAACTTCTTCGGATTTTACTTTAGATCTCGCGTCAGACACTGGAGCATTTTGTTAATTTGATAAATTTGATATTGGGCGATGCCATATTTCCTTCTAACCGAACAGGCCTGTACTAGTAAATCGAAGATATTCGAGAAGAAAGAATTTTTATCAATAGATGAATATGATTGAAATATGCTTTAAATATTTGCTAAACAATTTTAGAAATTTCCTTACAATATTTATGTCTTTGTACCATCAAAGTTAAACCTAATCTTAGAGTATCAAATAACGTGTACGACAATACAAATAATCGAATGTGTGGGAGAAGTGAATGTATTTTACAAGCAAATGCAAGAACAGAAATAACACCTTACACCAAGTGTTGAATATTCAACGAAGCAACAAGTGCTGGCACAGAAAAGACATCCAATATGTATGCACATAAAGTAACTGAAACTAGATGAAGTGGACTCTATTGAGGATATATGAATTCCAAAACTACAACTTATACCACATTATGGAAACTAGTAAATGTAGCGTAGAGCGTTAATAGTGTCCTCTACTATCTTAATAGAAAATAAAGAGATATAATGGATATGCATGGTAATACTATACGTTACATAATTAATAAAATAACGATACTGTTAAATCATCTTAGCTTGAATAGCTGTCCTTAAGGCAACATAATATCGGTATTATGTTTGCACTAACTGCCATGTAATCAAACAACGATACAACCTAATTAATAGAGTTATATCTTCCCACTGCCATATTCGGACTCTTTACCAGTTAACTAAATTGGCCTTGTAAAACTTTATAGTATATAAAAAACACATACATAGTACGTGAATTTATTAAGAGCTGAGAGAAAGACTTGTAAATTGTGGTATATGATGTGAATTTATTGTCCATAAAATTTTATGACATGCATACGATGACATAAATTTCAGATTTTAGATGAGAAACTGCTTCGTCAACCGTTATTATTCTACCTTCATTATTATTACTGTTGTTTTAATAGGAATTATTTAATGGAGGAATATTTACTTCCTTATTTCATTAGAATTTTCATAGTGATGGTTTAGTTGGCATTACGTTTAATCAGTTGCAAAGCTTATATTTCAAAAGTCTATTCGATATTTATTTCAGGTACAGTGCTGGACATATAATTAAGAACCGCATCAAATGATCAAGTAGTGATTTAGCTTTAATATGTGATTGAATTGGTATTTACTTGTCGGAAATCCATTTTAATAAAATGCACAAATGTTTTTGTGCATTTTATCAAAATATATGATTTTTACTCGCAAAACTTACAAGTCTATGAATTTTCTTTAGAACCACATTTGCAGAGCAGGTGTTTCTCAATCCCCGATATCGTCTACAGTCATTTGTCGCTTTCGTTTTCTAGCAGGCGATTGCATCCAAAACTCCTCTTCTTGCTTTTGCACACTCCTGTGTCCACCAAAATTTGGGTCGTCCGCTACAATTTGATCTACTATTTCTGTTATGGTTTCCAAACTTTTTTTAGGAAAGTCTGTAGTAATTTCTTTTGGTTCATTGTCCTCAGAACCACTGTTTTCGCCTTCTTCAATTCCTTGTTCCACCAGTTCCTGATGGTCGCCTTCACCACAAACCTGCAGTAGCTCCTGAATATCCTTCTCGTCTACATCTCCTAGTTTTTCGACTAGATTGACAATTTGACCAATAATAGGCTCTTTTTATTGATAATCATGGGATACCTCCGGCCATATCTTCTTCCATACTCTATTCATGCACTTCTTAATTAATTCTTGCCAAGCGACGTCGATATTGACTATGGCATCCAGGATGTATATATTTTTCCCAAAATTGCAAAATTGTGTTTTTATCTCCTCCTCCTGTTTTATCAATAAGTTGTCGAAATGTACGACGAAGATAACGTGCAATAACTCCTTGATCCGTAGGCTTAATTAACGACGTAGTGTTGGGTGGTAGGAAAATTATTTGCACCGGAATGCAAGTGTTTAAGTCCGAAAGGTTGATGAAATGACTTGGTGCATTATCCAGCAGTAATAGAGCTTTTGGTTCAAAATAGTTTAGTTCACAGTAACGTTTTACAGATGAACAAAAATGTGTGGTAAACCAATTTTGAAACATGTCTCTTGTGATCCAAGACTTCTTATTGAATTCCCAAATGATGGGTAGACTAGATTTTAGAACTTCTTTCATGACCCTTGCTGTTTCAAAAAGTCCCGTTTCATCCACGTTAAAAAGCAACTCTGGTGGATAATTTTCTCTTTCAATTATGGCTTTTAACGTTGTAAAAAAAAAATTGAAGCGGCAGCAATATCTGCACTCCGGTGATTCAAATTTTGCTTCTTCTTTTAAAATTATCCAACCAACCTCGGCTAGCTGTAAAATTTTCACTGTATCTTCTCTTTCATTTTGAATGTGATTTCGATTCCATCATCAATCCAAATGCAGCGTTTTTCCATTTCTTCTGAAATATGGCTTCTTGATCGAGTTATCTTTGCTGCACTAGACGATGTGGTAGTAGTTGCTGACAACTTAATTTTGTCTTTGTTTCTTAAAATCATTCTTATTGTAGAAGTAGACAAAACTAAAGCATTTCCAATGTCAACTTGACGTTCACCATTTTCCAATCACCTCAACAGTTGCACTTTAATGTCGAGCTTTTTCGATGCTTTTTCGTGGTATTTTTGTTTTATTATCTTTACACCCATTAATCAATGAAATGCGGCTATAATTTGAATTCGGCTATATTTTAAACATTTTTAAGATTTTCAACAAACCGCGTTATAGCAAATCAACGTTAATCGAGGTAGTATTAAACGAGGTCTTACTATATACATATCAGTATAGATAATACTTCCAATTATTTTAATTTAGAATAAACATGAGAAAAAGTAAAAGTTGCTATCCCACCATGAAAAAATGTATTCTTAAGTTATACGATCGAAAATGGTTATGTAAAAAAATAGCAGAGCATTTGCAGTGTTCAAAAACAATGGTATTTCATCCTGTTATATTATACTACACAAAATATAAAAAGAAAACAGAATCCCAGAAAAACCACTAAGATTGATGCAAGAATTGTACGCTTAGCAAAGAAAAATCCTCGACTGGGATCTAACGCAATAAGGCAAGAGATATTTGGAGAAGCTGGGGTGGCAGCAAGAACTATTAGACGAATACAGTTTGCAACAATTCATTAGAGAATGAACGATTAACCAATGCAAACATGTCCTCTGGTCTGACGAAACCGAAATTAATCGATTAGGATCTGATGGCAGGCAATACGTACGTCGTCCACCATGCCAAGAATTCTATTCGAGGTATATTGAAATAACCCTGAAGCATGGAGGTGGTCCCATAATGGGTTGGAGTTACGGGATTGGTCTAATTTACAGAATCCAAAGCATTATGGACCAGCACATGTATATGAACATTTTAGACACCGTGATGCTGCCTTATGCGGAGGAGAATTTGGAAATTCCAACACGACAATGATCCAAATCACACCACAAGTAGAGTAAAAAATTGGCTACATCAGAATGCAGTCACAATTCCGACATGGCCCTCGTGCAGTCCGGACCTGAACGCTATCGAAAACTTATGGAACGGTGTCACAAGGATTGTGCGACAAACATAGTAGAATATTCTCCAAGAACGTTGTGCTTGTCTCGTTGAATCTATGGGACGGAGATGTACCGAAGTTCTGCAAAATAAAGGGTTTCCCACAAAATATTAACAATTACGTGTAACAGTGACTGTTTTTAAATATGTTATTTTGTTTGTGATTTATTTCTACGTCAATAAAATATTTGAACATATACAGGGTGGTGCAACTAAGATGGGATGAACGATTGTAGCTAAACGATGAGGAATTTCGAAAAATGGAATTTGATTGATGGCTACATGAGCTACGTTTTAAAAATATTTATTTTATACAGGGTGATAGAACCAGTCGGTGACGAACCAAACTTATAACACTCGGTATTAGAATATTCCAATCGATTTTGCTAATCAATACAAACAATTTGATATAACATTAGTTGGGTCTAAAACCCACAATTACGGAGAGAAAAGTGATTAAATTTGAAAAAACACTACAATGTCCGTCCATTTTATACCAAACCCGGATATGAATATTAAAAAATTAAATGTATTATTGAATGTGCTATAGTCTTCGGTAAAATAATGGCCTACACTCAACTTGAAATTATTCACTTTATACAGGGTGATCGAGTTTTGTAAATCCAATTCGAACTTACTTTTTTTCAAATGGAACACCCTGTATATTATTTTTCTGTGTTAAAGAGCACTTTATCAGCTTTCCAAAAATGCCATCGATGTTACCCTTTTGACTAACGGTTTTTAAGTAAATTGACCGCAAATGTAATTTTTTGAGATTTGTTACGTTTAAACATTTAAAGTCATCAAAAAACTCATCAAGTTAGTATTTTAATAAAGATGCTGCAAATATGCTGCAAATCCTAACAAGTGAATCAGTTACTGTCATCCCTGTCAAAACATTAAATTCTCTATTTGTGATTTATTCTTGATTTATTATTAATTATTCAATAGAAATGCCTCTAACTACAGGAGAATTGGTAAATATGGTGTTTATACTGGGTGAATGCCAAAAATGCTCACTGTTGGCTAGTAGAATATATGCATCACGATATCAGGAATACGAAAGAAAGCCAAGACCTGATGCATTTCGAAGTTTATTGGAGAGATTTCAACAAACAGGAAACGTTGCATTCACAAAAGGTAAATTAATTAACAAACCTGTCACAAATGAAGCAAACCAGCTGACGGTGTTATTAGCAGTTGAAGAAAATCCTCAAGAAAGTACCTCTGGAATTGCAAGAGTGTCTGGCATTGAACGTACCAGCATTAAAAGGATTTTAAAAAATATAAATATCATCCATATCATATGGAATTGCACCAGCAACTTTACGATCACGACTATGCTAATAGAGAATTATTCTCAATTTTACTTTCAAATAAGATTTGGAATGATCCAAATTTCATCGATAATGTAATGTTTACTGATGAGGCTATTTTTAAAAGCAATGGAATGGTTAACCTGCATAACATGCATTATTATTCTGTAGAAAATCCACACTGGATTCGTCAAATTGACAATCAAAATAAATGGTCGATAAACGTCTGGGGTGGAATAATTGGCTCGCGTGTAATAGGACCATTCTTTCTTGAAGAACAGTTAACTGGCGAAGCATATCTAAATTTTCTTAGAAATGAGTTGTCACTACTTCTAGAAACTCTAAATTTGAGAGCAAGAGAGCAATTTTGGTTTCAACACGATGGAGCTCCCCCTCATTACCACAGAAACGTAAGAGCTTATTTCGATAACTGGAAAGCAGCTGGATCGGACGCGGTGGACCAATTGCGTGGCCACCGAGATTACCCGATCTGTCACCAATAGATTTTTTTTTTGTGGGGGCTTGTTAAATATGATGTTTATAAAGACATTCCTACAACAGTAGAGGATATGAAGGCCAGAATAAGGCGGAGTTTTTATAATATTTCGGAACGCATTTTACAAAAAGTTAAGCTATCATTTATCAGTCGGCTCGAAATGTGTCTGCATTTAAAAGGCGAATTGCGAACATCTATTGTAGTATTGTTTAATAGTTACCAAATTATTTTTGTTACCAATGTTTTTCATTATCATTAAATCTACATAACATTTTTATATTTTGTGCATCCTGAGTTTTTTTTGCAGCTCTTTTTTCATTTTTCGAAACATCTACATAACATTTTTTATTTTGTGCATGGAGTTTTTTTTGTTTGTTTATTATGGATTATATGCATGCGTCATCGCCTGATGACTTTAAATCTTTAAACGTAACAAATCTCAAAAAATTATATTTGCAGTCAATTTGCTTAGAAACCTTCAGTCAAAAGGGTAACATATATGGCATTTTTGGAAAGCTGATAAATTGCTCTTAAACACAGAAAAATAATATACAGGGTGTTCCGTTTGAAAAAAGTATGTTCGAATTGGATTTACAAAACTCGATCACCCTGTATAATGGTGAATAATTTCAAGTTGAGTGTAGACCATTATTTTACCGAAGAGTATGGCACATTCAATGATACACTTAATTTTTTAATATTCATATCCGGTATTGATATAAAATGGACGGACATTGTAGCGTTTTTTCAACTTTAATCGCTTTTTTCTCCGTAACTCTGGGTTTTAGACCCAACTAATGTTATATCAAATTGTTTGTATTGATTAGCAAAATCGATTGGAATATTCTAATACCGAGTGTTTCAGGTTCGATCACCCTGTATAACGAGAATATTTTTAAAACGTAATCCATATAGCCCTCAATCAAATCCCAGAAAGTGTTTTCAAAACTCCTCATCGTTTAATTACAATCGTCCACCCCATCTTGGTTGCACCACCCTGTATACTGCTTAATTATTTAATGTATCACCAGTAATATGAAAAATATCCCAACAATCTAGAGTTCTTAATTACATATATGGCCACCACTGTATATGTATGTTGATCCGATTACATCAAAATTTATCCTGTCATAAAATAATAAAATTTCAATTTTTATCGTCACTCTAGCAAATATTTACGACTAGCAAGTGTACTGGTTCAGTCAAGCATTGATCATTAAGTGCTCGCTTTTTTTGTCTCTTTAAGCTGTACCGGATTTAAGCGCTTTCTTGCTTTCGACGTTTTGCTGAAGATGAAAGACAGTTTTGAGCTGTGCAGGAAGTGATTCCTCACAAGTGCGTTGGTTTGATTATACGCGTATATGCAGTAAAGGCGACAAATTTTATGACATCGTGTTATTAGATAATTAAAATTTATAAATCGTAATATACATAAGTCTTTGCATATCCTTTCGTCTTAAAATATCTGGTATCCACGTAAGTATAATATAATAAAATCTGAGATAAATGTAAAGCTCATATTTCACCCGAAATTAATCGTCGATAATTGCTAACCAGCTTGCATCGTTAAACGTGAGGAATTCTTAACTTAGTTTATTTTTAGATGTTTGTTTTGAAAGTAAAAGTTTGTATTACTGCTTTCCTACTTACTTATTTATTTTCAGTTTTATGTTCAAACGTATTACACATGTAAATTCTGTTTGAATTTGTGACCGGCTGAGTTCATCGGGAATGAGAAAGAATATTAATAGACAGGGAAAAAAAATGAGGACAAACGCATTATTAAAAACAGACATGTATTCAGACCGACAGATCGCAATAATGGAAACAGTACGCAATTGATCTGGTTGTCACATCGCCAACATCAAGTCGTTGCTGTCATTTTCACCGATAATCGATAGCACAATGATTCGGGACTACGTCATATTTAAAAGTTAATATTTAACGTTTAATTCTTTAAAATCTGTCGTTCTCTGTGATTCTTGCAATATGACGCTACAATAAGTCGCAGGAGGTTGCTTGTTTCTGTGTACAATAACAGTGTGAGGTGCTTGAGGTGCTCAATGAAAACAGGCGAGTGACCTACCAGCTCATAGAGGACAACTTAAGCCTAATTTGAGCGTTCTAGATGCTATTTTTATATTTTTTTGGCCAAACGAACCCTTTAGCCCAAATCTGACACTGTTATCATATTCAGCATGATCAATTACATATACATTTAAAATTTCAGGGAAATCGAAGAGATCGAGATTTTCTTCAAAATCCCAAGGGATCACGTATGGAAAAAATGTGGATTTTTGACAATTTTCGAAGGGTGTTCGATTTCGTTCAAATTTTGGATATACATGTAATTGATCATGATAAATACGAAAAAAGTGTCAGATTTGGGCTAAAGGTTTTTGTTTGGCCAAAAAATATAAAAATAGCACCTATAACGAACGCTCCAATTCCGCATAGGAGCATTTTGACCCCGGTTTTTGTAGGTAAACGGTACCAAACCCCGCAACTATTTCTTTATCCGATAGCAAATTTTCTCAGCTTTCAGAATATATATAGTATATATATGTTGTATTTATAAATGTGTCTCCTTCTGACCGAAAATTTGAAAAAACCAAAACGGTGTACTAATAATGTGCGAAGCAACTTTGTTGTCTTTGAGTGCCGTATAGACTAACTAGAGAGCAATTTGCGTGTGACTTTGTGCCGGAAGATGCTAAAAATGTTTGGTAAAGGACAATCTCGTTATCTGAACAATATCATGACAGGTGACGAGACTTGGTTATACTACTATGATATGCTGAGTAAGACTCAAAACAAGGTTTGCGCAGGTAGTTGATGATGATACTCCCGTAGCTGTCAAACGATCCCATGAAGTATGCCCTCTTGAACACACAAAAAACAGTCAAAACTATCTAATGCACAGAAGAGTGCCTGCTTGAAGTCGTCAAATCGTCGACGAATCTGCGGCAAAAGTCAAGAATACAATTGGTTTTTCCATCATGACAAGGCTCCAGCTCACCGCACCAAAGCAAGGAACGAATGTTTGACCACTACAGGACTAAAACTTCTTCAACACTCTCCTTACAGTCCAGACTTTGCTCCCTGAGATTTTGCGCTGCTCCCATCTGTGAAAATGAAGCTGCAAGGGAAGCGGTTTCCCAGTGATAAGGAAGTTCTGAGGACTTTGGAGAAGAAGTGTGCCTGACTCCCTAGTCAAACTTGGCAGAGCTGCTTTCGCAAGATGGAGAGGTGTATTAGTGGTATTGCATTAAAACTCTACATACGTCGAGGTAACATTAACCGATTAACCGATTAACCAGCGTATACATATATATGTGTTTCAGTATTGTATGTGCTCATCAGTATACGACGTGATTTGATTTGTAACACTATTAAATTTTAACCGATACAATTTCATAGAAGGTTTGTTTAACACTTGATCAAGAGCATAACTTTAGCGTCATTTATCAATCAAACAATCTACACGAGACTTTGACGTCTCTTGGCAAGCATTGCAATAGAGAAATCGGGATTTTAATGTTCACATCTTTACTTAGTCGCCTCTAGAGGAGCTTCAGCTTAAATATAAACGAAAAAAACAAAGAATCGTCTAAAGACTTTTTATGGAGGCTATATTACACCTATGTACAACTGTTTTGAAATAGGTCCTTTACAAAACTGCAATCGACGGACTGGATTATTCTTGCTTAACGCTCACGTTTTGCACAGCTGTTTTTATATAAAGGTATCTCAATTGGTACGGGAGACACCTTGCGGCGGCCATGTTGTTTTGGGAGGTTTCATCAAATCTATTGTTAACTATTGAGTCAAATGGTGCTAATCACTACACGATTGAACACCACATTCAAATGATAATATTTTATTATTAAAGCAAAGTCGATTCTCCAACATTTAATGGCCAAATTTGAGTCGACCGGGTCGGTAAACAATCAACCAACACCCGTAAGTGAAAATGTGCAGGAAAATCCGAGACAGTCAATGCGTCGTACAAGAATTTGGTCTATTGCAGACTTCAAATTAGCGAATTTTGCGTGAGGGTTTGGGGCTGCATAGGTAATAACTACAGTTTGTTCGCTGAGTGGGCTGAGTGGAGCGTTTGAAAGGAGACCCCAAATTTTGGCCGAATTTAAAAGCATAATTTCCGTATATGGAACGATACCAACCCATACGAGGATCATCAGGTACCAATGCATCTATAAAAAAAGGCCAAGATCGAGCGATTTGACCTCGCTAGACTTTTTCTTGTGGGTTTTTTTGGAGTCGCAGATCTGTGCTCTTAAAAGTAAATTCAACCGGATCTATGCGGCAGAATCATTGAAAATAAGCGACGGACATTTGAACATGTTATATTCCGGAAGTAATGGCATACATGGCCCATTCAAATAAAAAAATAATTTCGTTAAAACATCTCACACAGTTTGTTTTATTTCATTTCAACGACGACCCGCCCTTATTGAAAAATCCGTTAATATCATTAGGGAACCACAGCGAGTCAGTAACTATATCTAGTTACTTTTCACACAGCTCTGGTTGTATTCTGTAACAGTGATACTTTTTAATGGTCACAAATAGAAGCAAGTTGGTATTCTGATCAATCTTTATTGTCGACGTTGTTCGCTTTGCAACAGCGTAAGGGGTAAACGCTCTGTACAAGTAATATTCAAAGAGAGTTCTTGTTTCTACCTCCACGATTTATACATCCGATAGTCAATTGTTGGCTAATCCTCCAATATACGAGACATTCTTTTGTTAATAACCGTCTTTATTATCTTCTACAGGTTCGGCTAAAATTCATTATATACAGCGATGTTCAAAAGTTTCCGGGCACTCTACCACCTCCCCTCTACATCAGCCAGCTACTAAACAAAACTCTCACATCGTCTCCCACATATGAAGATAAAAGCATTCGCATCAGTGATGCCAAATTGCAAAGGTTACTTTCTCTAACATAATCGTGATTTATATGTACTACAACTAATATATATATTTTCTGACCCTAACAACTGAATATTTGTTTTTTGATACAGATACAGATCAGATAGGAAAGTCAAGTTTTAGGAATATTTAAATAATTTAGTGCTTTTTATTTTTGTAGTTGCCTACATGTGAACACATATGGGAACCATCAGCAATATGGCATGTTAAATTAACTTCTCTATTGATGACCGGAGATTGGAAGTTAGGAAATATTATTTGGAGGATTCTATTTCCATTTTCCAAAATTAACTGTGTTTTAAGAAACAGTTATGTCTTTGATACTGTAACAGCTTTTATAAATTATTTTTATTTTTCAGATAAATAAACTAATTAACTACAAACAGTCGTTATGTAATAAGTAATTGCCTAATTTTTTTTTTTAATTCTAATTTTGTACTTACGTTAAAGCGAAAATGACATTATAAGCAGCTTACCTGAAACAAAAAAGAAAATTTAGTAACACATCAGTCAATAAGTCTCCGGTCTAACTAATAAAAACAATTTTTTTTAGAAATTCCACTTTATTCATCAACATACTCTCCTTCAAGAGTGATACCTACATTCCAATGCTTCTTCTTTTTCATTTTTTCCATCTGCTGCTATCATTAGTGTCTTTCCACTTTTTATTGTTTCTGTTTCCTGAATTCCTAAGTCCAAGTCTCTAAAACTTTTTATTTAGTTTCCCTTTCTTTTTGTGTAAGTATTTCTCAAACTTTCTAAGTGTTAGTTCATCATTTCTTTTGCTAATTGCTTGCCAGAATGTTTCCTACCTACCATCTTTCCATTCGTAGTTCGTCGTACTGTACTTTTTCGTCCTCAATATCTTCTCTTTGTCTCATACAACTCTTCTTCTCTGTATCCCTTCTGAAACAATTTTTTTTAGAAATTCGACTTTATTTATCAACATACTCTCTTTCAAGAGTGTTACATTCATTTCAACGCTCCTTTAATTTTTCGGTGCCCTTTATGTGAAGCGATTTGTGTTTGCTCTCAAAATAAGCCTCAGTTTCGGCAATCACTACTTCATTTGAGCCAAATTTCTTTTCTTGGAGCATCTTCTTCATGTCTGCAAAACGCCAATAGTTATTGGGGGCCAACTCTGGAGAGTACAGTGGCTGGGGAAGCAATTCAAAGCGTAATTCATCCAATTTAATCATTGTTTTCATCGACTTGTGAAACGGGGTATTATCTTGGTGAAACAGCACTTTTTTCTTTTGCATGTAGGGCTGTTTTTTCTTCAGTTCTACACTCAATCGATCAAATAATGCCACGTAATATTCACTATTGATAGTTTTGCCTTTCTCAAGGTAGTCGACGAAGAAAATTCCATACGCGTCCCAAAATGAGGATGCCATAATCTTGCCAACCGACTTTTGAGTTTTTGGTCGCTTTGGACGACTTTCACGGGCTGCTGTCCACTCAGATAACGAGTTTTTTATTCAGGTGTGTAGTGGTGGATCCATGTTTCATCCATTGTCACATAACGAGGCAAGAAATCCTTTTTATTTCTCTTGAACTGCTTGAAACAGCGTCCTGAATCTTCGATGCGTTGTTGTT